>JAZDUH010000098.1:50682500-51882500 GCA_036419115.1 Scarus forsteni
CGCTGGATAGAAAAAGGTCCTGAAACAGCAGCCGTAAAAGCATCACACTGGTACCTAATCTCACATAACCAATGTTTCCATATAACTGAAAGACTGTTTGATTGGAGCCCTGCTCCTCCTGTCTACCAGTGAATTTTTAAACTGATCCAAAAATAAAGACACAAAATCATATGCAAATGCTATCTTTTTATGGATACACCAGTTTAAATTGTCCTAATGTGTTAAAAATATTGTGGTAACTTCCTGTTCTGATTCACTCCTGGGACCTGTTGCTCTCACAGATAGATATACAAAGAACACGCAAACCACTTTAGGTAATAAGATCCAAATACTCAATGTTTGCACATAAGGGAATCAAGGATTCTCATTAAATATTGAACCCTGTAGTACTGTGAATGCACATGAGCATTGTGTAGTTGTCAGTTTTGTGTGTAGCTGTGAAATGTCCTCCTCATCTTTTCTTATGGGTCTTGAAAAACACATCCAAAGTTTGTGTTTAGTTTGCTGTAGGTGAAACTTCAAGTCTAGTGTGGAACTCTGTATTGGAATTGACAGGATATCCAGACAAATTTAATGAGCTGACGTACATGACACCCTCAGCTCAAGGACTTAACATTCAGAGGAATGTTGTATGCCGTTTCTAGTCTATTCCACAACTCAAATTGCTTTTACACTGCAGATCACACCTGCCCATTTACACACTGATGGTAATAGTTTCTATGAAAGTTGTCTTTCAGGATTAGCTAATGACATTCATGTTCATTCATATTCTTCCTAACTGATTCACAGACTGTTAACTCAGTAGTAGAATAAGTCCATTAAAATTGTCAGCACGATGTGTTATAACTTCAGAAATAAAATTTTCTGTTTTTGGAAAGAAACTGCAATAGTTACAGTTACTTTGAATTTGACATTTTTATTTATATATCTTTTTTCAGCAGTATACATGATCAAATAGGTCAGGAATGTGTATTGTCAAGTTTCTTTGTTTTCCAATGAATAGATAATATAGAAAAAGTTTTTGAATTTCAAAAAATCTTCATGAATAACCTCTTGCTATTTCTGTTAATTTACTTGGGAAGTATTTGAATTGAATACAGAGAAATGTGATTTGAAATGTGAACTAAACCTGAAACTGTGCCAAAAAAAAAAATCAAGGTTCATTTGAGCTGTACGTAAAACTTATTGTTTTAGCTCCAGTAAATGTATAAATCTGCTCAATATTTATACACCTGGATTAATCCCAAATTAGTTGAACTTTGTAAATTCTAAACATATGCATTTTGTTTAGTACTACCTACAAACATAATGAGGATTCCTTGTGCTTATGCAGGGCTATAAATCAAACAAGTACAGCATGTGTAGAAAATAAGTGATCTTGCTGCCTAATACTTTTATCAGGCATGTCCCATGGGTCAAGTTTCAAAAACTGTAAACTTTAATAATTGTTGGTGTGTTCAAACGGTAGCTGTTATATGTTTTTGTATAGTGGGCGTCAAGCAGAAGTACAAAAAAAAAGACTTTTCCTCAACAGCTACAAACATACTTTTTCTACCATTATCAAATAAGGCAATAAATGAAAAAAATGAGTTTTTTTGTCTTAAATGTTTCAGCTTCATTTTGGGTCTGCACATCTTAAGTGATGCTGGGTTTCCATGGAGACAGTCTTAGCCCTCTCCAGCAGCTTTAGCCTCCCTGCAGTTATGGAGGCAATTTTAGCTCCTTCACACAAGCTTTCATTTCAGTGCAGAAGAAAATGATTTTATGAATTTAATCAATTAACATAGAAACTTTAAGTCAAATGGGACTTGTCTTCATTCTATCAGTGCCACCAGTTATTCCACATTTATTTAACCGACTGAAAACTTGAAGCTGTGCAGCCCACAAACATGACCCTGATGCAGACTGAGATTTAATGTGACCTTCCTCTCACACAGTCTCTTTATGCCATGCACTTTAATCTATTAAGTTTAAACTTGTGCAGTTTTTAGTATGTTTTTATAAGTACATTGATTTTTTTTTTTTTGTGTGTATTTGTTTATACCTGTATATAGAGCAAGTGTCGGCACGAATTGTGCAGGAAGTCACAGCAGAGGCCGTGGCAGTACTTAAGGGAGAGCAGGAGACTCAAAGGCTGCCATCAGGTAAGCGACACAGAGTCTCACTTACAAATTGGACGGATCAACAGAAGGCACTAGTTCATTGGGCCTCATGCAAGAACACTTTCGTATTCTCATCCTAAATTTTTCTTACCTTTTTTCTTATGTTGCGTTCGTACTAACATGCTCCATCAGATTCAAAAAACACTTCTATCTTTAGGAAAGTGTCTAAATGACCCGCGGAAACATGATGAATGCCACCTGTGCGTACTTAAGCGCGCATGCACGAGGATAGCATATTTGCACAAGTAAAACCCCAAGAATACCATATAAGGATACGTTTCCCACACCACAAAACAAGAGTGTTCATTCATAAAGATGGCGCCAAACACACGCTCTCTTCCAAGTGCCTGGCATGCCAGGGCATCCAAAAGAAGCTCAGCCATGAAGCAGCTGGTTACTCTCTCATTTAATGTGTTATATGGCCAGTCTAATAAACCTTCAATTAATAGATTTTAATGTATTCTCTGGTTTGAGATCCTCAGATTTATTTCGTCTTATGCTATATTTTATTAAAAACGCTTGAAATTAGTTAAATGTATAATCAGTATGTAAGGCACTTGATTTGAAAAGAGCAGACTAATTTGTTGTGATTTTTACGACAAGTCTGGACCACTCGTGATTTGTGTTTGTACTTGAAAGAAAATTCGAAATACGAAAATAATGCTGAATGCGACAAATTCTCCTAAATCCTTTGTACGCAACACTTAGGAACATATTTGTTCGTACGGACAGTACTTGCATGAGGCCCAATGTCTTTGTGTTTAATATCACACGCACACGCAAGCAAAGTCTGTTATGTAAAATATGGCAAGGCTAACATATTTACAAAGTAAGCAATAATACACACAATGCAAACAACAGATTCAAGTGAAGTGTAGCCAGGTAGAGTTTCATAAACCTCAGGCACATTTTAACCAAAATCAAAACTTCAGATGTGGTGAGTATTGCATCAGTATTTTAAAACACTGACAGCTCTCTAATATGCAAAGATGCAAATGATAGGAAAACGTGTTTCAGGATGTTGTGGCTGGGAGAAGAGTTTATCATCTGAGTGTTGGTTATGTCACTTACTCATCGGCTTTGTAGTGTTTGCTCTCTTCCTCTTTTGGAGTAGAAGCAACTGACATTTTATTTCATTTTACAAATGAAAGAATTGGCCATAGCATATATTGTATTTGCATGTAAAGTATTCTGACATTGCATCAGGTGATGCCTGAGTGTGTGCTGGATGGGTCTGACCACAAACATTGGACAGATATGTGCGAAAACAAATCTCTGTTTGTGACTTTTCATTTCTGCCTTGAGGGAGGACTTCAAGATTCCATAGATAGCTGCCATCCAAACCCACCTTAACCTCCAACTGACCTACGAGTGGTTGAGTTGAATTGTGGGTATTGCACAGTAACACCATGCCAGGCATTGGAGAGCCCATGTCAAGATGTTATTTATTGGTCCTCTGCCAGAACTGATTATGTAGAAAAGCTCCAGCCTCCTTTATCACTGATGAGGACAGATGATGAAGTGATGGAAGAGATGGATAATATTTATGAACCCCTAGAAATGTCCTGATGATTTGAAGATCTAACATCTCATCTGTCATGATTACTAACTTTTTGCTGAATCTTTTCCTTTCCTTGTAGTTGAAGACACCACAAATTTGCCTCCCTCTCCTCCCCCCTCACCAGCTGCTGAACACTTTGGTCCTCTGGAACAAGGTAGGCCAAGAAAACAAGGGATCAAGGTGTCTTAATGGAAGTACATCTCTCATGAAGGAGATGGTGATTTCCTTCTCTTCTGACACCGCTTCTTTTCAGTTGTTTCGATTAGCACCACATCGGGCACCGATGTGGCACTTTGGGAGTTTTACATCCCTTCTTACAGAGCACTATCTCCATGTGATAGACCACACATTGGAAAGCTGAACATACAAGATTTACATAAAGCAGGAACATGTTCTTCATTTTTAGACAGCCATTTTTTAGGTCCTACTTCCTCATCATCACAAATGTGAAACAGATACAACTTGTATCTATTTTATCATCGTCATTTTTTTTTCCAAAGGAAAGAAGAGCTTAAATGCATGACCACCACCCTAAACCAAGTGCTCTTTTTTATCACCATCCTCTTCCATTTCCCTTTCTAACTCCACACATGTCAGTGTCTTCACACACTAATATGACAGCCAATTTAGGTAACCCTTCAACATCATGTTGTCTTTTTGGTTGAATTACTTTTTTAGTTCTGCATTTCTTGTCATGTTGTGTTATTCTACCATATTGAATTGTCACTTCTTTTTTGTATGTGTTTGACTGCTGCTACTGATCTGTATTTCAAAGTTTAACATTTCTTTAAGGTTTACTTTGAGTAAATTCTAAAGGACATTCTGGCTCAGACTTAATCATTTTCAGAAAAGTAAGGTTCAGACAGAACACAAGATAGTTACCATTACTTTAGAAATGTTTCCCTATATGAAAAACATATTTTGAAAAGCTAGTAGACCTTAGCAGCACATTAAATATACATTTTAATTCATGCTGTGTTTGAAAGTTTATTTTCTGACATGACACAGTTATGAGCAGGTATTTTAACCCCGGTTCAAACGAGATGTCTTTATGGATGCTTGAATTTACTCAGAGTTATATTGAAGCGATCCATAGAGTTGTACTGTCTGATGTTAATGTGATTTGATGTTTGGTTGACATATGTCCTCACATAGTTATTCTAAGATGATTTGCGCTCATAGAGAAGAGCGTGATTGTCAGTTTTGCTAGCATCCTATGTAAGCACCTTGTGTAAAGTATACTGAGTTAGGAGTGATTTGAGGATTTCCACTTCTTCCAAAAGACAGTAACAGGGTGACATTTGCCCAAGTGGGCAGGGTGGAACAGAGCTGAAAGATTTGACACATCTGCATATTTGACCTGAAGGTGATTTAGAATAAGTTGAGATGCTTTCATGTTGAAAAAGCAGGCAGTTGAAAAAATACACCTTATTGACCAATTTTAAGTTTTTTTCTGTGTTGTCGTGTTAGCTGTTGCTACAATCATTAAATTACACTTAGCTTGAATGTCTTTAATGACGCTGCATCATTTCTTAGAGACACAGTTTGAATATAATATTTCTGAGACTGTTATATACTAGTAATATACTAGTCATGTTTCTCTCATTGTGTTTAGCTAGCCTTCAGAGCTTTGTCACTTTGATTTGCTTGTCAATGTCTCTGTCAATGTCTTGTGTGTTAAATTTCTCTTGCTCACATTTAAGCCTTGTCCTCTCCCCTCATTCCCCTCTCTGGTTATTGTTTCTTTCTACGATGCCTATTAAAAATTATTTTCCCCTCAAACCTTATGTTTTTTTCACTTCAAAAAATGTCCATGCTGAAAGGTTAACTGGTAAAAAAAAAAGTGTTTCTCCTAACAGTCTCTTGAGAGCTCAATAAAATCAGTGATCAGAGGTTACAGGAAATCAAATCCTTTCTGACAAAGTAAAAATCATGTCAGAAATTGCAGGATACAATGTATTTAGAAAATTCACAAATGTTCTTTTTCGATGTGTGTGGTCTTAAATCTACCTGTGAGTTGCCAAGAACCTCATAGACCAATGCATGATATGATATTCCAGTCTGCTGCAGTGATCCCACTACTGTAAAAACAGCAGGTTAATTTTCAGGCAAGGAAAACATTATTTGCACTTGTTCTTTAGGCATAGTCATATCATTTTAATGTTATACAGTGCCCTCTCATGTGGGAGATTTCTGAAGGTAAATCAGGTAAGGAGTTCAGACATATTGACCGTGTCCTATGCATCCCCTGACTAATTTTGCAATGCTAAAAGAATTGCAGTAAAAGGAGCAAGGAGACAGCGAAACAATAGCATGCTGTCCCCCAGTGCTTCAACTCCATTTCAGTAATTAAATGCTGCTGCACACCATTGAGAACCTAGCAGGTAAAATGGAGCAAGCTGTTCATCCATGGTGTTGATAGAAAGGCATTTCTTACTATAAGAGTCATGAAACAGCTTTTAACACATTTGAACCATTGGTGTCCAGCAGTGGCGGCTGCTGGTCAGTCAAGGAGGGGAAGCTCATTTTTTTCCTGGCCTACATCATAAATTAGTTTATTTATTTAAATGTAAATTCTACCCTCCGTTCCTTTTCAAGAAAATGATCTGTGACCCTGTCGTACCAACTAGGTGTCTTTTCTAGGGATTTTACCAGTGTTCTCTCAATGGCCAGCAGAGCTAGACTGCTAAAACGGCCTTGGCCCAGTGTGTTGCTGGTGTAAGACTTGAGCCACTTTAAACAGGAGAAGCTCCTCTCCAGAACAACTGAATGTAAAACTTAGAAGATACTCCGGTGAAGGGTTATGCTTCGAGATCGCTGATTGGCTCATTTCACTGTCAATCAAAAAAGGGATTCGGCCTCAGACAGATCATCCTATCATCATGCAGAAGCTGAGCGTCCAGGCCAGCCCACTGCCTCATAGACCCCTAGAGACGCTGAGCGTCCGATGGGCGGGACAAAGCCCAGCATTATCCAATGACTGTCCAGTTTCCACAGTGGAACAACCCACTCTACGCTTCCCCATTGAAGTCAGAAGACGCTCAGCATCCGACTGTGAAAGCGCTGAGATGCTGCGGGGATGAATGAGAAGGAAGTCGTGCCAGTTACCTGTGATAAGTAGTTGATTCTGAACAAAGATGAAGGTATTCTAGCGCATATTTAGTCAATGAAATGTACACACAGCAGTGCATAACAACACTTTTTTTGGGGACATTTCAGGGGAAGCTGAGCTTCCCTTGCAGTCTTAGAGTAATTGCCACTGGTGTCCAGACAGGTGTAAGTGCATTCATTCCTAAATAGTTTGATATGTGGCCAAAGAGACTGACATCAACATGGCCATGACTACTGCTTTAAGTTGTGCTCTGCAACATGTAAGATATGGCTATTAGGGTCGTGTTTATTAAACCTTTACATGGACATTCTTTGCTGTGCTGTTTTTCTTTTATGTTTTTCCTCATTTTTTCTGTACTTTCACCTCTTCCTCATGCTCTCTTTTAGCCCCTGTGTCCAGATCTCCTTGCAGTTCTTCTCCTTGTGTCTGTCTTGTTTGTAGATGTAGGGGATGAGGAGGCGGGGCCTCTCCGCCGCTTCCAAAATTCGCGGGAGAGGTGCAAGTTCCTCGCCCCCTCCATTTCAGTTTCCGTGCCTGAGGACGACCCCTACCACTCCGACGAGGAGTACTATGAGCACCCATTGTTCAGCCCAGAGTGGACGCACTCGGGCGCTCGCCCCACAGGGCAGGCTGTGGCCTTTAGACAGATTGAAGGTGAACCACGCATGGTTCCTCTTTGTCATGTTCCCCTCCATTCTCCTCTCTTTCTCACTCTGTTTCTTTCCTTTCTCCTTTTAACACCGACCCTCCCTTTCTTCTGTGATTTGACCTCCTCTTTCCCATCCCTTCCGTCTCCTCGTCCGTCCGTCCGTCTATTTGTCCAACTTGTGTGTTGTTCTGTGTCTTTGTGAGGTTTGTTTTGCTCTCAATCTGAGCAGTTTCATATTTTTTCAGCTCTCATTTTTTTACTTTGAAACTTCACCAAACATCATTGCTACCTGTGGTCACCATGCAGTTTACCCCACCTCATAACAGACATGATACACTCTCATTTTATCTGACAGGCTATATTATCACTTTATTTTTCTACTGGGTCATTAGTGTTGGCTCAAAAGGCTTTGATGGTCTTCTCTGAGAGTGTGCACGATGATGACATGCCATGCACCAATTTCTACTGAACAATCATCTGCCAGAGTAAAGTAGGCTGCATTATTTCAAATAAGGTCACTCATTACAAACTACTCTGACAAACTCCATGCCAACAAAAAAACTTTCAGCTCAGCACAATTCTTTAAAGTTGCTCTAAAAAACTGTCCTTGAGACTTATTCATTTACAACAGAACACACAGACAGCATCTTTAAAAGTGCTCTCTGAAATACAAGCACATGAGTAAACAGCTTCTCATTGTTCTTCTAATGCTGAAAGACATATTCACAACAGAGGCTTCTACCCTAAAATATAAAAACACACTAAAACTGAGCAGCATCAATACCACATAGAGTTATAGATGCATTCATGTTGCTTATCCCGAGGTACTTCTTGTTATAGTTTAATTCCTCAAATACCTATCAAATTAATGTGGTTGAGACTGAGAATGGAAAAAAATATATGCTTAAGTCCTCCTGCTATTGATGACTAGTTTTAAATGACTGTTGAGACCCGTATGATTTGTTGTCTAACTGTAATGTGTATGCAACTACATTGTAAATAATTTGTAGAGTCTTTCCCACCCCTTAAAATGTCTTGAATTAATCGCTGCCAGTAAGCAAAGCTGCACCAAGAATTTTAACTACATTCTTACAAGAAGCAGTTTCTTTCTCAATAGACGCTGCAGGGACTCTACTTAAAATAAACTACATGTTGGTCTAAACATCTGAATACAATGGAAATATTTTGCAATCTTTTAAGATGTTTTTCATCACAAGCTTTTATATTGAAATCAGTCGCTCTCACAAATTTACCAATATGATATGTGATCAAGACTATAATGAAACCCAAAAGACGATGGTGAGACTTGAAAAACAATTCCAGTTGAGAATTTAAAACAGCTAGCTTAGGGAATTAAAACTGTTAATCCCCATGAATCATCTATGCTTAACAATTCTTTACAATGCTGACCAATGTGGCAAATGGACTGGATCGGACTGGTTCTGTTTGACACTTTGATAAGCATTGGATCACCATGACCTGGATGAGTGAGAACCTACTGAGCAATTTACTTAACAATTCCTTTAAGGCCATTGGGCTGTCATCTGAAGCAGTCAGCAGAAATGATTGCACAGAAGTTGAAGATATGATAATGGCAGACAGAAAACAAAAGTGTCCAAAATAATGGCTTGATTTTACACAATGTAGTACTAACTGTATTTGACATTATTATACTACTCTCAATCACATACTATCAATCCCCACCCCTTATAAAAACTCCAGGGCATTGTAAAAATATATAATACTGATCAAAGTTATATTGACAACAACAGCCGTTTTTATACAATAAGTATGGATAAAACAGTCACAAAGAGGACCAAAATAATTATATGTTAAGCCATTTTGTCCATCAGTGGGTTTAAGAGTTACATAGCCCTGCTCTATTTGCTGATAAAGGCAGACAATTGGGGTCTCCTAAATGGGTCAAATATTTATATTAAAGTTATTTAATCTCAGTTTTTTGTTATTACTGCATCAAATAAATTAACCCAATTAGAAAACCCTTTTAACAGCGACAATTCCTCTTCACATTTTCTGAATTTGATTTGATTCTGGAACCCAAATTGGGAGCTGTAGACCATCATTGATTTGATGCCTCCTGCTTTTTACTGTGACTAGTCCACTTTATAGATTTCTTTCCTGGAGAGAACAGTGTCCTTGACAATATTACTCTAACAATAGCACGATAATATACCATGAAGTGTTGCTACTTTAATCAGTCAAGAATAATGTGAGGTTATCCTGGATTTTAGCAAAGGTGAGCAAGACTAACCTTGTGCAGATGCTGGACTTGCAGATCCATTGTGTCAAGTTCCAGTCGACAAAGATTATGAACGGCCCAAAGTGGTATGGCCCAATCAGCATCCGTCGGAGCAGGAAGAGGTGGGAGATATGAGCAGGATGACAGCAGGAAGTGGCTGCTGAACAAAGATTAGCGTAGATCCTTTCAGCTTCAATAACAGCTTTATCAGATCTTGACCACATATCTTTTTAAAATTTAAAACAAATAACAAAACAAACATATCTACAGAAAAGGATATTGTCACTCCACTTTCAATATGTTTTGGTGAGAATTTGTTTTATGAAGTGGATCACATTCTGTAGCACAGTAGCACCGACTGTGACATTCTTTGATTAGCTTGCAGTAAATGTCGCTGACTGAATCATTGTACAAATACCTGCCGGATATGTTTCTGAAAGGTGCTGCCCTTCCCAAACACTTGCTATGGGCTCTTTCCCAGATGGACTAGTTAAAATACTGAATGGTCCTTCTGATGTATCAGGTTGGAAAGAGACAGGCGGGGTGCTGGTTTGGCGGAGTGGTTAGCAACCAAGCACCCCATGTACTTGCTTCTGCCGGTCCAGGTTCGAATCCTGCCTGTGACCAGTTTGCAGAGTGTCCTCCCCTACTCTCTCTCCCCCTTTCACAAGCCTATCCACTGTCTCCCTCCTATCAATAAAGGCACAAAATGCCCAAAAAACATACATTTAAAAAAAAAAAAAAGAGACAGGCAAAAGGGGAAAAAAAGTAGACACTATAGCTTGGAAGTTTTTCTTTCATACTTTTTCTTGAGTGCATTTTACAATCCAAAAAAGAAATGCAAAAGTAAACAATTTAGAGAGAAGAGAAGTGACCCAACCACACAAACACAACAACCACACTTTGTACCATATGTGTAATGTACCTGTGTGTGTAAACAAACAACATAATTTTAGAACATCTTTTCACAGAGCTGAAAGTGTCCCATCATGAGTTATGTTCACATAACCCAAGTCTGTGTTGCCTGTAGTCATGATGTGTCCCCCTCTCACCCTGTTTTTGAGAAGAAGAGACCATGGAGGCTCTTACAGCTGAATTCGGGGAGGAGGTGGAAGAGGAGGATGAGGAGGAGGAGAGTGCAGAGGCAGCAGAGTCCGAGACAGCTCTTGATGAGCAGCAGTGGAGCGGGGAAGACCCTGAGCTGGACAGCCCCCAATCTGAGCCCTTAGAGCAGGCAGAGGCAATAGAAGAGGCCCAGGATCTAGACCTGGAGCCAACTGAAGCAGCTAGTGCTGCTGCAGAAATCTCTATGGAGGAGGAGGCAGAGGGTGAGGAGAGCCCTGACACAGGTGTGTCCCGCCCTCTGCTCTCCCTGCCTGCATGTAACTGCATTGTTTCTTTTATAAGAATGTCAAAAGGAACCTATAAGTGTATGACTTAAACATACTCTAGGTGGAATGGCAAGTAATTCTCCCTGCGCTCTGCTGTGGCTGCAAGGCAACACAGGCTTGTTGGTGAAAAGAGCCATATTCTTTTGACTTAACCTGATTTTACTATGTTTTATCTTTGCGCTTTTATTTTCTTTTTTGTGCTGTGATACTCTGAGGCCGTCCATTTGTAATGAAAGCAGCAGTGCTGAATGTGACTCCTTTTTCGCTGGCTTTGAGCTTACAGATTTCCTTATTGTGTGTCCTCTTGGCTTTGTGCTGGTATGGCAGTGATATTGCCGTTTTTTTCAAACCATGAATTTAACCTGCTCAGTCATCTTTGATTGAACGTTCATATTCTGTTTAAAACATAAGGGATTTTGAGTTGGCTGTCCCATGAAAGTTATGATGTCAATGTCTCATCGGTTACATTTTTAAGTTAATAAGTTATTGTGTTATTTGTGTGCATTTATTGAAAATGTGTGGCATTTTCTGTCAATCACTGGAAGTTTCTGATGTATTCATGTCCATCCCTTTAACAACAAAAAACAATTATTTACCAAAATTTACTCAAAAATGTAATTTGCATGAATTATTTTCATATTTCCTTCAACAGATCTGACAGAAATGCAGTGTTGTTTGTATTAATTGTTTGGGGAGTTGCATGGATATCCATCCCATCTATTGTTTTTTTTTTACCCGTTAATTAGCCTCACAAGCCTCATGCCGATCCGTCACATACCATGCCATATTTTCATCCATCTGTGACTTGGTGGGCCCCATAACCTCGCCGTACCTCGACAGTGATGGCCATATCATTTTGCTGTAAGTTTCTGAGGAGAGCTTTGCCTGTTTCTGTTCTGACAACGCCTCTCTAGTTCTTGGCTTAATAGATATTCCTCTCGCAGCATGCCACAGCATTACTCTCCTTTAATGATCAGAACAGCCAACTTACAGATGTCATTTCAGCTTTGAAGATGGACTCAGACAAGCAAGGCAGCGAGAAAAGCGGTTCGATGAGCCCAGACAGCATAGGATCGGAGAAGCGTCAAGAAGAGTTTTTTGAGCCCCAGATGCAAGGATTCTTCGCCGGTGAACGGGTCGTCCCAGAGAGTCCCACCATGGATATGCCACCTTTTATACCTCCGAATGTCCAGAGCCAAGCCAAAGAATCCGCCAGATCACTAACACTTCAGCCTGCATATGGTGAACCAATCACAGTGTCAGAGAAACAGGCATCAGTGGAGGTGGTAGAGTTCAGCAGCATCAGTTCTCCCTCTGATTTCTCCTCAATGGGAGGTAAAGTTCAAGGAACAGACCAAACAAAAGATGGGAGAGACAGATCTGGCATGTCAGCGTATTTTGAGACATCAGCAATGGAGGTTAATGAGGCTCAGCAGCCTAAAGGTGAAGGCTATTATGAACTGAGCAGGCCTAGTGGAGAGACATGTGACTCCAGGCCTCATGACACCAGCTACCACTCTCTAACTGAAGCAGCAGATAAACCTGAAACTAAAACAAGTATAGAGGACAGTAAAGTTTTCACAGTTCCTGATAGAAGCAGTGACTGTAGGCTTTCTCCAGGTAAACTAGCCTTAGAGCAAAGGAGTTACTCATTAAATATTACCATTGGAGCCATGGACCAAAGTGGTCAAGGTAAACCTAGAAACTTCTCTCCACTGGCCACAGATATCATGTCTTACACCAGTGGAAGTTTAGATGAGTCAGCAGACTACCTTCCAGTCACAACACCATCTGTGGATAAGCCTCCATCCTTCCCTCCCTTGATCCTAGAGACTGCTGCTTCTGTCGCTTCTGATTCATCACCCCCTCCCAGGACAACAGAGCCAGTTACCCAACCCAGCCCTGAACCACAGTCACCAGAATCACCACAGCCTCCAAAGGGCTCCTTTAAAAATGGCACTGTGATGACCCAAGACTTGCCTGAAATGCTGGACCTCGCTGGTACCCACTCCAGACTGGCATCTGACAGCACTGAACCAGAAATAATTAGAAGGAAGTCAATTCAGGCTGATATTCATACTTTCTCTGATGACCCAATGGCAGGTCTAGTTTCAGGGGAGCTGAGTCCTGGGGCCAGAAAGAGTGATGGCCAGCTGGAAGAGAGCTACTGCGTCTTCAGTGAATATTCTGGGCCTATGCCATCCCCCGCAGATGTTTTCAGCCCGACAGACACTTCTGCAAATGTCTTCACCCCTTCGGTCCTGGAGGAGAAAGTGGCTGAACAGGCGAGGAAGTTGGCAGTCAGAGACACATCCATGGAGGACAAGAGTCAGCCATCAGAGGACACAAACATCACTGAAGATAAAGACCAAATGAAAGTGGAGAGGAAAGAGTCCACTGATGATCAGGCTACAAAGCTTGATGATAATCAGTCAAATAAACCAGAGAGTGAAACCCCAACTATTCAAGTGTGTGAGTCTTTTATAACTCCGACAGTTACTGTGACTCTAGAAGAAGGCGGGAGGACACTAAGTGAGACTGAAAGACAAGCAAGTGGTGAAGGCTCAGCATCAGAAACTGAGATTGCCGATTATGAGAGGCAGATCCGCAAATTGGAGATGGAGGATCGGCCTCTCAGTTTGGAGGAAGAAAGAGAGCTTCAGGAGCTTCGAGAGAAGGTGAAGTTGGTCCACCAGGAGGCATATGAGGAAGTGGATGCTGAAGATGTGTATCAGCTGACTGGTGTGGCCAAGGACCGCATAGCCAGGCCAGTCAAAACGTCCCCTACTTCTTCCATAGAAAGTAACATAGATGATGACAAACTGCTCTCTCCAGTGCTCTCACCCTCTAAGCTTAAACAAAGAGAGATATATGGTTCCCCAAAAAGAACACCTTCACCAGTGTTGGGGATATGCAAAGAGGATAAGGAGAAAGACGTGTTTGAAGGAAAAAATGCTGAAGAGAAAGAAGCTGCCGAGAAGAAGATTAAAGAGAAGGAAGAGGCAGAAAGGAAATTAAAAGAAGAAGCAGATAAGAAGGAAAAAGAAGAGAAGGAAAGGCAGGAGAAGGAGGAAGCAGAGAGGATATTGCGTGAAAGAGAAAAGCAAGAGAAAGAACAGAAAGAGAAAATTGAGCAAGAAGAAAGAGAAAGAGTGGAAAGGGAGCAGAAAGAGAGAGATGAAAGAGAGAAAAGAGAAAAAGAAGAGAGGGAAAAGTTGGAGCGAGAGGAGAGGGAAAGGAAAGAAAGAGAGGAGAAGGAAAAAGCTGAAAAAGAATTGAGAGAGAAGGAAGAGAAGGAAAAGGCAGAGAGGGAACTTAAAGAGAGGGAAGAGAAAGAGAAGAAAGAGAAGGAGGAGAAAGAAAAGAGAGAGCGGGAGCTGAAAGAAAAGGAAGAAAGAGAGAAACTGGCCGAGATGAACAAGGCAGCTCTTCAGGCCATGGAGAAAGAAGGTGTAAAACCTGACAGGGAGCAAGCTGAAGCAGGGGCAGCTGTTGAAAAGGAGTTCCCAGAGACTCGCACTGCCATCGAATCTGTAGTAACAGTTGAAGATGATTTCATCACTGTGGTTCAGACTATTGATGAAGCAGAGGAGCCAGGGCACAGTGTTCGTTTCTCTGCTCCACCTGTGGAAGAGTCTACTTGTGTTGCTGGACAGAAAGAGCAGGAAGACGAAGAAGAAGAGTCGGTAGAGTTTGCCCAAGAAGCAGACATAGAAGCTGGCAGTCTAGAAGAGGTGGGGGATGTTCCTGAGACCCCTGTCTCCTCTGAGAAGGAGGTTCAGCCCATAGAAACAGAAGGACCAACAGAAAGCTATGATAGAGATGAAACCACAATGGATGACTCCATCTTGGATAGCTCATGGGTTGACACACAAGGTAAGATCATCTGCCACTTTGTCACATATTAAATGCTTTATGCTTCGACGGAAAAAATACTTGTAATGACCTGTATTTTTGTGTCCTTGTTTGCCAATTTGCAGATGATGATAAGAGTATGGCAACAGAGCGTATTGAGCCTCTGCCCAGGATGGCCAGCCCAATGAAAAAGCCTGCTGTGGTCCAGGTCAAGCAGACCCACCCGAAGAAGACAGAAAAAAATGAAAAACCACTAAAACAAAAGGCCAAAGGTGGGCGGCCAAAAGGACGGATCTCCACACCAGAACGCAAACCTGTCCGTAAAGAACCTGTCTACATTCCAAGAGAGGAAATCAGGAAGAAAAAAGGTTTTCATGTTTTTTTAGATTTTACTTAATCCTTTTAAAGATTGGTGTTATTAATGATAGTTGCACTTGTAATTATCTTGAAACTGCTTCACTACCTCAAACTCTATTTTTTGTTTGAAAATATCTTAAACTTTAGTTATGGTCAAAACAAAAAAGTTTGCATATAATTTTTTGACAGTTTTTTTGGCCTCACAACCAGCCAATCCTATCCTTTTTGTGGTCCCCCTGTGTCTTAAAATATGAGCTGTTATGGTCTCTTCAGAATTCTTTTTGACATCACAGTAAACCACTATGATAATACCCATCCCCAACTTGGTGTCTTCACCCATAGTCATGGGAACAAAGAGCTGTATCTATGTTTGAATATTTCTGCGCCAAGAGGGGCATCTTCAAAAGGAGCTAATTTACGATCAAGAGGCACATCAAACAGATAGTCGATGACAGGCTGTCAAGTGTTGGCTTATGAAGAGTCGAAAGACTTCCTCTGGATACTGACATACACGTGGCCAAATATACAAAAAATCTAAATATACACACATGGACACAATTGTTGGTACCCTTCCTTTAAAATCAAAAGACACAATGAACACTGAAATAACTTGAAACTGACAAAAGAAAAATCAATAAAAATTACTAAAATTTAACAAATGAAAATCAGATATTTTACCCTACACAGATTCAAGACAATCTGTGTCAGATGCAGCAAAGCAGCCCTAGAACATAACTGAGTCTCCTCCATGTTTCACAGTTAGTACAGCTCTCTTTTCTGTGTATGCTTCATTTTTGAGTCTGTGGACAAAGAGCTGGTGTGACTTGCCAAAAAGCTCTTTTTTTCTCATCTGTCCAAAGAACAATCTCCCAGAAGCTTTGTGACTTGTCAATATGCTTTTTGGCAAATTCAGTTTCAATTATTTATAATTTGCTTTCAACAGAGGGGTCCTCCTTGTCTTCCATTAAGTCCACTTTGTCTCAAACAGTGACAGATGGTGTGAATTGATACTGATGTACCTTGACCTTAGAGTTCACCTCTAATCTCTTTGATAGTTGTTCTGAGCTCTTTGGTTACCATTTATATTATCTGTCTCTTTAATTTGTAATCGATTTCCCTCTTGTGGCCATGTCCAGGGAGGTTGGTTACAGTCCTGTGGAGCTTAAACTTCTAAATATTATGTGCAACTGCAGTAACAGGAACATCAAACTGCTTGGAGGTGGTCTTATAGCCTTATACCCTCAACATGCTTGTCTATCATTTTCTTTCTAATCTCCTGAGACAGCTCACTCCTTAGCTTTCTGTAGTCCATGTTCAGTGTGATACCATGATACCAAACAGCACAGTGACTTTTTTCATCCTTTAAAGAATAGGCAGAATGATTGATTACAAGCTTGCAGACACGTGTGATGGCTCAATGATTTGACCATGTCCTTATGTTCAAATCGTTTTCAATCTTTTCTGGGGATACCATCATTTTTGTCCAGGCCAGTTTCATTATTTTGATTTTTTAGATTATTACAGTGAACCGTAATTCAAAAGCAATGTCTGAATTTGGTAAGTTAATTGTCTGTATATTTGTATTTATTATTACTTTTACCAGTTTCAAGTCATTTCAGTCACCATTGTGGGTTTTTTTGTCTTTATCGAAAGGGTACCAGCAGTTTTGTCCACGTGTGTATGTTTTGACCAAAGCATGACTCAGATATTTCATGTAGACCACATGGGCCTACTAAAAAGTGATGAAGGATATGACGTGTTCTTCTCTTCTCTTTCTTTTATCGGGTTTGACAGTATCATTTGCCCTTAAGGTTGGCTCTTAGCTGTTATTGAATAACTGAAAACACCGGCACCTGCTATATTTTGAGTATTTTTACAACTGTCAATGTCAAAATGTTTCACCTTGATAACTGACTGGCACATATGTTTTAACATGACTGAAACTGTTCTTTGAGCTTTCTCTCTGCTTTAACTACCATTTGTTCTCTAATAATCTAGCAGTGATAAGGAAGACTGAGCTCACTAAGAAAATAGAAGCCCAGACACAGTCCCCATCAAAGAGAAGCACTATGAAACCAGCTGTCCGCCAGACCAGACCCACTCAGCACCACTCCTGTCCTAGACGGAGAACCACAGGTGACATTTTGCCGCAAGTGGTGCTTTCTACTGGAAAGACCCAAATCACCAGTGTCCACCTACCTCACCTTACATGCTGACCTCAGTTTGTTTTCAACATCCATTGTTTGTTTGGTTCAGCTTTTCACCTTTGTCACATGTGTCTTTTTAAAATCATAATAAAAATTAATTGTTGAACATTCATTCATTCACTCTGTTTATTTTTTTTATCTATCTATCTATCTATCTATCTATCTATCTATCTATCTATCTATCTATCTATCTATCTATCTATCTATCTATCTATCTATCTATCCATCTATCCATCTATCCATCTATCTATCTATCTATCTGATCATTTTTTTCTTTTGTTCATTTTTTAAAGCAACTTGACACCAAGCTTTAAAGATAGTGGTTCTCATAATTTGTAGTTAAGATTTAGTTTGATTGCAGAATTTATCAAATGCTCTCAAATTACATAGTGATACTACCTCAGCAAAGTCAGAAAAGAAGATTAAGAAACAACAACTTATCCTTTTAATTCTTTTTTTCTTGTCCTCATGAATAATTTCTTTTTTCATCCTTTGCTCCTGTTTTTTTTTTAAATGTAATAGCAATTTGTTATGTATTTGTGCCAAATATCAATTTGTATGTTTATTTAGTTTCTGGTTTTCTAATCTTCACAGAATTACCTTTAAAACATCTTTTAACTTAGCTTTAAAGTTTTTCTGTGCTTTTTCTTTACTAACATCTGAGCCCTTTCCATCTTCAGGTTGCCAGGCAACTAGTAATCCATGGTTTTGTTCTAAGGGCTTGATACTATAAACAGTCTGTAACGCTCCTCTGTCCCAGAGACAGTTCTCCCTCCATTTTACCCCCAGCGGATCTGTGTCACTGATGATGAAACTGCTGCATCGCCCCAATTAGATTATTTCCAGGGTTGACTTACATAATACAAAATCCTCCATTCTGTGTGATATCTTGCCAAATCTTTACAGCACAGAACTCTCAAGGGTTGTCAACCAGCTCCCATAGAACATTTAATTTGCCATGCTAGCTTTAGGAGTACAGAAGGATGTGGGTCATTTGAAAGGCCTGCACTTTTCCCTTCAAGTGTGTGAACTTTTAAGTGTATAATCTATTAGTGTGTACTCATATGCATCATTTCCCCCTGTCTTTCTTACAGAGATGCTACCAGACGGTCGTCAGCCCCTTAGTGTTGCCAGACAATCTCGAGAGAGAGCATTGGTGAGTATAGATCCCGGCACCACAATGACATGACCTCTGAAACAAAGAAATCACCCGACATTGCGAAACTCTTAGAAAACTGACATCAACTAAGAGTGCTAGTTCCTTTATAGGAGACTTTTCTCTCACTAAAGACTCGTCCAGTGCACCTCAACTGAAGACGGTGAAATAACCAAATAAAAGGGGAATTACAATTTAGAATTAGTAAAAAAAAAGAAAACTTTCACAAAATCACCCCAGTTACTTTGCATTCAACCAAGGTATTTGTTTAGATAAACACATTGCATTAGGTGAAAGCTTGCACTGTCTTCTCTTTGCCTTTAGAAGCCTTCATCCTAGCAAGGGAACAGTGCAGTCTCTTTATATTAGCACTTCTGCTAGTGTTGCTTTGTATTTGATAAAAATATAATAAATTTTAGCCTATCTGGCCTCTGCAAAATGTTAACAGTTGTTGTCTCACCTAATGGGTTTTTGCACAAGCAGACAAGAAAGATTCATTTAGAGTTGTTTTTTTTTTCTGAGTGGGTGTTGAATCACCCTGTGACATTTCTCCAGCGTCTGTGGTCGTGACTCCATTTTACTCCTCTGCCATGGTAACGATTCTGTCTAAAATAACACAGTTTCTGCATTTCTTAAATGTCATGTCATTGCAGAGTACTGTAAATGCATTCTACTACAATGTATCCTCTATGTGTTTCAGTTTTTTGATTTTCATATCCTGTGGATAGTCTACAACGCAGCTGTCATGTAATCAATGCAGTGTGACACAACATCTCTTATATGTATTCTCAACAATACATTTTCAGATCATATTTGATTGGCATTTTTATTTCACGTTTGATTTTTTTTCCTTACATTTTCACCGCAAAAGTAAATCAATTGCTATTTTAGCTGAATGCTGAAAAGCAACCTTTCACCCTAATGTGTCATTTCTCATTTCCAAAAAGCACTTGTTTTGTCTAACATGTTCTGTTCTCTGATAATGTTTGTTTAAGCATTGTCATTCACACCAGACTTTTGTCACCCTGTGTCCTGTACTGTGGTGCCATGCCTTCCATCAATTGGGACCCATCATTTTACCATCTCAGTGCCATTCACATCGTTTGCCAGTAACAAAGATCCCCACCTCTGTGCTCAGACCGGCTGGCCTGTTAGATAAACCTCCACGATCCACAACAGAGCCTTTAAGATCTCCCATATTGCAGAGGTTAATGGTCATGGTAAGTAAATGGAGAAACAACACTGTTTATATTGGGATTCTTGGAAAAAGATCCAAAAGAAACATATTTTTTTTATAGTAGTAAAAGTTGTATGTTTAACTTAGCAGATCCCAGAAGGGAAGGTCAGGCGTCTGTGGCGCAGTTGGATAGTGCGCTTGGTCAGTGATCGGGAGGTTGCAGGTTCAAGCCCAGCTCCGGGTGACACATGGTGATGTGTCCTTGGGCAAGACACTTAACCCCAAGTTGCTCCCACTGCTACTTCAGTGGAGTGTAAATGGGCATGAAAGGGTATGAATGTGTTATAAATACTGATGGATAACTGACACAGAAACTCTGAACCATCAGTGAGTGAATGTGAGAGTGAATGGGTGTGAATGGGTAGGTGTGACCTGTGATGTAAAGCAGCTTTGAGTAGTCCAAGACTAGAAAAGTGCTATATAAGCTCAAGTCCATCTCCCATTTACCATAGTTTAGAAGAGGAGTTGTGCAAGGAATGTGTCAGCATTTTCCCCAGTAATATTAGTCACTTCTACCTCTGTTATGGAAGAGCCTGCATGAACACAAGGCTGTCTGGCTGCAGATAGGGCCAAAAGCTCAGGGTATTTTAAATCACATTCACACTATAGGAAAACTCTTTAAAATATCCTCTCTTTACCTGAGTGTAAATGCAAACAGCCCAGTTTTTCACTTGAACTGTACCTGGGTAGTTTCTTTGCTGACCCTGGTTTATTCACTTTGGCCAATGGGGAGCACTGATTATGTCATCCTGTTGACCCAGAAAAAACAGAAAGGGAAGACTTGACAGGGAGGATTAAAAACAATCAGTGTTGCAGGAAAAGATTATTTTATTGCATGGGGAGTAAAACTAACTCAGATTTGAGTCTGGACGCTTAAAGATGCTTTTTCCACTGCTGATCATTAAAGTTATGCTGTTCATCTGTTCCTTAAACGATCATCTCCATCTGCTGCTTGTGTTTGACGTTGTCTTCTGCCAACCCTTGCTGAGAGGAGCAATTGTGAACAACCATGTCAGGGAATTACCTGGGCAAAATGCCTGGTATTATACTCATAATATGGTAGATGAACTTGAGCTTATATATCGGTATTCTAGTCTTTGACTACTCAAAGCAGCTTTAAGCCACAGGTCACATCTGCCCTTTCACACTCATTCACTTACTGATGGATCTGAGTGTCTATGTAAGTTGTTCATCATCAGTTTTAGCTAACAACCCACACCCTTTCATACCCTTTTACACATCACTGATACGACAGTGGGAGCAACTTGGGGTTAAGTGTCTTACCCAAGGACACACTGCCATGTGACACCTGCAGCTGGGCTCCCGATTACTGTCCAAGCACTCTATCATACTGTACCACTGATGCCATTACTTGTGTTGTTAGTGTCTTAAGGCTGTAGTGAATTTTAACAAACAGAAAAACAGAATTAAGGTACTTAACACATATACACTTATATACTTTTCCACTACCAATCCCTTTTCTATGGGTTCTGCTTTGCTCTCGGTAGAAGCACACAGAGGCTAAACAATGCGCTAATCAGAATAAGATAAAGGGGCTTGCTAGCAGAAAAGTAAAGACGTTGGTGGCTCAGTCTGGCAGTGTACTCTACCAGTAATCAAAGGTGCAACCCATCTCATGGCGATGTGGGCATGGTACCTAACCCTAAGTTACTCCTGCTGCTGCATCAGTGGAATATAAACGGTTATGTATGAGTGTGAATTGTTAGCTAACAATGATGAACTACTTACATAAACACTAAGAACCATCAGTGAGTTTTATTAGTCAGAACATCTAGTAAAGTGCCACTTATGTTAGGTGCACCCTCCTGCACATGTATAAGTTTTGACTTAGTTCAGAGAAAAGAATAATAAGTGCACAATAGAAGCAAACAATGGAAACAGCTAAAGCGTCATTCCTTGGGAACCATATAGAATGCTGTTTTCTGCCACATGGTTGGGTGGTGTAGGCGTACAGCTGTGTGATGGAACTTATAAATAAAGTCCTTGTAAGAGCCTCACCTTATTAATTATCATTTTCTGCTCTCTGGTAATTGTTTCCCAACAGGACGGTGGTTCCTGGAGCCCTGACAAGAGATCCTCTGTGCTGAGGCATGGCCATGGTCTGAGTCGCCGTGGGTACCATGACCATGAAGAAAGCTCCACCTCCATCACTAGTTCTGGTTCAACTGCTCCTCGCAGGCCAACATGTAGGCTGAAGCTTCTGGCATGATTTTAGACTTTTTGGAAAGACCCTCCAAAACCAGCAAGACATGGGCAAACAAATTGTTTCTATGATTGGATAGATTAGGTTGGACTATAGTCTTACTTAGTGTCATCGCTACAGTCTAGCCCACCTTCTCCTAAACCTCAAGTGGTTTACTTTATCTGTCTTCTGTAGCAGCCTAGAAAACAACTTGATTTGGTCAGGCCTCAGGGGGTTACAGACCTGTTTTGGCGTGTTTCAGATGTGTGCCTTAATAAAAGAAATTGGTTAAAAAACGTTAGTACAATATTAAAAAAATCTCAAAGCAGACGAACATCCATATATTTTGATAAACACTATTAGTGTGAAACTTAGTTTTTTTTTTACCCCTGTTTTCTTGACATAACTTATATGTTTTCTTTATTTATCATTTTGGGATAACTGGTCTCATTTTTTTGTGTTGATGCATTAATTTCTCAAGATCTTTTGAATACAACCAAAATGTATATGTCTCCCCAGAAAGTGTTCAAATAAAAAGCATGAACTTTGGGTTTCAATTTTAAAATACAGAGGGGATGGTGGGTCCTGAGGCCAGAGAGCCACTGGTCTTGGTCATGGCCATTTGAGTTTGAACCCCAAAAGCTATAGAAAGTTAATTATATTTTTATTACAAGCATGATAGAGATTTCCTGAAGTAGTTTGCTATGTTACTCTCAAAATGTTATTTTGTCCTGTAGCATTTCGCACAGAGATGAGGGCAGAGCATCGGACAGGACGAGCCCCTAGTATGACAGGTAGTGGGGTCCTTGACTTCTTGAAAATCATTGATTATACATTTTATGTTTTGTATTATATTAACTACACAATTTTTATCTTACTTGCTCTATCGACAAATGAATAGGAAATATAAATGCCTCTTTCTCTGCAGTTGTTTCAGAAAAAGTGTTTTTGTTCTTTAATTAGCAAAATTACACTGAAACAGTCAAACAACAGATCTATTGAACCAATTCTCCACCATCTGCTTCTTCACCTTTATACTTCTTCTCACCAGTTACAGAATCGGTACGTTCTCGTTCAGCCCGCAGTGGCCACTCCACCCCCCGCACTCCTGGCTCCACAGCCATTACTCCTGGAACTCCTCCCAGCTACTCTTCATCCTCGAGGGGAACCCCACGCTCCCTCAGCTTGATGTCCCAAGAGAGGAAGGTGGCTGTCGTCCGCACCCCACCTAAGTCACCTGCAACGACACCCAAGCAGCTCCGCATCATCAACCAGCCACTGCCTGACTTCAAGAACATCAAGTCCAAGATTGGTTCTACAGAGAATATCAAGTACCAGCCCAAAGGTGGACAGGTGATGCTCCCATTCACTTCTCTTTAAACTTGAAGCTTCTTGCTGAACTGCCTGCCTTCACATTTCTTCTTCTCCTCAGATTGATATATTTACTTCATGCAGTACATCTCTCTCACACAATGGTTAAGCTAGTAATTTTTATCAGGATTCTTTTTTTTGTGTGCCAGATATACACAAAGCTTTACTACTCTCATCATTGATAGTTGCTACGAATAAGCTTTTATTGTGTTCACCAAGCTCTGAACAAAGATGTTCATGTCCTGAGATTAATAGTGTTATAGTATTTCTTTATGTTTAACGTCTCCTGGTTTTCTTCCAGTCTCTTTGCTTTATCATGGTTATTTTTCATGCTTCTATGCCCTCTCCTGTCCCTCCAGTCTAGATGTCTGCTTTTTAGTGCCTTACCTGTCCAACTCCATGATTAGTTATCTCGCACAAAGATTTAGGAACAATCACGAAAATATGAAAAAATCACAGTAACAGTTAAACAGGAAATTAGTACTGACTGAAATCCAAGAAAGATGTAGGAAAGTGACAAAAAAGAATAACTTAAGCTGCAACACCCACCATTGCAGTTCTTTGCAGGTTTTAGCCTCTTTTATAGCTACCTATTTTTAACTTAACCCTTTAACTCCCAGCTCAACTGTTTGGCAGAGGTCAATAAATTCAGGAATATTTAATGTGTTAAAAACATGTCATTGTTTGTTTTTGTCAGTGTTTTTACAATACAGAATAAACTACAACAAAGCCAGAAGAAATGATATTTTCTTTGTGTGGGATTTAAAATGTAAAGCTAAAAGCTAATATTATTATCAACGTTATTATTTTAAATACTTAGATCATTTACTGATGTGATTTTTCAACAGATATAAAAAATTTGATATTCATCCAAAGCAAGTTGATCAAACTCAATATAATCTATTTTAAGTTATTTAAATTTGTATTTTTTTTTACCCCAAATATTTTATTTTATGTCCTCATGTAATGAACCGTTAACTTTTTAACCTTTAAGCCGCACAGCATAATATTTTTTGTAGCTGTCTTAGTTTCCTGAAATCTAAATTAAATCAGACAACAATTTGATTTTTTCTGTTTTTAACTTTAAATATCCCTGTTTTTATTGATGGCCTCTGCCAAACAGTTGAGCTGGGAATTAAAGGGTTAACAGCCACTGTGCTTGACTCTAGCGATTATTTCTGACATTTATTGCCAACCCTTCCTGACAAGTTTTCTTGTGTGTTGCTTTTGCATTTTTTATACCTGTGACTGGATGATCCAATCACTGACCTGTTTGCATTGAGTCAGAACAAGTGTGTGACAGCCTCATATGCTGCTGTTTCAGTTTCTTAGGTTCATGCCCACCCTTACCTCAAACAAAGCGCTTGCATCGTCATTAAGTTAGTAACTTCTCCCTGGACATTCTTACTGGACATGGCTCTTCAGCTCTATGCCAACTAAGACTGCAGTTGTTTGGATGGAAGATCTTGTAGATACTTTACTATAAATTCTTCAGCAGGCTCTGTGTCACTCAGACAAAACAACCATAAAAAGAAAGATTGCTAAACCCACCAAATCTTTTGCCATTACTTCACTGTCTAGAGGAAATACTGTGATTGTTTTTAAAATTTTCTTAAAAGTGACTGTAAATTTCTGGGATAAAAGTAGCCTTCTTTGATGCCAAAAGGGTCCTGGTGTTGTCACTTCAAACTTAATTTTACAGTTCTGCAAATCCCAAGTGTCCATAACTAACATGTGACCTGAATTTGACATCTTAGTCCTTATCTTAACTGTCAGCTGTGTTTGTCCCTGTAATTAATCTGCTTTTCAAATTATTGTTTGTTTTATTTTCAACACTGCATAGACCTTGCATGAGCAGGAGATTAAGGAGTGTTGCCACCAGACTTTGACAGATACGTTGCAACATGAGTCTGAAACGTAACGTCAGCAAGGCAGCATATCTGAAGTCATCAGCACTCACAAGCCTTCACTGATGACCCAATAAAGAGGCCAAATATTTGTCTGGTATGTTTTGACATGCCTGTGCTGCATTATGCATCCAATCAAAGACCCTGGAGGAATCATGTCCTGAACTACTCAACTCCTGTCTGCCATCTGCAGGAGAAAAGGCCAAAGGAGAATTTGAAGTTTTTGACAATGATATTTTTGTTTCTAAACAGACAAAATGCCTGATCATTACTAGCTGCAGTGCTTGATCAATAAAGGACTGTAATTACATTTCTTAAAGAAAGCAAGTTTGTACAGGATGTAAGTGTGACAGCCTGAGCTCAGACAGATGGACAGCTTACTTTATAGTCTTATAAAAGCAGTTTTTAAAAATAATTATGATAATGAACTTTTGGAATTTAAAGGGGTTGCCAAGATTAGGAGATCCGTATAAATAAAATGTAAGGTTTATTCTGCTGTCTTGTGGTTTTGCTAGTTTTAAGGCTATGCTGGCAGTTTAAGGGGAGTGCCTTTTGTGTGTAGTTGGTGGTTCAGCTGTACAAATCAGCAAGACTGAATGTAGCAAGTGAACGGTGACAGTGATAGACCCGCAGTTAACTTACATACACACCTTGTAATTTGAACTATTACCTCTTTTCTTGGATTCAGTTTTTAATGACACCAGTACTCATTTCTATCTTGTCCTGCACTGTTTCAGAGTTTTTCAGAGCCCTAACATAAGTCTAGAAAATAGCGAGAAAACTGAATTCTGTCCGGCTTGTTTCTTCTGCATCCTCAGTATTTAAAAAGATAAATTACTGCAGGTTCAACGAGTCAGAATCACACTTCCATTTTTAGTAGGAGTATGTTTGTGTAGCTAAGCATAATCTTGTGTTGTGTTTTGTTAAAAAATCCTTGAGTGACTTAACCCAAGGCCCTGCAGTGGGGGTGTGTGGTTGTTTGAGTGTCACCCCAGGGTGGCAGTAGGTGTCTGCTCTCACATCCAAATTGAGGACGGCAGCTTCAGTATCAACACTGGGGTGAAAGTCTGGGCAGAGTGATTGTTCCCTTTTTTTTCTTTGAAAGTTGTCTGCCTGGCACAGCAACACAATTGAACCAACTCATGTAGGCAGTTGTTTTGTACTGATTAGGTGACTTGTGAAGTTTAAAGGAAACTCCCATTTGAGTTTAAGATTGAAGAACTGCCCTCACAAACACCTTAAAGCAGCTCATGCTTTAAGAGAACAACAAACTGAATTATGTTTGATACTAAGTTTTTTGGATATGCAGTGATAAAATAAATAAATAAATAATAAAAATAAATACAATATCATGAAATTACGTAAATTAAATTGAATATTGGTATGATTTATTGGATATAATCTGGAACTGGAGTGGGAAAGCTGCTCCGGTTGAGAATCAATAGCAGTTACCTGCAGTAATGACAGAATGTGTTTGTGTGTGATTACGGTTCCTGCTTGTTTGTTTATCTATTTTAGCTGTTTCTTAGGTTATTTTAGCCTTTTTATTTATGCGCTCTCTCCTCATAAATTCATATGAATGATGCACTGATTGCATCACACTTTAATTCTGTTGTACCTGTAACAATGACGGTAAGATATTCTGATTCAAGAAACAGAAAACAACACCAAAAAGTCATAAATAATCAGAAAAAGAATCAGTAAAAAATGTGAGGTAAAGGTACGTAGCCCTGCAAAATGCATTATCTGTACTTTGATTTTGTTAGAAGGAGGCTGGTGGAGTGGAAAAACATGACATCCACTCCTGAACTCTCAGAGAGAAATTTGCTTCTTTAAGCTCTGTTTTTTACCTCCTACGGTTTGTTATGTGATAGCTGTACAGCCCCACAGGCAGTTCTGACCCTCTACATTCTGCTTTGATCAAATCCTTATAGATACTTAACACATGATGTAAATGGTCAAACATACTCAGACATGGAACCTTTAATTTCAAACAAAATTATATTTTCTGCCCAAATTCCAGCTTCTGTGTCATTCCAACCAGGATGGAAACAGCAGCAACAATAGTAGTCAAATAAAATGACGTTCAACCACAAAAGCCAATAATAGAATTTTATCAAAGTTTCCATCTACATTATATAAAAAGTATGCATCAAAGAAATTAATGTAATAGATTTTATTTAGAAACCATGCAGCTTACCACAATTTTACTACAAGATGGCTTATTTTCAGCTCTTGTCCCTTGTTTGGCCTTTAGATACACAGTTTTATAAAGAAACATGTAGGATTTTAAAAAGGCACAAGATTACACAAACAAAAATTCTATAAATGCACATACTAAGCAAATTATACAAAATTTCTAGAACCATTGTTGAACTAGCAATGAAAAATGAAAAAACACACAGTTTAAGCGCCCTATTGGATGGCGTGAGGCTCATTGTTTAAAAGTGTGTGATACATGATGGTTCAGGGCTTGTCTGTCTGTATTTTACAATGTTAAGGTCACATGTTCTCGGCAGAAAGCCAAGCACAGGGGGCAGTAGGGATGGATAATGTGCCTTGGTTATACATGGGTGGGCTGTTTTAGATAAAACTAATCAGAGTGCCTACTTTCATTACATTTTATCAGTGTGCACCAGATGGCAGTCATTTGCCACTTACACAGCAGGTTAAGTTGTCTAAATTTCAGTTGGATTACTTAATTCCCCTCATTTTATTGTGTCACTTTACTAAAGAAACACAAAGAACACTGCATGATATATTAAAACTCAGACTGAAGTGCTTTTTTTCAATGAACCATCTAGAGCAAGGAACAATCCAAAAGGCAAGTCAGACATTCCTGAGAGTGAAACAAGCTGGTAAAATGCACCGGTGTGTGTCAATCTCCCTAATGCATCCTCAAAAAAGCAGATACACTCTTCATCACAAACTTTAGACTTTTGACCAGATATTTGGGGGTTTGTAGCACAGTAATGTTAGTGTCCTTGAGTTAGGAACACAGCTGCTTTTTGCCGGACCACTCCTCATTTTTAAACAACTACACCCCCTAAGTGCAAATGAGCGCACATGATCATTTGCTGTTTTAGCAGCATGAAAAATGGGCATACAATGACACATGTGTGAGGAGAAAATTAATATCCCTTCTCTTCACGCAGAAATACTGAACTTGCCTTATAGAGCTCAAAACTAAAATATGTCTCTTTACTGGATTTCCCCTGCAATACATGAGAATCAGTGATACTAGTAACTAGTAACAGCTTTCACACAGCCATAGTATACTCCTGTCCTGACCTTTAGCACTTCCTAGCTGCTCCATGGTCCATGTAGTTCCAATTTCCAAGCAGCTGCAGTGAGCCCCCTACTGCCTTTAACAAGCCCCTGCCCAGCCTAACCTGTCCAATGGTTGTCCTCATAGAAGCACAAGGAACAAAATACTGCTTCAGAGGCCAAGCGCAAGGTGTCATGGATTTGGAAGTCAGTGCTGAGGATCATCTCAGTCACTCTGTGTCTGTCAGCAGCACACAGTGTGACTTGGACCAAGGACCTGCTGGTACACCTCAGCTCTTGTAATGTTACCCTGGTCTTATAAAGCCTTGATTGAAGTGTGCTAATGAAGTACTTAAACACATTTACAATGGTATACAGCTTTTTAAGTTAACACATGGCAAGAAAAGTTTATCTGTAGAGTAGTTCAAAGTGCTCAGGATTGAACTGCATTAGAGGCCCATACTATGTTTGTATTTCTCCTTAGATTCATATTTTAAACAAGAAGCTGGACTTCAGTCATGTTCTATCAATATGCAGCACCCAGGACAATCTGAAGCACAGACCCCGTGGAGGAAATGTATGTACCTTTCATGCTGAACATTTTTGATCCCTTAATGGAGGAGAAGACTAAAGACCATCATCTAGTCCTAGTTTTGTTCCTTGTATATTTCCTCTGTGCTGTACAAATAGTAATGTTTGGCTAGCTGAGTTGTGTTGTATGGTAGTACTTTGGTTTGTATCTCTGATTTCCAAATGGTCACTGTCAAAGCTTCAAGTGTATCTCTTCTTTTAAGCCTGATATCTTACACTCATGCACATGAACAGTCAGTTAAAACTCAGCAACTGGTCTGACAGCTTCTGGTTTTAACCACCTTCTTCCTTTGAGAGCAGTGACCTTAAACTAAAAATAACCCAGCTCCCTTCCACCAAGGTGGTCTTAGAGAGACGAGAATCTTCATGACCATATGCTGGCAGATGTCTGTCATGCTGGAGTTTTCTTGAGCTGTTCACTGGACGTGTAAATGATTTGGGGATTTAATGTCTGACCATAAGGATTGTGTGGTATCCACTGTTTACCATTAAACCTTCTCCAGAGTTTACATTGATGCACAGCATCACTGCATCCTGCTCAAAAAGTCACATTAGAAAATAAGTGATTCAGACCAAGCCTTTGTCAAAGAACAAGCTGCACACCTCTGTTGGCATTGTTAACTACCTTTCCTGGACTCTGGGCCCTGACTTTAGATGGGTTGTGTGGGTAATGGTTTGAATGCAAGAGGTAGAGTGCAGTAGATTAAAACTCGGAAGTGACACTAAAATCTGCGGTGTCCACAATGTCAAGTGAAAATAATACATATACATAAACATTAACTTTACTAAAGGCTTTCTGGATGCAGAGGACAGGCGTTTTTGTGTTTTATGTATGGAGGTGCTCAGTAGTGATAGTAAAAATATACTAATGAAAAAACTCCCAACAGGAAGCATCAACATCTCCGAAGACATTCAAAACAGAAAGCTGTTTTATATCTATAATGAACAGCATTACATAATGTGTTTTTGTAATTCTGGGTATTGGGGAGTAAGTAAATTTGTCATTTGGGTCCCAGACCAAGATGTCTGAGGAGTAATACAACTACTAACCAGAGTGTGACAACACAGATTATTGACAGCCAGCTCTACTGAATTTAGTCTTCAGTCAATGTTTTCCTACATTTTACTTCTTTTATCAAGTTTAAGAACACTCAGCTTTAATAACATAAGCAATGGAAGGAATTATAATTTCACTTTAATCTCACACATTATTGATTTCTATTAGAGTCGTTATGAATATGAACAGATTCATTTCTTGGGTCTTTTTTCCCCTTTCCTTAGATACACACTCTCATTCCCTTAGAAGCAACTGCTGCAGCACCCACACTTCTGTGTTTTAACAAGATTAAGATCTTTTTCTTCACCCTTTTTCTGAAAGAAAGACAAATTAGACTTTTGTAGATTGAACTTTCCACTGTGTGCTGTGGCTGTCAATGTGAACATAAGAGTGTCTGAATAGTGAGTCCCTTGCTTTTTAAAAGGTTCTTAATTCAACTAATCACATATATTAAGCAGACAGTGATACTGTTAAACAGAAGCATACTTTAGAGGCTTAAATAATCGTGCACAATAAAACAGCAGATTTCTTTGAACTTCTGTTCATTCATTTTTTAATAGTGTGGGACACAGTTTCATCTTCTTACTGCCCAATGGAACTGATCATGAAAACAGCTTTTATAGTGAAGAAATTTTGCATATTTCATCTCTTTTTCCTCCCCAGTTATTAACTCTACTTTCTTGTCCTCAGGTTTAATTCCCCAGCATATTATCATGTGGAGAAAGGTTATAATATCAAAACACTGTTTATAGGCAAGCGAGACGAAATAATTCTAAATTGAGGCTGTGCTATTGCAATCGGTAAAAATTGTTTTATATAATCTGACTGTCAAACTGAATAAGAAAGGTGTTGTTTGTTTTTTTGCCAACCCTTAAGCAGAATAAAGAAAATTGTAGATAAATGTATTTAAAATGGTTGCAGCCAGATTTAGTCAAACTAAACACTGCATCTTTCCCACCGGTTCCTTTTTGGTTAGTTCTGCCTTTCAAAATGATTGTTTCTTTGATTTGCATCAGACATGTCTTTTAAACTTCTAAAATTTTGTAAAACAAGCCTTAACTATTTGCACACACTCATAGTATTTGGCAGGTTTTGTTTTTGCTGCAGTCTAAAAACACATAAAGTATACAAAAACATTAATTAATATGAGGACCTTAATATGAGGACTAATTACACACAAAACACCAAAAAGAGACACAAAGGCAACCCAGATGGTTTTAGATAAAAGTGTGTTACCTGGACCTTAAAACTTAAGAACTAGGTGGGCACACACTAAGGGCCTGATCTATTAAGATCCAAAAGAAAGGACGCTAAATAAAAAAAAATGCACGCGCTATTAGTAGGTACTACTACCGAGTACCGATTCACGTAAAATCAAAAGGTACCATGTTTAGGTACCTAAATGCATCCTTGTGACTGTGAGGGAGTGGAAGAAGCAGGCGTACTATTGGGTAGAGTAGGTGAATTTCCATACCAGACTTAAACACAGCATGTTGTTCATGTTGAAGAAGTTTTTGGGACAACTACAATGTTACAATACAAACAGTTGAATGTTGTATATATATATCTGTCAAATTTTATATATTGAGAAATAAATGTACATTGAAAAAATCTGAGATCTTAATATTAAACAAACTATTATTTATCATCCTATAAACACATGCAAAAGTACCGAAAATTGGTACCGTTGAGTACCGATACCGATTCCCAGGTACCGGGCATCAGTATGGTATCGCTTCAAATGTGAAAGGTACCCATCCCTAGCTTTTAGTGGGTAGTGGGGGTGTTGTGGGTGATCTACTATCCCTGCGTGCGCAATTAATAACAGGAGCAAAAGTGGTATGGACAGCCGACTTTAAAGGAGGATGTTGTGTGTGCTATTCGCCGTCGCCATGGAGAGTTTGGGAGAGCAAAATGATCATAAATGAAAAATGAAGTTTGAAGCCATGGAGTTTGAGGCCAACAAACACACTTGTGGTAATTTTTTTTGCGGCATGTCATTCTGACGGACTAGATTGTCACTTTTCCGTCATGCCATATTTCTATGCGTCATTTTTAATTTTCCTTTTCTGATTGCAATGAAACATAATCTAAATGACAGGATTCACCAATAACCAATAACCAATCACCAATAACCTCTCATATGAAGAGAAGTCTTAAGCGCACACACAGGCTGAGCGAAGACTCTTGCCTTTTATGCACAGACAGCATCACACTCTCCACGCACTGACAGCCTCTGAACTCACTGTCACTGTGTAGAGAGTGTGATGAAGTCTATTAAGGCTTTTTACACAAGTTAAATGTCCTCCTCCACGATGTATTAAGAGCGCAAAACAGAGAGGGTTTACTTTTTGCGTGTCTGCACGAGTGTGACGGCACACTGGATTGTCCCTCTTGTTCCAGTCCATCATAATGACAGACATCCTCCATAATCTCTCTGTTTTTCATCAAAAAATTTAGTCAGTGATGGAAAATATTCGGTTAATGTGACCGCTGTTCGCCACAATGACCGCAGCCCTCAGTTCATAACACTGTGCCTTTTTTGCACCTGCTTTTCAAACGTACTAAATTCAGACGCAAAAACACTGCGCACAATCACTTGCAGGTTTGAGAAATCACATTGCGGGTGCTAAATGACAATATTTGCACTCCTCCTCCCAGTATTTTGCATGTTCTGATCATCTGCATGTATTCTCCATATTTATGAGGGCACGTGTGTTTATACATGCAAACCTTTAGTAGATCGAGCCCTAAATGTTTGCTGTCCCTGTGTTGGGACAACCAAGGATGTCACTGTAAAAAGTCAAGTTTCTGACTCTAACAGCTCTGAGCTCTGGCTGCAGGACTAAAGTTCATCCCAGTTCCTGGTAAAAGTCAGTAAACTACTGTCTGACCTCGTATACTTGATGTTTCTTCGTTGTTTGTTTTATTTATTATGAACCCCTTTGTCTCTCTCAGTGGTATTTTCAGTGTTTAATAGCCAATTTGTATTTTGGTTACATTAGGTGTCTTTGTACTTCAGAACTTCTAGCTTTTTTTAGGTCCTTCACCTATTGATCTGACACCTCTTTTCCTGTAGAACTTCTGTGTCCTCTACCTCTAAATGTCTTGATTATGTGTGTGTGTGTCCATCTAGCCACTGCTTTTATGGTGTTGCTGGGTAAAAAACATTTATTACTATTGATGTTATGTACTGTACCAACTTTTCTATGTCTGCATCTCACTCCTACCTTCTCTCCTTGCAGCAGCAGAGAGCCATTTACCATCACAGTACATGCTCACTGCATCATCCTCGCACGATTAACTAACGGCCTCAAGTGTTAGCTGCTTTTATGTGTCTATGAATCTGAATCAAGAAGCTGAGACTCCTAAGAGGAAATTCAGCTCTGCTCTTGGGAATCTTTTCTCATGAGCAAATGTGTTGCGGCATTTCTGAAGTTTTTACTTTCCTTTATAAATATTAAAACTAACGGGGATCAGCATGTCAAAACTTTCCATAGTAGTTTAAATTCTGTATGTGTCCTGAGCAACATTGAACCACCTGTTCATATTTTATTACCTATATTGAAACAATTTTGGATTCTCAATAAAAAATAAATTAAGTAACATGAGATGCAAATATGTATTACACAATGACTCCAAAAGCTCAAGGCACTGTTACTTCAGGTAACTGATTTATGGTGACAAAATGGAAGCTATAAAACAACCTCACTGATCTGAGGGATAAGCATTAGGAAAATTTGTGCCAATTTTAGAGACAGAAACCTTTTCTGTGAAATGCACTAAGTGATTATCTTGGACTGAACAAGCTGATGATTGGACATGGCTGAACATTTGCTCTCTGATTCTAAACAGGCTTCCTTCATAGAATGGTTATTAAAAACAGGTGCTGATGTGATACTGTACCAACAGAAGCCAGTTTATTTAGGTCCCATTCTCTGAATTTCCCAGTCAAAGATGCTGAACCCTCTCTTTGTGTCATTAACTGTACAGTAATACCCATTAGCCAGAGGGACAGCTCATACAGGGACACAGGCATCACATGAGCTGAACTTTCATCTCTCAAGTCCCAATTTAGGATTTGTTTAGACGACAACTCCTGAGAACATTTTCACACCAGTTTATGGAGGAAACAAAGCTGTCACTTTTCCTGCAGATCCATTTAATACCGAGTTTGTTTTATCATATTTAAGGCCAGTGAAGTGCTATGTTTTTTATTCTCGAGAGTCATGCTGATTAACACATCTTTTCCAATTCCATTCTGGGATTTTAAGGGCTGCTTTGAGAAATGGAAAAAATAAACAGTAACAGCAACTTTTGTAGCAATATTAAATTCTTTGTTCATTTGTATGCATGTGCTCTCTCATTTCTGCTTCTCTCTCCTCCTCTTGAGAAAATTAGTGCCTTGATATCCCATTATCAAGTTTATTATCAGAACCATGGCTTTTTATGTATTTGTAAATTAACATCTCACTTGATCAGATTAGCATTTTTGAACTTTTTAGAGAAAAAACAGTGAATTATTCCATCCCTATGTTGATTATCATTTATTCTGTAATACAAAGTATATTGTTTTTTCGGTTTTGGCTTTATGAAAGGTATTTAAAAAGTCTTAAATTTGTTGAAGTGATCTTGTAAGAACCACGCATATAGAAAACAAGTTTGCTGTTCACAAACATTGCTTCTTGATCATGTATGGTGCTGTTTTTTATACTCTAATATCAGTCATGTATGAGCTTATTCATTATAACTTTAGTCCTTCTGAAACAGATTCTGTCATGAGTAGAGCTGTTCTCTGTTGGTTGTTTATGACATACATGGATCAGTTTCTGGATTCTGTCTTGTTTTCTGTCTTTGTAACCTTTTTTAAAAATCTGTCTTAATTGGTGAGGTTGTTTCCTCCTCTGCTTAAAATTTGGATTTGCATATATTTGTCCTTGAGGCTGCAGTGCATTGAGATTATAGGGCCACCGCAGTTACTGTAAATACACATTTACCACAAATTGCTTTTACAGAAAGCCCAAGCATTCTCCCACCTCACTGCTGACCTCCACCCCTGCAGGTTCTCATCCCCAGTGTTAGGCTGGACTATAGCCATGTGCAGTCTAGGTGTGGGTCCTTGGACAGGCGAGGCTACTCGGCAGGAGGTGGAAACGTGAGTCTTGCACTGCAATTCCATTGTCCCAGTGACTAGTCTTTCGTGTTGTAGTGTGATGTGCGTTTCATGTTGCCTCTCCACCTTCTTTCACCGTTCACTTCTTTTGTCACCCTCTCATGAATGCAGCAGTGCTCTTCACCTCCCTGCTCTCGTTAACATTACATTGTCCTGTAAGGGTTTGTGTCGGCTGAGAAATTCCGATACAATGACTGAAAGTCTCTTTCTCCATATTGACAGCAATTAGGAATTTAGTAGCATTAGAGGTAATGGCTTTAGAAGAGTCCGGGGGAAACAGAAGGATCTATAACTATGGTGGCTTCTCACTGTCTTAATTTCATAGAGTTCTGGGTTATGAGATGGAACACCACATAGATCCATCGACTGCACACACCGGGATACCATTCAGAAGTGGAATAAGCAGGAATAGTTGCAATGGCCTCTCCGAGTCAAGTTTAGATTACATTTTTATCGTTCATCTCATAAAATCATTGAAGTAGTATCCCCCATTAAACAATTAAGTATGAGCAGCATGTAGAAAGTATGACCATAATAAGCACTTTCAGAAAAAACAGACATTGTTCAGCCTGAATGATAACATACAGCTGCTCGAGTGTGGAACCAGCTTGTGGGTAGAATGCAATTATATTAAATAGCATTTTCACCCACTGCTCTCTATTAATACATGGTGCTAGGTAAAATGATCAGTCATAATGCATTTTGCCACTTACAAATATATGTATACAAGACTGTTTGCAGGGGTATCAACACAGACCTGTCTTCTCTGCTGCTGCTGATGATGATGATGTCAACTACTTCAGAGGCTGTAGTCAATCTCCAAAACTTTCTGTGTTCAGTAGTTATGCTGAATTCAGTGTAGAAGCTGCACAAAGACCAGCAGCATAAAAGCCATCCATTAAACCAAATAAGGTGTCAATTAAATACTGATCAGGGAGTTTGCAGAGGTTCAAAAAGTAGAAGTAGTTTGTGAAGTCAGAAAGTAGGGGCCAAAGCTGAGCCCAAAATGAAGGAAACAGTCAAGGTAAAACAATACAGTTTTCAGTTTTATAGCTTGTAACTTTTATTTTTATTAAAAGGATTTAGAGTCTGAGTTTTTTCTGCTTTAGTAAACATACTCAGCTTATTTGCTCTTGCTTTGTTCCCACCCAGAAGTCTTAATAATGTGACAATAAGGAGCCTCAAAATCTAAAGACTGAATAGCTTTACTTAAAAGTGCAGCATTTTGGAGTCTGGTGAAATCTGATGTGCATATTTTTCCAAACTCAACCGCCAATCCTGACACAGACGCAGTACATCATATTTTTTTTTTATCAAGAACATCAAGTTTGTACCAGACAGGAATCTACTTGTTCTTTTCTTAAGACAGTCCTTCTGTTTTTTACACAGATATCAAACAAGTAAAACATTCCTCCAATAAATGCTTGTGTATTTGTTTTAAATGTAGACGTTCATTGGTGATGAGCTAAAGCATACTGGTACATTAATGCAATCTACCAAAATTACAGCTGGTGTTATGAAATTTGCAAGGCCTACATTTAAGCCAATACATAGACAGTGAATGTCGAGAGAAATGTTCATATCTGTGGTTAATGCTTATTGATTTTCAGGCTATTATCTTCTCATACCATGATTGTGTCAGTGATATTGTGCATCCCCAGTTGTGCCACACTGTATGCAATTTTGGCACTAATGTTCCAGTTTAACTTTAATCAGTTTCATTATGTTTGTCAACATGAAAGGTGCAAACAATATTGCAAATGCATGATGTAGTATTACAAATATAGTGTTAGATAACATAGGTACGAAGTTTAGTTTAAAGTTTAAATACAAAAATCTAAAGATTTTTTTGAAACATTAGATAACTATGATAAACCTTGCAGAATAAAAATCATATCACTGGACTGGATTAGCAGCACAGAAGCCATGCACAGTGTAGGTTTTTAGGTTTTTAACAGGTGGGGCTACTTAGCAGGAGGTGGACAGGGTAAGATTGATTTTCTGATCATTTGTGCCAAAACATACAAGTATGTGTTGACCCTGTGTAATGTAACTAGCCTTGAAATGTATGAGGATACAGTGTTATAATTCATGTGACATTTTCTGTGCATACGCCAACAATACATTCAAGGTCCAGTTCATAACTTTTTATGATGGTTTGTAGATGAGATGAAAAATATGTCATTTTACAACTCTATATTGTAATAGAAAAAAAGTTCAATGTTGATAAAAATCTAACTGTACAAATTAACAAATGAAGTTAAGGCAAATTAATATATTACATGATGGACTATTGTTCAGTCTTTATGTATAACACCAGTGTGAAACTTCTCTGTAACTTCAACTCAGAATCTAAAGTAATCTTTGATAATTTACATAATATATAGATAATACATACAAATGAGTGATATATGGAGAGACAGATCAACATGCCTGATGAGGAAGGACACAAACTCGTTTCTGCTCTAAAATCCATCCTGCTTATTGCTTCTTGTGTCATGCATAGATGGGCCTCCTGGTAGAATAGTCTTCAAACTTTCTGTTCAATGTACTGCAATTGTGAAGTGGCTCACAATCTTGGGTTTTCATTATTACTTCACTCATTCTTAGTTTTCCCGTCTCAGGTTTTGATAGCAAACAGTCCGATTCATTTCTATCAAATGGTGACTTGCTCAAGAGGGTTGCTGACCAAAGTGTGTTCCAGTGATTTCTCTCTGGTGTTTCTCTTTCGACCATTCTCAGTTTAGACATGCTAAATCTATGTTCTCCACTTTGTCGGCTGTCTCATAGATTCACTCCTTTAATGTCACGCTGTTGGCTTCTCTTTGGGCTCTTTGGTCACATATTTGAATATCTCCTCTCCACCTGTGACCACTTTATACTTTTGTTCTCACTTTACTGATTTGCAAAAATACTCTCTGTACTGATGCAAATTTTGCCAAACTGTTGAAACTGTCCATTCAGTATTTTTGAATGGAACAACATAGAGTTCAGTGTTAAATGAGTGTTGTTTGGCAGATAGAGTGCTGTACTCTTAAACTCTTTTTTATTTATTTATTTACTTTTTACTCTTAGCATACAATGACAAGTAATCTGTATGAATGCAGCGTTCCTATCCGAATTCCCACCCAACCACGTTCCTCCAACAGAAGCCTTGGTATAAAAGAGATCACATCCTTCACTTTAATGACTGAAAGGACGAACACTTCAGTCCTTTATGCGTGCAATGTCTAAGTTTACATGGGATTTATTTCAATTTGAACTGTGAGCTTTGACCTTTGTCTTATCTGACTTTTTCTCTTCCAGGTGCAGATTCAGAACAAGAAGATCGACCTGAGCCATGTGACCTCCAAGTGTGGCTCTCTAGACAACATACATCATCGACCAGGTATCAGTTTCTCTAGATTTGTTTAAGCTTAGCAGGAGCTGAGCGGAGCATTAGCCTGTTCACCCTTAATTACCTATGTCATGACTGAGGAATAGTATAAATGGAGAGAATGTCAGGGTTTATAGGGGTGCTTGAAATCCTTAAAAAGACTCTAACTTTGTCCTATGTTTGCCACTTAAAAAAACACCCTATAAAACCTGTTATCTGCTATTAAGCAGAATATTAGTTTTATTTTAACCATGAATTACTTTAAAAACTTTAAACAAATCAACTTAGGCTTCTGTACTGATCTGTTGAGTCAATCATTTAAATAGTTTTGGTTTGACGACCTGTTGGATCTGTCCTGAAACAGCTAAAGGGGACCGTGTTGTGCTTCCTGGCAGCATTGCTGTTTTGTGTGTATCTTCCCAGTATGTGTGAAGCTGGATTTTGAAGTCTTTTGGATTAAACAGAAATTGGGAAACCTTACAAAGATGACACAAAGTTTTTAAATATATTTTTTTCATCCCTGAAAATAATTGTTTGTGAAAGAGCTGCAAATCACGATTTCTAACTTAAATTGATCATATATCTTTTATAAAGATGCACATGACAAAGGAATAGACCGAGAAAAGAGCATTCTTCTCTAACACAGGTCCCTCTAGAGGATCATTTCTCTTAGTTAAAGATGCTATGAGGAGTTTTTAAGTAATTACAAAAAAAGTCTCACTTTTAGATATATGCCTGATGGAAATACACACTTAAAGATGAGTTTTATAGCATCAAAATAGGTTATCTATAAATGCTATTCAATAGCTTCCTGGTCAGGTTGGACAGCCGGCAACAAAACTACGATAAGTTTTCCAAAAATTGCTTGTTGTCACACATCAAAAACTACCGCTACGTAACTACAAAGAGATACATTACCTTGTCGCTTTGCATCCTGTAAGTTGTTGAAAAAAGAATTTGTAAAGCAATGCAGAGTTCTGAGGAAGGTCTGAGCTGCATTCATTAGCATCACAACAAACGCACGCTTTGGCTTGGGTCACATCTTTACAACAGCTGCCGCATGGGAAGCAGAAGCAGAGTCTTTATGTCACCGGAAATAGATTCTCCTCGTCGCACCTTTAAATTGATCATATATCTTTTATAAAGTTATGCCTGACAAAGGAATAGACCTTGAAAAGAGCATTTTTCTCTAACACAGGTCCCCCTAGAGGATAATTTCTCTTAGTAAAATCAGAATCCGACAAATATGAGTGTCAGTCTTTGATCCTTTCTTTTCTGAACATGGAAGTGCTTTTCACTTTTATTGTCTTTTATAAGATTAAGACAACTTGGCTGAAGACACCTCAGAACAGTGTAGAAAAACCTCATGCTTAGATGACAACCAGCAGCAATTCAATGCATATAGATCTAAATGTTTATTAACTTGTTCTCTTTTTTAAGTCTGCCAAAGGCTGCTATACCCACCAAGGCCCTTCTGAGCTCATTAAGTTTCAGTATTGACTTCCACTTCTACCATTTTAGTGAATGATGTTACAGCAGGACATAAACTGTCTTTGCAGGCATATGAATCATTCAGACCTTTTTACCGTTTGTTCAATATAACCTGTTTTTTAAACTGACTCTCAAATAATGAAAACAAAATCAAGAATGAGTAAGACCACCTATAACACATCCCTCCTGTTTCTTCACCTCTTTTTCCTCTGCTAGGGGGCGGTAACGTGCGTATTGAGAGTGTGAAGTTGGACTTCAAAGACAAAGCCCAAGCCAAGGTGGGTTCCCTGGATAATGCTCATCACATTCCTGGTGGAGGCCGCATCATGGTGAGTGTCAGCTCCATGCTCCCATTCCTCATTTAAAGGAAAAGAAGTTTTTGAGAGATTGTCTTTCTAATTACTTTTTAATTAATTTCTAATTTAGATTCAAATCCAGGCTTAATTAATTGTCATTTTCTTCACAATAAATTAAGAACTCATGGTGCATGGATGTTTCAGTCCCCTTATACCATGTTTACCAGGAAAATGTAAGGCCTGAAGGCTTTTCACCCTTCTGCCTGTAAATATTTTGAGTTTTTTTAACTATTTATCTGTGTTTTGTTTATTATCTTTTACGATTCATATTGAATTTTTAGGATTTGGTGGAAAACCTAAGCTTGAGAATCAAAATTAAGAAATATATATTTACAACAGTACTACTCAATAACCAAGAATTTGAATTTGATAAATAAATGTCCAGCATGAAATATATACTTTTAACCATGGAGTTTTCAACAAGCCAATCTTCCAAAAACTTCTGTTCCTTTATCTGCTTGTGAAGATGGCGGTAAAGGTATAGTATACACCACTATCAATAACTAATGTTGAGGTTAAAAACCTAAACACCCCACCACAGATTCTGCTTATCAATCATGAAGCGATCATTAACCTCTGGGAAAAAGCTGTGCAATTATCTGAAATGAAGCTGGAGTTGTTCTGTTGGCCACTTTTAAAGCTTTCTCACAAATACACATTTTCATTACAAACATAGTAATGTGTGTAAAACATGTAGATATGATGTTTATATATTTAAATAATAACTCTCCTTCTTATATGTCTCGCATCACATCTCGTTCTTCTATAGATTGAGAGCCACAGGCTGACATTTCGGGATAACGCCAAGGCCAGAGTGGACCACGGAGCTGAAATCATCGTCCAGTCTCCCGGTGTGTCCGGATTAATTTCGCCCCATCGCCACAGGGACAGCCATCTGTCATCCTCTGGCAGTCTCAACATGATGGATTCACCGCAGCTAGCAACCCTGGCTGAGGATGTCACTGCCGCTCTGGCGAAGCAGGGTTTGTGAACACTGGATCTGTGGGTCCTTGTCTGCATCCTGGACATCCTCACCCTGATCCATTTGAACTTCCCTGCTCACTCCCACTACCCTGAGGCCACTCTCAGCTGAACCACAGCCTCTTAACATTCTCACTTCAAGATCCATCACTTAAAGTAGAGACTCAAACTAGGAGCTACTGTACTTTGGTCCTCTTTTTTTCTTACTTTAAATCCAAATATGTGCTGATTCTGATTTATCTGTTGGCCTCTCTCTGGATGCTGTTGCATAGAATAGTTCAGTCTAATCACTGGTCCTGGGCATAGTGGATTATGTGAAGTGGGGACCAGGTTTTGGCTTACCTGGTCCTGGAGCCATGTTTTAAAAAAGCTTAAGCCTTTTTTCTACTTTTAAAAAGGAGTAATGCGGCCAGCACACCATGCAGCACGTATTGTTCTTGCTCAGTAAATGTGCATGGACGCAAAACCCTCTAATGAAGCAAGCATCCTTACTGCAAGTCATTCTTGTCATCAAATATTTAATATATTTAACTAATTATATACATAGAAATATGTACAAAAAAATCAAGTCCTTGCCATCTACATGTCCTAAAACATTTTCAAAGGAACTGACAATATGGCTATAAAATATACTTGTAAAATTGCATTACTGCAAGACCTAGGTAATGTTATGACAAGCATGTACTGATTCTAATCTTAAAAGAGGCTATTTTGTAATCTAAGAAAGGATTTTAGTAAGTTATTTCCTCAACTATTGGTTAAAGATAAAACAAGTTCATGTTTTGTAGTTATTAGTTGTTTACAGTGTTCTGCTTGGTGACAATGTCAGACAGCTGAATCGGTGTTGCTAAGGAATGCATCTCAGTCCTGTTGAAGAGCATCATGCACTTGTACCTGGTTAGTAGTGCAATATAGACACAAATGAAAAGCAGGAGATCATTCCACAAGCCTCTGTCTAATAAGAAAAAAGCTAAAAGTATTTTGTCTTTACAGCTACCGATATTCAGCTCACATGAACAGAGCAGTGGACATTCCTCTGAAAACAGGCCGATGTTGCACTCGTCAGGACTGTTCGGGGTCTGGACTGGGAAAGACTCGACAAATGGGACCTGAGATTTAGCGGGAGACACAGCTACCCTGAAACCTGTCTGTGTGTGTGCGTTTGGTGCAGATTCAATGCAGTATTACACCGTACGCTTCAGTACCTGGATGTTTTTGTTGCAGTGTGTGGGAGAAGAAAGTGGGTAAAAATGTATTTGAAAATCCATTAAAAAGACATTCATTAAGAAAAACATACTGGCCGAGGACACTCGGATCCTGCTTCATCTCTTAGGAAAAGTGTTTGGGTGATCTAGTTTCTTTTCAGACACCATTTGTGGTATATCCTGCCTCCTGCTTAATTACTGCCCTCACCTGAGATTGTTTGTTTGCTTACGTGTTTTTTCAGCATATCCCATATCCGTGTTCCCCCTCCCTGCCTCCTGCTCTACCCTACAGCAATTGTAAATGTATTTAAAAGGTCAAGTAGATGTACGCAGTTTTTCTCTTGTTGATATGACACCAATTACAATAATTAATGACAATAAAAATGCAAAAAGTGATATTGGCGCACTGTCTTCATTCTAAATGAATGACTTACAGATATTGGTCAGTAATTGAAAGGTTTTCTTAAAAGGACAATAATGGGAGGGAATTGCATCAGCATATATGAAGGTCCAGACATCAACGGCTGAATTGAGCATAAAAACTTGAAAAGTTCTGAGGCAAGCCTAGCTTTTTTTAGTGTAAAAAAGTTGCACTGTGCTAGTTGACTGCTAGCTTTATTCTGTACATTGTTTATCTGTATATGGCTACATATGTCCCTTAGAAAAAACAGAATGAAAAACTTAAAATGGGAGTTTGTTAAAAGTTTATTGTGAAATGGCAGAGGATACAATAAGTTAAGACCAAGGGATGGGATTGTCTTAGGAGTGGACACATTTTGTTGGCCAGTCCTGGGCCAAATCAGTCACTTTACTGGCAGATCAAGAGCCAGGCAGGCAGGAAGTGACAGGGAAGAGGTGGTCGTTGTTGTCCTACCTTCCTCTCCACCACTGTAACATGGTGAATACCAGTGATGTTTAAAAAAAATAGGGATAATTAGACTTGGCTGGGATGAGGAAAGAAACATCTCAGGGTAGATCAGGACGGCTTCCTGAACAGTTGGAGGAGAAGGAGGGAAAAAAAAAGCACCAGTTGGAAAAAAAAATTGTAGAACAAAACAAAACAAAAAAGGGTTCAGGAAATGACATCTCATAGTCCTTTGTTCCCCTGCTTCCTCAGGTGGTACAGGAAACAGTGAGTGGATGTCGCGACACCATGGGGTCTGCATATGTACGATGCTCGCCAACCCAGTGACAGGGTCCTTAAACAGACATGATGTGCTTGACAAAGGCTGCAGATGAAGACCAGGGCAGCACAGAGAGGAGAGAAGAGAGGGAGGGTGAGAAGATGATCATTAATATACCGATAACAATGAGTCAGCCTTTTAGACAGTATGTGTGACATTACTGCACTTCATGGGTCTAAACTGTGGGTCAGGACCCACATGGGTTGTGAGTACGGATGCCCATAGTGGACAAATCTCTACAGATGTAATTTTACTCTGTTTTGCCTCTATAATGATCTCAACTAATTGCTTCCCCGTTTGCAGATGATGTAGGTTCTGTCTTGATAAAGAGTTCATTTCTCAAGTGCTCATCATGCTCTGTCAGGACCTTTAAACAGATCTGTATTTTCTTTTTTCTGTTTTCTGTAGATACATTGAAGAATCAAATTGTGATGTTCAAAAATATATATTCAAGCAGCTGAATTCATCTAGGAATTGTCGCCACACTTTCTCATCAAAACAATGTTGATACAGAAAACAATAATGGACAAAGACAGTTCAAATTAGTCTTTTTTTTTTTTACTAGAGCTATTCACCATGTAATGTGTTGAACCTCTTTTTTTTCTCGAGAAACGCTTCCATTAAAAGTCTTTCCATTAAGCAATTTAACATTGAACAAACACAAAGATACTGGAGTCATGATATTATAACTTTTTCTACCTAGTATGGTTCAGCTGAAGGTACAGCTAAGTCCTACATTTTCCATGATTCAGCTGAAGAGGTTAGTTTAGGTCATTGACTACAGCAGAGGCACTTTCGTATATAAATATATATATGTATATGTACATATATATGTTTGTGAATATATTTAAGTTATGTCAGTGAATATATAACCTTGCTGAAATTGTAACAACTTAGAAATTAAAGATGCAAAGAGGACTGAAAATGTATACAGTGGGTAAAAAGGTTAACTCTAAGTATCAATTGTTTACAAGAGAAAAACATGACGAGCGTTACAAGAGGTTGTGGGTGTATTTGGATGTTTTTGTGTCTGTTAAGCTCCTCCACCTTCCCTTTCAAATGTTTTGAAAAGATAAAGTCATAGTTGGTAAAAATTAAACATTAACTGACATAAATGTGTACTGTAAATGTGCTAATCCAAGGTTAAGATCATAAGATTAAGTACGGCTAGTCTATTTAGAGTTATACATTCATAAATGATTGTAAGAGCCATCATTTCTGTCAACTATTGGTAAGTATTGTTATAACTGACAGGTAAGAGAGCCCTTCAGTTCTTAACAACTTGGACACAAATATGAAACAGAGAAAAAATGTCATGAAAGCTGAAAATCATATTGCCTGCTCACCCTCATAGTTGACACAACCGTTCTCATCCTCCTGTCCGGCCATGAGAGCATCAATCTCAGCCTCAGTCATCTTCTCTCCTGCAGGGGGAGGCAAAGGGTTCTTATACACACATAGCAGCGCACACATAAACACACACATCTCCACTAACGTCCCAGCTCAACTCACCCAGTGTAGACAGAACAATACGCAGCTCAGCGCCCATCACTGTGCCGTTGCCCTCCTTGTCGAAGACGCGCAGACCCTCAACGTAGTCCTCGTATCCGGCCTTGTTTGGGCTGTTGATGATGGTCTGGAGCATGGGCAGGAATCCCTCGAACTCCACTCTCTTGCTGGCCATGTCTGCATGAACCACGGTAAAACAGATCTTATTTAGTGGTTATGAAGAGCCCTTTTTACAGGTTTTTAGAATAAAAATTTCATTTCCGCCTCATTGGTTTTATCTATGGAACAAGCTAAAGTTTTCTGTGGTTTAAATCACTAAACGATGGTTTATTTCTTTAAAACTCAAACATTATACTTTTTTTTTTCATTTCTGAGACATAGACAAAGCAAAGTCACAATTTCAACCATAAGGTGGGTAGTGGTTCAAGTTTTTCAGCCTGTGTGCTTGTTTTCAATAATAAGGACTTGTAATCTGAACCTCAGAGTAACATTTAAGTCTCTGTTCCATGAATTGTTCCAATTACCAAACTTCTGAAAGGTTTGGTCTTATGAAAACATCCACCATATTACTCGGACAGAAGGTAAAATTGTTTTGTCCAGTAGTCTGCACTCTGCTTTCAGTCTCTTTGGTGAGAAAGCACTAAAAATTCTCATTTAATAAAAGATTGTTTACACTAATTAATCAAAGTTTTGTGTGTCTGATTGCATAACCGTTTTAGAATATGTAGAAAAATATATCTCCATTAAATACTCTACAAACAACAACAAAAAAAAACGCCAATTTAAAGACTGAGCAAACACTTCTATATTTCTTACCCTCAGCGCTGGGGTTTCCAAGCATTTTGGCGACCTCTTTGTTGGTGGGGTTCTGTCCAAGAGCGCGCATGATGTCAGCAATCTGGTTGTAGGCCACTTTGTTGTCACCCACTCTGTCAAACAGACCGAAGGCCTCCCTGTAGTCTGTAGAGTAGAGAGGACACCTTGATGAATCCAGTGTTTTCATATTTACTGACTTGTCAGTCTGTTAGCTGTGTAACAGTTAGTGTGTGGGGCTTCAAACTGTTCTGTTTCCATGCTAACATATAATGATCAGGGCAATGCCAAAGTTAAACTTCCTTTTAAAAGTATTGGCATAAATTGGAGGAATGCACAATGCTGACTTTGTACATAAAAGCTTAAACTCTGATTTTCTGTTTTGGCAGATATAAAATTCCCTGCTGATATTTTCTGCCATGCATACTGGCCATATGTATCCCATATATTGGCTTAAATATTAAGAAAACTTACAATGTGCCATTTTGCCTCAACTTTTCAAGTTACAGTTGAAACATTTTTTCTTGTGCATTGAACATGTATTTTAAAAGAACATACCCCTGCATGCACCATGAAAAACAACACAAAGTCACATACTGCATAAACAAAAGTGTGCACATGTGCATAAGAAATCTTGTGGTAAGAAACATCTATGCCTGCAAAATACCATGATGTCAGAACTTTAATGTCTGGCATTGTCAAATGTTGTTTATGTGGAGTGTTGATAAAGTATTAAAAGATCATGAACTGATGATAATGCCAGGGCCTTTTAAAAGTATCAAGAAGTCTCAGAAGTTAGTTACAAGGGAATAAACTCTTTGCTTAATCTTAATTTAAAGAGGTTACGGGACACACTATTCTACGCATATTTGGGAAACATTACCTTTTGTATCTGTATACTGCAAGCAGTAACACAGGTTGACTACTAATATTAATGTTGAATCATCTGGAATTTTGCATCTTTAAAGGCTTGAACATGACAATCTAAGACATTTAGCTCTATCCTCAAAAGCTTAGTACAAACATGAAGCACAATTGTGTTGGTTATTAAAGGTATTTGAAATTGAAATGTGGTGTGGTGTTATGATCTATGAAAAAGGGTTTGTAAAAGGTCTCAAAAATATTACATTTAATCTGAGATATTTTTAATAGATCCTGGTATAAGAATAAATCCAACTGTCAATTTAAAACAAAACTGATCCTAATATTGTTTCTATTATGTATCCTAAATGTTTGTAAGTTATGGATGCACAGTATTAGCCCTATGATATTGGTATTGGCAAATTCCCTAAAATGCCTGATATGGGTGTTGGCAGATGTGACAGTTGCTGCTGTTTACTGGCCATATTGTAGCCTTATGTTTTAGTCTTTAGTCTGTTTGCAAATTAATTTGAATTCTTTTTTTTTTAAATGTATATTTTTGGGCATTTTGTGCCTTTATTGATAGGAGAGAGACAGTGGATAGGCTTGTGAAAGGGGGAGAGAGAGTAGGGGAAGACACTCTGCAAACTGGTCACAGGTGGGATTTGAACCTGGACCGGCAGAAGCATGTACATGGGGTGTTAACCACGACGCCAAACCAGCACCCCATTAATTTGAATTCTAAAGGTCCAAGCTCCAGATCTGATTTCCTGTCAGTTTGATGACAGGAAATCATCAAAGATGTGACACATGGCGATGTGTCCTTGGGCAAGACACTTAACCACAAGTTGCTCCCACTGCTGCGTCAGTGACATGTAAATGGGCATGTAAGGGCGTGAAAGTGTTAGAAATACTGATGGATAACTAACATAGAAACTCTGAACCATCAGTGAGTGAATGTGAGGGAGAATGGGTGTGAATGGGTAAGTGTGACCTGCGGTGTAAAGTAGCTTTGAGTAGTCCAAGACTAGAAAAGCGCTATATAAGCTCAAGTCCATTTACCATTTACCATTCCTGTTTCTAGCTCTTAAAGGCCAGATGAAGCTTGGGTTCACAATTAATGGTAAAACACATTTTTGTAATGTAAGTTACAAATCCTCTTTCAGTTACTTCCATAAATCAATATCTGTGGTGGTGTTGGTAAAACAGGTTTTGAAACATTGGCACACTGGATATCGACTAATATACATATATATATATATATATATATATATATATATATGTACATATATACATATATATATGTATATATGTACATATATACATATACATATACATGTGTGTGTGTGTGTGTATATATATATATATATATATATATATATATATATCTTGCTTATCCCTAATTTGAGTTGAATGCAACCCTCTGAGTTTTGACCCAAATACAAATCTGCATCTCCTCAAGTTGGTGCGCTTGTAGTTGATAGTTGAGATGAGACTCCTTTTTACAAGATTTATGTAAATCCCTTAACTGTCTTGAAAAGTGTAAAATTATTACCTGTAGTAAGAACTTTAAGTGTCTTAATACCTTTTATTTTTACCTTTGCTACAAATTAATATATATATATATATATATATATATATATATATATATGTTACAACCAAAATGCACTTCCACATATGAACACTGAATGGTGCAGGAATACTATTAGGCTTTTTTAAAATATTTTTTATTTTCATTTATTTTTCATTTTAATTTAAAAAGATTCCCTGTGTTTTAGTTTGATTGTAAGTGCAGGGGAGGTTTCGCCATGCTAGTCTTGCCAGCAGGTGGGGCAAGCCCTCTGAGAACTGACAATGGAAGTATGTTACAAGGACAAGACATCTCCATAGGTTGTGGTATAAAAAGATGAATGGAATGGCTCCTGTCGAGCTTCGTCACCTCTTGTACTATTTCTATCACAGCTGTCTTCCCTCTCTCCCAGCAGACCTTTGGGCTCTTTTAAAAGACCACCTTGGAATTGACAAACATAGCTGAGAATATGAGCCCCCTCCTTATAAAGGCAAGGCCCTCTGTGGAGGGGGGGCGAGCAGAGTAGGGGAATGCTGACTGCAGTGTAACAAGCAGCCGCCAGACGACAGCACTCTGGTCAGTCCAGGATCAGAGAGAACAAACATTTTTTTTTTATATATCAAACACTTTTCTTTGAGTCTCAGATACCTGTCTTTAATCCCTGAACAGAGCAGCGTTATGTTCATACTGCCAAGATGACATGGTGTTTGAGCTGCAGTAGCATCACAGATGAAGTGATACAGGAGGGACAAGCAGCTAAAGAACAAGCTGTATAACGTGGTTTAAGAAAGTCTTTGAAATTAGAAGTGAGTACAGATGAGGGCCCTTTTAAACTTTGAACCAGATAATTTATCTTATCTGATAATAAACTCATTTATTTGGGACAAATTTTGAATTGAAATCTGCAAAAGTTTGGCATTAAATGCAAAATACACCAATTTCTCACTTTAAACTCCCTTGTGAAATGTTAATTTGACATCCTTCATCACAATTGTTTTCACTTACACAGCTTAAAATATCTCTATATGATTTATCACCATTGAAATAATTTTGGAATGAAGTGTATGCTTAAGTATTGTCTTTGCCTCTTAAAACCAATGCTAGATTTAATGTAAAAAAAGACAGGTGTGACCACCTGCTTTGAAAGCCAGGAGTGTAAATGCATTGTACTTGCAGACTGTTATTTAGCTTGATGTGCATCTTTATTGTGTGTTTTGGTGTGCCACAAGGTTGAAAAAGGTGAAGTGAGGTGTACTTACCCTCAATCTGGTCTCCACTGAATTCAATCTAGGAGCCAACACAGAGCAGCCATATTAGTCACCGACATACTGTACATTGCACGAGCTTTCACATGCCACAGCATCATCACTTGAATTCAAAGGACTGTCATAACGAGGCATTTCCAATTTATCCATTTTAATTAATTGGGCCTACACGGGATTAAACTTGTCTCTTTGCCAAAATTAGTTTCACATGCTGGCACTTGATCTGTAGTGGTCCATCTTTAGCTACGTTAACATGTCCACATTTGGTGTCACCCTGCTGTGCCTTCAGACATTAGTCACCTCTCTGTGAGCCCAATCCAGGAGCTTGGAGGCGTGGTCTAAGAAACTCTGAGCTCTCCATGGTTCTACTCTGTCCTCAGACATCTGAGTGTGGTCCTTAAATCCTACAGCTGTCCTGCTACATCTCTGCTCTCTGCTAACCTCATCTGTTCAAATAAATCTGTAAATCCTGGCCATGTCCATTAATTTAGAGGAGCGAATGATGCATTATGGGACAAAATCAGCCTTCTGACGGTACTATAAACACCTGTTTTTTCATTTGAAGGTTTCACTTACAATGAAACTACTTTCACAGCAAACATCACAATAGTCCACTGATATTGAATCTGAATAATGGCAAATAGAACTAAACCATAGTTAACCATTTACCTTAGGCTCCTCCGGGGCCCCTCAAGGACTCACTAACCAAACAGATCTGCCAAACAGCTCTAAGTGAGGATGTAAGAGTTAAATCCCAGCTCTTCCTCTGCAGTCATCATCCAATCACCCATCATCAATCCCTCCCAAAGTAGATCACGTTTTCGGTCATTGTACCTTGACTGCAGACAAGTCGACAGCGGGAGCTGCGGCGGGTTTAGGAGGCTCTGGTGCAGGTTCTGGGGCCTTGGCGGGTTCTGCGGCCTTGGCAGGTGCCTTTGCGGGTGCCTTAGGGTCCTTCTTTGGTGCCATTTTAGCTGGTAGTAGAACTAGTTCGTCCCTGAGGCACAGACAATTCCCAGTTCGGGTGACAACACAAGGAGTGTAGCACAGAGTGGAGGGGACTCGGAGCAAGAAATCACCGTCTGGGCGTATATATATGAAGCTATTTTTCCGCTTGACCCCCGTCAACGTTGTCCCTGTGTAAGGATTGGATAGCTGATGGGAGGGGGTGTGTGTGAGTGTAGGGGTACTCTCTAAACATGGAATATAGGGCGGCGGGCCAGGAGTTGTTTGGCAATATATCTATAATAAAAAACGAAAACACTGGAAACGATATGTAGGGTTAACTGGGGCCGTGGTCCCGTGGTCCAAAAGTCAAGAGCTCCTGTTTACGCATAGCATTACGTTACGCACCTTTACGCGCCGCCTTAACTCCCCCACTCAACTACAGAAACAGTGTTAAGTGTTGGAGGATGCTTTAACATATATATAAATATAAATATATATACACATATACATGTATATATATATATATATATATATATATATATGAATATATATATATATATATATATATATATATATATATATATATATATATATATGTATATATATATATATGTGTGTGTGTGTGTGTGTGTGTGTGTGTATGTATATATATATATATATATATATATATATATATATATATATATATATATATATATATATATATATATATATATATATATATATATATATATATACATATATATATATATATATATATATATATACATACATACATACATACATACATACATATATATATATATACATACATATATATATATATATACATGTACACACATACATACATACATACATACATAGGGTGACATCAGGTAAATTGGGCCATCAGGTAAAATGGGCCATTTAAGCTTTAGATGTCCCAGCCCCTCTGATTTTAAGAGCCAATGACAGCAAATGGTTTAAAATGGTTGACACAACTGTACTTGACAAGAAACAACAGATTTGTTTGGTCTGTAGTAGTTATTGTGGGAGGATCTAAGATTCAAATGCCCACTGCACCAGAAAAATGCATGGTGAGTTGACTGGCATAGGGATTTCTGATAAAAATGATGAGGATGATAACTCAATTTAAAAAACGTGTATATATAAAATGTTTGATGCATAATATCTGTCTTGATGACACCTATTGGAAATAATGCTTACAGTGTGGTATTTGGACATATTTTTTTGGAATATTGACGCTTTTGTTAGTGGCCCATTTTAGCTGAACCTATTCAGTTAAGTTGGCCCCCCGGTTTCAGCTAAAATGGGCCACCCTTTTTATCAGTTGCATAGGGATTTCTGATAAAAATGAGAAGGATGATAACTCAATTTAAAAAACATGCATATATAAAATTTTTGATGCATAATATCTGTCTTGATGACACCTATTAGAAATAATGCTGTAAGTGTGGTATTTGGAAATATTTTTTGGAATATTGATGTTTTTGTTAGTGGCCCATTTTAGCTTAACCTATTCAGTTAAGTTGGGCCCCCGGTTTCAGCTAAAATGGGCCACCCTTTTTATCAGCAACAAACGCACACATGCACATGTTTGGAGGGAATGGGGCCTATATGTGGCCTGATGAGCAAATCAGTTGGTGTTCATTTAGTCATTCATCATTTACTATGTAATTAACAAAGTATGTTGCCATACTGACAGTTGTTTTACAATAAAAATTAATGACTATCCCTTTGCAGCTGGACTGGCCCAACTTACCTGATAAGCGTCCCATTTTACCTGATCGGCTGGCCCATTTTACCTGAACTCTGCTTGTGTAAAAAAGTTGGCTCAGCTGACCTATCAAGACCTGTAGGGCCTAAAAAAATATATTTACTGCACAATTCCAACACAATATGTAAAGAAAACAACCATTATTAGCCATAAAACCACATTTGAGTAGAATAAGTTGTATTTTGTAAGTACCTGAAGCTATTTACAAAAAAGTGGCCCAATTTACCTGATGTCACCCTACATACATACATACATACATATATATATATATATATATATACATATATGTATGTATATATATATGTATATGTGTGTGTATATATATATATATATATATATATATATATATATATATATATATACATATATGTATGTATATATATATGTATATGTGTGTGTATATATATATATATATATATATGTTTTATTTTCCAAAATACAATAAAAGCCCAAATTAAAAAAATATATATTACTCAGTGCTATTCTTTTTTAGACCGATTGTACCACCTGCCCTATCAGTATTTAATACCAGAAATCTATATATCCCTGTTTAAACTGTATTTCAAAGTTCAGTTCCCCAGCCAACCTAATGGTGGGTAAACAATGTAACTACTTCCTAAAGGAAAATGGATTTATAGCGTTTTGGAAAAGAGTTCTTCATATATATATATACATATATATATTCATATATATGTAAAAGTAGCTTGAGAGTATGCAGAACATTGTACTCTGTGAGCTCAGCTATCCACAATGAAGTAAAACGAAAATCAGATGTGGAATTGCATAACATCATACTCACTCCTCCGGTAAACACCATCCTCTGCCAGATAGAAGTTTATGTTTCAGGGAATGATCAGAACTTAGATGCTGGTAGTAAAGTGAGCAGGTTTTCCAGGAAGTGATAAGATTCTCGTGGTCATATGCCCCTCATCACTTAAGTATCAGTAATGTAGGCATGGCAACAGCAAATCTACATAGGTTAACAGAGCTAATGTTAACACGTCTTGATGTCTATATGAGTAAAAAGTACAAAGTGTTATTTGCAATCTTTTTTGAGAATTGGTCCTTTAAACATCTATAAAGTATAATTGTTAGCTCTTTTAGAGTTAAAATGTTAAGTTCGGTTACACTTAACAGTGTGACCATAGCATATTGCTAACTACTTAATTGTAGTACTTAATTGTTAAAGAGTAAACATTGTTGTACATATTAACTGTTCATTAAGGGAAAAATAGCTGAAATAAAGGTTCCATATTTGGTTGGAGCACATACATAAAAAAACAGAACAAATTTACGATATTTTTTTAGGAACTGGGCTTGTTGCATCTATTGGTACTTTCAGGGATTTGACTCCATCTAGCAGGGCCACCCCTGGCCAAATTGAGGCCCTAAGCAGAATTACATTTTGAGCCTCCCCAATCAGGTTGATGGAAAGTCTGCTATAAACCTGGTCCAACATACTATCACCAAGTGGTCAATTATTAACCACTCCTTTTTCAACATGAATGTATATGCAGTTACCTAGACATTAAACAACTGATAATAGTGGCCATAGGGAAATTTGTTCTCAGTCCACATCTAGACAGAATTATACTCTCTTCAGTTTCATGATTACAGGCGAGTATCTGGGGTGTTTATGCCACAAAGTGTTTTTTATTTTAACAAAATACATGCCCACCCTTCAATGGTGGAGTCTGCTTTATCCTAGTGGGTATACTCTGACATACTCTGATGGATGTTTGTCCCCTTAGGGCCTCCATACACTGAAGACCTTTTTGCCACACTTTCACCTGATTTATACACTGTCCACTGAAAACAGCTTTGAGACCCACTTATGGGCTGACATGTGTCCGAGCTGGACTGGACTGCTGAAGAATGTTGAGTTTCTATTCATCAGTAGGCTGACTCGTCATTTTTTAAGTCTTTGTGTTTACCTAAACAGGGCACATGTGACTGATGATCCCTCACTGTCCCTGCGATCAGATCTGTCTGTGCCTTTACGCTCACTGGCACACGGAAGACTGCACAACCAAAGACGCGATTCAGGTATTTTCAGACAGTGGAGAATTCGTTCTCTTGCTTAAAATGGGGCCTCTTATGGATCGTGGGGCCCTACGCGCAGCATGTGTTTGCGTATAGGGAGGGACAGTGCTTCCATCTAACATGTTATTAACTCCCCCTTGCTGAAATTTTGCTAGCACCAAAACGTGAACTCTTCTCAATTAATTTTGTACAATCCCTTTTTTTTCACAAAGTTAATTTGATGACTGTCCAATCTGAAGTAAAGCTGTAATACACCTGTGTCAGATAGCACTATACTAACAGTAATATGAAATAACTGAAGACAAATGTACTTTAAGTTAATTCTTTAGATTTCATAATGTTTCAAGCTTATGTCATGGGCATAGTTTTGTCCCACATATAACTGTGCCTCTTGTGTATGTGTGTGCCGGTTTAGACGAGACATCCTTTTTCCAGAACTTCTGCAGATCCTTGAAATGTCATATTGGTTCTTATTTTTAAATTTCAGGGTCTTATAGGGTCCTAAAAAGATGGTTTTTTTTTTTTCATTTTTGAGAAGTCTTACATTTTAGATGGTGCTTAAAAGGTATGTCTGAATACTACATCAGAAACTCACTGTCCCATTTACTTTTATGAAAGTTGTATTAAACTTGTGGCTTGTCCACCAAAAATCTAAGAATTAAAAGTAGCATTTTAAATGCATATTTAAAAACTATTAATAGAAAAGAGAAATGAAGGAAATGCATGTGGAAGGACAGTTGATCTCAAGACTGATAAAGGTAACGTGTGAAAAATCAAAATCATAAGCAATATGCAGAAATTGTACTATCAGATTTTTTTTTCCTGACTGGATCTTAGAAATACTCTTAAAAAGTATACCGTTTGATTATTACAGTGTGCATTCATGTAATTTGAGATAACTGAAATGTACCTTCATTAGTTTTCATTGTAATTTTTTTCTAAATTTGTTTTATGCTAAATTATATCATTTAGTCAAAAGAATATATACTGAACACAGGCTTTACAGTTCGGGTAAAATTCAGTGTGAGATATAATATATGGATTCAGTGAAGTGAATAAACACCATTGATTTTTGACAAAAATAAGTTATAAGCATATGTCTGTTAGATATGAGGTGCTTCATAAGTAGGGATGGGAATTGATAATATTGTATTGATAACACTACCATTATTTATTCTGCTGATTGATCCAAGCCTTTATTGATTTTCATAACAACTTCCTGTATGGATGAAGCAGGTCTTGGCCGTTTTAAGGGTCAACAATGTCAAACACTTGGTACTCATGATGTACTGTTCTGTTGACTAATGATTGAGCAAGTTTCTTGTGCCTTCACCTTTGCTCAAAATCTCATTGACACAGGATGTTTTACTCTGTGTAAAATTGAGCCACATTTTTTCTGTCTTTTTCTCCTGCCTGCTATGATTACTTTATTTTTTTGACTGATTTGTTGTCATTATGTTGCCTTGGCTCTGATGACAGTGTGACCTTGATTTTCAAGGCATCAGGTGCTTCAGAAGGACTTCTTCCAGCAAAAACACAAGTGATACTGATACTTACGATAATGATTCCTTGCCTAATTATTATTGGTTTCTAACTGCAACCTGATTTCTGATAAAGAGTACAACCACACCAGGACTTTTACCTGCTGAATCACTTCAATGATTGTTGTTGTTTTTCAACAATAATCATTGACCATTGTTTTTCAGTGCTTTATAATTTTTGTAGTATGTCATTATGATGTGATTATGACTTCGTCCACATATGCTGAGCTGCAGGTTAAAGAATAATTCAGATAATATATATATATCAGAATCCTTTTGCACATGCTGTCTCTAATTTTGCACATATTGTAACGTTAGGCCCTCGCAATAACCAATATCAGTTTGTAGTTTATTGTAGCATACAGTATTTATTTAGAACTTTATAAGCTTCACAGTAGCTTACAGCTTTACAACCTGTAAATTAATGTCTGTTTTTAGAGGTTGTGTTAAAAAAAAACAAATCCTACTACAGATTGTGCCATTTGCGATGGCTGTTGTACCGCTGTGCTAATAAACCCTTTCTTGTTGGATATGCTGAAGTAAGACTGTTTGGATGCAACCAAGTCATCAGACTTGTTCAGGAAGCAGGCTTTAAATGACAGGTGGTAGAAGTGTTGTCTTTCAGATCGTAGAATGAGCATTGTTTATTTCGAGCCGCTAACAATGAATGTTACAACTGCACCTGTGTTCAGTTTTGGGCTCTTTGAGGTGGGGGAGATGACATGGGAGACATCATAAAGGATGTGACGTAAAAGCACAGGGAGATGGAGCTCCAGCAGAGCTTTCAGCTGCTGATGCCAGTAACCCAGACGAGGCTAAGAGTGCAAATTCTGTCTCCTTAATTCTTGTCTATATCTGTCTCTCAGTGCCAGCGGTGTAGCCCTGCCCCCCACCCCCTACCCCCCACCACTACCATGACAGGGGCCTGGTGACGAAGGACCTGCATAACTTCCACCAGGCTGCAGCCCACCCAGCCCCCACTTGCTTTCACTGACCCCATCTCCATGAGGGCAAGCCAGAGAAAGCCTTAGTCCCTCAGCTGTCATCTGGGCTCACCCGAGGCACCCCACGGCACCTTCTCTGACTCTGACTTCCCCTCACACCCTCCCCTCCCCCCTATAGGAACTCTGCTTCAGTCCATGCACCTGTGCTGCTGCCCATGCTGAGCACCATTACAGAATCTTAATAGATTCAGCAACACGCTGGAGATAGACTTTCTTAAGAGGAAACAATTTAAGGTGTTTTGATGATAGGAAACACCTCCCAAGATATAGAACTTCAATTAATTTTTATACTGAGTTATCTACTTAGTGGGTCCAAGTTGTGTTTTTATGCTGCGTTTAATGTGCGCAGTTAATTAGCAGTACTGTCGTACACAACCTTTAGACTTCCAAACTTTAATTACCAATTCTACCACCAGTTTCCATTACAACTAAAAAAGGACTTTATAAGAACTAAGTCTACTTCATGCTTTGCTCCTTCATCCTTAACACATCAGTGTGTTTAGAGTAATGTTACAAAGGCATTCCCACTATCGCATTAGTGTAGATACACAATCTTCTCCCACCGGGTGAACATGCAACCCTTCACTCATTCACCATTGGTGTCCAGCTCCTCTGGGGAGGCCATAGACATGTGAGGTCAGTTCTTTTTAAGAAGGGAGCCTCAGCTTTCAAGGAAAAGGTGAAGAAATGTCATGTCCAAGTTGAAAATGTCTTTAATTTGAAGGGTTTATAAAGTGTTGACTTTTCTCCTTTGGCGCCTTTATGGTAGGATTTACATGAAGCATAACTATTTTTTAGGTTAGCTTGTTGCCCTCACTGGTTGCATTCAGTGACATCCTCAATCCCTGGTCATAGTCTCTTGACAAACTAGTGTCAAAATGTTTACGGGGACACATCAACACCTTCTTTAAACTGGAGAAAACTCAATGCTTTCTACCACCAGTCTTAATGAAGGCATCAAAAGTGGGAGCACTTTCTGGGCCAAAGTTCATGGGGACCCCATGGAAGTGAAGAAAAATAGTCCATGCTTTATTTAAACTACCATAATTTATCAATGTTATATTGATATTTCATTTGTATTTTGATAACAATAATATTGTATTTTATCTAAGGGTGCCTTCCTCAAGGTAACCATGCAAAAAAGTACAAATACAAAAAAAGTGCATTAAAACAGGCATGAAAAGGGTCTAAGAAAAAAACAATACAATACAATAGACAGTGCAAAAGTGGAAAGTCTGAACACAAGAGTTTTGAGTTCCATAACTGGGGAGCTGAGTGGCTGAATATTTTTTTCTTATAACTTAAAACTTCCTCATTACATTTCAAAGAGCAGCATGGTGGTGAAGCTGTTGAAGCTCACAGTCACAGGGTTGCTGGTTCAATCCCCCTGTCAGGGCCTCTCTGTGCATGCCTGTGTGGGTTTCCTCTGAGCACTCTGGCTCCCTTCCACAGACCACAAGCATGCTGGTTAGGTTAATTGGTGACTCTGAATCCCCCCTGGATGGATTACTTTTTAAAGTTACAGATATAGATATAACTTCATGGTTGCTTCTGTTAAGTGTTGCCCATATTAACCTAATTTTCTTAAATTAATATGACCATTTTTGTAATTTTAATTTTTTAGACTAATCATGGACAAATAATCTTTGCTGTAGGACACTTGGTATTTCACTGTATTAAGCCTTCCCAGGTCCTTAACAAAAGCTAGAATGTCAGGAAATAAATCTCTATCTATCTATCTATCTATCTATCTATCTATCTATCTATCTATCTATCTATCTATCTATCTATCTATCTATCTATGTATCTATATCATATATATATATATATATATATATATATATATATATACATATATATATTTATATATATATATATATATATATATATATATATATATATATATATATATATATATATATATACATACACACATATATATGTATATTTATTTAAATATATATATATATATATATATATATATATATAGATATATATATGTATATCTTTGCAAAATCAACCACTAAGGTTAACTTTAGATGGATAAAACTATAGATTGATAAAGTCAGCAGACACTTGAGTCAAACAATGTCCCATCCTCAAACTTCAACAGCCTCTTCTTAGTCTCCTCCATCTTAAATTCCAAGATGTCACAAAAGAGACAGAGAGATAAGGAAAAGAAAAAAAACTTGATCTTGGTTGACTGTCCCTGGTCCATTTTAGTTCATTTTCTTTCTTTCTTTCTTTCTTTCTTTCTTTACATTTTGTCTTAATCGTGTTTTTGTCTTGTTTTAACAGAGCACCTTTACTAAACTGCAATCAAATAAGAGGGAACACCCTAACTCTGAATTTCACCCACTAACCAGTGACCTCCTGCTCTGTTAATCTGCTGAGCTATTTTAGTATTCAAATGTAGATATAAAAGTAAATATATTCTCACAATCTCTATCTTTTCTCCCACTGAGCAACTTTATATACAATACCCAAAACCAGTGAAGTTGGCACGTTGTGTAAATTGTAAATAAAAACAGAATACAATGATTTGCAAATCCATTTCAACTTATAATCAATTGAATACACAGCAAAGACAAGATACTTAATTAATCATCAACTTAGAATTTAATGGCAGCAACACGTTGCAAAAAAGTTGGCACAGGGGCATTTTTACCACTGTGTTACATCGCCTTTCCTTTTAACAACACTCAGTAAACGTTTGGGAACTGAAGAGACCAATTTTTGAAGCTTTTCAGGTGGAATTCTTTCCCATTCTTGCTTGTACAGCTTAAGTTGTTCAACAGTCAGGGGTCTCAGTTGTTGTATTTTACGCTTCATAATGCGCCACACATTTTCAATGGGGGACAGGTCTGGACTACAGGCAGGCCAGTCTAGTACCCACACTCTTTTACTACGAAGTCACGCTGTTGTAACACGTGCAGAATGTGGCTTGGCATTGTCTTGCTGAAATAAGCAGGGGCGTCCATGAAAAAGTCGTTGCTTGGATGGCAACATATGTTGCTCCAAAGCCTGTATGTACCTTTCAGCATTAATGGTGCCTTCACAGATGTGTAAGTTACCCATGCCTTGGGCACTAATACACCCCCATACCATCACAGATGCTGGCTTTTGAACTTTGCGCCTATAACAGTCTGGATGGTTCTTTTCCTCTTTGGTCTGAAGGACATGACGATCACAGTTTCCTAAAACAATTTGAAATGTGGACTCGTCAGACCACAGAACACTTTGCATCAGTCCATCTTAGATGAGCTCAGGCCCAGCGAAGCCGGCGGCATTTCTGGGTGTTGTTGATAAATGGCTTTCGCTTTGTATAGTAGAGTGTTAACTTGCACTTGCAGATGTACGAACTGTAGTTACTGACAGTGGTTTTCTGAAGTGTTCCTGAGCTCATGTGGAGATATCGTTTACACAGTGATGCGGTTTTGATGCAGTACCGCCTGAGGGGTCGAAGGTCACGGGCATTCAATGTTGGTTTTGGCCTTGCGTGCAGTAATTTCTCCAGATTCTCTGAACCTTTTGATGATATTACGGACCGTAGATGATGAAATCCCTAAATTCCTTGCAATAGCTGGTTGAGAAATGTTGTTCTTAAACTGTTGGACAATTTGCTCATGCATTTGTTCACAAAGTGGTGACCCTCGCCCCATCCTTGTTTGTGAATGACTGAGCATTTCAGGGAAGCTGCTTTTATACCCAATCATGGCACCCACCTGTTCCCAATTAGCCTGTTCACCTGTGGGATGTTCCAAATAAGTGTTTGATGAGCATTCCTCAACTTTCTCAGTCTTTTTTGCCACTTGTGCCAGCTTTTTTGAAACATGTTGCAGGCATCAAATTCCAAATGAGCTAATATTTGCAAAAAATAAAGTTTACCAGTTCGAACGTTAAGTATCTTGTCTTTGCTCTGTATTCAATTGAATATAAGTTGAAAGGGATTTGGAAATCATTGTATTCTGTTTTTATTTACAATTTACACAATGTGCCAACTTCACTGGTTTTGGGTATTGTACATACTAATTTAGTGTAAAGTAAATGATAACAAATATGTACACAAGCACAGACACACACACACCTCACAAGCCAATATCATAAGCACCTAACTCACAGGATGCTGTCAAATCTCCTGTTGAATTTACTGTTAGCTAACCTGTGGTATGTATTTGCCATTTTTTTAGACTGTGTCATGTCATGTCATTTGTGTCTGTTGCAGTGTATCCTCTGCACTATAATTTGTCCCGCAATAAAAAGAATCCAAGCATCTCTTCTAAAAATCATATAACTTCATTCAACAGTTATTTGATGTTTGATGAGAGCATTAGAGTTGGTCTGGGCAAGAAACAGAATTACAAAAGCCAGGATAGTCCTATGAGAGCCAAAAACTTTGATTCAAATGCAGTTAAGACACTGCCTTCTTTTATTCTACTTATTTGTATCAAGTGACACCAAGTTTACCTTAAAACCCAATAGGAGATGAATGATTTTATGAATCTGGACATTAGCCAAATAAAAAAATAATAAATCTTTAATGATGACATCTAGCATTGTCTATGAGGGTAAATGTTTTACTGAACACCGAGTGCTATGCATGAGTTATGCAAGTGGCTACTTAGTGTGTCTTCCCTTCAGCTCCAAACAATGAAGATCTATTAATAGCCTGGTTAGGAGGAGGGACCATGAATGACAGCTGTCAAAGCTTTTGCTATTTTTTCTAAATTGACCTGTGTTCTCTTCGTCAGCCTGCTCCTGCAGCTGGTCAAGTGTAGTTTTTTTTAGCCCTCATGCCTCAGCCTGTCTAATCATACTTTCCATCAATAACATGCATTTTAAAAAGGGCTTCTTCCTGGTTCATCCTCATTGTCAAGATGAGAAGAAAGAATAGTCCCAAAATGTTAATTCTTGCTGTTTTCAGCTTGATTTAAAAAGGATAAGATTGTTAGTTGACCCTTTGACATTTTGTCTCATTGTGTCTTCTTTTGCACAAGTTTTCTGATGCAAAACTGCAATAGATGTTACCAGCAGAAGATCTCACCCAATGAGAAGAAAAATATGTTAACTGATTTAAGAAGAAACCATGTTAAACCAGAGTGCCGGATCAGTGAGGATAAAGAAGCTTTGTTGGATTATGTTGCTGTAAGAGAGAGATTTTTCTTTGCAAACTTCTACTTAAGGATCTCTCAACTTCAAGTCCATCCTCAGGGTATGAGGAGAAAATCACCTGCAGATTTCAGGACATCAGGACTTGCACCACAGCTGTCTGTGTGACTTGTGGCTCTTTTGCATGCATAGTCATTCACACAATTTATTTTTTTGTTACATTTGTATCCCGAGGTGAACCCGAGACCAATGTCATTCATGACTACACCATCAGGCCTGAGACATCAATCATGACCAAAGGCTGTGCAGTTAAGATTCTGTGAGAGACATTGCAGATTTAAAGACAGCGGCTGTCCTAACCTTGGAGTCCCTCTGCGCAAAACATGATTAATGAAACGTGAAGAACTCGAGCTTGAGAAACAGAAACACGCGATGAGTGCGGTCTGCACTGAGATTCCAAAGATGGCTGATGTCTTTAGGGCACTGAAGCTTAGACAGGGTCACTACAGAGAAGGAAATGACAGGGAGTAATTGGTTGACTTCCTTCTGCCACGAAACCTGCAACAGAGGTCACCCAGTCAGCCATCTGTGATGAGCAGGGAGTAGATTTTGATTTCTGCACCAGTCGCCCCTGCGTCCCCAACTATTCAAACCCTGAGCGCTTCCTTCCCTGCCCTCCAACCATACCAAAAGGAATGAGGTTGTAACTGAGCTGGGGGGCACAGATGGAGCCTATTTATAGTCCCCACAGAGAGGTGTGAAGTTTCTTGGGATTTCTAAGTGCGGGGGCCATGGCTCCTTAAGGGGACTGATGCAGCCTCTGTGGCCTGCATGCTCTCTTTCCCCCTCTTGTTCTCTCTCTTAAGCCCTCCACAGGCCACACAGGAATTAGATGGGGGCAGGCTAAACAAAGCCACTCGCTGCCCTTTTTTATTGGGGACACTACATCACTACATAGGAAGGAAATCTGATCCCTGCCCAGAGGGACCGCCAGTCTCCTCCTTTATATTCAGCTGATGCCTTGGTCTTCCTTTTAATGCTCTGAAGTCCGTCAGACATGACAATCACACAGTCTTGAATGCCATGATGCCATCACCTAAAACAGGATGGTGATGCCTGGATGGGGGTCTTCTCCTTACATGACAGCACATACTGTAAGAATGAATCAGGATGGTATAAGTACAGTTCCACAGATGGTGATAGTGTCAGGTCATGATAATTAATTTAACTTTTGATGCTACATTTGATTTACTGAATTTGCCTATTAAAATTTGGGTTAAACATACAAGAACTCCAGAGGCTATTCAAAGATTCTTGTGGATTGTTGAATCTTGATAATGAAAATAGAAGATGAGCAATAATACAACCACTCTGAAATACAAGTTAATGTGTTTGCTGAACTATCCATTCATGTTTAAAGCTTTTTTTGAGGATTTTTTTTTAGGTAATGGGACATTATGGGACTTGTTACTTCCCTGCTGATTTTATTCTGTTAATGGGTGAGATCGTGGATACAAGCTAATAAAATAAGATTCCTCAGATGGGTATCTGGCAAAGCCTTCGAGGGAGGGTGAGGAGCTTAGACATCTGGAAGGAGCTTAGCTGTTACTCTCACACTGTGGCGGTGAAGGCATCTGATCAGGATGCCTTCGGTTGCCCCCATATGAAAATCTTCCAGGCACATCCAACAGAGGGGAGACCCCAGAGCAGACAAAGAGCTTGCTCATTTGGCCAGGAAACCCCTGGGAATCCCCAAGCAGGAGGTAGAAAATGCTGGAAGAAGGACCCCTGCTTATCCTGCTGCCACCAAGACTCAGCTCTATTAAGTGCAGGGCAATGGATGGATAAATGAAAAACAACAACAACTCACACTCCTTTAATAAAGAGAAATGCATCATTGAGATTCTGTGCTGTGGAAATATATTAAAGGACCTTTCTATCGTGTGCAGTTAAGCACTTTGCCCGACACCTTCTCTGCAGCCCTTCAACATCCCAGCAATTGTCAACCCATGTCTGAAAGTCTTTTCCAACTGTGCCCAGTAGAGATAGGTAAAGAATTTCAGTAAGTAAGTAAGGAGGTGAATAAACAACGTTCGCTGATAGAGATCACAGACAAGACTCACAAAGTGCTGCACAGAAACAAGATACCAGAATAAGAAGAGAATAATTGAATTGATCAAAGTAATGACACTCGTAATAACATCAACGGAGAGACAAAAACAGTAAATGGCACTTTAATAGATTAACAGCAAAACAATGTAACTTAGAGAATTAAACCACTGTTCAAAAAGGAAAGTCTTAACTGACTTTTAAAATTAATGACAGTCCAAGTTCAGAAAAGACAGAGGCAGGGCATTCCAGGGTCCATGATCTTCTACTTCTTCTCCTTCCTCTTCATTGTGTGACTGTGGTTATCATATTCTTTGTTTGTTACACTCGCTTAATTTTAAGTCCTAACCTGAACCTTGCAAGTAAACGACTTTTCTCACCACACATTCCCAGAGACGATTCATCATAAAACCATAATTATGAAATGAATGGTGTATTCCCACTGTAACAGTAAGGGGCTCTATTTTGCACTATACAAACTGAGATAAATAAATTACTCTTGTGACGTGTAATAAGAGAAAAACAGTATGTTACCTTCTGTAGTTTAGGTCAATTAAGAATTAGTTACATTTGGAAAAAAATTATCCTTCTTTTTGTAAATGTCATGGGATTTTTGTTTTCAAAGTATATCTTATTTTTAAGGACCCCTTGCAATTATACCACAGATCACAAGGGGTCTGTGGACCCCTGGTTGAGAAACACTGATATAGAGTATCTGACTCACTTTCTTGGATTTCCTGTGGCCAGAATCCAGGCCAGCAGAGCTGACACTAGAATGTGCTGGGGTGACACGGTCCAGGCTTGAATGGTCATAGTATTGCCTCAACTGTACTAGGCTGCTGACAGAAATGAAAAAATTTTGTTGGCTTTAAAAAACGCTCTACATCTGCCATAACTTTTCCGTGTTTAATGGTACGCTAAAAAGCTAAAAACTTGCCTCTGTTTCCGTCTGTGCTGTTATGAAGATATTATTGCACATTGACGGCACAACCTACGTTAACAAATGCTATCAAAGTAGGTGCCCACACACTGTAGAGTCAAGCTGAGTGTGAAGCACCACACTTGGCACATGCACTAACGTTTCCCCTCAGACTGAATCACAGCACAGGTTCAAGTTCCTCATAGGTACTATTTTCTTAATATGATAGACAAAGGTGCTGAACTTTTTGTCTTTGCTGCTTAGTAAGCTGTCTAATATTTTCCAACGTAAAGCATTATTACACCAACAGGGCAAGAGAGCAAAACGTGGAGATATTTTATTTCTCTTTAAAGTGCCAAGTTAGGAACCAATCAGGCACCATTTTAAATATATCAACTTGGCATCAGAGTTGATAAAAGGAAACAAAACTAAAATCAAGTGTCAAGTGTCAATGCAAAAAGAGTGAACCGAGCTTGGGGTGTGGCATAAAGTGCTTACACTGTTGAAACAATTCGGAGTATAAGAGTCATATATGCTTGGACATTGATTAAGTTTAGAGGGATGCATACAGTACGTGTGATAGGTGGAATTCACGAATGGAAATTAAAAACATTTTCTTATCAATATCACCACCTCTAAAACTAAATGACTATTCTAATTACACAACAATCAGTTTTATTTAACATGTTAAAAAAAACAATTCAAATGACTTTAGCTCTGTTTAAGCTGGGATTTTACAGGAAAATTATGATTACCCAGGAGTATTATAAAAGGATTAGGAAAACAAAAGATTTTTTTTTTACTTTTGGGGTAGAAAACACAACTGCTTGAAAGCCATTATTGGTTTTCATGGCCTCTTACCTGATTTCTTAACTGTTGCCTTTGGAGAACATGAGCCTCTTCTTTTAAAAATGCTGTGAGCCTTTGTTTTTGTTATCAATGTTGGTGAAGGTCCTACTGTATCAGGATCAAACAGTTCACTTGTGCCATTGGGCTAGCAGTCTGCCAAACCATGCATGCATCCAGTAAAGATGGCAGACGGGGGTCTGAGATGATGAATAATTAGTACATTCACAAAGATCCTTATTGGCACTGGTATCCTCCTGTGGCTCTCTTGTGAACCGGCTCTGGCACCAGCACTAGCACCAGCCCTGGAACCAGCTTAGTGGAAAAGGGGTATTAGGTGATGCAAGCTCAATAAAAGGCATGTGTAATTTGTTGTTGGTCTCTCTATGTGGTGATTAGCTTGTGACCAGTCCAGGGTGTATCCCACTTATCACCCGATGTCAGCTTGGATAAACTCTAGCCCCACTGCCTCTAAAGCGATGAGGTGGAGATAATGGATGGATAGATAAATGGATGGATGGATATAGGTTCTGACACTAAGTGTTTGCTTTTATTGTATCAAGATACCTAGCTCTGTTAGAGGTACTTGGTAAAAATATATGGTGAATATGTCATTTCAAAAGTTTCACAATGTTATCACAAGGCGCAGTGACTCAAAGGATGGTCTACTAAAGAGTTTAGCTTAAAGTCAAAGTCCTAAAGATGAAAAAAAACACATTGAACCTCTCCAATAGCAGCTTTACCATGGCTTTGTATGAATATTTTATTTTGTGGCAGCAAACCCTCAACACAAAATCTACATTTCTTATCTGTCATTGATCCATGAACCAAAAAAAATCTACCAAGCCATAAGCCATCTGATTCAAAGCTTAGTACAGAAAAGTAACTGCGAGAAAGCTGTGAGTCTCCTCTAGTCACCAGCACTTGTAAATTGGGGCTTATATTCTTGCTTTCCCATGCATTTTATTAAATCAAATAGCTCATTCAAATCCTGAACAGCACTGTAACTCAGCAGTAAATCCAAGTCCCCGGTTTAGTCTTTTCGTGTCTTATGTAAAGCACTTTGAATAGCTCTGATGCTGAAATATGCTGCAGGCAAATCAAATCAGTTATTCAGTCTGTCCTGCACTGAACAAACATCAGCATAAACCCTTGAAAAAACAATCCACTATTTTTGTCATGTCACGGCTAAGACTGTGCTTGGAAACCTGCTGCAGAGAGAAGAGTGAGAGAGTCTGCTGGTCTATTTGTGTCCCCTCTAAAGCTCCATCTCCATCTGAAACTCACACTTAGAACCGCAGACAATGTTGGGACCCTCCATTGAGGGCAGACAGTGGAGCTCATTATGCCCCACCCCAGCCAATCAGGGGAGGAATTCAGACAGTAGGCTCATCACAGCCCCCCCTCCATCACAAGGCCATACAGTACATTGCACAAGCGTCTCATGTTCCCCCAATGATCACCTAGCAATGTTCCACTGTGTGCAACTGTGTCTTATTGGCAGTGAGCAGCACTTTGAGGCCATATTTTATATAATATGGCGTATTTTATAACCTTCTAATTACTACTCATTTATTGTGTGATTAGTAGGGGAGAGTGGGGTAAGATGAGCAATATTTTACTTGTGTTGTCACTGAGGCAAGGAAAATGCAACAGAGATAAAATGAAAACATAAATTCTTATTTAAGAATCTTTGCTATCAACTGATATTGTAAGGATATATCAATGACAAAGAGCCTGGAAACTGTGGCCTTTCAGAATAAAGTGCTCCTGTAGCTCAACTTGCCCAAGTTAGGGGTAAGTTAAGCCAAGTCTGTGGGTAAGTTGACCATGTGACTTCATAACTTTAAATCTGAGAATTATTTAAAGATAATGTATTGTTGTCAAAAGAGTCATTTATACAAGAAATTGTTCACTTCACAAATAGTCACATTTATTTCTTAACCCTAACTTAAACACCCTAGAAAAAAATCAGTAATTTCAAAATTGTAATGCCATAAATTGACCCATTTTGCAAATTTTGGGAAAATTAGATACTCATATGAAGTAAAATGGGACCAGCAAAGCTTTGAACAACAAATCAGTAGTTGGCAGAAAGAAACTATTCCTTCTAGAAAAGCTACATTTACCTGTATGCTTTAAAGTTTTTACAAGTTCATACTTGCTAAAACAAGTAAGTTTAAACATCCCTCTTCTTCATTTAACTTTGCAGGTTTGACCTGTCAGTATTTTACTTCTTTGAAATGGATCTGATTGACTTTTCACTCCAAACTTTCTTCATTACTTTCTTAATCTCAGCAAGGCATGTTGAGCCCCAGTTGGTTTTCCTCTTGTTCACTCTTAGCACATGATTTTCTTCTGTTTAATATTTGATCAGACAAGTCAGTTGGTTAACAGAACATTAAATAGTACTTTATGATTCAGTACATTAATATAACTTTTCAAATTTTTGGTGGTACAAAAGGAACCAATGGCTCTATTTACCACAGCACATGGCTCACTTTTCCCCATAGCCAACATTTTGGAAAAATGTTGCTAGCTTTGCTATTCAGGCTAATCTTTGGCCAAATGACTCATACAGTTTTATACATTGGTAAATTACAAATATGTATACTACACAATTTTAGACCTGGATACATTGGATTTGATTCAAAGCTTAATATACCTGACATGCTGAAAATTTACTTTCCCACACAATCTTTTTTTTTTTTTTTTTGTGCCAGGTGCCCCTTTTCAACAGAGGCAAGGAGAAATGATAGGGGCTTTCTGAATTTAGGGCCACTGTTGTTTACTGTTTCCCAGAAACAGAGGGTGGGCCAACTTGCCCAGTTTACCCCGCTCTCTCTCTAGTTGAATTTTATATTAACATGATTTTATTCAGATTTTGCCTGATACAACCTTTGTTAAGTTACTAGTACCACAAGAATGTTTATTCTTTCTTAATTACCCGCAATAAAAGAAACTGCTCTCATATAACAAAACTTCCAGCCCCTGCAAATGCCAAACAAACTTTCTTTGTAGTAAAATATATGTTCATTATTATAAAGTTAAGTCTTGCTCATGACTAATTTATCAGTAGTTTTACAGTTACTATCTGATGTTGCCTACTCCTGAAATTTTACAAATACAGAACAATTAAAGAAGCTGTACAATAATGTCAGTGTAGCAATGATAACAATAAAGCACACAATTAATGCAATCATTGGATGGTGTTGGATTGTGACTTGCAATATCCTGACTTAGTAATATTGCTTTTGGTAACCAGTAAAGTACTCGATATCCATTCAGTCTGTACCTTTTGGGGTCACTGGGGCTGAAACCTATCCCAGCTGACATTGGGCAAGACGCAGGGTACATCCTGAGCCAGTTGCCAGCGGACTGCAGGACCACATAGAAAGAAGGACAACCATTCACACGCTCTCTCTCTTAAGGACAATTCAGAGTCAGCAGTCAACCTATTAAATATTAAGAGCTTTTTATAGCTCATTCTACATGAAGCTTGTGAGCAACAATCTGAGAGCTCTCACATGATACTGTCCTAATTGCCTCTTACTGATAAGTATTTAGGGACTTCTTGTGCAATTTTAATGATCTTTTTAACCTTTGCTTTGTGTGGATCTCATCAGATATAGCACACCTTTTCCCCATTAACCAGGGCTGCCCATAGACATGGCTTGGCCCCCGAAAAGCCCTGTAAATGGACCCCAGATTGGTCTATGCACATGATCATCACTTATCCAAAATTCAAGCTCTACCCAGCTGTGCCATGTTTGCAAGATGTTAGTAAGTTTATATATGAGGGTCACATGAATGCCAGTAAACATCTTGGTCAATGTACAAACTATTTATATGTTGTCTCTGACATTCTTGACTTGTCTGGCGTGTTTTATAAAATTAAACATTACAGGATTTTTTTTGTTTAAAAGTTATACTTGGGATTCATGCTTTTAAGATAAGAAAATACTGCTTGTAGTTTGTTTTCTTTCTCTTTTGGGGCCTCTTCAGGTATCTGGGTATCCTAAAAACCACACCCTCTACACCCATTTGTTAGCAGCCTTATATAGCTACAGAAATGGATGATTATTATTATGCTAATCACAAACGATTAGCCCCAGAAATGTCTAAATTATTCATAATTAAGTCTGTCAAATATAAAATATGTTCTCCAAACCAAAGTGTTTTTTTTAAATAACTAACCTCTAGATATAAGCTCTATGAACCAAAGTGTAATTTTAAAATAAAGATAACTTCAGCTCAATTAGATGGATAGAGTATCCTTAGTGAATAAAACAGCTTTTTTTTTTTTTTTTTTTTTACATATTTTGAGTTAAAAAGACATTCGACATTTCTATTTTTTTTTCTTTTTTTTCTTCTTCTTCTTCCATTAGACATTTCTGACTCTAGACTTTATTTCTTTTGCTTTGTTTCATCAGAACACACCTTTTTATTGAGAGTAACTGTGGAAGACTAACTTTAACAGTGGTACCGCTTACTGTTATAAAGGCAGAGTAAGTATGGCTAACTTAAAGAGGACATATCATGCTTGTTTCTCCTTTTCACTATGCCAGACTAGGATGCCTGTAAAGCATTTCTGCCCTCAGTACAAGTCATTTAGTTCCTTCATTGCCCCACCATAGTGTTCTCAATATCCTCATTTTAGGCCATTATGAAGCTCTTGTTGAAACACTCGGATCTGAGGATGACCTACAGTTACCTCGCAACGTCACAGCCCTTTGTGCTCTGATTGGTCAATTTTATCGGGGGGTAGAGCCAGCCTGTCCTTCTTCTTCTACTGTATTTTCCGGCAGGCTTAAAGCAGCGACCGCGTATTGAGTCCCCCTAAAGGCCAGAGCTGGTAATGAGTGAATGTGAGCTAGGGATCTATATACCCCTGCTGGTGGATGTGTTCCTCGGTGACGGTTTTGTGGCTAACGGACATCACAGAGGAGGAAGTGTTTTATCAGATTACTCCAATAAAAAGAAAGGTACCTCGTGTTATCAGGACGTTTGAAATCTCGAGGACATCTCGCAATGACCTATTTTCAGAGGCATCAAATCTCGTTCTAGGATATCAGAAAAAATACAATATCTCATTTTTTGAAAATTAAGGGGGTGTAAGGTCTTGTTGTCAAATTTATATATTATATGTAAGTATTAAATCATGCATCAGCATGATATGTCTCCTTTAAATCAAAGAAATGTACAACAACACTCAGCATTGCAAATTGATAAACCGAACTTTTGGGGATAATGGGGAAAACTCTTAGTAAATGGCCTCATGCTGCAGAATGTGGTCATGTTTGGCACTAATAATTTCACAATTATCAATGAGCAGCTAGCATCCATCTAATTAGCAAATCTGCTGCTAGTTTATGGTAAATTTGAATCTGGGCTGAACTTCAGTCTTACCTATCTTTTTTAGGGCAGCAGTGTGTATTTTAAACCAACATTATTAACTTTTTCTGTCTTACAATGGTGGGCTGAATATACTAATTGTTAATTAATGTGCAACAACTTTCAACTTAAAAATTGCTTCAAACCTATTCTCGTGTTTATCACTGTTTTCCTCTGTGTTTGCCTCTGTCATTGTATCAGATAGTACGGAGACCAGCTAACTGATAGCTTTCTAGAATGATGCTTGAACTAATGCTATAAAGCTGAACGCATCTCTATTTAGAGAGGTGCTGCAAAAGTTATGTAATGCTAAAAGCAGGTGACCGAGCACTCTGTGGAAATAAAATAGAATACCTTTTCCTTATTGAAAGATATACTGTCCTGACCTGAGACAAGGCGAAAAAGTTACACACTGTATCAATTACATAATTCATGGAAATGGTATCATTGAAAGGGCTGTCCTCTGAGATGAACTCTTCTTCCTGCTTAAATGTAAATACATATGAAATTCTTTATTCTTAGCTCTCTCTGGAGGATTTTCTTCCACAGTGTGATGCATCAAAAAAAACAGAATTTTCATCTATTACTAAAGGAACCATGTCATAAGCAACTTTTAAATCTAACAGAACTACACAGAGATCAAAATCTGCATGATAAGATATCCACCCTTCTAGTTTTCTGCTTTATGCTGCAGCATGACCACCAGTTTCACTTTTCTTACTAAACTATTGCTTTTTATTCATTTTAGCAGGTTAACTATTGCTACAAGTATTGATACACTCTAAGAACTTAAAAAAAGTATTTTCCTTATGAGTAATGGTACAAAGTAAAAAGTGTATCCTGTGGTTTAAAATGTATCCTGTGAACTTGCTCTAATGCATCACTTCCTCGATATACAAATAGAGTAAACATGTGTGGCCCACATAAAGTCTTAAGTCGTTGGTGTCATGTGAGCTGTGAAGCTGTTATAGCTTCAGCTGCACACTGCCAGCCAAATGACACCAGGGGCCTCTCACTTGCTACTATAACTCATATTATATAGAGCAGCACTGTCACCTACGCATGTAGAGCGCCACTACAACATTGTTTGGAGTCTGAAAAGCTCACTATCAAACCTTACCACTGGATGTCAGCAGTGCTCCACAGATCTCCTGCAAAGGACCAGCACAGACTGGAAAAGGCAAAAGGGGAAAATGAACTGTGGTGAACTTGGTAGGCTGAGTTTGGGCAGATGCACACAAATGATATGAAATAAAAAAGGAAATATGGTCAGCTTAGTATAGAAATAAAAGAGTATTACACATATTAATGATGTATTGGAGATAATCTAAAGCTGACACAATTGCACCTCATTTTATTTTTAATCTGAGCTGATGCAACTTGCTCATTTAGCCTTTACAAAGGGACATGGACAGCACAGTCTGTTGGTCTGGGTTCATTTCCAGAGTGTGGAAGTGTTTCCTGATCTACCGTGGTCCTATTACTCACACTCACTTTGTTCAGACTGCTGAAACCAGCAGAGTGGCAGTCAGGCAGCCTTCTCCACAGAGGACCAGTCTTGCAGTGATCAGCAAATACACTGACCACTCTAATCCCCCCCACCATGCTGCCTGGCCATGGTCAGTTTGCCTTTTATTGCAACCAACTGGCCTCAAAGAGAAGGCTGTGAAGAGTTTGTTTCCCTGAAAGCATTACACACCAGTTTGCTGGCTGAAGGTAGACACAATCTCGGCCGGAACGCTTTTCCCATTCACCTGTCAACAGTTCTTAGTGTAGTCTGTTTTCATCATTTCATCATGTGTAGATTTTTTTTAAAAAGACATCAGTGCAGCATTTTATTTTCTTTTGAATCAGTGCGAGAGGAAAAACAACATGAAGTAAGATTAAGATGATTGTGAAGCTTTCTTCAACACAAAGCATCACAGTAAGATGATTGTATACATTTACACCACTAACTCATAGTATTTTAAATATTAAGTATTTTCCTAACTATAGCAGTAGTGTCCAAATGATGAGGCAAGTCTGAGTGTGCCATGGGAATTTGTACAACCGTACATCAAGTAATGAAAGAATGTTGAAGTTAATGCTTAGGACATGTCTTTAACAGTCCACAGGACGTGTGGATGGGAAAATTGCTGTTTTGCCCAGGCTTTAAAATTTAGCAGTGTTACAAATAAGCTGATACATAATTATGACATCATTTTATGTGTATCATGACAGTTTGTCAGAAATAAATAAGCATTAGTGGATAAAAATTAACGTGCACAGGTTAATATATATATAATGACAGGGATGGACAATGGGCGACCACACGGGGGCCATATGCAACCCTCCTTCCCACTAAAAGCAGCCCACCAGTCAAATTAAAATGTCTATGATCTTTAATCATAGATGAAATTCAAATGAATGTTTCAGTCTGATTTGACCTGATATTACTACGCACAAAGATTGAATGGATTTCAACATGAGAAGGATCACATTTTTATAATACTTTTGAATAATGGGTTAATGTTTTTTGTTTTTTTTTTAAATATAGAAGATAAGTGTAATTGTAAATGTTTTATATGAAGGTCTATTACAAAGCATTTCTAAAGGCATTTGGAAATTGGACTGTCAAAACAAGTAGTAGTTAATTTAACCAAACTAAACCTCAGTTGGCTTTAATTTCGACTGTAGTTACATGCTTGTGGCATTTTAGCTCAAAATATTGATATCAGCATCAAAAATCCTGATTAAGGATACATACAATTTCTGGAGGGAAAAAAAACTCGAATTTCCAAAATAACACATTTTCAGGAAATAGAAAATAAGTATAATTTTAGAGGATAAACACTGTAATATTATAATTGGTAATTACTTAGCATTCTTTTAATTGGTATGGAATTGTAATGTATGCCAATAATTATTGTTTTATTATATTGCCAGTAAGAACAACATAAACGTGGCCCTCAGTGTCACCATTGCCCTATAGACATGTGTAGGAGGCTATTTTGCATTAAAATGACTATGATGTGCCTTTTGGCTTACCTTTGGGTGTACCTTGGTCAAAATAATTTTAAAAATCACTGAACTCAGGTATAATAAGAAGAGATACTGAATTACTTTGAATAGGTTATCTTTATTAGCATCTACGTAAAGCAAAGTATTTACCAGAACTTGAACACATGTTCATTTTAGGTTAAACCATCTGAAGTTGACAAAAATGAAGGCGTTTTCCTAAGAGCCAATCTTAACGCAGAGCGCTTCAACCGTTGAGGAAAACAACGCTGTGTCGGCCAATCACGATCAGCTCCTCAAGCAGCCAGTTAGAGTCGCGCCTGTTGGGACACGAGGGGCAACCCAAACCTCATTCATTGAACTGTCTTTACTTTTAGCAGTTGTTGTTAAGTCAGCAAATTTCAGTAGCGTTTATTGTACAAATTTAAAACAGTAAACCTCGTATTTCAGTCTGTTTTTCTTTTAAGAAAGGTTAATATGACAAAAATCCTGCTAGCTTACAGCGCTGTTAAATCTCTGAGACATGGATCTGTGGTTGGCAGAAGAGTTGGGAACACGTCGGCCTGGCTTAGACACCAAACTACAAAACTTTTTAGTGTGAAGGTAAGAACTCAACCTTTATCTGGAAACACTTTTTGTCACCACACAAAGCCGAAAATCTACTTTTTTTTAACACTTCAAACGTGCAACCATGTGTGCTTGTGTCTCAGCTCTGGAATTATTGCCGTGTTCCATAGAGAAATGTGTAAAGTCGTCATTGTCTTGCCTTTTGTCACTGACAATAACACACAATGTTTTTTGCATCCCACTTTTAAAAGCTAATATTTATATTCATGTATTCGGCACCTGTTCAACATAAGAAAAAAACTTATATCGTTTGCAAATACGAATTTGAACATTCGTGATCTGGTTGTCGTGGCGCGATTTTAAAGGGAAAAACATAGTGTGACGCAGGTGGATTCAGCAGGAACAAGTTGAGGAAAGTTAGAAAAGTATAGAAAGGGACTTCTTCTGTTAGTTTTAAGTACACCGAATGGACACGTGGCCGGATTAAACTCATCCAATTGTAGTTCACATTCTGCCCCGAGGATGTGCTTTCACTTGTAGGGAAACATGCAGAAAATAATATGTATGTGAACGAAGTTCAGAGCCGTGAAGAACCAGTGAAACTTAATGCCTATCCAGTCATAAAATGTAACGCAAGAAGGATTCTCGACTGTAAATTTAGATTTTTAGGTTGCCGTTTAAGTTGATTTATTGTACACCGCCTCTGAATTGTGTGCATCATATTGTGTTACCGGCAGAAAGAATTGCATCATATCAGAGATACGCCCCGATTGCAACATCTCTTCAGGCTACATCACACTTTCAGAGAAACAGGCTCCTATTTCTTGGTCATACCTTGGGATGGTGAAGTGAAAGTTAATTGCAGCATTAGCTATATGCCAGATGGATGTCAGCCTTTAAGCCCTGGTTCTCCTTATTGCATACATGAGGACTGCATGTCAAGTTATTTGAGAAAAAAAGTGATAAAGAAAAGGTTTATTAGTACTAAAGATTCATTTGTGGGAACCAAATATTTGTGTGTTCACAGGATTAAACTGGGTCACATCAACTCAGTGTATATGTTGTATGCATCTCTCTCTTACACTCACTCACACACACACTGAACAAAGGAGCAGGTTTGTCTGTGTCAGCATTCACAGAACAAACTCACATTGGCCTGCAGTTACAGCATGATACCCTACAGGCTAACTAAAAGTTTTGTCTTTGGTCTTCCCAAACTTCCTTCATAAAAAGAAAATTCACTTTTCTTTAGTCAGATTTTTTTTGTGTGTCCTCTGATTTATCTTTTTTTTCTCACTCCCAGGCCCAGACAGCCCACCTAGTCTTGGAGGATGGCACCAGGATGAAAGGTTTCTCCTTTGGGCATGATGTCTCTGTTGCTGGAGAACTGGTCTTCAATACTGGTTTAGTGGGGTAAGCAGGAAGCATGCTGACATATGTTCACCAGCACTGGAAATTAGACAGTATGACACTTTCCAAAACATGCATGCCAGATTTGTCAGTACAGTGTTAACCTTGCTTTGCGCTTGATAACATTTAAAAGTGTGTTTGTGTGCTCAGCAGGATGCCGAGTTTTCCACATCATTGCATTCTCTCAGTACGCACAGGGCCAAGAGCTGACACCATAATGATGTGCTCCATCACACCATTACAATAACGTGGCTTGTGTTTTCTTTTTTCCCTGCATTAGATATCCTGAAGCCCTGACTGACCCTAGCTACAGAGGTCAGATCCTGACCCTGACATACCCTATTGTAGGTAACTATGGGGTACCCAACACCCAGGAGCTGGATGAGTTGGGCTTACGAAAACATGTGGAGTCAGATCGCATTCAGGTGAGAAGTGTGTTGGAGATTTTGTGTAAACTAAAGCACTTTTTGGCCCCATCCACACGAAGACAGAACGCTTAACAGTTACCAAAACAATCGTCGTAAAGACGAAGGTGTCTCAGAAAATGTGTGCGTCTACATGAATGCACTCTATATGCATCAAAACGCTGTAAAACACATGCCTGACCTCTAGGGCCGCTGTAACAATATGACGGAAACAAGCGGAAACAGACGGAAAAACAGTGGACATGCACACGTGCGGCAGAAGTTGTAAACAGAGATGGTGATAAAGTGATCATAAAGTGCCGTAATGTGTCCTTGATAGTTGTTTGTTCAACTCGGTGGTGATTGAGAAGAAGGAGATTTTGCTGCAACAGGGATAGTAGGTAGCTTCATCAGCACATATGCTTCACCTACGCTGCCATTGTCGTTGTCGCGTGTGGTGCATGCGTGTCAATGAAAAAATGAAACTATGATGTAAGCGTATCTGAAAACTTGCGGAGAGCCAGTAATCACGGAGCTGTGTATACGGCATTTCAAAATCTTTCCACTCTGGAACCTGGTTTCAAAAATGATCGTTTACAGACCCCCAAAACGCCGTCTGCGTATGGATGATACGCAGATTTGGCAAAAAACGTATGCGTTTAGACCTCGGTTTGGCTTCGTGTGGATGGGGCCTTTGATGACCTCTGTGACCCATCTGCCATGATTACATCCTTGAATCCATGCATGTTGAGTTGACCGCTTTTGTAGGAGAAAGTGATATCTTTATTTGAAAGACATGAAGAACCAAGTTGAAGGAATTAGCAAGATCTGTTGAGCATAAAAGGCAAATGATACCACTGTTCTTCCTCAAACTAGACAGGACAGGTCTTGATTGTATTGCTCACAATCTGATCATCATTAAAAGTCTATTTTTTGTAACTTAGAGCAAATGGTAGACTTGCTGCTTCTATTGTGTGGAGTAACAGGATGGAGATAGCAGGGTCCAGCCTGACTTTATAACAAATAGATCACACTTTAGGTCATAATCCTGGGTTTAGATATAATATTGCTGTTTAATAAGTATTTAAGCCATATCTTAGGCTGATTTGTTAAAGTTAGAATCATAGGCAGACAGCACAACTGTCACAGGCTGTTGGTGTGGAGCAGGCCAAAAGCTTAGCCACTGAAGCATAAGTTGCAGACTTATCGTTCTAAAAGAGTGACAGAGTTTCACAGAAATTCTGCTTTTGGAATTATCTTAACACAAAATCGATTTTCTCACAGAAAAAAAGGTTGAACTCTCATGTCTCTCAAAGGAACTCCTTAACACTGAGTATGCCTAAAATACCAGTGTGATTCATATTCCATATTGCACAGTACTTCCTCAATTTATACTCGAGTCGTGTTGTTCAGTTTCTCTCCATCAACATTTCTGGTATAAACTTGTGATTGTTTAATCAAACCCTGGCCTGTTTGAGTGCAACTGCTCTGTGCTAACAACTGAGAAAGATGACTTTAAAGTTTGCCATTCAAGCCAGTCACTGAAGCTTAGCCCTCATCGAAGGTTATTGTGATCATTTTTTTAAAAGCCAAAGGAGATTGAGCCTTCTCTGTTGTGGCTCTCAAACTGTGCAACGTACTACCTGTACATGTGCGGACTGCGAACAGCCTCTCTACCTTCAAAACACAGCTGAAGACATACTTGTTCACCTTGGCCTTTGGTGGAGTATAGCCACTTTTATTGGTTTAAATGAACAGTATGCATATTTAAACTGTACTGTCCCTGTTCTTGTTTTTAATTGTTTTCATTAATTTTATTGTTTTATTGTTTTTATCATGTCTGCCTTTTCTACTGTAAAGCACTTTGGTAGGCCGCTGGCTGTTTAAATGTGCTATATAAATAAAGCTGACATTTTGATCAACTAAGTGAGCTGTGGCCCTTGCAGAAGTCAAGGCAACCCCAGATTTATTTGGCTACACTGTTGTTCAGATTGTCTCAGAAGGGTCTGCTTTCAACCCGGCAGTGTTCATTTTGATGTCCTGAACTGATCAGTGAAAGAAACTCTTCCATTGAACCCATTAGAGGAGATGGTAACGCAGTATTGAGCTGTTTATGTGACCAACATTTGCAGAATCTGCACATCTAACTCATATGACGCATCAAAACTTGCCGCTCATCATGCCTCAAGTGTCCTTGAAATATGCTGTTAGATTTTAAGGTAAGCCTCAACAGCAGGGCTAGGGCTGACGTGAGAGAAAATGGTTTTGTAGACCTACACAGCAGCTTTACAGAGAGGCGTGCTTCACCACAGGCATTCTCTGATTGCCTGAAGACAGAAATCTATCTTAGAGACTTTTGGCCAAAGATAATGACTGGGACTGTTAAGTGTCCTCCCTGACCTCCAGGACACTTTGAAAACCAGGCAAGAAAATGTTCTTCACTTTCAAATGGACAACTTTCCTGCAGCTACAGTACAGCAGACAATACTGAAAGAACCCTCAGCACGTATAATCTTTTAATGCCTTCAGCTTTCTTTGACAACTAAATCTATCTTTTCATCAGCTGTCCGGTTAGTGAAGATTTTTAAAACGGAATTAATTTTTATGAGACCCTCTCTGTACCACTGTGTTTTCCTGATAGACCTATGAAAAAATCAGTAGGATTGGATCTTTTCAGAAACCTCACGACGCACATCCTGATACAGAGGCCACAATATGCTACGTATTGTGATTGGTCTCAACTTTGTTCCTTGTGTAAAAAGAAAAACATTCCTAAGAGACTTAGGTTTCAGATCCTCAAGATTTAGAAGTAATTTAAAATTTAGATTGTGCCATTCACCATTTTGGTGAACAGCTGCTGTCACTGCATTTTGGGCCATAAGGATTCTGTATCTTTGTTTTAAATGTAGTGACAAGCAGTATCTGACTATTATTGCTGTATTTACTTTCAATCGAGGGTTTCCCCCCTCAGAACTTGTTTGATGGACTGAGCTCATCATTTGTCAGATGTGTAAAAACAGGCTTTACATTTTCACTGGTCAAGGTGTTAGCAAATTGATAGCATAGGGTCACCACCAGATCAAATCATAATACAGGAATATAGGTTTTGTTTTTTACTTTTTTACTTTTTTTTTTTTTTTTTGCATTTGAAGCATATTTAAGTAACTCCTGTGGACTGATTTCACAAAATATTGCTAAAAGAAGTCAATGAATTATTCAGAAAATGTTCTTAGTATTGCATCATAACCATTCAAAGATAGATGAAATGCTATGCCTGTGCTGATTGAAGGCCCTGGTTTATACTCTTGGCCTTTGAAAGTATCTCAATTAATCATCTATCATTGTTGGAGAAAAGGCAAAAACATTCTAGCCAGCACTGGTAGATGTGTCTGGAGGATTGTTTTGCCTCTTGCTTAGCCCTGACCACTGTTTACAATGCAGAGGGGATCTATACAGACACACTCAATTACCAAGCAGACTCACCATTTTCCTAGAGTTAATGCAAATTTACTCGACAATGCCTGTTGATTACAGTCATGATGTTGTCCTGTTTCAGCAGTCATCTTCCAAACATCATGCTGACATGGCTGTAGACAACACAGAAGTGAAAAGGTGGTCATGAGGCCACAAGAGCTTAAGACCCCCCACCTTAGACAATTTCCCGAGGGCATTGCTTAGATCATGCATGTTTCAGTCTATTGTAAACCACCTCTGCTGTGTTTAACAAGGCAAAGCACACAAACTGATAGCATACTTAAAGAAAAGAGGTACCTTCAGGTGTGGAGAGTGGTTTTCTTCAACAGTCAACTCCTTAAACGTGTCTCGAAGGGCGTTTTCACATTAGGACCACTGGTTTCGAACCGTACTGTGGCGCGGTGCGCCCCCCTCCCCCCTCCCCTGCTGGCTTGCATTTACACTTGCAACATTGAACCATGCCTGGGCCAGACGGCGATATGCACGTAACTGGTTACCAAACCTGCTACGGAGGAGAAAGAAGAAGAGGCTGCCATGGTAACCATTTCCTACACCAAACAAACAATGTTTACTTTTCACTCTCTTCTACATTTTCCTTCAAGTGTGTTTTTTTTATCGTGTTTGAGACGGCATCAGCGACCTTCTGGACCCTCGTAAATCATCGTAATCCTCAACCAGAATAAACAAATCGACAAATTGAGTAAGCAAAAGATTCAACCGCCGGATTAACAGGAAGTAATGTAACAAAAGTAGATTGGTTCGGACCACTTTGTTTCACACCAGCGAAACAGCACCAAATGTCGGGAGATGGAGCGGATCGAGACCACCCCTTCATGGAGGTCTCAGACCAGCTGATTTGGTGCACACCAAAGTGTGGTGGTTGCATTCACATTGATACTAACGTACCAAACCCTGGGCCAAAACTTCTTTGGTACGCACTAAATATGGTTGGTGTGAAAACTCCCTAAAGCTCTCGTGACAGTGCTTGCATGACACAACTCATGCAACTTTGCCTTAACAACATATCCTTGTTGTTTGTAAAACCTTCTACCCATACTTGGGACCTCCCAAAAACAAATCCTCCCCTGCCACCATAGTCTTTCAGATGGTCTTAAATAATGAAAATTGAATTGTAGCACTAACCCAAAGGACTTTATCATCATGTTTTGTTGTGTGTTTTCTGACAAACTGAAGGGGAAAAGTTTCTAGAAATGGCTGCTAGGCTCTTAACAAGATCAAATCTCCCTTCTTTTTTCTTTATTCTCTGATCTGTGATACATTGGAGAACTTCAGTCATAGCATGTGTTATCTTCTAGATAGGAAGCTCATTTTGGGGTAAAATTGAAGCTTATAACATTGGTAAGTTTTTATATACATCTGATGCAGTGAGATGTGTAATAAAATGCTTGAAAATAATCACTTTTAATGATAAATTGACAGGCGGACAGGCATTTTTTTGTCTTTTGGAGTATGATGAGGGTGATATTTGAAAATAGAAAGGCTGTTAGCCCAATAATCTTATTCTGCTAGCTCCTCTAAAGGGTCAGGATACTCCATGCACAATTTGAGACTTTTCTGACAATTCATACAGTTGCAGTAGCTTGATATTTAAAATGACATCATTTCGCCAGAAGCTTTTCCCAAAAAGGTTCTTTTTGGTCCCTGACACCAAATGGCCCGGAGTTTGGGGTTGGTCCCCATCAACATGTGGTGGCCCAAGTTATGGGATAACTGAAAATAATAGTGAACAAAAGGTAGAAGAAAACATCCTAAGAGGTGGACCTGGCTCCCGGCCTATCTATCATTTCACTTTACCTCACTCAGCATACAGGGATACACAAGGAAGGCTGGAGACAATGAAAAGTTGGGTTGTAATGAAGAGTATCTTGTTAAAACTTAACTGCTCTCTTTGGCTGGAATGGTCTGCTAAAAGACCTGAAACTTAATAAAGTGGTTTCATTGGACACTTTAAAGAGGATGTTAGATAACTTGGAAGCAGAGACATCGACCTGCAGATTTTTGTCTGATACATTTTTTAATTGTTACAAATCTTGACAACACCCAGTGGTACATTTTTAAGAGTACTGTCTTTATCCATGGCTGTTTGCTGTAACTCAGTTAACTGCTGCTGCTTATGTTAGCTAGGACATTTTTGAAGAATATATGTTTAATCTCACTAAGTTTTATTCTTATGGTTAATAAAAGGCTAAATAAGAATAAAAAGATAACTTTTTGCTACTTTGTAATGAAATGCCAGAGGCAGATGTTAATCTTATTTAATGTATGCAAACAGAATGCAAATAAGGGGTGATAGATGACTGGAGGATAAAATGGAGCCAGTCTGCTGTAGTTTGTTAGTGTTTGCTTTTCTCCCTGTAATTCTCTTGGACCTGAAGAGTAGGTGGCTTGTTTTCAATCCCAAAACACATTACCAACAGTTTGTAGCAAGTGTGTCTAGAGGGTTGTTTGTTCTCCAGCAAAAGCCCTGCCTACTGTTAACTGTAGACCACTTACAAACTAAAAGTCTGCAAGGTGATGAGATTAGAAATTCATAGTTCATAGAATTAGTTTTAGGTTCCAAGTAATAACATTGTTTTATTAGAATCAAAAGTAATATTAATGCACAGTTTCATGGCTTTGTAACCTTGTAATTGGTCTCATTTATTCTTACTTGTATCCACTTGTTTTTGTGAGTGTAACCTTAAAAGATGATAAAACAAAAAAGAATACTCTGTTTGGGAGGTTAATGAATAATTGTGCTACTTTATCCTTTCCCTCCAACCTCAACTTGTCATCCATTTTAATACATTGCTTGTTATACCAAGATCTTTAATACGAAATGTTAATTTTTATCCTTGATGACTTGTCTGCTGTCATTTTGTGTTCTTAGCAACCAAATTGAAATTAGAGCCAAATGAGTTGTTCCTTTGTCACTTTTCTGAAACACAAACAATACTTTGAAAGATTGCAAAGTTAGATGTCAGTTTGTCCCTCTGGCTAACTGCCTATGGTGAGACCATGAAACTGATTGGCTTTTTTTTATGGTAAAACTGAAAACAGATTTTTGAGCAAAACTAGAATTACATATTAGGTCATATCCAGAAAGTAGTAATCCATAGGGCTCATCTTACAGTGACGTCGTCACATCAACTTGCTGAAGTGACGGCTTGTCCAGCAATCTTAGATTTCAGGTAACAACTTTTCTAACAGAAACTAATGACATTAGATTTACGAGCAGTAGAAAGGTAACGGTGAGTCTTGGGAGTTACAGTTGGCTGGTAAACACACTTGACCTGGATTATTTGCATGGTAAACACACTGTGCCTTGTATGACAGCTTTCTAGCTTGAACAGTCAGCTCAAAGCACTTTTACAGAGCAACCATTACGACTGTTTACCCGAGCTCAGTGTTTCCCCATTGACCTACTCAAAAAGATGGTCCATTTCTGTACAGAATTCACTCAAATTTGAATATTTCATCGATTAAGCTGGTTAAGCATCGATCACTGTACTCATCATTGTTTGAGTCAGGGTCTGTTGACCTTATTTTGGCCACCCCAAAGCTGAAAAGCTGTCAGACCCCTAAGATCTCAGGCCCCCAAGGCTCCAGACTCTTGTGCTCAGTGTTACTTTGTCAAAGTAATATTGGATGTCTGCAGACTAAACATTGATTATCTGTTCTGACATACAGTATATTTACATTTCTGCCTATTTCTTTCTGGAGCCACATATCGGCCAAACCTATATGCAATATATTTTATTTCTTAACTATGATAAAAGAACAGTGTACGTACCCTTAATAGAACAAAATGTTGCTTTTGTTTTTCCATTTTTTTCAGTGGCGGTGAGAAGAAGAGTTTTAATTTAGTGTTGCAGAGACTTTGTGTTCTTCATAAGAAAATGACTTTATGTCTTTTTGTATTATTACTGACTGAAATAACATTGGAAACATCAGCATATTGGATGTCAGCAAAAAGAGAAACACTGATGTTCAAACATGTTTGGTTATGCAAACCATCATGACTTCAGGACCGTAGAGTCTATAAATCAGATATATGTCTTTTTTTGTCTGGTAATGAAATGTTGCACAACAGTTTGTTATTTTGGACAATTTGTGGTTTGTATTTGTAACAATTTTCTGATTTTTGATAGTCTGATCAACAAATTAGGACACTTACTGATTAGTGTTACTTGTCACCTTTAGAGTTACAAATAATGACAAGTGTTATAGTTTGGCCATTTTTGTTTAATGAAAATTAAATTTTTATTTTTTATTAGATTTTATATCCAATATTACACATTAAAGGCAGAAGTTAGATATACATTATACAATGCATAAAGTCAATGTACAAAAGCATTTGAACCTTGTAAAACTGATCTCTTTATGAACATTGTTGTGTTTTTAGGTATCTGGTCTCCTGGTGCAAGACTACAGCCATGAGTACAGCCACTGGAACTCTGTCAAGTCTTTGGGGCAGTGGCTCCAAGAGGAGAAGGTGGATGTTTGAATTTTGAGTATGTCATTTTATCACAATGAAGAAGTTAACTTTGCCGTTTGTAAACTTTAAATGTAACTTTCTGTATTAAAGGTTCCTGCGCTGTTTGGAATAGACACCAGAATGCTCACCAAAGTCATCAGGGACAAGGTACTGTAATGACAGATTGCTCGGCCATGAATATCTTTATCAATTTCTTACTGCTATTTTGCTTACCCTCTTCTCAGGGCACAGTTTTGGGAAAAATTGAATTTGATGGGCAACCTGTCGAGATATTAGACCCTAACCAGAAAAACCTGGTTGCAGAGGTCTCAACAAAGGTAACAGCTACTAACAGGAATGTCTTCTTACTGATATTTTCCCTTTAATAGAGAAGAAACTCAGATCATTAACTTTTGTTTAATCATAACCAAAACCCTTGCTTTTTCCCCCACCAGGAAACTCAAGTGTTTGGAAAAGGAAACCCAATAAAAGTGGTTGCTGTGGACTGTGGCATTAAACATAACATCATTCGCTTGCTGGTCAAGGTAAGTATGGATCCAGAGTGGTTCAACAAATGTCACAACATTAAGTCTGTTTTTTAAAATAAAATTCACACCTGCAGAGCCTTTGATCATAAAGCTGCTTTAAAGAATTACTATGGCACAAAAAGGAAGAAGAGTCACCTCCATGGCGCACATTTTAAATAATTTAACCAACCAAAGGAAAGTAATAGCAAATATTAAATTTTAAAATGAAAATTTTTCACTGTAAGAGAAAGTGAGTTTCTCCGTTGTTTGTGCTTCAGTCAATGTTTTCTTTCCTTTATTAGTCTGTGTTTGGTTGATACACAGACACTCAAAAAGAGGCCTGCAACAGCCTGCTTTGTGTGTTACAAAATATTCACTTTCCTTTTTCTATGATTGGTGCCCCGAGAATCCTGAAACTTCTGTCTAAATGCGCTTCTCTTGTAATTCACTAAAGATGAAAACTAATCGATGTCACAAACAGCATTCAGCGCTGCATCGTAGTGCAGCAGGTAGTGTGCGCACCTCACAGCAAGAAGGTTGCTGGTCCAAACCCTGTGTTGGTCAAGGCCTTTCTGTGCAGTTTGCTTGTTCTCCCTGTGCATTTGTTGATTGTCTCCAGGCACTCTGGCTTCCTCTCAGTCTTAAAGAAATATGCTCATTAGGTTAACTGGTTACTCTACATCTACCTTTGGTATGGGTGAGTGTGTGAATGGTTTTCTGTCTCTTTGTGTCCTGCGATGGGCTGGTGGCTGCTCCAGTTTGTACCCTGCCTCTCACTTTAATTGTTAGCTGGAATAGGCTTCAGCCCCCTGATACCCCAACAGAGATCAGTGATAGAGATGATCAATGGCTGAATGGATAAATAGCATTCTATTGTATTTATCATACTGTTTGTAATTTAGTGCAGTTTTACAACAGCATGAGAAATCAGTGTAAACACTGAGAGAGAAACTTCTCTATGCAGACTTTTATTAGCCCTCAGGCTCATTGGAGCACTTTTGGGGAGAAGGGTTTTTGTTGGAAGGTTTTCCATCAGCGATCCATAGGATATGAGATATGGCAGAAAATTTACAAATTATGAATTGCTATGGTAGACCTGCATTGCACTTTGTCCTAAAAAATGATCACACTAAGTTCATTAAAGGTGCTATGAGGAGAATCTAGTTCCGTCAACATAAAGACTCTGCTACCCATGAGCACGCATGGCGACTGTCGTAATGCTGTGTTCCAGTAACCTCGGAACTGGAAGTGACATCATCTCAGAGTTATCAGCGTTCCAGTTGAAGTCGGAAAAAACATGCCGATCTACCAAGCTATTGTTAGCTGTTCTTAGCACGCCCTGAGTTGTTGTTCACATATATCACATGAAGAATGTGATTATCACTATGGCAGCATTTTTATAAATATAAGTCTAACAATACTATGTATACAGCTGATCTAGAGCGACACACCCCAGTCAGAAGTGCAAATAAATGATTATTACAGGAGCTAAATAACTGTTCACACTGGGGGCATCCATCTTCGATTGTCAACTCGGGGGTGGCGAGGTTTCACTGAGTTCCCAGTAGGAAATTCCGACTTCGGGAGACGGTCCAGTTGCAGTTTCCTACTCGGAACTGGGAAATTCCGACTTCTGACTACAACTGGAATACACCAAAAGACGTGACAATTTTTGGAAAACTTAGTATCGTAGTTTTGTAGCTGGCTATATATCGCTACTTACAGCCCGGTGCTCTAAGATGTGTCCAAATAATATAAATTTGCTCTAGGTTTAATTGTCTTGTTCCCAAAGGTGTGTACGGCCAGTCCAGCCCCGTCCGACCCGGCCGCTAGGCTAAGGAATAGCATTTATAGATAACCTATTTTGATGCTATAAAACTCATCTTAAAGTGCGTCTTTCGATCAGGCATACATCTAGAAGTGAGACTTTTTTGTAATTACTTAGAAACTCCTCATAGCATCTTTAAGCAGTAAAATGGCCTAATTTTAACTTAACCTATAATAAATGTACTGCAATATAAGAAATTGAATTTTTGACTCTACTGGCCACTGAGGGCTTCTAAGTGTAATGCCAATGTAACTATAAGATCTTCAGAAACGATGGTCTGTATGTGAGACTACACAACCACAGAGCTGTTTATTCCTACAGTGACGTGTCTGATGAACATGTCAGACTACAAGACTGAAACTGACTGCATGTTACAACTTATGTGATGAAGATGAAAGGAGGAGGGGAACACTGAAGATGGCAAACAGACACTGCATTTGGAGCACAGGACTTTTGTTTGTATCTACAAACGTGGTGTTGAATGATATATTAGTTTGCTAATAAATGTGAGCAGTCAGTCTCCGTGTTGCAGTCGCGGTTCCTCTTGAGCATTTCTCTTTTTACAGTCTATGGTAGCCCCTCTTCCACATCGTAAGGGTGGGATGCTGTTTTTCAGAGCTTGATAGACTTTTCCTCTGCCTTTTAGCTGTCAAGCAGCTCTCAAGGCATCAGCCTCGGTTTGTTCATGATTGTCACACATGCAGAGCTCTCTGTGCTCACATTGGTCATTGCCTCTGATGTGAAGGAGCAGATCGTTGGAAGGGGGACAAAAATCAAAGCTGCTAGACTTTCTGCCATGGAGGCATTAGACATCCCAGACTGGTCTGCGTTTGCGGGTCATTGTGACACACAACATGAGACGACTGTCATGTTGGGCTGTAATCGTAGTCTGACCTGAGCATAACTCAAACACAGTACTGTCAACTGCTTCTCATAGCCGAGTGCATTTGACGACATACGGAGGCTGGTAGAGCCGATTGGTGAAGATAATGTGAGAAATAAGTATTGTTAGGGTCATGTGACTAATTAGCCATATGAGTTGATTAGGGGAAGTTTTACTATTTTTTAAAAGCCAGTTTTAAAGATACTATTTTATTACTTGCTGCTTGAGATAGGTTCAATGAGTTTTGATTTAAAAACAAATATACTTTGTATTTAGTGAAAGCATAAACTGTAGTCATTTGTCCAACATGGGTTGTAATGGAAAACCTGTATTTACAAGTACATGCTTGGTGTGACCTCTTATGGACTTAGTAATTTTAGGCAAAATATCAAGAATATGTCAGAAGTCATAACTCTTGAACTCTGTCGTTATCTATGCAGAGAGGTGCAGAGGTTCACCTTGTCCCCTGGAATCAAGACCTGCTTAGTCTAGAATACGATGGTTTGTTCATTTCCAATGGTCCAGGAGATCCGTCACTCGCCGAAACACTCATCCAGAATGTCAAGAAGGTAGGACCAAATGAACTGTGATTATCATGAATCAGGAAAAACTGAATCACAATTTCATTTTAGTGCAACATAGAAGACGTCATCAGCAAGAGCAACACTTTGTTAAATTTAATGTTTTTTTGTGAAGCTTATGTATTTGTGAGGGATTTTGTTTCATATTAAGAGCTCCTATGTGTCTAATAAGTATATGAATATTTTGCTTTGACTGTACAGGTGCTTGAGAGTGATCGTCCTGAGCCAGTATTTGGAATCTGTATGGGCAACCAGATCACAGCTCTGGCCGCTGGAGCAAAGTCATACAAACTACCAATGGGCAACAGGTTATCAATCAGCACATCTGTATTTGTGTAGCACCAGCTCATAATATGCTATCCCTGGAAATGTTTGCAAAAAGAGCAAGCCAGGTGGATCCTTATATCTGTTTTTACCAAAGCTCATCATGAATTCATCCTGAGCAGGGCACTAATCAACACTGAGCAAAGTTAAATTGGCAAGAAAAATTGTTTTTGAGACAGAGACCTTATGCAGGTCTGTTATTTCTATCTGTAAATGTGACATGATTTAACTCTGAAAATAATTTATATATCAAAGGTTTTCTTGAATATCCACATGAAAAGCAGTATCATGCCATCTTTGTATTATGTGCATTGTTTTTTACTTTCATAGAGATATAACAAGTCTGATTGAGACCAGGTTCTTGCTGTATTTTTCCCATGTATGCTTAGAACTCCATCCTTACATGAGGTGTTGGAAACAAACACAGGGCTCTGCAGATAAGAGCATTTGACTGCAGCCTTATCTTTGAAGTCAAGTGTTAAAAAATATTTGTGGTTTTGTCAGGTTACTCTGTTCTGCTCAGTTAGTGTCAGTCAAACAGCTGTTTTCTCCCTTCAAATAGTCATAAATGCTGTATTATACATCTTTGTGGTTCTCCAGAGGCCAGAACCAGCCAGTTCTAAACGTGATGACGAACCAGGCCTTCATTACAGCACAGAATCATGGCTACGGCATAGACAGCAACTCCTTGCCCCCAGGATGGAGTTCACTTTTCATCAATGCAAATGATGGGACAAATGAGGTTAGTTTAGTCTTGAGTGATTGTTAAGCCTTGTTGAGTGGCAGTGGCTCAGTCTGTAAGGGCTTGGGCTGGGGACTAAAGGGTGGCCGGCTCAAGTCCTGCCCGGACCATGTTTGGAAGTTGGTTTGGTAGCTGGAGAGATGCCAGCTGACTTCCTGGGCACTGCTGAAGTGCCCTTGAGCAAGACACTGAGCCCCCCTCCACTAACTGCTCGGTAGCGCTTCTTCAGGAGCAGCAGGCCATCACTCTGACATCTCTCCATTAGTGCATGATCATAGGTCCTGTTTGCATGTGCATGTGTAGCATGCTCATGAACATGTAGCATGTTCAACAGAGTGTAAAGAATGGAATTTCCCCATGAGGGTCTAATAATGGATTTCTTTCTTTCTTTTCCGAGACATTATGGTATTGTTGTATTTCTTTATTTCACCTAAGGGGGTGCTAAAATACAGACTTAATGTGCTAAATAATTAATACCTCTTAAACAATTTAAACTATAACACCTCATTAATAAGCTGCAAGTAAAATATTTTATTGAAAAGAAAAACACTCCTCCTAAAACTGAAGCATTTGAAAAGCTGTAAAATGTTTGCATTCATTAAGTCTCCTAATGTATTCTGTTTACATGTTCCAGGGCATCATGCACAACACTAAACCAGTTTTCACAGCCCAGTTCCATCCGGAGGCCAAAGGGGGTCCTACAGACACAGAGGTAATTCCAGACTCTGACAGTGCTGCATAAATGTCTCAAAGCATTATAGTACATGTAGAAGTTAAGCTTAAGTATGTTTTAGATGGATTATTCAACTGAAAAAGGACTAATATTATTGTCCACTTTGTCTTTTATAATAAATACATGTAATAAATGAAGAAAAAACAGCTGAACGGTTTCAGGATGAAGGTATTTTTCTGTATACATATTTTATTTGTAAGCCAGACTAAGTTTAAAGAAATACGATGTTATATAAGCAGTTATCCTGGTAAAATCATCTGTGTTGCCTGATGTTTGTAGACATGAGGGGCCGCAGGTGCTCAGGAGGCCTGTGTCTCCACAACTGAGCATTGGTGATTCTGTGTGACAGCTCTCATCTCTCACACGGCAGGCAGTGACGGAAGTTCAAGTTGTGGTCAAAATATGTTGTAACCTCTGTCACATTAAGGCAGGATTATAAGACCTGTCCTCTCTGGCAACACACAGAGCTGACAGCTGGTGAAGTCACGTCTCCTACCATAGTCTGGCTTTAGGGAGCTTTAGAAGTATTTTGTGTTGGCAAATATGATAAATCCCCAGGCTTCTAGGGCTGTGCACTCATTTAATGCATATGTTATGGCATCTGTGAAACAAATCCATTTTCTGTTTTTAAACTTAAAGTCACTGTTGTTCTAGGACTGAATTATGTCACCCATTTGAACTCTAACCCCCAAATTCCACATAATGCGAAAGCGGCACGCCAAGCCACGCCACGGCGCCCAGCCCTGTACGTGGAGGGCTGATCCCTGGAGAGCCAAAGGCTCTCATGAGGATAGCGATGTCACACGCTCATAAAACATGTTATAGACTGAGAATAGAAATGAACAACACCTCACTTCGCATCTCTAAGGTCACTTTGCTGGTCCCAACCACACAGCTTAGTGATGTATTCAACTTCAGTCTTCCTATTTTCTTGTAGAAAGGATGTTTGTTGTCATTTATACAATGTTAGATTTTTCTGTACCTCCAAGATTCACTTTTCTTCGTCCATGGTGTCGTGTTGCCTCTGAGACTGAGAAATTTACATTTAAGAGTCTGCATAATTCAACACCACATCAGCCATCTGTTAGAATGAGTCACAAATAACATATCTTACAAGATTTTATCTTATTGGATTGAAATGTGTCCAGTTCTTTTCTTTGATAGAAAATATGATTTTCATTTTAAAGGACTGGTGTGAGTAGTGCTCTGTGACTTCCTTAATGCAGAGAATTTTCAGTCAACTTTTGTTTTTTGCTTCGGTCCCTGTGCAAATAATGTGATAGAGTTATGTTCAGAGTTTAAAATTGCACTTTTTAAGTTTTAGCAATTATTTGTCTATAGCTTGGATGCTGGCTTACGTTTCTTTTTCTGAAAAAACCCTATCATGCTATTAGTTATTCTATATCTAAATTTTGTGGCAGATATTAAATGTCATTACAAACCAATGTTCTCTTGTTAAGCTTAGTAAAGTACATAACTGACTCACTAGCGAAATGTATAAGAAATTGAAGATGCTCTACTGCCTTAAAAAGTATGAATAGTGTCTTGATAAAAGTCTTATAGAATATTTAATATGGCTTTATGTTTAAAACCAGGCGTGAAACCATCTAAAAACACTGTAAAACATGGGTTTTTGTCTTGAACTTTCAACAGTCTGGTTATAATGTTGTGTTCTTTCTTCAGTTTCTTTTTGATGCCTTCATCTCCCTGATCAAGAAAGGACAGGATACAAACTTGGTATCAGTCATGCCAAAAAAACCCTCCATCCCCCCCAGAGCTCAGGTATGTGCACTGCTTTAAAACTTGACACAGGTCCAGCCAGTTTGCTTAGACTCTGAGAACATCAAGTTCTCATCATAGGTGTGTGCATGACATCACTGAACTTCAATTAACACTTTATGGGTATGAATGCTTGTCAGAAAATGTATCCAGTGGTTCAGTTTACTTGAAAATACTAGGAACACATATTTAATACACTGAACTAGGCTAGACTGCACAATTTATTTATTACAAAGTAAAGACCGACATATCAACAAGATGGTATGTTTCTGTTTCTGATGTTACATACCTTAATGTCCAATATAGATTTATTTTATGTGCAAATCAAGCAGCGTGTTTGATTCTATAGTTGATTGTATTCACTTTCACTGGTGTTCCTGTCTTTCTAAAGGTGTCAAAGGTGCTTGTGCTGGGCTCTGGTGGTCTCTCTATCGGTCAGGCTGGAGAGTTTGACTACTCTGGATCTCAGGCTGTCAAAGCCATGAAGGTATGAGATAACAGTTTCTGTGTTTTTTACTGGAAACTATCACACATTTCATTTTCATGACACCTTAGCATGCATATGACCTCTGTTATTTAAAAATATCCTTATAACATGAAAAGTATAGTTACAAGACAGTAATTACAACACAAACCATGGCATTGATTCTGTAAATACGGACAAAGTTGAATCATGTATTAATCACTCCTCATTTGTAAATGTAAGATCACATAGTCATTTAATACAGTAACAGTCTGTGATGTTTGTAGGAGGAGAACCTGAAAACAGTTCTCATGAACCCAAACATAGCCTCAGTTCAGACCAATGAGGTGGGCACCAAGCAAGCAGACTCTGTCTACTTCCTGCCTGTCACGCCAGAATTCGTAACAGAAGTCATTAAGACTGAGCGTCCTGATGGCATCTTGCTCTCCATGGGTGGACAGACGGCACTCAACTGTGGTGAGATTCACTAACATTCACGTGCACTTGATGTTACTTTGGTGCTACTTGATAGAAATATTTGATGAATGTAAGTTAAAAAAAAACTTTTTAAGGAACTTCTGTATAGGACTTTATATTTAAGATGAATAACATGTCAGCCAACTGTGTGGGTTTGGGTTTGTGTCGTGGGCAGGAGTTGAGTTATTTCAGCGCGGCGTCCTGGAGAAATATGGAGTAAAGGTTCTGGGAACTCCAGTGGAGTCCATCATGGCCACAGAGGACAGACAGCTTTTTGCTGATAAATTGATGGAGATCAATGAGAAAATTGCACCCAGTATCGCCGTGGAGTCGGTAAGGATCCACATCCTTAAAGAAGATAAATTTATACACTCAGATGGTTGACTAAGTAAACAGTGTATACTACTACTTATTAGGTGTGATGAAGTAAATGTTAGATGTCTAGATTGGTACATGCAGAGAGCAACTATATGGTTGTGATTTTTGATTTCTTGCTGGTGGCCAAACACAAATGTAAAACTTTGTGTGCAGGTATCTGATGCCTTGAGGGCGGCAGAAAAGATTGGCTACCCAGTGATGCTGCGATCGGCCTATGCCCTGGGAGGTCTGGGCTCTGGTCTCTGTGCCAACAAAGAGAAGCTGGAGGAAACGGCACAGAAGGTCAGAATAATGGCGCAGTGTCAGGACACAACATGCCTGATTACTCAAGTTTTTTCTTAAATCTTCTTTTTTGATGATTGATCCTGCTGATCAAATCTGAAATGAGGCCTTTTCTTCAGCTATAATGAACAAGGTTTTTTAGATTTATACGTAAACCCATGTTGGCAGCACTAACCTTACAGAAGATAAAAGCTTTATTGTTTAGATGTCTTTCTTTGGTGCTCAGCCAAGAAAGAAAAGTTTGCTGTTGCCTGGCAACATCTTTTTTACTCATCCAATATCCAGCATTATGCCTGAAAGCTTGACTGCTGTAATCTCTGATCACAGGCTGTAATATGAATTGCCTGTGCCAGACTGGTGTAGATCAATGCCCGCTTGTAATACCGCTCTGCTTGTTCTTTTTCTTTGCTCATTTTTCATGTCAAATACGTTGTTTTTTTCTTTATAAGCTGTATTGCCAAAACTGTTTGTCACAGTGGCTGTGAAAGCGGTCATTATCAGGTTTGGGATATAGATGAATTATAAAAAACAATAACAAAAACAATAGCTGGAATAAAAGTGCATGTTATTATTAATGTTATTTTTATTCTGATTATTACACATGTACATCAGTATAAACTTACACTTCATGCCCTTGTTACAGGGTTTCACTTAATGTTCATGAGAAAAATAGTATTAATTTTCCCACAATTCAATCCAGTTCAGTTCAAAAAGCTTTATTGGCATGCATGAGGGCATAACTGCAAAGAATTTCATTGAGAAAATTTTGGAAAAAATGTTTATCATACTGATAAAAAATAGTGGTATTGTGATAGTAACGTTTGGAAAAACTGGGAATTTAAAAGGTTTATTATTAAATATATATGAAAAAGAAATAGGATAATATAAAAATCTCTAAAAATGTGTGTGCTGTGGTTGAGTGTGTTCTGGTTCCACTGGTTTACCTCAGGTCCTCACACACCAATCAGTTTTGCCGCAATAATCTGACAGCTTTGCATTTCTACCAATTCTTGTGGGATTTTCTGAATATTGCTTGCATGTTCAAACTGTATATTATTGGATGTAGTATTTCTCTCACACAGCCTGATATTTAAAGCAGGAGGTGAGGAAATAAAGCTCTGACTCGAACTGTTGGGTATCACAGTGATGACAGTTCTCTGGGAGCCAGCTCTTTTTGTGACAGCCTGTCTGTTAAGCTAATCTGTGCTTACTGAGCCTGTACCTCACCAGATCTTTAATCAGTGAAGGATCTTCTCAGATCCAGATTATCTGCAGCAAACAACAACAAAATAGTTCCCCATATTTGTGATGAGGCCTTAAAAGTTTATTATTTTTGCTGCATCTTAGATCAACAACCTGTTTTTATTTCGAAAGAGAAAATGACTTCTCTTCTCTTCTCAAAAAAGAAAGATATTTACTTGACTGATCATTGGAGCTAAAAGATTTATTAGATCTGCTGAATCAATATGACTTTGAAACAGTGTGAATTTGGTCGACTAATTATATTAGTCATAGTTTTCATCAACAGCCTTTCATCCACTAGACTATAACTATAAAACAAGTGCACATTGACAAAAGCTAAAACTAATTTAACTGACATTTTCATCTACGAATGAAAGCTTGACTAAAATGTTTGACAGAGACTTCATCCAATCAGACGTAATTTTTTTCGTGTTGACAGTAGAGACAGGTTAGGAATCACAGCTACTTTGGTTGTGTGGAAAAGTTGGATGATGTAAGAGGGACATCCAGTCACAGCTGTCTAAGCTTCATGGTAGCAGGATCCAAGTGTAAACATGACTTCAGAAATTCAAGGAAACATAAAAAAAATGCCTTACACTTTCCAGTTCATATGTTTGTTGACTAAAATTACAGTAGATTTCTTTGACTTAAATGTAGTAAAATTTCATCAACTTTAACTAGACTAAAATTGAAATGACTAATTGATGAGGTAAAAGACTTAATCTAAATTATGAAGTGCTGTCAAAATGAACACTTCTTCGAAACAACTCTTCTTTACAATTGTCTTTTGATAAAAAATTGAAAAAGATTATTATTATTCTAAATGAATGCAAATAAATTCTACATGCCTAAATCTGAGCTACAAACATTGTAGTGTTATCATATATAATTGATTTAATATTTTGGACTTTAAATCAGTTCAGTATTTAACTTTGACTACAGGTTAACATGCTGTTTATCAATATTTTGACAATGGTTTTCATAAATTAACCTGTTTTTAAGAATCCAATTGAACTTTAACAATAGCAACTTGCAAAATGTTTTATATCAAATGAGAAATTTTTGAAACTTTTTACCACTGAATTTGCAAGTATTACTCTGAGGGTTGCGAAATGGAATTGATTCAGTAAAATAGTAAGAGCATGCTGTGTGAAATAACATGTATGTTTTAATGTAAGTATGTTGTCATAATTATTGTGGTACATGCCGACTTTTTCATTGTCCCTATGAAATTGTGATTTATAGCTCAGCCCATTGGTTGTTCTCTGTGCATTTTCTAGGCCCTGGCTATGAGCAGTCAGATCCTGGTGGAGAAATCTCTGCTTGGCTGGAAGGAGGTGGAATACGAGGTGGTGAGAGATGTGGCTGATAACTGTGTGACTGTCTGCAACATGGAGAACTTCGATCCACTGGGGATTCACACAGGTATCAAATCACAACCCAGCATCTTACTGCTGTGCTCCTCTGTGTTTTTTTTTCTTTCAACAGTTTCCTTTTATCTTTCCTTCTGTTTGTTGTGCTTCACTGTTTTTTTATTTGTGTACTGTTGTCCTGAAGCAAATACCCCATCTGGGGGAAGTATTCCCAGGGTGAGCTTTTCTTTTTGATTTTACAGCATATATGCTGTTCTTACAGTTTGGGTTTGAAGATTCCACATTATACTTTTTTTTTTTGTTTTATATTTCTTTTAGTGTGTTAGCACCATGTTCTTTGTATGAAAAAGCTCTTCTATGAACAAGACAAAAAGTGCAGAATCAGGACTTCTTCCTGCCCTGCTGTGTACGCCACTAGTTGCAGCCTTTAACGTTTTGCTCCCGCGGGCAGGATCGACCTACAATTGTGACATCCTACCTTTGCTTTACTGTTTACTACTGTTTACTACTGTTTAAGCCCATTGACTCAAAAACAAGTCCGTTGCAGATTATAGTTAGAGAGAAGTTTTTTTTGTTAGCTATGATTTCAAATATACTCTAGCAGTTATCAAAAATGAAGATATTTACCTGTTTAAGGCAAAATATAAGCTCTGATATATAATTTTGTTTTTTTGCCATTGGAAATGTTAATGTGTACAGTAGTCACACTGTTTATTGCCCAATGTTAATCCACTTGATCCATGAATCCATCTGATATCACCTTCACTGGAGTTCTGTCACAACGACAGATTCTCAGTTACTCAAGGTTTTTCAGTGATTGTATTTACACCATCAGCACCATCCTTTCCTGCTGCCTGGTGACCAAATACACCGTCTGTTTTTTTTGGCAATATGAGCCAGGGAATGTTACAGCCATAGAAAGAAGTTGTAGTTACTTTGCAGTGTGGCATATTAAAACTGTGGGCTTTGGTGTCCTTTTAGGTCACGTCATATTTGACTTAACATGACTTTTGACCTTGATAGAAATGTTTGAAGATGCTGAAATTTCACTATGATAGACTCCGAAATTATTTGTTAAGTTTATAAGGAAGTGTGTTGCACCCTGTGGCCGTTTTCCTTCTCTGCTTTTCCTCTTCCTACTCAGTATGTGTATTTTTTTTGTGTGTGCAAATGAAATAAGGAGTTAAGATAAAATATTACAGTATGTAAGACGGAAAGTAAAAATATCACAGTGTCATTTTTTTCTAATATTAGAAAGCTTTATGATGTGAACCCATAACACTTCAAAAACAGTGCCCTGACTTTTGTTTGCCAGATCTTATCATCTTTGTTGTTAACCAAAATATAAAAGTTTGAATATGTTGAATACTGTTTAAAGCTACTTTAATTCTTATCAAATCACCTTTTTTTTAGGTGACTCTATCGTGGTGGCACCAAGCCAGACATTGTCAAATGAGGAGTACCACATGCTCCGAGAGACGGCCATCAAAGTTGTTCGGCACCTTGGCATAATAGGTGAATGCAACATCCAGTACGCGTTACACCCCGCATCCCTGGAGTACTGCATTATCGAGGTTAACGCCCGTCTCTCCAGGAGCTCTGCTCTGGCATCCAAAGCTACTGGGTGAGTGGACACAAGAATACAAATGAAAGGCACACACTGTGCTGGTGGGCTGACTGAACAACTATGCAGGAATCCACCACTAAATTAGAGATTCTGTTTTCTTAGTACTTGCTCCCTCGTGTGGATAAAAAGAGCATTACAACTTGTTTCAGCATGTTTCTTGTAGATGTTTCAAGTCAAGGTTGTCCATTGTTTTGTTTGAAATTCCACTGTAGTCTGGGATAGCTCAGGGATGGGGATCTTTTACAGCAAGTAGGTGTATCATCCATTATGCAACATAACTTGAAATGAATATCTTAAAATCTATGCTGATGTGGTTCGTTTGTCTTTTAAACAGAGATACTGCGCATTATTCCAAGATGATAAAGCAACAGGATGTTTGTGCATTCATGGTTTAGTGAGCTTAAAAATGCAAATACTTTGAACATAAATGTTATAAAAGATTGGTTTTAATTAATCAGTCCTTCTGTTAAAATGTCTTCTTGAAAGAAATTGAGTCCAGTTATGTTGCATGTGCATGTGAGTGAATACCAAAGTAAAAAAGTACCAAAGCCAAAAAAAGCCGAGCCGTCAGTCAGTGATTGCATGTGTGATATATTAAAACTCTTTGGAACATAAACTACCGCTGATTTGTGCATTGTATTTCTCTGGGAATTCACATTTACTTTTCTATGAAACAAATCAGAATGTATATGTGTGTGCTTTCTTAGTGGGCAATGATGCTTTGACAAGGGAAGACCAGTGTCAAACAAATTCTGTCATGTTTACTATATATATTAAAGTGTGAATTTAGTCTGAGTCTTAATTTAAAGTGGTTACTTCTAAAGCTTTTATTAATCATCATTCACATACTTCCTTGACATCATGTTTTTATCAATCTGTGAACTGTTTGACCACAGGTAGTTTGTTGAGCTCAGTCCCCACCTGATGAATTTGTTGTTAGGATCATATAATTTAATTATTACCATTTCAGAGGCAAACACTTACTGAGAAAATAGGCTCTGTTTGTGCTGTGATTTTAAATAAAATGAAATTAGATATAGATATATTTGAGGATGTTGCGAATGGTTAGGTTCTATACAGGTCCCCATGTATAGCGATGTAATTTTTCCAATCAAGCAGGCCACTTTAGGTCTGACCTGTGGCCTGTTTTCTGCAGAGCGATCACTTGTACCCTTCCTTGTTCTCCACTCTATCACTGTCAAATTTAAACAAAAGCCCTAAAACTATAAATAGTTGCTGTGTGGCACAAGCCTCGTATCATTTTTTATGATTGTCTTTTTTATAAAACATTACTGCTGACCACCTTCCATGTTGGTGATTAGGTTTTATACACTTGTGACCAAATAATGTACAAAAATTTGTTTGTGGTCAGGACAGTACAATATCCATTCATCAGATGGGTCTGTTCCTGACAGTGACAGTGTATTGGAGCTATATGATGAACGAGATAGCTGTAATGGAAAATAGAACTAGACATCACTTGTGATCTAGAATATTACTTTGTAAAAAGTCAGTCAAGTAGAAATTAAGACCTTTTAAAATCATTAAAAGCCTTTAGTGCAAAAATGTTAAGGTATTAACTTAATGGCTTGTTTTTTAGATTTTTTATTCATTAAAAGGTTGAAGGACTAAATATATTTTTTAGTTTAGAGCCGATGGATTCTAATAGAACTCCACCAGATCTGACACCAGTTTATTATTTGCTTGTCTATGTGTCCTAGCAGAGCTGTGTTGAGCCTGTAGTAAACACAGTAAAATAATCATTTACTGTTTATTTCTGGAAAAACTAAAAAATTGCATCAGGGTTCCTTCTAAACTAATTTATTTTGTGTTGGCCTCTCCTGAAAATCAGCTTTATGCAACAATGATAATAAGTAATCAGAAACAAAGATTATTGATTTGTGCAGACTTTCTGTCAGATTCTAAACATAACCATAGCTAATGGGAAAAATCATTGAACAAGGATGCAGTGGGTTTAAAATGTGTTGAATTTCACATCAGCATATCCAGACACTTCTTCCAACATCTAATACCTGTTCTCCTGTCCCTTGGGTCGTGTCCCACAGGTATCCCCTAGCCTTTGTTGCTGCTAAGCTGGCTCTAGGTATCCCTCTGCCTGAAATCAAGAATGCAGTATCAGAGAAGACCACTGCCTGCTTTGAACCCAGTCTTGACTACATCGTTACCAAGATCCCTCGCTGGGACCTGGACCGTTTCCAGGGCATGTCTCATGAAATAGGCAGCGCCATGAAGAGCGTTGGAGAGGTGTGCAGTGATCTATAGATCAGCTCTTGTTCATTTATTTATTAACCTGCTTATCGAGTAAACTCACATCCCTATTGCTGTCACATTTATTTCTGTCTGATTCAGGTGATGGCGATAGGTCGGACCTTTGAGGAGAGTGTGCAGAAAGCCCTGAGGATGTGTCATCCTTCAGTTGATGGCTTCATGCCTCGCCTGCCACTAAAGAAAGCCTGGGCTGACAGCCAGGACCTTGAGAAAGAACTAGCCGTGCCTTCAAGCACTCGCATCTTCTCTATTGCAAAGGTACACTCCTCTTTCTTAACAAAAACAAAAGAAAGTGACCCCAGTTTTCTCATGAAAACTACATAGACAACAACAATATGGCAAAGCAAAATATATCCATGGCCTATCTGCATGCCTTCTGATAATATTTGAAGTTTAATTTTGATATGTAGATGCACGTAAGTATATTTAAAATGATAACAGAATATTTACTTACTATGAAATTCAGTGAAGCTGTAAATTAAAAATGCTATTGATTGTTCAAAAGAAGGAATAATATTTAGCAAGTGTGTTGTTGATTTTACTTTTTTCATGTTCAGAGTTATTTAAAAAAGGAAGGAATCCCTTCAGAGCAAGTTTGAAAACCTCTGTGATAGCTCACATATCCATGGATTCCTCATAAACTTGGTTGTGGGGGCAGTGGAATAGTATTACATAATCTTCAGCATGGCTTTGTTCAGGCAGTCTGATCATTGTAGAAACAGATGAAAGGGAAAGTTTCATAAGCATGCACAAACACAGGGTTGAGCTTCATCATTCAAAACAGACACGCTGTACTCACATTTCCAAGTTAAATAATATGCACCGGTCCAACACTTTAACATGCTTTTATTGGCAGCTGAGAGAGGAGCAGGCTGAGGTTGTGTCTGTGTCAAAACTCTGCACTGTGTTGCCTTTGTATAAAGACAGAGGAGAGATGTACTGTTCCCTTAGAAACCGGGAGAAATCATTGAACATCGAGACAGCAGTGTAGATTTATATTCCACATCCTATCTATAGAAAATCAAAACACCAGCTCTAAAAGTTTGAAGATGGCTGACATGTCTGGTCTTTCAGCTAACCTCACCCTCTCCACCAGTTTGATTTTTTACTCTTTTGAAGTCCAGACAGTCTGTATTGTGTTTTGGTTGTCTGAAAAGTATTTCAAAGGTCAAGTCTGCATGATAACTTACACTCCTTTTCAATTTTCCAGCTCTGTCGCCAACCTCTGTTGTTCATACGCTTAAAGACATGTCACCCACAACATAGTAATATTTGCATTCCTTCCTGTCTATTGACATTGCACCAGGATCTTGTGGAAGCACTAACGAGCACAGCATAATTGGAGCCCTTCCCCGTTACACCCATCTTACAATAGCTGGTGCAGAAGAGGAATCAACCCTCAATTCAAATTCTGAAAATCTAACATCTTCTTATGCCTTCTTTAAAAGTCTCTTTACAGTGGTTGGAGTGTTGATCAAATCCACCATCTGACAGCCATAGACAAATGGTTTCTGCACAAACTAGAGAGAATAACACATCTGGAACAACACCTGGCAAACTACAAAAGGTAACACTGAAACACAACTTTACAAAGAACGATACATGGCTGTCCATACGTTTGTGCAATGAGTACATTGTTTTCAAGCACTGAAATATCAGGTGAACCTTCGGTAATTGATGGCACGTTGGTTTAATGGTTAGGGCTCCATGTAGACTCTGATGATTTAAATGAATGCAAGTCCTTAATTAATCACACAACGAATGAGTCAGCCATTTTACTTTGCCACATTTGGCTGATAAAAGGAGTCTTTTGAAATGCAGGTTGTTGTTAGTCTGACTGAAATTGACCTGTATTTTATTTCTGGAGTTCATGGTTAAGACACATAAATTCATTTTAATAAAAATTGAATTTCTCTCCCATATTTGTACCTCAACCAGAGCAGACTGGACATGGTGCTCTTTGTATGCATTGCTCTAAAGCAGTATTTTTCAAACTTTTTGGACCTAGGCTCTAAATTAGGAAACATTTGCAGAAGGGGGGGCATAAGAAAAAGTTAGGAAATGCTGGAGTACGTTAGTGGTCTGTCATTGTTATTTGTATGAAGAATATTTACCTAATTGTCACAAAGTATGACAGCTTTTTGAATGACAGCATAAACGTAGAGTGTTAGGTTATGAACATCACTTCCAGCTTTTTCAGAAGAAGAGAAACAGACTCTACTGTCATTGCACATATCACAAGTACAGAGCAATGACATTTTTCTTTACAGTTCAATCTGTCCAAGAACATACAAAGACAGTCTCATACATAGAGGACAGTAACAGAATGACTGGCGGGTTGCTAGCAGAGCAGCGCTCCATTTGTCTGCTTTCAGATTTAAATTGTACTAAAAGTGAAAGTACATTGTGTGTTTGAAATGCTGAACTTTAGACTTGTTCATATTTTAACAAACCTCTGGTCAGCTGCTTGCTTGCTTGTAAACAAGATCAACAGGATGAGGGTCCATTATTACAAGTTGAAGAGAGTGCACGTTGTTACCTGCTGTGGTTTAGGCAGCCATGTCTTTCAATTAATCAATTCTCACCTGTTGACTGAGACTGGGACAAGGACACCTCCACATCGATTGTCTTATCAGTTGCATTACCCTGGCTGAAAGCATAATAGTTTTTTTCTGGCATTCCATCCCATAATTTGGCCCCTCACACTGTCTGTGAATACGTTTAGTATTTCACCTGCAGACATGTTATCATTTTTAAAGGTGCTATGAGGGGAATCTATTTCCAAAGACATAAAGACTCTGCTACCCATGAGCACGCGCGGCGACTGTCCTAATGCTGCGTTCCAGTAACCTCGGAACTGGGAGTGACATCATCTCCGACTTATCGGCGTTCCAGTTGAAGTCGGAAAAAAACATGCCGATCTACCAGGCTACTGTTAGCTGTTGTTAGCACGCCCTGCATTGTTGTTCACAAATATCACATGAAGAATGTGATTATCACTGTGGCAGCATATTTGTAAATATAAGTCTAACAATACCATGTATGCAGCTGATCTAGAGCGACACACCCCAGTCAGAAGTACAAATAAATTGATTATTACAGGAGCTAAATAACTGTTCACACTGGGGGCATTCATCTTCGATTGTCAACTCGGGGGTGGTGAGGTTACACTGAGTTCCCAGTAGGAAATTCCGACTTTGGGGGACGTTCCAGTTGCAGTTTCCTACTCGGAACCCAGAAATTCCTACTTCTGACTACAACTGGAATGCACCAAAAGACGTAACCCAAGCCAAAGCGTGTGTTTGTTGTGATGCTAATAAATGCAGTTCGGACCTTCCTCAGAACTCTGCATTGCTTTACAACTTCTTTTTTTTCAACAACTTACAGGATGCAAAGCGACGAGGTAATGTACATCTTTAGTAGTTTTTGATGTGTGGCAACAGGCAATTTTGGAAAACTTATTATCGTAGTTTTGTAGCCGACTGTCTGACCTGACCACTTAGCCAAGGAATAGCATTTATAGATAACCTATTTTGATGCTATAAAACTCATCTTAAAGTGTGTATTTCAATCAGACACATATCTAAAAGTGAGACTTTTTTGTAATTACTTAGAAACTCCTCATAGCATCTTTAATTAGTTTGGGACAACTTAGAAAATCTTAATATGTAATTTCTTATTTTTTGAGTGAATTGATTGACTCAGTTGAATCATTTAGTTTCCCAGTCTTTTCAGGACACTTGGTGTCCCACAGTTGTACAAGAACATTCATGATACATGTTATCCAGAAGACCATGATAGCTCTTAAAAGAATCCCCACACAAATGAAATACATGGAAGACTACTTGCTAAAACAAAAATGATCCAAGAGATCTGAGGGTGATACCACCATCAATAATGACATCAAATATGTTGCAAGTTCCATTGCACAACTTATTCTATATTTGACAGCTGTAAGTTTGATTCTCTGTTCCAACTTTTACTTGCATAACCCTGCAAGATTTCAGACTTGCACACGTCCTCAATTGCTCTAGGTACTGCTGCTCTCAGAAGGCCCATTTGTGCATTGGAAATCAGTCTGTCCCATTGTCCTTTGATAAGCTGACAGGCTGCTGTGATTAGAAATGGATAAACATGCATGAATATTCTGTAATAAGAAAGTGGAGTGTTAAAAGATCAAATGAGCCAAAGTCTCTTCACGTCTCTGTGTCTCTCTCTGGTGGTTTGGCTCCTCTCAGCTGCGTCGCTCTCTTTCTTTCTGCCCTCGGGCTCTTACCTGGACAGACACTGTGAATTTTCATGGCTCAGCCACAGGTTACCTGCTGCAACCTTCTGACTCGGCTGTTCAATAATTAATAGCGGGCTGTCTGGTGAGCGCCCACCGCAACTCGCTGACACATGGAGGGCTGTTGTAGCCTCTGCTGCCTGTGAAGCAGGGGCATTGAGATGGGCACACAACAATAGGCTGCTGCCAGACTGATGGAGAGTGGAGTGGAGTACAGGTGGGCGTCAGGCTCGACTGGTTTGCAGTCTCATTGTGTGTGTGTGTGAAAAGAGCTGTTACTTCTGATTCTTTTGCAATGACTACAGCAAATTTACTGATGGAGAAGAAAAATCTCCATCATATTTGATCATATGTATATGCCCTTAGTGTTGATTACAAATCCTGTAGAATTAAGATAAGGTTTGAGGTAGGACTGAAAATATATTGAGTTTAAAAAAATATATAGATTTATTTTTAAGTAAGATATGCTTAGGCAGTGCTACTTTTATTAATAAAGTTGTGCTAGAATGAAGCTGGGTTTTAAAATGAGAAGAAGTCGCTCTTGGTGTTTGAGATCTCAGACAAGAAGCAGAATAGGGCTGGGGCGATACGCTTTTCTCCCAGTTTGATTTTTTAGGTGCAGATTCGATTTAAATTGTGATTCTACGATATTGCCGATTTTTGCGATCTTTAGTTTGCTTTTTTAACACCAGTGAGAAAGATGAATAATGATGATGCCTACAGACTGTATCAGGAAAAATACACATCACATGTGAGTCCGTTTTTAGGATTTATTCAGCAATATATTTTAACCAGCTGTTTATACTCTCTCTTCCAAAGCCTGGACTGCATATAAAAGTGACTTACTAACACTAACAAAAATGAAACATTTAAATTAGGGGAAAAAAATCAATTTTTGAACAAAAAAAATCTATTTTTGAACAAAAAAAATTGATTTAAAAAGCACCAAACAAAAAATCCCGATACTTATGTGAATCAATGTTTTTCTCCCACCCCTAAAGCAGAAGGATGCTTTTTGCTCAAAATACCAAAACAGATGGTAAGAGAAGTTTGAGCATGAGGAATCTTTTGCGTTTTAGCTATAACCATAGTGATAACAGTCATTGATTCCTTGGATTAAGCTTTAACACTTTAGTTCCTCACTCCTTCAGTCTAGTCCTGTGGTGGTGTATGTGTTTATCCCAACACAAAACCATCACATCTCATTTAGAAGTGGACCAGAACCACTTGTATGTTTATTAGGGATGGGACGATACACTTAAACTCACGATACGCTACACCTCGATATCCCTGGATCATGATACGATACGTCACGATACAATATCAAAAAAGTAAAAAAGAAAAAATATTACTGTGTAATAACACAATTTTTGTTTGCGTTGCACGCCGGAAAACACAAGGCCTAACACGCCAAACACAAACAATAACATTCTCTAACCCTAGAGAGGTTAGAGAGAGTGTATGCTAACGAGCGGTCGTCTCTGTTCGCCGGGGACATCATCACATTTTTATGGTGACGCTGAAGGTGGTGGTTCAGGTTTGTTGTGGTGGAGGCGGTGTACAGAATGACAGTATAGCAAAGCTTACACACCGTCTTAGTCTTGTCAGTTACTTTATTGTTGTCTTCGTCTTTTTTAATGAGAAAGCCAAAATATTGCCAGACAGATGACTTGTTTCTAGGTGGAGTTTCCTCAATTTCGACCTCATTCAACTCCATAGTTCAGCTTTTTGAAGGCAAGGTAGCTGGTGTTAATGTTTGTTGTTGTCACTTCTGGTCACATGCGCTGATACCGGACGTGACGTCTTTATTTCACAATCCATTTTTTTCAAAGTCAATGCATTTCGTCATGTACTGTATTGCGATATTTTGCCAAACGATATTTCATCCCATCCCAATCAAGTTCACATCAGGCTTTGTTCGTTAAAGAGCACAGGTATGTTGTGCTAACAATATTTCTCCTAGAGGGATTAATGAAGTGAATCCCCTAAGGGGAAAAACAATCTGTTAACTCTAAGAATGATCACAGCTAATGTTGTGCTTGTAAATGGGCAGGAAAGTGTGTGAATGTGTTACCTATGTAAATTCTATAGATAACTATCATGGAAACTCAGAACCATCAGTGAGTGAGTGCGAGAGTGAATGGGTAGATGTGACCTGCTGTGTTGAGCAGCTTTGAGTAGTCGAAGACTAGAAAAGGGCTATATAAGCTCAAGTCAATTCATTTGCAGACCATTAATCATCATTGTAGGCCCTGGTTTTATTATCAGAGACATCAGCACAAATATTCAACTTTATAAACATTACCACTTTATTTCTGAGTATAACTCTGATTTACGTCAATTAGTTCTTCCATGCTACTGTTCCTTCCTTTTATCTTTGGTTTTAATTTTTAAGTATGTTTTGGGGCATTTAATGGCCTTTATATATTAGAAGAGGGAGACAGTGGACATGCTTGTCAAAGTGGGTGAGAGAGCAGAGGAAACTCGCTATGTTGCCAATCCAGCAACCTCCCTCCTATTGTCTCGACTTTACTGAGGCACCTTTAACACTACAGCCCCAAGAATCCCTCGTCTTTCCTTCTGTCCCTGTCATTAGAGGATGGGTTCACTGTGGTCTTAACGGGATGGACATGGTCAGCAGTAATACTCACACAGGCTGTGGTGTTGAAGCAATGCTCCATAGGTACTGATGGACCCAAACTGCCCCAGGAAATTCCCTTTATATCCCCGCCCTCCCCCAAGCCTAAACCATTGGTACAAGGCAGGATGGATCAGTACTATCATGTAGTTCATGCCAAATATTGACCTTACCTTTTCATAGTAGAAACCCAGACCAACCAGATGAGGAGACATTTTTCCAATGTTCAGTCATCCAGTTTTGCTAAGCCCATACAATTATTGCCTCATTTTTCTGTGGTTAGCTGGTGTGGCCTTCTGCTGCTCTTGTTCATCTGATTCAAGATTCATTGTGCATTAAGCTCTTCTTACTTTGGTCATAATGCATGGTTCTTCTAGTTTATTTTGTCTTTTTATCATCTCAAACAAATGTAGCCATTCTGTTGGCTCAACCATTTCTCTTTAGACCATGAAATGTAAATGGTTGAGATGTGTGTGGATATTCTTGGAGATCAGAAGTTTGTGAAATAGTCAATGCACCAGCAGCCATGTGATATTCAAAATCACTTAGATCTGTTTTCATCCCCATTCTGATATTTGAACAATGGGGTTTGTTGGCCATGTCTTCATGCCTAAATACATTGAGTTGTTGCCATGTGGTTGGCTGATTAGCTCTTTTTAATAGTTGAGTAGGTGTATGTGATGAAATAGCCAGTAAGTGTTTTCCTTCTGCTTACACAGGCACAACCAAGTTCTATTTGTGTTTAAGGAAGTGTGTACATTAGGTCAGGGCAGTGCAGTGTGTTCTTCTTTCACTTTAAACTCCCTCTAAAGAGTTCAATCTAAGGTGACAAAGCTCTCTGGTCAAATATCTCTTAGTCGTCTGATTTGGACTCAGGACTGCTTTTCTCTTTTGTTGTTTCTTGGGTTTTTTATTTCTCAGCCCGGCCATGTGCAGTGGGAGTTAAAACACTTGACATTTCCAATATTGCTACACTACAGGGTTGTTAATAATTCAGACAAGCTCAGAGAAAAGTTGGGTTTTACAAGAAATCAGAACTCATCCTGCCTTACTCGAGGTCAAAAGAAAACAATGGCATAATAGGAAACACTGGCTGCTTAGTTTTTGGGATCAGATCGTCAGTTTTCTCAAGTTGTTTTCTCGGGTTTAGGTTAATTTGAAATAAAAACAAAAAGCAAAGGACAACTATTTGTTTGTCATTGTGAGACAAAGGCTTCCAGTACCTTTAAGCTTTTAGGAGAAATATTTCATGTTCTTCACAGCACAAATAGAAAAGGTGTTAACAAAACATGCCAAAATTTAGTTTGTCAAAATGGTAAGGTAGAGATAACACTACATATTAATCAATGAACAAACAAATACAAAATTTCTGAACAGAAAACACAAAGCAGCATTTGTATTCTCCTATACTTCTTATTTCCTTTTTTTATTAAAGTTATTTACCTGTTCCTTAAGAAAGAGAGAGATTATCAGAGTTGTCCAGAAGTAGCCTTTGAAACAACTCTTTTGAGTTTCCTCTTTTCCTGCGCTAAGCATCAAGGCCTGCACTTTTACTGAATGTTTTCAAGCCACACAACAAAGAGTGAAACTATGTTTCATTATTAGAAATAAAAGTCATCATAAATGTATGTTGTAGATTAATAGTTTTAAACTCTATTTGGCCAAGGCACACTTAAAAACTAGCTAAAATTTCAAAGCATTCAAAATCCATGTCCTTAATGCAAAACAAAAGTATTTTAAAAATGCTGTAGCCCAACATCTTTAGTACCAGCAGAATAAATAAAGAACTCTTATTTATGTTATGTAGTTTTACAGTGTTTTTAAAATGATGTCTCCCCAATCTTGCGTTTGAGATGAACTAGAAAAGTAGATGTTAATGCTAAGGTAATATGCTAACCTTTTCGCCTTGTTAATCCATTTGTTTAACTCCTGTCCCAAATGGACCAGTCTACAAACTACAATACATGACTGGTGCACTAGCCTCATGCCTTTACTCCAGGGATAAGATGGTGGATCGAAACAGAAATTGGGAAGAAAGGGTGAGGAACAGCCTGCAGGGCAGGAGTTTATGCTGAACCCAGGCAGCCTGCTTTTAGGACGCCAGCCTCTGTAAATATAGCCCACAGACTTATCTCTGGTTGTTGGCACCCCAGTTCATTGTAATTGAGCATTGACAGAAAGACAGCATTTCGTTCTTTGCCCCCATCCAGCCCAGGGCAGGTATCTTTTTGACTTCTTCCCGAATGATTTCTGGCACTTTAGGACATTAACTTAAAGAAAAAATGATATTTTTCTGCACTCCTTTTTGGGAATGCAGAATCAGGTGAATTCACTAGTCTGTGAGGCTCTTAAGTTTTACCATGAATGGAGATAATGTGATAGTGCTGAACAACAGGCCATCAGAATATGAATGAGAAGTCTGATGATCTGAGGCCATATTATAATCATTTTTCCTTGTCTCTTCACTTAGTGACAGTGTACCCAAGGGTCTGCTGCTGAAGGCAAAACAGGATGGTTTCTCGGACCGACAGATTGGTCAGATCCTGGGCACCACTGAGAGAGCATCAAGAGAGCTGAGGCACATTCACGGTATCAGACCATGGGTGAAGCAGGTGAGCGTCATGTGGCCCTTTGAGCTCTTACAGCTGATTACATGATACACTTAACATATTCTTGCCCCCACTGACCAATGATGAAGAGACTTCATCGAAAAAAATGCTGGAAGCATTCTTTTTACACGATCCTGAAACCTGTTTCATTCAGATCATTTTTTACTGAGGTAGTTAAAAAGCCTAAATTGTTTTGGAGAATTATGCCAATACAAGTGGATGTTCTGTGTTTGGCACAGTTTATTTGAACATATGAACACTGCAGTTAGTTAATGTTTGGCACAAATAACCACGCCTGGCACTTTAATACATTTGCGCATCTTTCATATCTTGCATGGCAAATTCACATGTACTGGCTGTGACATGATGATGTAAAGCTCTTTGATTTCATGTGAGCATTAAATGATCCAAAGGAAGTAAACAGATTTGCAGCAATTTTTACTGATTTGGAATAAAACAACTGAGTGGTAAGTGTAAAAATAATTTTAGCTTTTCTGTTAACAGTAATTATTTGGATTTAGGATTAAAGTTAGCGATAAAAGTGTAGGATAAAGCACATGATTTTCATAACAAAGGAGTGTAACATTTTTCTGTGTTGTGACTGATCACACTCCATGTTGTTTGACTCTTTTCTCAGATTGACACCTTGGCAGCAGAATATCCCGCCATGACAAACTATCTTTATTGCACTTATCATGGTCAGGTAAGTGGGGTTTTTTCATCAAGTTTTTATTAGGGGTGTTTTTGTCTCAAACACACTGCTAAGAGAATTTTTTCTGCCCATAAATGAAACGTTTACTTTATTTCATGAACTACAGAAAAAACCCTCACACTCACTAAAAGCAGACATTATTCAATTATAGGTTTCTTGTTTTTACCTGCATCTAAATCAAAGGCTCTTGATTAGCAGGAAAATATTGTCATTCAGTTTTTGTTCTCTGACAGGTCATTGTTAATTGCAGTAATTGTAGTATTTGTTGTAAATATAAATTTTCCTTCACCTTTCTTCTACAATGCGCGGCAAGTTTTGAATCAAAGTTTAAAGTCAGCCTAAAAATTGGGAGAGTCTTTAACAGATGTGCTTTATTAACACAAATTTTTGAAATATCTTATTTACCAGGAGCATGATCTGGACTTCAAAGACAAAGGGATCATGGTCCTTGGTTGTGGGCCCTACCATATTGGTAAGTCAGATAAAATGCTATTAAAAATCTGCTCTATTTGTACACACATATATATCCTCAAACAGCTCAGCAGACAAAACAGAAAGTTTAATGCTGTTTTGGCGAGACCAGCGTTCTTGTTTCATTATCATTTTAATGGGAGCTGAACAGGGTTATGAGAAAGAAGTCACAAGACACTCTAGAATGAATTGAAGACAAGATAAGTCTCGACAGGGTGATGCAGGACCACGACGAAGCGTGAGGTGTCCTGCATCACCCTGTCGGGTTTATTTCTATAGTGACCGCTCGCTTACATTATCCCGCTTATTACACGACTGCTCACTAAAGAAATCAAAAGTTTGACATCAAATGCTTATCTAAATATGATTTTATTGATTTACAAAAGTTTTCATTGCATCCGCTTGAAAAATAGTCCGTTTTCACGGTTGAAACAGTAACGGAAAGCAACGGTAACTCTGAAGCGAAGATTAGCTTATTAAACTGAACGTTTCCATTGATTGTGACGTGGGACAAGGTGAATGGGACGTCTATAATCCCTCCCTGCTGTGGCCCTGTAGCTGACATACCTAGAATCAGTTTTTCACCGTTACAACTGCTCTCGATATTATCTCATCACTAACGCTTTAAGAGAGGCACTCACCCGATCTGCTGCTGCTGCCAGAATTAGAGGACAGGATCTTGCTCCACTTTTTAAAAAAAACGGTTTCTTGCCGCAGGTATAAACGTCTTTCTGCGGATTGATACGACATGACGTGATTCGCCCAAGTCGGTCAGAAGCGTCCTTAACAACGGTCTGCTATTCATAGCAACGGTCTGCAATCCAGAAATAACAGACCGTAGAATGTTGTAATTGACCAATCAGGATCGAGCATTTGACAATGCCGTGTAATAAAAATTGATAAAACATATCATAATCATGCAGATAAACACTTTTTAAGAGAAGAATTTTAGATTCTGTCTTTGACCAGTTTACTCATCTATCCAACAGGCAGCAGCGTTGAGTTTGACTGGTGTGCCGTGTCCAGCATCAGAGCTCTGAGACAAATGGGCAAGAAAACAGTGGTGGTCAACCACAACCCTGAGACAGTCAGCACAGACTTTGATGAGTGTGACCGTCTTTACTTTGAGGAGCTGACATTGGAGCGTATCCTGGACATCACCCAACAAGAGGTCAGGACACACACATGTACACGCAGACTTACATCACTGTGAAAAACTTTAAGACAGGTGAAAAAATGCTTCAAAGTAAGAATGATTTCAAAATGATGATTTTTAATTGTTTATTTCTGTCTGTGGACAATTCTCAAAAACTTAGGGTGTAGAAAAATGGCAGCACTGCTCTGGGCTAATTAGCCTAAATTTGAGATGATGGACTGCAGCAGAAGGCAGTTTGTTTGCAAAAAGGCTGGAAAGTGGTTCAATAATGGCTGTCTGGAGGGAACGGTGAAGCAATGTTGTTAATGTTTCCTTCTGAGACATTCAAGCAGATACCAATCCAAAATCTGATTAGCCATACATTTATTAAACATTTATTCTTCATCAGGACAAAAACCCAACAACACAACCAATTCAAGTAACAACTTTCTTCAGGGCAAATGAGAGAAAGGACTCCTGAGAGTGATAGTATGGCCACCACAAGGCTCTGATCTCATCATCAGGGAGTGTGTCTGGGATAACGCATAAAAACAGAAGGTTTCAGCTGGTCTACATTCACATAAGACCTGTGATTAGTTCTCATAGTTGGAACAACCTACAGAAAGTTCTTTTGAAAACTGTGCAAGTGTACCTACCCTTTGTTTTGAAGGCAATGGTTGGTTCAGCAAACCATTTATTTGGTTTAGAGTTCTGTTCCATTCACTATGGACTTGACTAATGATAAAAATAAACTATTTAAAGTTTTGTTTGTGAAAACCCTCTAACTGTACAGCACTTTCTTTCACATCTGCATGAAATTTATTGCAGCCTCTGGTAGGTATAAGCATTTAGCAGTTAATATAGAAGTTTTCTTGCAGTCAATTTTTGCTTACGCCCGTATCACACTGGCAGCTTTTTTTTTTTTTTTTCCTCACAAGCATTTGTGACCGTGCCATTTGCGACCACAGCGTTCACACCAGGTCTGTGAGCATCCTGTAGCTTCAGAACTTCTCCCTGCTGTCACAGCTCTGGCTCTCCCAATATGTCACTCTAGTAATTCTTCTTTTGAAAAGTTTTGGAAGAAACACAATCACTTTCCCCACTAGGAGCCGGTTTTATTGAAAAACTGACCTGGGAAGCTTCAGAATGAAAGCATTCTGACGAACAAGGGGAGTTTCTCCACAGAGGAAGACAACTGAAGCTTTAACTTAAAAGCCACATCCAGAAAGAGTAATTGGACAGTTTATATCTTTTCTGTGGTGTATTCTACCCCTGTGGACATACATACTTGCTGGATTACAGAATATATGGCTTTTTATTTTCCATTTTCTGTCTGTTTTGGCCCTCAAATGCAGGCAGCTCTTGGAAAAAAGACTCTTATTCTCAACTTAGGTGCAGGAGAGGCATCTGAGACACATACTGGCCAAAACAAAACAAAACAGGCCCACACTGCTGCTGTCAAATAAACCACTTGCAGTATCAAACAGCTCTTTTGGTATGTGTACTCATCTGTACGTGGATCGGTGCGTATGCTGGGCCTGAACATGATGAGGAAATATGTTCAGAATTTTTTCCTCCTGCAGTATTTGTGGGGGATTTTTGAAAGAAATTTGCCCCAGGTATGAGGTGTCTAAAACCTCCTACCTACATTTATGTATTTGTTTTGAGGTCTTTAACTCATATTTTTATTCGAATCAACGCCCTCTCCTCACATTCTACAGTAACAGAAAGATATGTTTGTGTCCTGTGTCAGAAGCTCTTGAAACGATGACTAAAAATACATGTAGTCAACATTAACAGCCCCTTTTTTAAAAAAAAAAAAGATTAAGCCAATCTCAACATGCATCATGAGGGGTTCCATGACTCTCTTTAACCTTTAGATGCAAAAGTGGGGTCAAAAATGACCCCAGTGGCTGTGCAATATCATGATAATTTTAATTTTGTATTGTTTAATCTTCCATGTATTCCTCAAATTGTCTGACATGAGGCCATTTGGATTTGTATCTTATTGTTATATTATTTAAGTTATTGCATTTTTTGTATTAGTACCACATTTTGCTATATATGGGGTCAAACATGACTTGCAGTAAGGAACTTATGATATTACAGTGAATGCTGTTGAATTTGCAAAAAGCCTTTACAGTGTGAGCATCCAATAGTGAACATAAACTAGAATTATTAATCATTTTCTAGAAAACTTAAAAAGAAAATTGGATTAAGGTATGTGGTCTTTTTCAACACCTCAGAAAAATTGCCCTAAGAAATTGGCACAACTTGCAACGTCAATCAAAAAATGTGATAAAAATGTGCATAAAAGTGATAAATGATAAAATTAAAATTTCTTTTGTTGATCAAAATATAATGATCTTGAACCAAAATAAATGAAAAACCTTTAGTTTACAGCTTAAAATGCATTCATTGTGACCCCACTCATGGAAAAGTATAGGTAATGGTAGGTCATGCATCTAAGGGTTGACCAGTTGCCAATCTCAGTGTTAAATCAGTGATAAACTGCTAAATAAGTGCTTTTGTATTCAGGTTTTTCATTTAAGCAGATTGTATGATAATTATTATGATGTATTGCAGTCAGTTTAAGGTTCCTCAGAGGAGAGCAGTAATGATTTTTCACTCAGTTTATATGTAATTTTAAAAAATCAACCATATTGTAAATTCAGAAGCAGGGCAATGGAATTTAAACCAATAACTGAATAAAGCCTTCAGAGTGGCAGGAATGAACAATAAAAGACAGCTCCTTCTCCATTTAATGCACTTATTTCAGTGGACAGCTGTATCTGCTTGAACCACAGCTATCGGAATGGTTCTGACCCTCAAAGAAAACCCAACAAAGTCTGCGGCTCTAACAGAATAAAAACACTAAATTTGCCTTGATTGGACATTTATTAAGCAGCCCAAAGGCCCACCTAAGATTAGTTTCATATTGTTTTTGGTGTGTGGCTTTATTTATAGATTCTAAGTGTGTAATGACCTCCATGTAACAATTAAAACTTTTTTGGTTGTGTATAAAAGGTTTTTTTTGGTAAGTACATTATAAACTTGACCTGCTTCTCATTCTGCCTTTCTTTATTTGAGTCTCATGTCCCATTTGTGTCTCATGCTTTGTGCTGCCTGCTTGGGAGGCTGCTGTCACTTCTGTTGCCCCAAATCCCAAATAATGAGTTACTCCATCCAATAGCCCCCAAAACTGATAGGCCAAAATGTAATTGAGTAGAGATCCACATTCACCTTTGTACACCTTCTTTATTTGCTTTGTTTTGCACTGAGGATTGTAATTAATAAAGCTGATGTTCTCTGAGCAGCAAACCAATGTTTCTTTGCATGGATGAACTTCACAGAATGTGGGATAAACATTCTTTTTAATTCTCCTGGTTTTTGCTCTAAACTATTCCAGGGTTCTGTGCCTGTTTTCTGATTACCCAACACCCCTTATGGAGTGCTGTTTTACTGGATTAAAGTTCTTAATTTAAAACAGGGCTGTTCAAACCTCACCTGTAGCCTTTATGGGCTTCGCTATCTACTCTGTCTAAAGATCTGATGTTCCCAAGGAATATTATGCCAATCAACTTTGTGCTGTAAAAGTTATGCAGCATTTTGCAAAGATTTGGTGAAGACTTTTGCTCAGTTCCCTCTTGTTTTGAGTCTCAAAGTGGAGATGAGCCATCAGCTCCTCCACTCTCCTGTGCAGAGAGTCTTTCTCATCTGATCAGCCCACTGAACTCGTAATGGCCAACCCCAAGTCAACATTTTCTGCAAATTAGCACATATTAACTTACATTTGATCTACCTAAATCCATTAAGGTAAAGGTAGTTATATTGACCTGGCTAAGCCATCTATACATTTTTTGCCTGTGACCTTTGGTTGAACAAGTCTTAACACATCTAATTTAAAAAGAGCAGCAAACAGTGAAGTTCTAGGAGAAAACATTGTGTCAGTCCCTACTTGTTATCTTCTATTATTTTGGTTGGAAACCCTTTGGTTTTGGATTTACAGACTGTATCGGTGTATCTGTGTTAAACATGCAAATAAACAAAGAGGTGCTAGTGGTTGTTAACATGACTTTTTTTTTTTTTTTTCTTTTTATTGATCATTTTAATATCATTTTGCATGCATCTGGTACACAATGATCATGCCACTACAATAATGCATATTTCCTTTTACCTCAGTCATCCTTTCTCAATCTTTCCTTTAGAATCAATAATACTTTGCCTTTTTGTATACTTTAATATCATTATGCTCTTAAAGTAGAGGTCATTTACTTTCACCCAAATATTCTAACCAGTTAAACTACAATTTGTTCCAGTGTAGCAAAGTTAAATAATAGAAAAAATCAAATATATATATATATTTATAAAAGAATGAAATAAAAGAAAATAATAAAAGAAACATTTTAACAATAACAAAATAATAACAATAAAATTAGCAATAATTAATTGAAAAACGAGAACTTTTCAACTTCTGTAGCTTTAAACCAGGGTACTTTTCCTCTTAATGAAAGACATCTCAGATAAAGTCTGACCTAAATGGTCTTTTAAATTCTACCCAATTTTTCCAATGTCTTTTAAATCTGTCCTCCTCCAGTCTCAACGAGAAGGTTAACTTTTCCATCACATAAATATAATGTATAACCTCAACCCAATGCTCCATCTTAGGTACCTCCTTCTTCATCCATCTTCTGGTAATTGCTTTTTTGCTTGCAGTCAACATTATTTTATACATGCATTTGTCTCCTATTCTTATAAGATTTATGTCTGATTTCCCCAAATATAAAAGCTCAAATGTAGGTGGAAGGTCTACTCTCAGTATTTTATCCATACACTTCTTAAGCTTCTGCCAGTAGCTGCGAATGGAGGGGCAACTCCAGAACACATGAAAATGATCAGCTTTAACAGCACCACACAATCTCCAACACCTAATGTCATGATATTTTGTCTGTGCTGGTGTTCTAAAGAATCTTATGATGTTCTTCCACCCGTGTTCTCTCCATAGTAAGGAGCAAGTTGTTCTCCACTGCTGCTCTTTTGTATCTTCCCATTCTACAACTGATACAACAATATTTGCCTCCCTCTCCCATCTCTCTTTTATATACAATGTGTCATTTTCCTTAAGGTCTTCCACTACTTTAATGCAGTTTTGGATGTTGTCGTTAGTCTCATTTCTCCTACCTTGTACCTCTCTCCTAATCTCCCCTTCACATTTTCCCCCTTTGCTACAGAAACAATAATGAACACTGAACAACATATAACAGAAGTGAATCTGGAACATCTTCAAGCAAGATAATAAATGAGCTTCCTTATGTGAGGTCCTATTTTTGACCTTATCTGAGCTCTGATGGTCAGTCTGCTCTGAGGGATGTCCTCTGTTCCCTAGGGGCAGGGGGCCCTCGCTGCCAAAATCAGCTTTGTCCATAAGTCCACAACAGCTTCAAGTGCTGCCCCGACATCTTGGACTTATGAGGATATAAACTTTTTCAACACAAGATCAGTCTATCACGCTGCAGTCTTATTGAAAAAACAACACATTTTTCTCACCTCACTTTTCTTTACAGATATAGGATAACTCCTACAAACAGAACAGCCAAATCTTCACCTTACATCGCTGTATCACCTCATTTATCCCGGTCTCTCCTGAAGGCTTGCAGGTTTTGTTTGTACCCCTGTCGAGTCTCCGTTGCCCCCGGTCCATTATTCGCTCTGTATGTCGTCCATGTTAGCAGTTTAATCCACTCTGCCCAGTTCTCCGCCGGCTTCACAACCTCCACCTGGAGTCCTCGGGCCACCATGTCCTTCGTTGCCTCCTCCGCCGTGTTAAATATGCACGTCTCCTCCTGATAAAACACCCGGAGTCTCACTGGAAAAGGTGTCTGAAGGCGTATTTTCTTATCTCTCATTACCCTTTTTGCCTCAGTGTATTCTTTGTGTTTTCTCAAGATCTCTGGCGCATAGTCATGGTCTAAAAACACCTTCCTTCCCTCATACATGAAGCCCTTTTTCTACCAGCCTATCTTGACAAGTTCTTCTTTAATCCGGAAACTTTGTAACTTCATCACGATGGATCTAGGCGGGGAGTCCTTCGGAGGCTGCGGTGCAAGAGCACGGTGGGCTCTTTCAATCTTCAGCTCAAATGATGGAGATAGATCCAGCTTTTCCTTCAGGAGATTTTCAATAGAAGTGATCATGGACTAAGCATTTTCTTCCGCTCCCTCCTTCACCCCGTGGATCCGGATATTTTCCCTCTTCACCCGACCCTCTAAATCCGTCATTCTGGTCTCGACCTGCTTCTCCAGCTCCATGAGCTCTAAGGTGGCGTCCTCCACATTCTGAGTGCGCTCCTCTTTTTCCACGATCCGCTTTTCAACATCATCTATCCTGTTGTTTGTCTTCTTAATATCGTCCTTTATTTCTTTCAAGTTTTCAAAGTTCGTCCTGCGAAACTTGCGTATCTCGTGCAGGATTGTCTCCAGGTCTGCCATAGTTTCAGAAGTTTGTTGTGTTTCCTCCTGGCTCGGTCATGTTGCTAGCTTGATAGCTGTATCACCTGTTGACTCTGCTAACTCCTCTGCTAGCTCTGTAGACTCTTCCGCTGGTTCAGCTAACTCTCCCGTTAGCTTATCTGGCTCACTATCTTGCCTGTGGTTTAAGTCAGCATTTTTACTCAATTTTCGATTCTTTCCTCTGGTCTTACTCATTGTCCTTACTATCCACTCTCACATTTATCCTTGCTTACTCAGACTGACAGATTTTTAGGGCTTTTTAATCTCAACGTCGGAGAGCCCTCTTTTTATGCTGCTGCCATGTTGGAGTCAAACCAGAAGCCAGTTAACATGACTATTTAACAGCATTTTCCCCACATTAAAAGTGTAGTCAGCGATGTGGGAGAAAACGAGTGGAGAGGTTGTTGATAAACAAATTTAGACCTGCCCCCCGAAAGCTGATGGACGTGCATCGTCATGGAAACAGTCGTAGAAACTGCGTAGCTGACCAACGTAGCTAAGGTAACCCTGACTTGTCAGACATCCTGACTGCAATTATTGGTAACATCACAACAACAGTACATTTTGGCAGATTAGACAATAAGATGAATGCCCGAGGGCTATTACTGTTATATGAAGCACCACAAAGCTAATGTTGCTTACCGATCCAGCAGAAAGACGGCGACATCCGCGTCTGATTTCAGGTCTGTCAATTCGTGGAGTTCCCTCCACCACCGTCGGAAAGCAACACCAATGTTGACCGTTGTCTTCACTCTTTCATGGTCATAGCCCTTCTTTTTCACTTTTCACCCCTCTGAACTTTTTCTTTTGGGCTGTTTTTCAGCCATTGCTACTGCACCTATTGTATCTCTCTCTTACGCTACGCATCCTACGACTCCCCCTCCCCCCTCTGTCTGATCTGCGCATGAGTATGATCGCCCCCTGGATGTGGGGGGGTGTATCCTGTTTTGATAACTCGGCCTGAGCCACAGTATTTACCTGCTGAAAATCTGAGCCAAGGCTATGTATTGAAACCAGACTTTTTTTCATCATGCTCTCAGTGGTAACATCTTGTGGATGGAGAGGAGAAATACGGAGATTTTGACAAATCGTGCATTAGATCAGAAGATTAGAAGATCGCTGACTACACCTTTAAGTTATAATGTGGGGATAAGGCATTTATAGAAAACAGTGCTGATTTGTTTGAGGAGAATCTTAGGTTTAAGTCGAGTTTAACTGTTAGAGTCAGCTGACGTTCTTGCATTTACAGCACTCCCTGCAAGCAGAGTGCAAAACTGCTGAAGTATAGGAAGCAGATGCTCAAAGCCAAGTTGGGAAAGAGCAACACTATTGCACTGAAACTGCACATTATCTGAGTGTAATATAAGTCATCACTAAGAAGGGCCGTCACTTTTCCCAAAAATCAAACTTGATTGGTTTTGCTCAACATCCCCTTGGCTGCTACACAAATGCATTTCTGTTAATTCATTTTACTATTTACCTCACACTAATGGGCCACATTTCCTTGCATATGAAGCTTGCAATCTTGGCCTTTTTCCATGCCTCTGTGGAGGGGCCTGCAGAGGAAGACTTGGAAGCACTGGGCTGAGCACTTGCCAAGGCACAGCTGGACAACAGTGGGTGAAGAAATGAAGTGAACCCACGGAAATATTGCATATCTCATATTGGGACAGTTTCTCTGTACATAATTGACACACAGTGATACCCAAAGTGCTTCCACACAACACTTTTTCAAATATTTCGGTATTCCTATTGTCTGTTGTCTGTTCTTCTTTTGGTTTCTGACAGACTAGACACTGTTGTTAAGGTCAAGAGCAGTGGCTCTGGTTGTGCTGGGAGCGCACTAGTATCCTCCTGTAAACAGACTGGGGCTTATATACTAATGCAATTTATATTCCAGTGTAAAATGGTAGATCCACACCAAAGATGTTACCCAGTTCTGATGTGATGTGAACAAACTGTAGAGCAGTAACTGTTTTAGACAATTTAATTTTTTTTCTAGAATTGCTTTCATTTCACTGTCTTTTATTTTGTGCTGCTGCATACTAATGCCCATTGACTTTCCCCTGCAGAGGAATTATAATCCAGTTAAAGTTTTGATGGGATCAGGGTGTGATTAAGTGTTTGTTTGTTCAGGGTGATAGCATTAACATTAATCCCTCTCACAGCACGCTGTCTGTGTGTGCTGATGTGTGTTTGTGTGATAGATTCAGCATTAGAGCATGAAGATACTCCCTGGTCAGGAACAGGAGAGCAGTTACATGAATAATGAAGAGATACAACCTGGCATTACTATGGAAACAGCCTCCCCCCTGAATCAGCCAGACAGAAGACGGGGCTGCACGCTCTTATTAACGGGAGCTAACACATTTGTTTACCACACACACACATAAACACTTTACTGGTGGTAACAAACTCCATAGCAAGACCATGAACAACTTGTTTGTGTTTGTCTCATCATTTCATTTGTGTGCTCACTGCTCAGTACAAACCAAACTAGCCACAGGTTTCAGACTATTCATCTTGGCTGAGATGACAGTAGAAGGGCAGGTCATCTGTCAAGCCTTAGACCTCCTGCCAGAGGCGTTTTCCCCTTGGTTTACCTTAAAAAACAAAATGCTTTATTAAACCTGCTGTTCTGTTCTCATTTTTACATCCTTTCATTTTCAGGATTGCTCTGGAAGCATTGTGTCAGTAGGAGGTCAGATCCCCAACAACCTAGCTGCCCCCCTACATCTGAACGGGGTGAACATTCTTGGGACGAGCCCCCTGCAGATCGACCGGGCGGAGGAGCGCTCTGTCTTCTCCGGTATACTTGATGACCTTGGGGTGGCACAAGCCCCGTGGAGGGCCCTCAGCTCTCTGGTAAGAGAAATCAACTAAATTGTGGACAGAAGATGTCTTTGTGAAAAATAGTTGCTCCATATTTTAATAAAGGTTGGGAGAGTTTACAAAAAAGAAATCTTCACAATCCTGCTGCAGGGCAAATAGATATAAAATAGGGCTTGATATTCTTGTGGAAAAAATGCCATTGTAATACCTTTTAGTCCTGAGATCGTCATTGCAATTACCTTAAAGAAATTAAAGTTGCATAAAATATTGAAGTGAACAGTTATACTATTTCTATCAATAGCTTATGTTTAATTGCAAATCCAACCCTGATCTTACCGTCATCACTGTAACCCTTTGACAGCCACTGGTTCACACAGAAGAGTGAAGATGACAGTTACATTAATTTACATTAGCAGCCCTGTTTTTCAACTTCAAAAGCTCACTATGTTGTGCTGCTGAGCGTCTGCCTTGAAAACCATGTCAGAGTTATGATGTAACAAGTGATTGTGTCCACATGTGACTATTAGCCTCAGCCGTGGTTGCAGGTACGACTGTTTGTTTGGACTGACAGTGTTTTAACAAATGTCCTGTATGTTTATAGATTTTCTCTGTAGAAGTATGTAAACGGAGTAAACCTAATCAGATTTTGGCTGTCTCTCGTTGACATAATCAATGTTTGAGCTGATAGACCTTTGTATCTGAGACAAGGTAACTCTAGCCCAGAGCTGAACAATATATAATTTTAATATTCTAACTGAAGTGTGCACATGAGCAATAGTCTCAATACTGAACATGCAATAACAGTCGTATGACTCAATGCATGTCATTCTGCTGTATTTGTGTTGATTGATCCAAAACCACCAATGTTCTTGTTTTCTTGAGGACTTGCATTCAAAGTATGTAAAAAAATGTTCATTCAACAAACAAAGCATATCACAGATGCAGTCGTGATAAAGTTCATGAAATGATCTTTTTTAAATTGAGACTCGCATATGATTTTGTCTGTCCTGGGCCTTTCCTTATTTTTTATTGAAAATACTTATTTAGTTCTTGAATGAAGATGACATCTGAAGAAATGGTCTGAAGTGCAAGAGCCACAGACTCTTAAATTTAGCACAAGTTAAACCACATAAACTAGATGATGCCCAAGACAAAGTTAAAAACCCAGTGTTACTCATTGATAGTTCACTTTAAACATTGTCAGGTGTGGTCAATAATGAAGACTTCATGTAAATCATTTGCAAGCTATAAGTTTATCTATAAAGTCTTCGAGGAATCATGTCTAATGAATCTATTGCACATAAAAGACCTCTGCTTTTATCAGGAAAATGTACCTTAAAAAATCTATATCTATTGCAGGAGCAAAAAAAATGCAATATTGTTTTTTTTACCAATATCTTTCAGTCTTATGTAACCTGCATGTTTCTGGATACAGGAGAAACACGAGCTTCACACGGTCATTGCTAATCCGAAATACGTATAACAGCATTTTAACTTAGACTTTTACATTTTCAGGTCATAAAAAGTATTTTAGTTATCTTTTTTTCTCAAGTGAGACCTGATTCTTCACTTGTTGGCCAAATGTATAAGCAGGAATTCTGTAGTGTCTAGTTCGTGTTACATGGTCTTAATTTTTATGTAGATTTGCTTGGCCATTTAACATTTTTTAAGCATTTTCAGAACCATATAACTGACACATTTTTAAAAAAATGGCAAGTGTTGTGTAGTCATGGTATATAGTTCTGGAATACACCTATTTTTGCTAATTGGGGACATCTTTACTGATGACCTTGGGGCCATAGGGTATTTAGGGTCTTAGACCACCGGACAACCGGGCAACCCAGTCCGGGATAATCAGCCCAGGACTTGTGTCCAAGTGGCCTACTACTCCATGGTTCCCCCTTTGGATCCACAGCTGTCTTGAGGCTTTTGCAGCAGCCTCTTTGGTGTTCTGTTGGCTCCTTGCATGGCTGACCTTTTACTCCAAGGAGTTAGAGGTTTCAGTACAAACTGTCCAGCAAAACCCTGAAACCAAACTTTGACTGGTTTGCCACAGGCTTTCCATGCCATTGTCTTGACACTCCATCACCGGTTCAGCATATTTTGCCCTCTTGCACTTGTTGCCTTCTTCGATCTGGCCTTCCCAGGGGACAGTAAGCTCCAGTTGGACCACTTGCTTTGTTGACTCAGATTTTAACTAAGGGTGCACCGAACATTCTGTGGCCGAATATTTTCGGCCGAATAGTGCAAAAAAAGCCATATTCGGCCTTCGGTGGAGTGAGCTAATAACAAGGCCGAATAGTACCCCCCTTCAGTAAGGGTCAGACACTCCCTTATCCACCCTGCCGAAAACAGCACAGTCACACGGGGTTAAACTCTTGACGAAGCTCCGCTGCACTCGGCCGTATAACTTGGATGAAAAGCCGACGGCTGAGCCCACAAATAAGTGGAGGACGAAAGACTAAACTATATTTTACGGAACACACAGCCTGGTCTTTGAATTTAAGTTTGCCATCAACGGTGTAGAACCAAAACTACTTCCACACAGCTCTCCACAGAACAGTTAAAGCCCAAATTAGAGCTGTTTCCGCTTCACTCGGAGCGGAAACTCTTTGGCTCGAGAGAGCACCGGATGTGTCTGAGGGTCAAGCTGCGCTCACAGCGCCCTCTGTTGGACGGAATGGTCCACTGCTCCAGACCTGATGTATCGCCACACTCAATATTTTACATTCAAATATTTATTTACAATTCCATTACGGATATTTATTCCCATATTTGATCGGTTATTCAAATATTGAATATAAAGTGACAGCTTTAAAGCAGTATTGTTGGTATTATTGGTCTATTGGTATATATCCATCAGTGTACATTCATATTTTTTAATGCATGTTTGAAGGCTTAATATGAATGAAAAACTTTGTTGGGCTTCTTTTGAAAAGCAAAGGCTACTGGAATATTAAAAAATGTCATAACATTTAATAAACAATTACTTTATTTTAAAAACATGTCTAAAAATGTACTCTAAACTATTAATGCACTATCAAAAAATATAGTGAACTACTTTGCCGCCGCATTGGATATTCGGTTTGGTATTCGGTATTCGGCCCAGCATTTATTTATTATTCGGCTTTGGCTTCGGCCACAAATTTTCATTTCGGTGCATCTCTAATTTTAACACCTTGTCTGGCCAGAGTGAAGTGGCTGAGATGTGTCCTGGTCGCTTAAGTTGCCTTCCCAGGTTGACTTTGAGCTGCCAGTCCTATGCAGTGGGGTGAAGCCCTCCGGGGTAACTTGGCTGATGTTGAGCCGTCTCTCCAGCTCTGACAAAGGTGATTGGTTGCTTGGGGGTGTGCTGGAACTGTTGTCAGTTGCTGTGCTGACTGTTTCTGCCAAAGTCCTTAGGACCTGGTCAAGGTGCCAGCATTACCACTCCTCCCCCAATGCCTTCAGGCAGCAACTGAGGATGTTCCAAGGAGCCTCTCTCTTGGCACAGTTGGCATGCTTGAGTGCTTGCTAAGCCCCAGCAGTGTTGGCTGTACTTGGAGAATGTCATAAACTAACCAGATGAGGAACTTGCACTTTGCTGCAGCAACTTAGATGGTCTGGTACGTCATAAACTACCTGGCAAATGTAACCTTGAGTTCTTCTGAGAAGCAACTGATGGGAAGCTTCAGCTTGATGGAATGTCCATACAGGGCTGTGCTGCAAAGGGGTCAAGGGAGCCCAAAGCCACTTGTAGAGAAAATGGATAATGAGTCTTTGCAGCGCCTCCACAGTTGTAATCGGACGCCATAAACAAGCAGGGGCCAGAGAAGCACTGACAGGGCTCTGTGCTGGTACATCCAGGCTTTGAATTTACCCGGGAGCCCCAACTTGCCTATCACTGTGAGCCAGGTTGTTCCTTTCCTTCAGTGCCACTCAGCCTGCCTGAGTGTCATGAGCCTTCTTCTTAAGAACTGAGTTCAGTCAATGTGGTTCTGTTGCAACCTTGAACTGATGCTTAAGGGATTTCAGTTCTTGCCTCAATGGGCTGATCTTAAGCTCTCGCCAGTTTGGCCTAACTTGTTTACTTGTCACAATCTTTTCTGTGGCAACAAACCATTCAGCACATATGTCTTCTCCAAGCTTGGAGCCACTCCTTGGCAGCTGGACATTTCACCCAGTGTTTCAACTTCCTGCTCTGTAGGGGGACTTGTACTGCTTAGATATTCCAGGCACTCCGTCCCTGTAGTGCTGGCTACTGCACCTGTGAGTTGTTGCGCCATCCTTGGTCTGGTAAATCTTAGGACCTGTCAGGTTCTTAAACACCTTTCCAAGCCTTAAAAAACTGTTAAGTTTCCTTGTCTTAAAAAGATCTTAGAAACTCCTTAATTTGATTGCAGAAGTGTGCTGCAACCCTTGAGCACAGTACTCACATTACTTAAGTTAATAACTGGCAGTTTTGTTGATGATTAGTCAAGAAAACGGGAAGACTGGTCATTTTTTTCAGCAAAATACAAAGGTGGCAGCATGACCTGCTTTAAGTCTCATGACTTGTCATTGCAGGTTCTTCGATCACATTTGGACATTGCTATGATGGTAAAACATCAAATCATTAAGTCTTAGTGCAGGTCACTAAGCATAAGCTAGCATTCAACCAGTATAAAGTCAAACTGAATCTTGACCAGCAACAAGTGCCAAAAAAGATTTTTGTTGTGTTTTACTGTCTGAAAGACACAAAAACACACATTTTTTTAGTTTACAGCCCTGTAGCGTTACACCTTTCCCTCCATGCCTTATCATTTGAAGATCTTTCTTTCTTATAGCAGCTTTGTGCTCCTCTTCTAACTGATGTGATAAGCGTTTATAGCGTTTGGCCCTCTAAACTAGCTCGCAGCTATATCAAAATAAAGCACTCCAGGCTCCTCTGTGGAATACGTGGAGCACTGAAATGTGTCTGAAGTCAGTGCTGAAAAATGTCTCCTCCATTATAGTCACTCATGTATTCAGTATCCACAGAGGAGAGATTAGTTGTTGCACACAGATAAAGCTCTATTTCTCTGCCAAGAAACAGTTTGATTTTATTGGGCTAAAAGACCACCAGCAGAGGCCTGAAGAGGGGCTTCTTTACATCGTGGGTAAGCTGTTTTGTGTTTGTTAATGGTACTCCACCTGGAGCTTCAATAGTGGGTAATGATGTATAGAGAAGACAAGATCTGCAGAGAGCTGTGGAGCTGAGTGAAGAGCGATGTTGATGATAATGAAGATTAAGAGTAGGAGGAGGCCTTACAGCTTTGCTCTCTTTGTTAACTCTGTACATTTTTTGAGTTCCTTTCTACACTTTCTCCCCTGTGGCCAGTAGAGAGGAAAATCAAAGGGTGATGAACTGAGGCTCTACTTTCTTGATTTTGGTCTGCTTGTGTTGTCCATTTTATAAAAGAGCTGCTGTATGATTAGGAGTTATCCCTACAAATATCAGGACAATTGTAATTACGCTATGATTTGGTATAGATTTTTTTTCCCGTATCAACCGGCTCTTTTCAAACAACTTCATACATTTTGTGAATCCCTGAGATTCTTCTTACAAATATTTCAAATTGAATAAAATAGCATTAGAACTACAACTTGGATATATTTGGTCAAAGATGCATTTTAAAGTGAGGCTAAGGAGACTAAGGAGTTTCTAACCTTTTTTTAACAAACCTTACATGGCAAGAATCATGCCCACAAGACACAACTATATTGACAGATGCAGAGAGTTGCATGGATGACATTTTTGTAGGATGGCCATGAAATTAGCACTGCACTGGTTACCTCAACTAAAAGCCTATGGTTGGCGAACAAAAAATTATGAAACTTGCATGTTTTGTTTATATTAATCAACCTTAAATATCTTGGCTTTTATGATTTTTTAGGTTAAAATGTTATCATTGAGACTAACAAGCTATTACTAAGGCAGTGACAAGATAATACAGAACTACAACATAGCAGAGTGGCTTTGGAGCAGTTAACACATTTCTAACTTGTAATGTCATATCTCACTGTGGTAATGCTGTATGTACTATCATTTAGAAGTACATATATATTATATATCATTCAGAAGTCATTCACTCTTATGGTCTCTGGACAGTTTTGGAGTCCTTGTTTAACAGCTTGCCAGTTACCATCCTTTTAAAATGCAATTACACCTAAAATCCTCACCAGCTTAGGTCAAAACAAGCCTGAAGTTTGTTTTCCATTGATCTGTTTTTTTTTAAATACGGATATTGTCCGTATCCATGCAAGAACCCCCTTTCTCAGTGCTTTTACATAAAAGTGTAGCAAAGCTCCATGATGAAGAAAGGTCATGGGTGTCTGATGTCCGTGGATCTGTTCATATACAATGCCCCTCAGTGTCCAATCCAATGAAATGCAGTTGTATATTGATATTGAACAACGGACACTAAGTATCCAATTAAGTACCCCATTGGTGCATTAAGTATCCCCAAGATTCAAGTAATGAATTAATTTGGCCTCCATAGACATACATTAGTGTAGATTTGGTGTTAAGCTCTTACATTGATTCAAAGGACTTAACATTTGTCTTAGTTCACAACTTTTAGAGAGTACTGAAGAGCATGGCTCAGCAGTTTTACATACACAGAGAGATGCACACGAAGGGTCTCCCCTGCTGGCCCTGTGTGCTCTCATCTTTGCTAGGTTTGACTTTTGATGTTGCCTCTGGAGACGCAACGGAGAAGGGATCAACTCTAAACCTTTACACTTCTGCAACACTGAAAGTAAAGGTGAAATATTGAAGAGATTACGGTAGACACCATGATTTTGAATGATCTGATGAATAAAGATAATGAAGGACACCTGCTGGCATTTCCCTTTAATAGATTCATGAACTGTGGTGTAGTGTTGTAGTGTAGTGAAAAATGAAGCCATTTATAAAGAACAATCAAACAATCTTTATTTGTGCTGCACTAAATCTGAACAAATGTTTTCTGAAGACACTTTAAAAAAAGGGAAGGTCAAAGCCATGCTCCTCTTACTTTTTAGTCATACCACATTTTATTAACAGCTGTTCTGTGCCTTGATAATTTTGTGGTAGTTCTTGTGGATAAAGCTCACCCTCTGTGATTAAAAATAAAAGTAAAGTGTTTTAAATTGCAGGAAGTGATATTGTAGATTGTAGAAAATGTAGTAACACAAAAAAAAGCCTACAGAATCAAGCAGGATGAGATGATCCCGTACATCCCCCTTAGTGCCCAAACATAGTTTTTTTCAGGAGGAGACACTGCATTTGTTCATCTGTACACCATAATAACCTGTCAGTGTGTCAGTTTTTGAAGATTCTTTGCCTTGTTATATTTTTTCATATCTAGCTGTCTTACAGAAGAACAGAAAAAGGTCTTAAAATCTGCTTTTCTTTCCTTCACAGGAAGATGCCTTTGCCTTTGCTAATCAGGTGGGCTATCCCTGTCTGCTGCGTCCCTCCTATGTTCTCAGGTAAGTTAAGACACTCATTGGCAGCAGTTGCTGTACTGCTGAAAGCCTTAATCTAAAACTTATTACATTTATGTAAGTTTACTGTCAGATGAAATGAATCAAAATGTGGAATTAGTCATCCTCATGTTCAATTTTTAGCCATTTGATAATATTTAAACAGAAATAGAATAATCTAGGCTCTGTAATGTTGTTCTATAAAAAAACACAGAAAAACTTAGTTTGCAGCAATCCCTTTCTGTAGTTTTCCAGTTCTGGTTTTTGCTCTGTTATGGTCTAGATGGGTAGTATTTGCACTCAATTAACTGTCATACATTTGGTATGTTCACAGATTAGCAGGTACTTTACAGTTGTGTATATGTACATGCTGCAATATATTTAGATTTTTGTACCTTTTATTTACTTAAGGCCTTAAATTCTTTCATTGGAAAAGAAAACCAATCTTTAAGTGTCTCCCTACATGCCAAAGAAAATTAATGGCATAATGATGAAGAACTAGGATAGTGGAAGGGAAGTTGTCATGGATAGTGACTCTAGATGTAAACAACCCTGACTGCTTATCTTTTTTAATCCCTGTAAGTGCACAGCCCAGATGCAGTTCTCAGCTATCTTTTTGAATAAAGAATTAAGCAATGTTGTGCCCCATTAAATAAGTGGAGACACAGTATCTAGAGACAGACATAAATAGACCTTTACTATGCAGCGTACATAAACAGTAGAAGTGCAGTGACTACATAAACATGTAAAATACTAAGAAGTGTGTCAGGATCTTAGTTGTAGATGTGAAACAGGAGCATTAACGACCCTAAAAATTAATTAAACTCATAGCAGTCTCAAAATACTCCTGTCACGGTGAACTTTTGCAGTGACACTTTTGTCCAGCAGGTGTCCTCATGAGACCCTCTGAGCTGCATGCCTTGTCACTGAAAACATCTTGTGGATGGTAAAAAATGGGAGTTTTGGACTTCATGGGGCTGTAAATACAGGTGATGGTGCTCTTCTTAGTATGGTCTTTATCTCTTAGTGCATTGGGAGGATTTGAGGATATAAGTTACTATCTATCAACTAGCAGACAAATATCAACTTTTATTTCAGTCTTTGACTTTCTCTTAAAGCAGCCTTACTTATATTAAGTGACTATTTTCTTGAAACATATAATAGTGGCAATGAGCCTCTGTTCTGTTTACAAATACTGCATTCAATCCTATTTGTTGAGTTTTTTTTTTATAAAGATCATTCTGTTACACAAAATGTTGAACAAAATCTGAATTATCAAACCCTCACATATATAACAGTCATAACTTTGACTTAACACTTATATATTTTTTATTTCTTGTTCCAGTCATTCCTTTTTGCTTTTTGTTTTCTGTCATTTCATTTAGCCCTATAACAGCTAAAACCTCTCGTGCTAGGATGTGCACAGGTTAAAAGATACTTTCCACAAATCAGTTCCTACAGTTGTGGAGCAGTTGTCCTAAGCAACTTTCTTGGAAGTGAAACACTCTCGATTGAAATCTTCAGACCAATTGAACAATTTCAAGAATTTGCATTTTACACTGATTGGATTTTGAGAAGAGTTTCAAAATGCAAACAGAAGAAATTGGAGTAAGTCCATTAGTAAAAATGAGAAGGAAACTTACAGAAATCTGCATTTAAAACTCAAGCATGCTTTGTAAGCTGATCAAAAGTTTAAGACCTCAGCATTTGAAAACCAAAATCTGTGTAAGTAGGATCCCATGTCAGATATTCACACTGTCATGACGTCCTCATGGCAAAGAGAAAAAAGCTTTGTCTTTGCGCTGCTTAAGCAAGGCCTCTCGCGATAGACCCGCCACTGCTGCTGAGGTTGGACACAGTAAGACAGTCATTTTGAATAGCTTAAAAGATCCCGAGGTTGATGGAACAAAAAAGTCAAGTGGTGGACCCAAGAAACTTTCACCATTTTCTAGCCAAAGGATCTGGTTGGCTGTCTGTCAAGACTCGAGATGATTCTCAATCCAAATCGAGGCCATTACTGGGGGTGACTGGTAACCATCAGGCGGCATCTGCGAAGAAAGGGCTTAAAAAAGAAACAAACATCTTCCAGGGTCACATTGCCTGCCACAAAATTGCCTGTTTGAACTTTCCAAGAGAGCACAAAGCATGGAACATCAAAAGGTAGAAGAAAGTTTTATCATCTGACAAGAAAAGAAGTGTAAAATAGGTGTTTGTTGACAAAAATAAGAATAACACTTTTGTCATACATTTTCTCAGCCTTAAGGAATGTCCAAATGTAAGAAAAGTCAGGGGAAATGAAAGGACATGACTCTGTCACTAAAACACTAATAATTCATAAAGTCATGCCACTGTGATATGATCGTTTTAGAAATTTCTTATTGGTTCTTTCTCTGATGGGTAACAAATGTGCTTGACATGTGGCTCCATTGGTAATAAAAAAATCTGTCGGTAATAAACTATCTGGAAGTATTCTTTATCAAAATTCAAGCACCATAGCTGCTCACTTAAACTGTTTTTACCATGAGCCATAGTTCATACAGATTTCTCTGTTATGCAATTCATTTCGTAAAAATATGAGACAGTGTAAGATACAGGAATACTGCTTAACGTGCAAGATGACACAAGTTATCAGAAAAGCTATTTTACCAAGAAAAATGAATCTATCCTTCCTGTTCAGTCTTGTTTTAGATTTCACTGACATGCATTAGGGCAGCTTTTTTCACTTCCTTAAATAATTTCTCTCAGGGACCACCACTGAGCTAGCATACAGTCGTTACACTCTTTGGAGAAACACATATAAACTTTATGAAAGGATGTTTTTCAAGAGTTAATGTAAAATTTTAAAGAGCATAAGTGAGATCGTTTGTAAGTCAGTAATATGTTTCAAGTCAAATGCATATGGACCTCCTGTGACCAGAGGGGATTGTATTCATGTCTGCCTTTGAGCTACAGACAGCTCAGGAATAAAGATGTGACCCAAGCCTGTGGCCTTTCTCTGTCCTGTTTCCTTCAGCTCCTCCTCATCAAACACAATGATAACCCAGCTAGCAGTCTGAAATCAAAAACAACAACAAGCACAACAAAACTAGCCTAAATCTGTTGTATTTTAATGACGAAGTTCTGAACTCGTTTTCAAGAGCCTGGAGTCTTTTTCGACCTAAATAGCTGCTCTTCTCCCTTTCTCCCTCCCTCTCTCTTTCTTTCCTTATTTTGACTGTTTTCAGACCTTGTTCCCGATGGTAATAGTGATGCAACGGAGAGATAATGAGTGTTTTGAACGATCATTTGAAGCTTCTGTGTTCTCCTGTTTGCTTGCTTCTCTTCCTCTCCTGTGGCCTTTTGTTTTCTCTCTCTTTCTCTCTCTCTCTCTCTCTCTCTCTCTCTCTCTCTCGCTCACACCCTGTCTCTTCTATTCTCCCTCTCTTCCTCCTCTCTTACCAGCGGCTCTGCCATGAATGTTGTGTATGGAGAGGAGGAGATGAAACGCTTCTTGGAGGAGGCCACTCAGGTGTCCCAGGTGAGATCCGTGTTGATAAAGCATGTACATGCTTGCACATGTCAGAGACACATGTTCCATCTTGTCCAAACATGTTGTACTTTGTCTTTCATTTTTTGTGATCTGTAAGTGCATTTGAATCAGGATCTTTGATAGCTGATCTCTCTGGCACACACATGTACACACTCAGTCCCCCCTCTGTGTGTCATGTTCTCCCCGTGCTTTCAATTAACTAATGCTACCAGCTGGCATTGCTGCTGGCTACTATTGTGCATAAATCTCTTTTTCATTGAAGCTTCAGGTGGCTTGGAGGCACCCTGGCCCCTCAAAGGCCCCTTCTATGGCGTCAATTCAGGGCCAAAATCAGTGCACACGAAGACCTCTCTCTGCATGCCTACAGTCTCCGTACACTGCTCTGCAACTTAACCCAAATTGTGCTGCCATATTGGCTCAGTCTAGTTTGCCTTGGATTGGCTCTGACCTGGAGACAGTAGACATGTCAAGTGACTAATGGCCCTTTTCCACTAGCACGCCTTGGCCCTACAGTACTCGGCCTGACTCTGCTCTACTCGTTTTGTGATGGTTTTCCGCTAGCCTGGTTCTTTGACCACCGGGGGGCGGGGTCGCCATAAAACAGCTGGGCGACACCGCGTCCATGTCATTTTGAGCTCGTTCCTTGTGGCTCTGTCCAGCTCCCGTTGGGTCCTGTCCTTGGCCACCAAACCCAAAAAGACCTGGCCATCATCGTTGGACCAGGGAGAAACTTGACGGGACACCATTCTTGCAGTTGTTGTTTAAAAATGGCGGGTGGCTCTCGTTCTCTTATGTCCCGTCTTGTTTTTGGCGTCGGGCTCATGACTCATCGATGACGACATTGTCTGACCAATCAGTAGCCGGCAGTCGGGGATGTCATTTTTTAGTATTGACTGGAACCAGAGCGGAGTAGGCATTAAAATTAGCTTGTTTTAGGAGGTACCAGGCCAGTGGAAACACGCTGCAAATTGAGTAGGGCTGAGTAGAGTAGGGCCAATGCGTGCTAATGGAAAAGGGCCAGAAGAAAATATGAGGGGGGTTGCAGGGGGCCATCCACTCAGTGCCCACCCAGAGTTCCAAAACTCAGCAAAGACGAGGGCTTAGATGACACAGAGATTGACAGCAAGCTGTACATAGAGACCGCAAGCATGCAGAGTGATCTTTATGAGCTCTGTTTATGGAATTTATTTACGCAGATTTTGGTACTGAATTGGTGCCATACCCTACCTGGGGCAGGAAGAGAAGGCGCACATGCACATATCAGATATTAAGAGCAAAGGGCTGTCAATTGTTGTAGAAAATGTTTTAACTGTGAAGTCATGATGCGGTTTGACAAATTGGAGCTGTACAGAGTTTGATATATTATTAAGCATGTAGTTGTTATTTGAGTTGTGTTTAGAGTGTCAAATTAAAAAGGTAATACCGCCTTGTTGTCCAGGTTCTGCCGTTAAATTTGATGTATAGCATCCCTATTTTGGGTTGTGATTAGCACCTCATCTTTCTGTGTGTTTGGGACTGCTTCTCAAGGGAGACCCTCATTTTCCAAGGATTGAAAATGAAACCACACAAAATGTTTGGCGAACAACAAGTATGGCTGAGATATGGAAAAGCTTGGGTCAGTGAGAATCAGATGCAAATGATTCTACATTCAAAACGTATGCAGGTTCAGAAATGTATAGATCTTCTCTTGTTTGGTCTTCAGAGGATCTAACAACATCTTAAAATTGATGTTGAAAAGGACCTGTTTTTTTAAATCTTGTAAGAACATCCAACCTTTGTTTCAACAGGAACATCCAGTGGTCATCACCAAATTCATCCGTGGAGCTCGGGAGGTTGAGGTTGATGCTGTGGCTCACAGTGGCAAAGTGAGTGATTACTGGCATATTTTATCAAACACCATACCAATAATTTAACTTTTATCTTAACAGCTTAAGCATGGTTATGTTTTGTCTGAAAAAGGAAAGCCGTTGTGTTGTAAGTGCACGATGGATCTGAAGTGCAAAAATGGGGAAAAAATGTAACAACAAATAAAAAACAGATGAAGAGATGATAAAACACAAAAACAAAAACCCCCAGAAAACAGCAACGAATAGAAAACACAACAACTAAAAAAGCAAAACATGAACTGAACATGATGGAACACAAAAAACATATAGTGAAACACCATGGCAGCTAAAAATAACCCCAATATGAGCTAAAAAGGCAACAAAAAATAATCCAGCTAAACAGCAAATCATTAAAGCTACATGGCAAACAAGAAACATATCAAACATAAGATTTAAAAAGGAATAGAAGAAAAGTAAATTTAAAATAAGCAAGAACATATGATAAAAATATCTTATCAAACAAAACACTGCTCTGTTTTTAGTTTTTGCTAAGCTTTCTGATTATCTGAGTTTTTTTTTTTTTGCTTTTCCATCTTTTGGTTTATTGCTTCATTTTGGATTTGTTTTTAGCCTTTTTGATTTGGTGTTGTCTGTTTACATTTCTTCTGTGCTTTAGGAGCACCGCCTTGGGAACTGTATTGTTTTTTTTAAATATTGATAATGTGTCTTCCAAACGGTCTGTCTAAATGTCATTGTTATTTATCTCTCTAACAGAGGTGAAACTGATATTGAGCCCAGAGGAGGAATAAAGGGAAATAAATCTCTTTCATTTGTGCTGAAAAGACTGCAGCTTAGATATGTGTGATTGGGAGGATGAGCACATTAAAACCACTGGTTTAAGTGATTTGTGTTTTTTTTTCTTTTCGGTCAGACCTGTAATGGACAAATCATTACTCCTAATTGGCATGAAAAAGGGAACAACAGTCTTGTTTTGGTGCTCCTTCAGCTCTGTGTCGCTTCTTAGTTGAATTTGATGGAAAGATTTAGTATTTATAAATGTTAATTTTTGGTAATTCCAAAATAATCCACAGGACTTGTTTTGTCAGTTTGTGAAATGAAAGACAAAAGGTATTATAAACTGTAAATTTATATCACAGGGAAACAGTATCATCAGCAGATTTTCCCTCTTACTGCTTTTTTCTACCAGCACCAAAATGGTTAAACACACTGGTACTGCAAGCTTCTTGTCATAGTTCGCATCACCGAGCTCCGATAACAGTCCTTTCTCATGATTTTCATTTTGAATTTGAAATCAATACTGTGCTGCTTTTAATCTTAAGGTCTCTTTTATATGCCATGTTTTGTCTTTTATTTTAGCTTTAGCTACATTTTAAATGAGTAGCTCAGATTCTGTAGAACAGTGACATATAATGTGCAGCTAATGAGCAGCTTTAGCCTCCTTTGTGAATAGATATGGATCATTTCAGTATGACTTGGCAAAAAAATCTGAAAGGCGAAACATTGGCAGCAGCAACCATTCAAGCAAATCACATTAATCAGTCGTCAGTCAATCATTTGGTATTTATATAATGCCAAATCACAAATATTATCTCAAGATGGTTAATAAAAAAGAGTACCTCAGTGCAGTTCTTGTTTAACATATCTTTTTGTTCATTATGTTTATTACACATATATATTTATATATCTAGACCAACATGAATCCTCCATGGCTCCAGCACTTTGCCGAAACTGGCAGCAGTTACTGTGAAAATAAGAAAAAACTTCTGTTCAGTAGTAGGAAATGTTGAACAGAAGCAGACTCAAGTTGAACAACCATCCACCAAAGCCATGTTAGGTTTAGAGTGGGTGATAATAGAGAGGCAGGCAGAGAAAAAGGGAGTGGAATGAGAATTCATCATTGCAACACCTAGATGGACATCTAGATCAGATCTTACCATATTTGTTCATACTTAATTTAAATGCCTGCAAAGGTAATTATTTTGAAGATATAGTCAGCAGGTTGTCCATGTTGGTAGTCATGGCTACAGTAAATCATGTATATTTACAGGAACTACAATTTTAATTGATCACTCTGCAGGCCTGTATTTTGCATTAATTAATTTGTTTTTAAAACATGAATGAGGTGCAGGGAGAAGAGGTGTGTGCTGATTTCGGTGTGGCATTCAAGATGATTAAAGAGATGTGTGGTGTTACCTTGCAGTGCTGAAAGATGCCAAAGCCTTTCTCACAAGCTATGACCCTTTGTTGGTCATCAGGTTTAAACACAAAATGCTCCAACTTGCTAGGGTCTTCTCTTCTTTTCAGTGACTGTCTTATTTTTTTCATCTGTATTTCACCATCACCTCTGTGTTTTTTTCTCTGTGTCAGGCTTAGCTCTAGCTCTAACCAAGTAACCTAACTGCTTTCTTCCTGCTTATCACACTGATGACCCCATGTGTGGTCTAACGGTGACTGACAGGAAAATAGAACAACAAATGGAAGAGAAATGATAGAATTCTTGATTTTTTTTTATCTTGATAAGAGGCTATTATGATAGCTTTGATGTGTTGATCTGAGATTTTTTGTCCTCTTTAGCAAAATGATAAGACAGTAAACTGCATTACAACTATGTCTGTTAGAGAAACCCACGTCAGACTGGCCAAAAACCTGTTCATACCCGGTAACAATGGGCTCCTATCAGCAGTTTGAAAGAGTTTAATCAGCATGTCAACCTGGGTTGACTGACCCTCCATGCGACACAGGTTTTTATCGGCTCACCTCTGATCGGCTTCATGAACATCACACCCGGATCGACCCGCTAATTTACTGATGCTGTCTTAACATCCATATGGCATAACATTGCGCCTGTCTCCCTGGCTGTAACTTGTGTGACTCTTTGCCGTCTCAGCAACAGAGTATCATCAGCGCTGAGTTTGTACCGTTTTTAAAGAGGGGCAAATGACAACGTACAGAAAACTGTTTCCTCGTCTTCCATGCTCATTTCCATTGTTTACGTGGTCGTATTTTGTCCCGCTGATGATGTCATCAGCATGATGACATCGGCTTGATGTGCCAGAGAAAAAAAACAGCCAGGCCTCTCGTCTTCTTCTAGTTAGGCCGGGGTCAGCTGGCAGTGGGAAAGGAGTCACTTGCTGATTGTTACAAAGTTAACCCACGTTGAAAACTTGCGTTGTCCTGCTAATTTTAGTTTGAAAGCGGTAAGAAAGACTTATAGGGACATTTGCATAATGGAAATAAAACCATCAAAACTAGCAACTTAAAAGTAGGTATATAATTTAAATACCTCTCCATCAAACATGTTACACATTTAATCACAGTACCTGAAAGTTGGACCTTGACTGCAAACGTATCTTAACCTAATACCTGTAGAAACAGACATGAGAGATCACAGAAAAGGCAGAAACATACTAACACCACATGTACCTTTGGTTTTGAAACTTCTGTAATTGTATAATTCTTAACTTTGTAAGTCAAAGTAGACGACAGAACCCTATAGATGTGTGTCCTTAACACCCTGTCTGTTTTTCCTATTGTTAAGTATTTAGGAGTCATTTCAAGGGTGTCAGTTTGAACGTGGGCAAACCACTTGTATGGTACATTTTCTCTCTCTGCTTTTCCTGAATACAGCCCCTCCATTATCTTCAGTATCACATTAACAAGCTGTCCATTCATTGAATACCAAACAGGCCTCATTATTCCTGGCCAGACTGTGTGCGTGCGTGTGTGTAGATATATGTGTGGGAGAGTGGAAAAGTCAGAGATAATACGTATTAATTACAGGCTCTATCTGAAGAGTGCTAATGAATACTGTGGTTAGCAGCAGTTTAAATGAGCTAATGACACGGTGGCTCATTTGCAGACACACATACACACACAAGGAGACGCTTGGTGATAAAAATCTCCTCTCCTGCGGGTGAAATGTTCAAAGTTATTCTTTTGACATTTAATATCCACGTACGTTGTTTTAGCCCCATTAACAGAGCAAAAAGAAAAACACCGTCTGTCCTCAGTACATTGTCAGTATATGTTTACATTACTGAATTTCTCTTTCAAAAATGAAACATGCAGCATTCTTCATATGTCTACATTTCTGCTTTGCACTGCGACATATTGTAGATATAAACACATCGAGTCTGGAGGCCATCTGCCTCTTAGTCTGGAAAATTGTCATCACAGAATAAGAGAGCAGTCCAAGGCTGCGAAAGCTGAGCTGCCTTGAGTTTGTTTTTCTTACCAAAGCTTTGATCTGTATTCATGTCCTGTAAAATAATCTCTCTATGTTCCCAGGTTCTGGTTCATGCCATAACAGAGCATGTGGAGGATGCTGGAGTACACTCAGGAGATGCTACCTTAATGCTGCCAACCCAGACCATCAGCCAGGGGGCACTGGAGAAGGTCAGTCAAGTCAATTTTTGAATTGAAAAACTGTTTGTTAATTACTATTCATTATTTTATTATACAGTTGATACAACATAAGGAACTAGAGGTGCTTTCAATATTTATGGAGTAACTTAACTCCAAAACCATTTTTCTGATTAAGAGTCCTGTAAATGATAATTTTGCTATATTGTTGATCACTTATGGTTCAGACATGGACATTTGAAACCAAAATATTAAAATTGTAAGTTTTGTGTTAAAAATAAGCTTAGTAACTGTCCTCCATACAATAAACATGGCTTCCTCTGTTTGAATGTTACATCGACTCATATTTGGAGGCAGATGATGAGGTGGAGTTTAGCAGTAACACTCGCTCCACCCACTGCCCATATCTTTAGTAACAGCAACCTGAACGACAGCAGGCTCAACCAATCAGAGATTTAGCTGTGGCGCTGGGGTAGTTATAGTCCACAGTGTGGTCGGGGCATAAATGAAACTTGACAAATAAAAAGAACCATTTACTTCAGGAACAAACTTTGAAGCATTTGTGTAATACAACTTTAATTTATGAGAAATCTGCTGCTGAAGTTATTGAGGATGGAAATTTTGTAAATTTATGAGAGCAAAAACTTCCAAGTTTTAAGGCTCTGAATTTTAAATGTGTTCTACCCAGATCACTGTTGATCATGTACAAAAGATATCAGGCTGTCCAAATAATTGTGCTGTTTTTTTTGTCTCTTCTTAGACCAGATCATTATAGTGATGTGAAGATTCTAGGCTAAAATGACAGGCATTTCCTCAGTGTGATTTAGCTGTCAACTGCAGGCCTGAGGCAAGCAGCTTCACCTGGTTTGGTTTCCTTCCAGACAGTATGCTGTTAAAAATTTTTAAACGTGGGGCAGACATTAGCTCAGTTGGTAGAGCGTCCGCCCCATGTTTGGGGGCTGCCAACCCCCAGCAGCGGCTGCTGGTTCGAATCCCGGCCACAGCCCTTTGCTGCATGTCGTCCCCCCTCTCTTCACCTGCTTTCTTGTCTCTCTCAGCTGTCCTATCAAATAAAGGCCATAAAAAGCCATAAAAATAACTTTAAAAAAAAATATATATATATGTATAAAAATTTAAACGTACTTCTTTATTCTGGTTTCTAGTAATTCAGTGACATAAGACATTATTTTTAAAAAGCTTTTATAATTTTGAAGTTTTTAAATACAAAAATTCCAAGCTTGGAACAACTGTACAAGCTAAGCAAGGATGTTTTTCCCTGGCATTTTTTTTTTTTTTTTGCTGTTATAAGATGTTGAACATCAGTGTCATTTGTTTGCTGGCCTGGCTTAAAAAAGTTTAAACTAGAAACAAGGTTAATAGCATAATTACTGTTGTCTTCTTCAGGTTCAAATATCAAGATTTCCTTAACTAAATCCTCTGCGTTAAAATCTTGACATTTATTTGATGCAACTGACCAGATAAATGCATAGCTCAGAAGATCAGATTAAGCTGGGATCAGGAAACATTTTTTTTAAAGAAGTTGATAAAATACAGATTCATGTTTTTTTAAACAAGCGTGGAACATTATTTACTCCCTGGTAAGTTTTCGGAAGTTTACACTGGACTGTTATGACATTATAGACGATTTAATTCATAAAGGCAGCATGGTGGCTGATGAAGAAGGAATGAATAAGTGAGAGAGTATGTCATATTCATCCCTCTCCCAGCCCTGTCCATAACACTGTGGAGGTACTTTATTTATTATTTCTGAGCATACCTAAACAATTACTCTGTTTGGACACTTTTTACTAAATGTGCATGTTGTAGCATAAAGTCAAAATGAAAATAAAAGGCAAAAAGCATTACAAAACAGGCTCATAAATTTCCTTTTCTTATGTGTGTGTTTTCTGTTGCCCTCAGGTTAAGATTGCCACTCGGAAAATTGCACAGGCGTTTGAAATTTCTGGCCCTTTTAACACTCAGTTCCTGGTTAAAGGCAATGATGTCATGGTAAGTAATATTTCTAATTATCTGATGAAATGATAAAAGGCAGTTCATTCACAAACTGAAATAACCCTTTGTTCTAGCATTATTGCAGAGTTGAATGAAATTTGTGATCAGTGTTCCTGTGAATTTTACTGTTTCAGTGGCAGATAACACAGAACATTTACATTCCTTATTATTAATACATACTCTTTTTCAGTGGTTCCAGACTTTGATTAGCCTTTGTCATTGTGCGTGCTGATTACTCTGTGAGAGCGTGTGTGATGACAGTTTTCATGTTTTTCACTTTTTAGGTGATAGAGTGCAACCTGCGGGCATCACGCTCCTTCCCTTTTGTGTCAAAAACAATTGGAGTGGACTTTATCAATGTGGCAACCAAAGTGATGGTAGGAGAGCCTTTGGATGAGGCCAGCCTGCCCTCACTAGAGAAACCCATCATTCCTGTCGACTTCGTTGGCATCAAGGTGAGAATATGAACTGAGATAACTGTTTAAAGCTATGAACTGAAAGACTGACTTCCCTCGAATGCTATTGGTTTTATTAAAGAGCTTTTGTAGCCCTCAGAGGAAGTTGGTGGTTGGATAAAACTAATTTATAAGAAGCCAATAACATCATGGCCATGTGAGGACTTTTCAGACTTGAAACTTAAACACAATCATTCCATTCAGTGGGATGTTTTCCTTTCTAGTGCTATGGAAAGCACTGCTTTGCCACAGTTAAACTAGCTGACAATTAGACCCAGTAAGAGTTATTTTCATATAAGCATTTTGAGCTATGAAAAGGGCATCAAATGCCCAAACAATCAGAATTTCATCTTTTACTGATTCTCCTCTTGACATTATTCACACAATGGAAAATACTTAACTCCTTTTAAAGTTTTCAATAGGGATGTCCCGATCCGATATTGATATCGGATATCGGTCAAAAAAACAAATATTGGATTATATCGGCCTGCATCCTAAATCTCCGATATCAGCACTCCGATACAAGCAGTCCATTCTAATATATTTATTTTTTATTTTAGTCAGTTGTAGAATATGCTTATGTTTAAGTTCAGCACAGTGGTTATTTTGCAATTGGTGAAATATGTTTTTGTTTGATTTATTGAGGTCAGTTTTCAGGGTCTTCTAATATTTTTTATTCATGTTGTTTTAATTGTAGTATATTCTTATGTTTAAGGTTAAAATTTATTTAACCTATTGGTTAATAACAAATGGGTCAGTTTTTCTCATACCTACTTTTGCTGACTACTGTTCTCTGTTTGAGTAATCTGACCTGATCAAGCCTTTTCTTACAGTCCATACTACAAAATAGGTAATAAAAGTCTGTATGATTCCTGCTGATATCGTATCAGATTGATATCGGTATCGGCTGATACTCAAGGCTGCAATATCGATATAGTATCGGAGGTGAAATAGTTGTATCGGGACACCCCTAGTTTTCAAGGACACATTAGTTCAGTGTTTTTTATTTGTTTTGTTTTTTGTCATGGCACATCTGTAATCAAGCAGAAATCTCAAGGCACATTAAATTGATATCCTTTAAAAAATACCCTCTTTATCACAGCCCAAAGTACATTATCAGCCTTCATGTTTTATTTGTTGGCCCGTCTTACTTCCTGTCTTACTCACGTAATTTTAAAATTAGATTGATTCAGACTTCTTACCGTATTTGAACTTATTTCCCCTTGATGTTACATTTGAACAGACTTTAATGACAATTTTTTCAATTTCAGTCAATGGTCATCTGAATTCAAGCACATCAAAACATAACCATGATGTCACTTGTTTGTTGGAATATTAACTTGTATTTTAATTACTTCAACGTAGATTTTAGAAATGGATTGTTCTTCACTAAAGGGTGCAAGGGAGTATTACAGGGTTTTTTTTGTTTGTTTTTTTCAACATTTTGGTTTAATCTGATCCACCATGCTGATGTGGAAGGAGCTTTTGCTTCTCTTGCACATAAATGAACAGTTTTGCACCAGTGATATGATGTGAAATGTTGCTGTGTCACAGGATCAGTGACATCCTTAAAGCATTATTAATAGGCTGGACATTCATGATTTGGGCATTTCACTTAAGGCAGTATCAGGTCGTTTTTATAGTTATCACAGTATACGAAGACTTGGATTTCTCCACATTACTTAATTTTTTCGTAGAAATAAAATCATATAACATACTGATATTGTATTGTATTGAGTGTATTGAAACTCATTCAGTAGATTACCATATGTTTGCAGTCTGGTGAAGTTAAGTTTAGTTTAATAGGATCCTTCTAAGCTTTAGCATTGCTGAAGTTCTTCCTAGGGTCCACAACAACTTAACAATATGACAATGACATGGATTCAAACAACTTATTCACATCATAGCACATCAAATTTATTAACATGTAATTTAAGAAACATAAATAGAGACAAAACATTAAAATACTAATGAGAAATGACATCACAGGGGCAGAATGTAGCAGCAGAATGATCAGATGTATTCTCTTCCATTATAACAATGTGCAAAAATGTATTTGTGCCTTCATATACATGCAGTTGAATGTACCCATAAATATACGTAGGTACACATCATCAGCCACATAGTCTATAACTCTGAAATCTTATAGCTTCAAGTATCTTTTGCTTTGTAAATCATGAAGAGGCAAGCTATGGGGCTGCTTTGGATATATGCATTGTGAAAAGAAAGTGCTACAACGATGTGAACTTGTGTGTAAAACCATAACATACTAATTAAACTAATATTAATTTCTCAAGGCTGTTTACAAAATGTTGTACAATTTTTTCAATTTAAATCCTTTGAAATCAGTGGGGGACAGTGGATCAGTGCTGGTCAGCAGCCTTTCAACTAAAAGGTGGGAGGTTTGAGCCCAGCCATTGCAGACTCATTTTGATTTGTCAGCAGGTGGGACTCTTAGCTCTTAATGGCCCCTCCCGCAGCATCTGTAATGTATAAGCATGAAGGTGATTGCCTAGGCTGATGGACACCTTCACTGTAAGTCATTAAATGTGGTGTGAATGGATACCGGTGGCATAATATCTTAAAAGGTGCTTTGAGGTTTCAGTTTACCAGAACAGAGCTGCTTGAGTCCACCTGTATGCCGTTCTGTACAGAGTACAAAGGCTCTTATGCCACTTTTAAAAAGCTACAAGAGCTGTAAGTTGGAACATAAGAAGAAAAAAAAGTTGTGCCTTGAAATGTTAAACTGCATTGATTTTCATGCAGCAACAGTGTTATTCCCCATAGCCAAATTAATCTGAAACACTGCCATGTTACAGTTGAGGTTAAGTTTGATTTAAAAGAATAAAATGCTCATTGTCATGTGCCAATGATTAGAGTAATTCAATATTTACTATTTTATCAGGACCACTTGAAACAAATGATAATGCTACCTTTGATGCGTCTGCCTTTTGTTAACAAACTATTAGATGAAATGGGGGTGCATAGATTAATATGAATAGAAAGGAAATCATAAAATACTTTGAACTTAGCCCTGTAAGACTTGCACTGAAGTGCAAACTCCCAGAAGAAACAGACTTAATAGCTTCATACACTTGTATTAACTTTAGCTACATTAAAGTGGATCCTTATTTCCTTACAAGACTTAATTACCACATCCCTGATTGTTGTACTGCCATGTGTCTTGGTTAATTCTGGAAAATGATTTCCATGTAAAAGTTGCACATGTATGTAAATTATTAGGTGCTGCAGTTTTTGTTCCAGCTTCCATTGGATCACATAATAAAGACAGCAATTACTGCTCTATCCCTCTACCTCGGCATGAAGAGAATGAGGGAGTGGCTGCTTCTCAAACCGGCTGTGAGGCTTACCTCTAAGATTGGTTAGGGGAGAGTTTTCGTGTTGCCAGCTGTTCAAAAGCTATTTTTTCCAAAGTAATTTCTCTGTCTAATTACAACAGAGCTCCTGTAACAATGGCTGTAGTTTGGAGCCAATCACGCAGGTATAATCCCCCACTCCTCCCCACCTCCTAAAGTTTTCAATTTCTAGTCTGCACTGTGGTGAGGAATAATAATCAGAGCACTGAATACTCCAGACACAGAGCTTAAAAGATTTCCAGACTTTACTTGAAGTCTATGATACAGACTTTGTACCCCTTGACTAATGTGGGCCTTGCCAGAAACCCTGCCAAAATCAAAATGATTATTTTACAAAGGACTGCCTGTCAGGTCTTCTGTGTTAAACACAGTGAACATCAAACCCTGCTTGTGTGCACCCTGGTTCTCTAAAACCTTTATTCGGCATTGGTCTGAAGTGCATGACGTCAAAATGTCCCCTATTTTAGCCTTCATCATCATCACTCTTGTTTCATCACCAGGCAGCGCTCATTGCCATCCAGAGGGACTATCTCCATTTATCTGTCTCATTCTCTTTCAAACATACTCTGTTGCTCTGTCTGCCTCTTTCCTCCATCTGACAGTCCCCTCGTTTGAGGCCATGTTTTCTTTTCACTAACAAGTCCCCTCTGTGTAATTTCTTTTTTTTGTAGAAACACATAGGAACAATAACACAGTTATATTTATGACACTGAGACAGAAAGAGCAGGGAAACAACATTTGAGGAGGAGGAAGTAGATTTGGTTGTTTGCAGGCAGTCCCCAGTGCACAGTTATTGGCTGAAGAAAAACTCCCATCTGTTGAATGTTTGGTTTCCTTTACTGAAGCTTCATGCACATCACAGTGACTCAGCAGAACCAAATTCTTATCCAGTAACCAAGTAAAAAATCATTTGCTGACAAATAAAGGGCCTGGCTACAATGTGAAAAGGGTCTGAGTGTATACTTGTAATAGAACTAAGCAATATTTGTATGGAAGTACTAACTGGTTAATTGAATTTTGATTATATGTTGTATTTAAAAAGATGTTGGCAGGAGTCAAAAGTTTGATCTCATTACATAAAGGTTTATAATTAAAGCGTGTTTTTTTTTAATGAGATCAAACTATTGACTTCTGCCAACTCCTTTTCAAATACAACATGAAATTAAAACATCATCTCACTTTTCAGCAGAAGAAAATAAGATAAATATTAACTGTTTTCCTGGTAGCTTCTGCTTAGAGTATTAACATTAGGTCATATCAGGGATGCAACACTTCTCAATGGGATATTGATTGTTTCAGTACGCTGACCACTGTTCAACATGTTTGTGAATTGTGGTGTTACTGGCTTTGCGTTAACCCCGCTGACAGCTGTTATAGTATGTCCCTCCATGTTGGCTTGGCTTTGTTGTTGCCTGCCTTAAGGTGTGGCAGCAAGTCTGCGAGAAGGCAAATATTCACTTCAGTAATCTTAAATTGGCAAACTTAATTTTATGTTACTGTGCAAGGAGCGGAAGCATTGAAAATAATTCTTCAAATCCATGGTGTTGGTAGGGCTAGATCTGTAAACAAATAAAGCTTATCGATGCTGCTATTGAGTTAAAATGTGATCTTTGTAAAATGAAGACACAACATCTGCCAACTCTGCAGATTCAAGATAATGACTTTAGCTGCAAGATAACAAAAAATTGAATCTCCTTGAAACAACCTTGAAAGCAAACCCAAAGTTTGTTTTAAGTCCTATTACTTCCCGTACAAATCCATATTTCAAATGTTGTTTAACTGAAAGAAAAATGAAAATCAAGTGTCTTAGGGAGCTGACACACTGTTGCATTGAAGTTGACTGTTTGTTTTCCAGCAATATGAAATTGATATGAAAGCTGTGGGCTACAAACGCTAGGCACACCTTTTCTTTTTTGAAGTTTAGTTTTCAATGTATGGTTATATATTTGTTTTATCATGAATACTGAGGAATGTTTAGAAAGGTTCTTTGTGTAAATATTTTTGTTATTGATACATTTTTTAACCCTTAACTAGTGTGCTATCATAGTCAGGTCTCCCTCAAAATAGACATCTTAATCTCAACTGAACTCCTGGTTGGAGAGATTGTGTTAAAAATAGGATTATGATAGGATTATGTAAGATGTAGTTGCTTTTTGCCTCCATTACCCCTCATTCCTTTAATTTTTTTTCTAAAACACCTAAAAATGAAAGCCCACAAAATACTGCACAGTGCTTGTGTATTAGGCCACCTGTCATAAAACAAGAAAACATGATTATATTTTTAATCTTTCAAAAACCTGTTTGAAAAAATTATATGTTATGTTATTGGACATACATTTTATACAGAATGATTTTTTTTCAAACTAAATTCACCTTTTTATAACCAAATTTGAGCCAACTCACATGGCTTCCTTGTGAAGTCAGATATTAATCAAGCATGACATTTAACAGCTAAATATATTTCTGTTCAGGAATGCAAGTAAATAACCATAACTTGACATCTTTATAAAAAAAAAAAAAAGCTATAACGCGCTTTAATATTTGTTTCTTTTTTTATGAAGCAGATGTTTGAAAATTCATGGAAAGTGATTGTTATATTTTTGCATTAAAACTATCATTTTGGTTGAATAGCTTCTAAATGCTGGCATATTAACCATCACAGAAACAGAAACATGATTTTGGTACTTACCAGTACTGTTAATTAACAATGCTGTTAATTTAGGATAGCTGAGGGATTATCCTTACTTTTGGTGGTGTTCCAATAAATTTGTTGAGCACAGCAGTTACACACATCAAATACAGATCAACACTTTCAACAGCCTAGACTGTTAAAACTAAATCAAACAGAAAATAATACGCTAATTATCAGTATTATTATTACAATATATTAGTAATATAGGATTTAGAGGAAACGACCAGTACATACATTGCTAATTCTGCAAGGGTAATTATATTTATTGTTTCACCATACATTTTCCACACACATACAGACACATACAGCAGAGTTGGCATCCACTTATGGAGGAGTGTTGGCAGACAGCTGCTGCACATGAACAAGCATCCTGAGCAGTTTAGGACACAGAGTCACACCCAAAACCAATGTCTGGAAGTAACCGTGCACCTCTCCAGCAACCATACTTAGTGCTGTACTGGGACTAAACCTGATGAACCCTGAATCCCCCCTAACTCCCTCTTCTATCAAATTAAATCAGAATTATCTACCACTGAAATTGAATATGCATGCATCAGTTTGACTGTTCTCACACCCTCTGTTCAGTGGCCAACTCCCTGAGTCAACTTCTCCAGTCATAACACCTAAACTTGACAACCTGGAGTTCACAACTGTGACACAGTAGCAGCTAACAATGAACCAGCAGAACATCCCATCCCCTGTTTGTTTGAATCTCAAATCCACTGTTTTTTAGTGTGGGCCATCTGGATGCATTATTAAACCCCTCAGGCAAAGCGACCTCCTGTAAGTGCTCAACAAAAACTAAAATGAGCTCGTCCTTGAACATTTACTCAGATTGATTTTTGAGAAAACTCCATGCTGCCATGGCCAAATGTCTTGGAAAATTCATCAATATGCAGTATCAGTAAAAAAATATACAAATGGGCATTCGAAATGTGTATGTATAAGAGCAGCTGGTAATTTCCATTAGGCTGTGCATTTAGAGACATTTACACTGGTACAACTTCTGCTTACAACAAGAACCTCAGTGAGCAACAATGTAATGTGGAAATGTCTCACTTAATTCATTTCTTTCTCCACTGGAGCTCAGCTGGTGCCCTGAGATAACATTGTTCATGTTGTGGAGCTCCACAGTTTTACTGTCTCTCAGTGTGGGCGGTTGGTGTGGGAAGGGGACACGGAGAACTTGTGTTTGTGTGTCTTGGTAGGATGTTTTGGTTGCATGGCCTTTCTTATCGCAACACTTACATACTCTCTGTCCTTGAGACACACCATGCAATCAGAGGCAAACCATTTAAATTGAGACCAATGAGGTTTTCATAGCTCCGTTTGCCAAGGCTTGTAAACTGCTTCACATTTTCAGGACATTTAAATTATTGCTGGTGTTAGTGATGAAATTTATTTCTCTAACTGCTCCTGTTTGCACTTGTATCCTTCCCTCCTGCCCTATAGTTTTGACTGCTGCAGATGTGAACATTGAGAAATAAGGTTTTTATTTTCTGCGTTTCTCCTCTTTTATTGTTTTTTTGTCTCTTATTTCTCTGATGAAAGTTACCACTCTCTGATTTTCCCCCTCTGTATGTGTCCCTCTCCTGCTATTTTATTTTCTTTCTTGGTTACATTCTGCAGTTTTATCTCGGCGTACTCGTCTGTCTTTCACCAACTCTTTGAACAAAGCCGTGATAAGCGATGCCGGCTCGCTGTCTGCATTCCCTTCTCTGCGTCCCTTCTTGCATTAGTATGCTAACATTACTTTCAGCTGATTAGATAGCCCACTTCAAGGATGAATCCCCCCCTAGTGGCCCTCTACTTGTGTGTGTGCGTGTACACATGAACACCACACCACCCCTCTCTCTCTTTCTCTCTCTCCCTCGCTCTCCACTCTCCGCTCTTCAAGGTAATGATGGTTGTCTGCTTTTAAATGGTGAATAAGAATGACCTCCCACATGGCGCCCCACTATTCTTAATTTGTGTGTAACACAATAACGAGGAGCTTCTGTCCTTGTCATTCAGTCTCTTCTTTAAATAATTCATAATTTATCTTTTCTATTCCGTCCTTTCCGGTCTCCTTTTGCATTGTAATGTTTATCTTGCTTTGTGTTAAGAATGTTTCTCCAAATATTAAACAATTCCCTGAATCTAATGTTATCTTATCTTATTTCATCCTTTCTTTAACACTCTCCAATTCCAGTCTCCGCTTTATCATTCCTGTTGTTGTATTTCTCTTTTCTGTCCTCTTCCTTTTCATATTCTTTCTTTTACTCCCTCTTCTCCCTCATGAACCCTCATTCTGCAGTTGTTCTGTCAGACAGGCCACCTACCGTCTTCAGCCTCCCCTCTCACAGCAGAAACTGAATGTAAAACAGATTCTCAAAGTGATGACTGGTTTCCTGCAGTTTGAGAGGCCTCGACTCGTTTTAGATTTTCTTCTTTAAGCCTGTCTTTGTCATCTAATCTTTTTGACTCTTCGTCGTTTTCCTCTCATACCAACTAAAACTTCATCAGTGTGTTAAATAACAGGTTTGGTTCTTGTTTGCACAACTTACAGGCATAAAGTGCAACTTTCTTTGACTTTGACAGCCCTTTTTCCAGCTTTTAGTTTGACCTCTAGGTGGCAACAGTGCCATTAACACCCTGCAATGTTCTCAATGGGCTGATGTCCTTGATGTCAGGAGCTAATTTTAACTGATTGTGACTTTGTATTGTTTAGATGTTTTCCTTTTTTTAACTGACGCTCTTATGGCGCTTATAATTTGGTGTCCTGTTTCCGCACAACCTTAACTTAATGACAGTTATCATTTCTCCCATTTTTAATTACTTGATGAAATGTTGTATTCCAAAAGAAAACACATTTGATTAGTTTTGTTTTGTTCCCTGTTTTAGAGTGTAATGTGTTCAAATATTAACAATAAAACGTATTAAAGGTAAAAACAGTCAGTAAATGTTCTATATGTGAACATCATACAGTAAAAATTGGGTTAATCAAAGTGAAAATGAGTGCTTCTTACAAATACAAGTAAAGTCTTTAGCAGTTTTGTTCTTTATTAGGAATTTCTGATTTCAAGAAATAATCTAGTTAGATTAACAGAAATGTCATGGTCAGACTTTTAGGAACTCCCAAAAATGTTAACTGGACCTCTGGAGAAGTATTAAGTGGCAAACATCGAGCTTGGTAAATCAACATACAAATTAGTCCTTTGACACTTTTTCACTTTTAAGGATCACTTCAGGAACACTTCACATTATTTTCTGAACACATGTAGAAGGAGAACTTTTTTTTTTACATTAGGCGTGTTTTAAAAGTACAGCATGGATGACTGGGAAGAAGAGACCATTGGGTTTTTTATCAATGAAGAAACCATTCCCTTTGGAGACACTGTGAAACAAAACATGCCAAAGTTAAAATTTGTCAAATAAGCAAAATCAGATGTCTTAGATTGAGGGCATTTTTTTTTTATTGTTGTGATATATGCAATGACATTTTTTATACCAGCTTTCTGTCAAAAGGATAATATTTCACCTCACTTGTGTGCTCATAAAATCAGACAAAAACTGGTAAGGTTTGATTTCATTCTTTTGATTAGGAACTGGAGTAGAAAACCAATTTCAAGGAATCAATTAACAGTTCCTTTATAAATACCTTCCACTGTGTTCTGCGTGCCTTGTAATTCCATGAAGTCATGCTCTCATCAAGCAGAATTTATAACAAAGATGTCAAAATTTTAATTAGGGCTGAACAATTAATTGCAAATTAGATTAAATTGCAATATGGCTTGTTGCAATTTTCAAATCGCAGACAGTGCAATATTTGTAACCCAAAATGTGTTGAACATTTTGGCATTGTGATGAAGTTTCTTGCAATTTCATGCCTATTTTAACCTTTTTTAACCCAGTTTTTACAACTTTATGCCTATCTTGCTCCCATTCATCTTCTTTTTTTGGCCACTGTCAGACCATGTTTGGAATTTTTACATGGTTTTTGAAATTTAATCCCAATTTTGCTGCTTTTTTCAATTTTCCTTAGTCACTTTTGAATTTTTTTGCCTTTTTTTTTTTTTTTTGCAATTTCATACCTTTTTTGTACCTATTAACTTTTTTCCGGTTTCGTACCATTTTTTTTTTTTTACCTATTTTTTGGAATTTTATACCTATTTTGCTTCTGTTCTTCACTTCTCCACTTTTTCTCAAATCTTTTATACTTAGATTGAGTTAATGTCATATTGGTTATACTATAAAACGATCTACTGCTTATGTTTGTGTAAGAATACATAAGATGAGAAACATTAAAACAATCGCAGAGTAAATCACAATTGCAATATTGGGGAAAAATATGCAATTAGATTATTTCCTCAAATCTTGCAGCCCTAATTTTAATCATACAGAAGGCAGAAGCCGTTTATATTGTGCCCTAATTTTCAGCTAAATGAAACTGACTGCACAACATTTCATGGATTTTTATTAGTGACATGTTGGACATTGTTGCCACTAAAGACCTATGTATGTAGGCCAGCTTTTGCCTGTACTGAAAATCTACAGGAATCTAAAAGGGAATAATTTAAGAATTGGATCAATAAGCAGAATCAATATTGGTATTAATATCAAGTCTAATCAGTTACCACTCTTTCATTTAACACAAACTAAAGGCAACATTCATTGTGTGTTTTATACCAATGTGAAAATACATGTCATACAATGACTGTGCTGTTGTGATTGTCTGCTCTAAAGGGTAAAACTAATGTGGTTGTCCTCTTCATGCAAAAGCATGTCAATGAACCAACTCCTTTTTCTGTTTCCACTTCACTAGGCACCCATGTTCTCCTGGCCTCGGCTGAGGGATGCAGACCCTGTGCTGCGCTGTGAGATGGCTTCCACCGGAGAAGTGAGTGCCAAAGAAATAAACCATCCAATTTGTGTGTTGATTATTTTCTCACCACCTTATTTGGAGCTCAATATTTACAGTTGTGTATCTGTTTGTGTTCTGCAGGTAGCTTGTTTTGGACCAAACATTTACTCAGCCTTCCTCAAGGCTATGCTCTCAACAGGCTTCAAGCTCCCACAGAAGGGCATCCTGATTGGGATTCAGGTAAGACTACAGCCATCTGGAAGTCCTCTCGCCTCCTGCTTGTGATGCCTTTTGGTACTTCCTGCTCACAAGACACTGACTACAGCATGCCTTCTGAACAGGTGGCTTTAAATCTTGCAGGCTATCGGCTTCTCCAAATGCCAGCTTGCCACTCCTTTGTTTGTTTCGCCCAGAATTACATCTTGATTCGTGCTGCTCTAATGACACTTTTGTGATTTGAAAATAGCAAATCTCTCATGTGACTGTTTCTGTAACTCAGAAGGGATGAAAGACCACTGAAGTCAATGAAAAAGAAAAGTAAAGCTGGTGTCTTCATACCTGAATGAGAAATACACTGATGCAAAAGTCAGCCAATGATCAAAACACAAATCCTTGTTATAAAGCCTCCTAAATTGAAGAGAAGCCACAGAAACAGCCGTGATACAAAACTGTTTTCATGGTCCTTAATCATTAAAAGGCAGTCTTGATTCCTCACAACTTTGCTGCAAAATAGAAAAGGAGGAAATCTAAACCCAAGCACAGCACTGCTTAATGGCATCCCATTACATGATTTTTGTAATTAAGCCTTGCTGCCACCCCGGGTTGCCAAACTGAGAGCTTGACTAATGCAGCTTAAACAAAGCACTCACAACAGCAGCTGTATAATTGGTGCTCTTGGGGAACAGGTCCTATGCAAGGCAAGTACCAGGGGTCACCGTTACATGGCTGAGGAGCAACAACACTTTAGACCGATGAATCCAAAAAACAGCAACACAAATGTGATTGGGAAATATTGTGGCAGCAGGATTAAAATCATTTTTTAACTGCAGTGCTGAGGCTTCAAGTCACCAGGTGCAGGAGCTATGAAAGTGCACTGGTATGGCTGCCCGACATAGTACTGTTGTTTAAGTGCATTGTTTCATCATTATTCAGTCTATTGACTGAAAGTTTACTGACACTTTATCTAAGTGTCTCTCTCTCATGCAGTTCTCATTTCCATCTCCTTGTGTTACAGTTGGCCATGTGCTGATATCTATAGCCTGTCTTTAACTTGTCCACTAGCTTCTTTGTAATTATTGAGGGCCCTCTGTCAAACATCGAAGCTTGCATGATTGTTGTGTTTATAAGCTGTCCTAAAGAGTGGTAAAAAAGGGTTAGATTTCTGGGGTCCAGCATTTCAGAGAGACCCCTAAAAAACAGCAGTGATGTGGTTCATATATCTATTGTTTTTATTATTTGTTTTAATGTAAATGCTAACCATAACCTGTTCAAACCACAAATGCAATGTTTTAATTGCTGCATGTTTAATATTGATTTGGTACAAACCAATTTTATAATGTTAATATTATTTTGGACTTATTGTAGTTGACTTTGAGATTGCATTGTCATACATCTTTCTTCTCAGTATCTAATTTTTCTAGTAAGCCCCACAAGTGATTGTGGCCAGGTTAAGGAAACTAGCACTAACACTCCAGGTCCAGCATTTCTGCATTGAAATGATCAGATCACATTGGGGGCCAAGCCACTTCTGTTGGTGGCCCTTTTTTGTTTACAGGGATGCAACAAATCTCAGTCTTACAGTGTTCTGCGTGGCACTCGTGGTTCACTGTACGCTCGTGAATTGCAGTATTTTCAGTTTTGCGTAAAATGTTCTCCCATCCATTATTTATCTCTGGTATTGACCCTACATTGTGTGCCTGCAACTCAGCTTATAGGTATGAGAAAGCAACTGGTGATAATCCTATTACACTGAGCTAAAGCTGTGTCAAGACAGTACACATTAGGCCTACAAAGAAGTGTAGAAAAGCAGACATAGGGAGAGGCACTTTCAATCTCAAATCTGTTTTAGAAGAGATCTGCCACATATTTCAAAACAAGGACATTTCTTTAGAACTATTGTTGCTGCATTTGAAGTTTCACAGGGTCCTGTGACATAATGTTGATCCATATTGTCCATACTGCACAAACATAAGCTTCAGTTACATCTGCACTGTGCATCAAGTAAAACCAAAATGCCATACCTTTCCACAGTCTGCTTGGGAAATGTCTTTGACTGTCACTGGGAGTAGCATGTTGACTAATAACACTGACTTCTACCTCAAGAAACTAATCCTCATCTGCCTACATAAGATGTGAAAGAATTAATTGTGGGTCCTGGTGGTTTAAAAATATTAATCTAGCATCAAAATTGGGTTGAAACAGGCAGGGTGGAAAGTCAGTCAATCACTCAGTTTATTTTAGAGCTGGGCATTAATCAGCTATAAAAAAAAGCTATATTTTTAAGACTTTCTTATTTTTACAAGTGTACTTCTTTGTTTTGGCCAATCTTTAATGTTCAAAATGATGATGACAAAAGCAAATATGTTCGATGAAGGCAAATGGTGCATGTTTCAAAATCAACAAGTAATCATGTGTAATGATCATGATCTCAGTATCTGTAAAAATGAATGTGATTATGATTTTTGCCATAATCTACTAGCCTTAAGTTCTTTATTAAAAATATAATTATTAACAGATGCATACAATTGTGGTCATAAAAATTTGAAATGAGACTCATCAAAAGCTGGCCAGAGCATGTATAGGGCCCAGGACAACAAACGGTCAGAACATTAACAAACTTAACAACGTGTCATATGGGTACATTTTGATGTGTTCAGTATCACTTCCGAAAAGTACAACACGGAAAGTCATCACTCATTCATGAATGAAATTGAGCAAATAGGTAGTTTGTTTCTTCTCATGTGTTTATTTCTTTGTTTATTTCATAGTGTTTTCCATTTTTTATATTTGCTTATATGCCTAAAAAACAAAAATAGTTTGGGGATATTTTTTGTGAATTATTTATTTTTATTAATAACCAATTGCTGTTGCTGCAAAATTTAAACACCTAAAAAGAGAGTACTGAAAAAACTAACTGAACTCAATGAAAAAACAAAAACCTCTTTTTACAGCCTTCTGTGATATGACTGCAGTGTGAGCCAAGGCTATTGGCCCTTCTTGCCCACCGTACTCATCTGTGATATAAATTCTCTTTGACATGGCTCAAGTGCAACACAAGTAACATTTAGATACATTTAGACACATTCAAGCACAAAGGGAGACTGTTAGAACAACAGCTGGAAGTGTTTCTTGTTTCATTTTGTTGTGAGTGATTATTGCTCAGGTGTTCAGGGTCTTTTCGTTGATGTTTATCAGGACCAGTGAGATGTTGTAGCCTCCACCTGATCGAAACTGGTGAATGGGTGGGTGGTGGTCCTTTGTAATCAGTCCTGTTTACTAAAATGTTGTACAGTAACAGTTCAGGGATTGAGATAAACTGACTGCTGTTTTATTACCATGTTGTAAATGACCCTGCAATTCCTACAAACATCAGTCTGTTAAGTTTTAAGTCTCATATCCAAAGAGAGTCCATTTAACACATTACAGTCCCTCACACTTGATTCTAGTCTCACATAGCACATGTCATTTTCCCCCATTAAATTCTCTTGCAATTGCAACAATCACAAGGTTGCATCCCAAAAAGGCAAACCATATAAGACATCAGTATGGTATATAAGACGTACTGTCATGGACTGAGAAATATACGATTGTATAACAAAATCAAAGTGCTATTGTGGGAGAGCAGTAATTTTAGGAAGCATATTGTTTACTAAGCTTACGGGCACGCTGTCTGAACACAGTTGGTTGCAAATTAGAGGCAAAAAACCCTCACAAAGGACTTTTCAGCACTTTCCGTGTGTTTGTAGAAGCCATTAAGTGGGTCATTTGAGGCTGATGTCTAACAACATAAATGCTTTTTTATTCATCCTTTGCATTCTGTGTTTGTGAACAAATATGATAATGTTCAAGACCTGAAAGCCATTACTAATCCACATGAAGATTATAGGTTGCTGCATTTTACTTGTCTTGGCCCCTGAATGTTTTTCTGTAGGTGTTTATTGTGGAAAGATGTACTTTTTATGTTGCTTCCCACAATTTTATGTTTAATAAAAGCTTTTCAAGCAGTAAATATACCAAAGTGTCATCATAACAGCATCTCGAGGAGCATCATTTTGCACATTTTAAGACTCTGTGCCTTGGTCAGATGCAGATATTTTTCCAATACTCCTCATTTTAAAGTAATACACTTGTTTTGGTTTCTTGTTTTGAAATGTCAGAATCAGAAGCATATTAAATTCTCCGATCAACCAAACAAATCTGGGATTATTCTGTTCCCCTTTCATGCTAAAATTTATATTAAAAACAGTTTAAAATGTGCAACAAGCGTAAGGAATTTTAAGACAACATAGTTAAACAAAAGTATTTTTGAAATGCATTAAATGAAGAAGATAAGACTTATATTCAGGAGAAGTAAAAAAAACGCAGGATAATGAAATGCACTAGATAATTTCCACGCCTGGAAATCATAAGAGGGGCTCAGGGCATGGAATGCTGGTTTTATCACAAGGTCTTTTATGACCATCTCCTCATTAGTGGTCATGGATATGTGGCCCAAAACGAAAAGGTATCTGTGATGGTGGCTTGGGTGGGCTTGGCCTAGCAGTAACACAAGGTTAATGGTAAACTGGTGGAGGGGAATTGCCTTTGAAAATGTCAAGTCTGTGGCTCAAGCTATGGCCAAGATATGGGCCAAAATGAACGTGCAGGGTCTGTGAAGACAGTGAGAGTAGGGTGGGGCCAACTCAGCTGGCTTTTATGCAAGTTGAGTGGGTGGCTGGGGGAGAGGGATCACCAGTGACTTTTTTCAGTGTTTTTCAAGAATAACTCTGTGAAAATTTGTAAATCTCTTAGAAAAGTCACAGAACACTGATTGGGAACAGTCTGCATATTTTGATATATAATTTGTGGGGTTTTCTCAGAGCCATCGAAGAAGAAGCATGGCAAAATTTTATCCGGAACATGGTGAAATTTGACTATAAATGTGCAGAATAGCAATAGGTGCTCGTGGGTATAGTCCAGAGCCCATATAAATTGTTACTGAGCTTAATGGGTTGGAAATCCTTGTGTTGCGTATGGGATCTGATTTTCATTTTAATATGCATCCGTCTTGCCCTGTTTTTATACTTGAGATTTATATTGCACTGCTGTACAGTTAAAGCTGCAGGTTTACTATTTCTTTTATTCAGTTGCTTCAGTGTAAGGCACTTTGTAGCTCTTGACTCTCAGTAATGCAATTCTAATAAATCAAATACATAATCATAGATTTTGACCTGAACAGGATCCACAGCCCTCCTAACTCCAGATATTACAATGTGTGTAGTCGAAGGGTAAAAAGAAAAGTATCTAGAGGGAAAAAAAACTCTACATTAGATAAAGTTCAGGCACTTTTATCTTCTGCCTTCATGTGATCATTTCAGGCTACAATAGTGCAACACTCTTTTGAATAAGTAATTGAAAGGTCATGATCATTAAGTACATTTTTGGCATTAATTTCATGCACATATTAGAATAATGGGGATAATTGACTCACATTATCATTATGGATTTAAAAAAAAGGTATTTGAAACTCCTGAAATACAATTTTAACACAGTGAAGGAATTTTGATAAGTTTGTAGTTTGTCTAAATTAAGGGATCAGCTCTGGTCAAGTCTTGGATCAGAAATTCAACAGGAAAGCAATTTCCATAGTATACGGCATTAAAGTGAAGCCATTTTCCTTTTAAGTGTATCCATATTAGCTAAAAAAGATCAACACTGTCATAAGTTCTTGTAGGTCTAGAGATGAGTGGAAAGTGAAGCAAGTCTAAAGATGAAAAGAAGGAACTGTTGTTGTGGTTGTGATGCAATTATTTAGACAAGAGGAATACACTCCCTCTCTCCAGATATAGCACCATATTTCCTCATGTTCTCCTTCTTCCCTCCCATCCAGCACTCATTCCGACCCAATTTCTTGGCTACAGCCCACCAGCTGAAAGAGGAAGGATTCAAGGTGAGAAAATAAAGTTTTTAAGTTTTGAACATTACAGGCTAGACTGACCATTGGAAGCATGACATGTTTTTCTGTGATTCCCTTATTTAAAGCTTCTTTGTGGATGTTTTGCTTTAACCATAATTAAAATAAACAGATTTTATTCAGCCCTTTTGTTAAATCTCTATTAAAGCTGTCATACTGCCTTTTCACTGTCTTTTAGCTCTATGCTACAGAGGCCACGTCTGCCTGGCTGTGTGCAAACGACGTGCCTGCCTCTCCGGTGGCTTGGCCCTCTCAGAAGGGAGAAGACACCAGTTTACCCAGTATCAAAAGGTTCAATCTTTTTTTTTTCTTTTCTTTTGCACACTGAATGGCACTTTTTCTTTAGATACACGAAACACAGACAGTAAAGCTAAACCAAATGTAAAACACTGACCCAAAGCTATCAAGAACAGCCTTTTTTATTGTTCTGGAGGCAGGACTTAAGTAACACATGCATTTTGATTCATGAGATGCTAAATTGGGATATCTAATGTGATATCTATTCAGATAGTGCCTTTAGATCTAAAGGCATAGCCCCTTCATTATCCCTCTGATATGCTAATAAGATCAAAGAGGATGCAGCCAACTTAAAAGTCCAGAATCATCGCATTAGCCCAAATTAAAGCTTAAAGTTGGAGTATGAGGAAAATCTTATGCCAGCTCAAATTTGAGAGATTGAGTAACGCAGTGGAGATGTCTTTGTTCTTTTTGCTATGGCCAACAATGAGATTAAATATACCATGCCCTTTTTGAGGCAATACATTAACCAGAAGTACTTTGACCCAAGCAACCTTTATATGATATACAAAGATAAAACATCAAGTTCAATTTTATGAATAACTCAGTTTGATTAAATTCAATGCAATGTGGTTCATTTTATCCCAATTCAAATTGACCATTCAATCCCAAAAACTCTCTGGACTTTCATTTCATAACTAAATAATTTCAAAGTGTTTATTAAAGAGACTTACTTTCAGATCTCCTATAAAAGAAAATGGCTCTTATGAACATCAGTCCATTGGCTCCATAAAGTTTTTCTAAACAGCAATTTCCCCAAAAGACACAAATTAAAGCCAATTTATCTAGCAGTTTAACAAGATGTGGAAAAATCACATAAAAGAGCTCTGTCCGCTTATGCAAGACGGATAAGCTAAAGAATAATTGACCAATGAAGAGTTACAGAAGCAAATCACGTCTTCATGCTTGATTAATATTTTTCTTTATAAATGTTGTTGAACCTTGACTATGCTTAGGGACTGTGTGGTCTTGAAATCTGACAGAATTCTCTTTGAGTTAGAAGGATTAGAAGTTAAAAAGGCATTAGAAAGTTGTTTTGTTTTTTTTTTACCAACAAGGATTAGGGCCAAAAGAAATATGTTTTAAAAAGTTTAGAAAACAATCTCATAAAGTTAAGAGAAAAATCGTATTAAGTTAAGAGAGTAAAATTAATACGTCTATTTAAATTAAAGCATTAATACATTTTTGTTGTTAATATGTTTGAAATAAATACACTAAACTGAGCTAAATCAGAACTACGTAAGATTTAGGCTTTCAGCTCTTTAGGGGCCTCTGTGGACGTTGAGTGTAACTGCTCGGTTGTAAAACAGAGTGCCTCACACCAACATGCATGTGTTGACATACAGAGGGAGGAGAAGCGAGCTGACAGAACTTCTCGAGGGATAAATTAACCATTTGGACTGATAAGGTACAGTCTGATCATGTTTCTATTTGAATAAATCATCATGTACTTACAAGTCCAACAAAAGCAGGGCTAAAACAGCATCAATCGGACATCCCTCCTCGTCTTTCAACTCACATCAGCGAATGAACTGGCCAGTGTTCATCCCCATTAGCCTGTTTCTCTCCTGCTTTCCTTTTTATTCATCTCCTCCGTTAAAACGTTTCTTTTCTGCGGGTTTTTCGCTGTTTCCACCATAATAACAACTCTACATTTAGCTTTCTTCTTCTTCCTTCTGTTTAACAGCAGGTGGCATCCAACATCAGAGGAGCATTACCGCCACCGGAATATAAGGAATATATTAGGAATATAAGTGCATATTTACTCTGTTTCAAAAATTCTAAAACCGCTTTATATTCTCCTTTTCCCCACGTGTAGCTTTCACCTCGAGGGGGAATTGACATAAAGCAGTCAAAGCAGTAAAAATCTGTAATTTTTAGTGCGGAAGTGTTCCCACCATCCACACCAAAGTTACGTAGAGCCAGCGAAGGTGATACAGACCCCCTCAGACCATGACAAAGGTGTCATTCAACCTGTTGGAAGTTGAATGACTCTAGAAACAGTATATTACGGTGGAAAAATGACTTAGTGTTGGTTTAAGCTAGAAAACAAACTTTATTCTGAAAGCTTGTACCAGAAGAGCAGCCACCCGCCTACACAAAGAGGATAAAATGAGAGTGTATGCTTTTTTTGATCTTAAGTTTTTACAAATAGCCTTCTTAATGTCTTTATTCTCCTAATTTGATTATATTATTGTTGTAACTGTGACTGTATTCATGGAACTTCATGAGATTATTCTGCTAACATTTCAACTTTATTTCCGTAGCTGTATGAGATTATTCTTCTCTTGTTTTTACATGGCCCTCATCCTCCATCTCAAAATTGTCACTGTGTTGCCAGCCTAAAGTCATAACAAAATTTTAAACTCTCACCAAATTCTGTTTGACTCCACCTAAGGAGAAGCCATGTCTCTTGCTTGCAGCATTTGAATTAAACCAAACTTTTATTTCATTCATGTTTATGTTATCGAAAGACTTGAGCTGTCTAAGGAACAACCTCTGTGTGACATTAGAGGAACATAGAGCCATTGTAGCAGCTCCTGATAGTCAGTTAATGATTCTGCAAACAAGTCATGATCGCGCCACAATGAAGCCATCTGGACCATATGTTTGGAAATGAGCTGCTGAAGAAGAGGATGTAAAGGGAATTTAATAGGCTTTGGCCAAAACAACACACACACACACTCACACTGACACAGATAGACACATGAGGCTGGCATCAGCTGCGGAGGATGGCATAGAGGCTAACACTTTATGGAGAAGAACATGACCTTTGTTGTCACTGTTGTTCGTCCTCTGTACTTCCATTAGGATTCAGCCCTTATCCTGGGCCGACTGTCAGAGGCCGTCAAATGAAAAACACAGTGAGGAAGCCACGACTTGGCCCTCTGTGGCTGTGTGTGCAAGAGAGAGATACTATACGTATTAAGGGCCAACAAATGTAATTAAAACGCTCAACTGTAGCAACAGACTTTGATGGAAATAGTCTAAAATTTGGTGTATAAGCACAGTTTAAAAGCTAATGGTTACTGTAGAAATGTGGGGCTGTAGTAGGGGTGTGTGTTATCTGCAAAAAAATGTATTATGATTTTTTAGTGCATTATCCCATACTCAATTTTACTAACTTTTCAAAGTTGACCAGCCAGAACCCAACTTGCATCCATAATATTAGTTTAAGTGCACAAATAGCTGAACTACATACAAACCACTTGGGATAAAACTTGTCTTCAGAAATAAACCATTATTTTATTGCATGGAGTGTTTAAATATTTGCAGTATGAGTCAAAGGGTAATGGGGCTGTGGACGGCATCACAAAAAAACAAAAAATATTTATCCCCTGCTTTTTGAACAGTTTTATCTCTTAAATGTTGGCATTTTGCGCAATTTTAGTGATATATTTAAGTGTCTGCTTTTGTGTTCTTAAATCTGCTGCAGTGATTATCTCACGCATTTTGGTGAAATTATAAATGAATTCATTTTTTAAAACATATGGACTTGACAGTTTTTTGTTCTGCACAAGTTTAATCCAACAGCATTTATGCATCTTTATACAAGGGCAACACAGTAAATATGCAACTTTGTATGAAAGTACAGGATTTTCTTCAGTTAGATGGATAATTAAGACAAAATAAACACATTTTTACATCTGTAACGGGGTCATGGAGAAACTGGGAAGTTAGTTTTTTATGACAACATTTCCATATTTATTCTTAATCACTGAAGGGTCAGAACTCAACGATATCAAGTGAAAACACACTCATCTCGTCTGCTGCTGCTTTGAACTGGAGTGAAATTTCACACAAATTCTGGTGCAGTTATCTGACACACCAGATACTATACAGAATATACTTCACTAGTTCATGGTCCACAGCCCATTAAACTTTTTTGGGGAGAACAGAACATTTAAAAAAATTATCTTGCAGCTGATTGGACAATGGTTCTGTCAGTCACATGTATGGGCCAATCAGATATTGTAGTAAGCAGATGCTACTGGTGTGGTGTAACGTACAAGAGGTCAGCCAGTTAGTGGAACAAACTCTCGTCAAAACATGTTGGAAGTGGAGGAAAAATATCCTTTCTTTCAGGGAAATGCCTTCAGTGTTGTTTGTTTTTCATTTAAGAAAGAAAACAGTGCAGATGTGATTAGACTGTTAGCTACTGTGCTAATCTGTGTATGAGCAGTCACTCCCTGCTGTTGTCATGCTCTTATCTGTTGCCTCTTCTTGTTTAAAAGTATGAGCTTGGCAAGATGGATCTGTGTGATTACAGACATTGAACCAGGCAGATCCAGCTAAACTGCAAGGTTACAAGTGCAGACTAAAATAACAGACTCTGGTCTGCCTAAACAGGGATTTCAGTCCACCTCTAAGTTGACCAGAGTTTAGTTTGCAGTGAATGTGGCAGCCATAGTAACCAAATGAGAGCTTGAACCAAAAAGGCAGATGTTATGGCTTGAATTTGGATAAATATCACAACAGTTAGCAAGCTAACTTAGCTTTCATTGAAAACATCAACATCCGGTTCTCTCAACAGGTTGATGTCTACAAGTCCATGCAGAACAAATCGCTACAGCGTAAATGCCAATTTCACCCAAGCAGCCTTAAAACAACGTTGTCTTTATTTTAGAAATCAAAACACTGCCAAACTGCTTTAAAAGTGTTTTATTATATGTAGCCCAGTTGTGTTTTTCACTGTGACAGAAACTAAATAGAATGAAAATGAAACCTCATCTGACCTCATTGTCCTTTAGTGTGAGTTTGTGCATAAATGGTTGTCTGCATATTTCAACCCTCCGATTGGCTGGGATGTCTGCTGGGATGGGCTCCTGCCCCCAGTGATGCCAAAAGGGAAAAGCAGAAAGGAGATAATTGAAGATGGATATGGCTGCACTGGTACACTGATGAAAAATAGTTACTAATAGAGCTGCATTTAGAAAAAAAATATACCATGAACTATGTATATCTTTCTGATGACATTATCAAATGTTGGATTCATGTTTATTTTGTCAGATTGATTAGCGAGGGTCACATCGACTTGGTAGTCAACCTGCCGAACAACAACACCCGCCACCTGAAGGATAACTTTGCCATCCGCAGAATGGCTGTGGACTACGGTGTTCCCCTCATCACTAATTACCAGGTCAGTAATGTCCACCACCAGTGACTGATTTTGCAAATACATATTATTGAACTCTTTCCTTCAGGGACTCAGTGTTCTCCTTTTTCTGTGTGTTTTAGGTGGTGAAGCTATTTGCAGAGGCAATTCGCTACGCGGGTGAGCTAGACACGACCAGCCTCTTCCACTACCGGCAGAAAGAAAGCCAAAAAAGAGGCGCTAGCCAGCAGCATTAAAAGTTCCCTTTCTTTCCCTGTGGACTCTTGGTTACACAGAAGGATTAAGTGGGAGCAGATTTACCCTTTACACTTTTCTTGAATGCCTTGTTTCTGTTTTTTAATCCTGCGATGTGAAGAAATTGTTTTTACCTTGTTTTACCAGAACTTAATAACTAACGATGTTTATGCATCATGACAATGTGGTTTACCGAGTTACCTTAGAGGAAGGTACATCTATTTAATGTCATTCATTTGATAAAGTCACAAAAGTTTGGACCAGAGTCTTGTTTAAGTATGTCAAAGGTCAAAAAACCCTTTAAGCTGAACTCTGAGATGAAAAAATGACAGAAAAGAATACAACACAACAGGGGTAGCATGAACTAAAGTGATAAATGAGAGGGTATTCTCCTGGCTTTTTAGTGAAGCATACCTCTAAGAGTGAAGTTTCTGTTATATTACAGCATTTGTTTTTTTTTTCTTTTTTTTATTCAAGGTCCATTTTTTTTCTTTGTTAGATTTTTTGTTCAAGTGTTCATGCAATTTATGCTATAAGGAATTAACCTCCTTAGCTATGCCAGGCTCAGTTTTTATCAATGACTTATTTCAAATCCAAACACTTTTTATTTGGCTAGTCTGAAACGGCAGAGTTTCTTTAAGTCATACAGTAGTTTTAGCCGATAACAAACTGAAGCTGAGGTAGGATGAGGATATTACAGTTATTCTAAATGCATCTTAGGATGAGAGGGAGCTTTAATTTTGCAAGAGCTTAAGTCCGGAGCTCTTTTTAAGGTTCAATCATAATGACAACTGATCTGTCTATATATTTAGATTTATGTGTGTATATACTGTATGTTTGCAACCAGATCTGCTTTTATCTGCTCTGCATTTAAATCACACAGTCTTAATTGCCAGTTAATTATTCACTGTTACATGAACAAAACATTAAAAAATGACAACATGATATCTTGTTGTTTCTGTTCATTGTTTCAATTGATTTGTTCAGGCACAAAACACATTTTCCCCTTATCTGATGATTTCTCTGTGTTTGTTTGCATTCTTTCTTCTAATTTTATATTGTTGAAGTGCATCCTTAAAGCAGATCATTCACATTTGCTTTTAAAACCAAACAGAAGTTTCATCGGTTCATAAGGCAGTCACTGTGAGGATCTCTGGGAGGGTTTTTGTTCAAATGATCCTCCTGTCAGATCATTTTCATTGCATTAAACAAAGTCCATAACTTCAAGCTGAGTGGTAGTTGAGTTTCATCTGTGTTCACCTTGTAAAGTTCAAGCTCCTGAGCTACTCATCTTATGAGCAGCACTCTATAAAGTTGTTTTATTAAACAGCAGATCAGTGTAACATACTGCTGTTTTTAAAGGGTACATATAAAAACAAACTTTGCTTTCTCTTTTCTCACTTTCCTTTATTCCTCTCTTTTTTCCTCCTTTTCCTCCATGATTTTACAATCTGTGCCTCACATCTACGTTACAGTGACCAACAGCAGTGCATTGCACAGAAGCGGTGACCATTCGTGCCAAACACAGCGCCCTGTATCGTGGTTCAGATTGAATAAATTGAATTACTCAAGGAATTGTTTCAGCCCTGATGCTGAAGTCGAGCATCAGAATTTCTGCTACAGCATTCAGATGGCAGGGTCAGAAATTTGCCTTCATGAAATAATAGCATGTAGTGTTGCTGTGGACCATGTCCATTTGGACCATGTGTCCTCTGATGGCCCCTTCCAACAGAAAAATGTGCCATGTCACAAAGCTTAAATGATCTCTGGTTTCTTGATCATAATAAGTTCACTGTTCTCCAGTGGCCTCCACAGTCATCAGATCTCAATAAAGCACCTTTTAGGGTGTGCTGGAGTGGTAGATTTGCATCAGGGGGGTGCAACAATCTGAAGCAATTGTGCAGGATATAAAGTCTGTAAGGACCAAAAAAATCTGAGGAATGATTTCGGCTCTTTATTGAATCAATGCCATAAAAAATGAGGTTGTGCTGAAAACTAAAATGGGTGAAGCAATTTATACCTAATAAAGTGGCCAGTGAGTGTGTATTGGCCACAGCCACAGACAGTTTATATAGACTGTTTAAACTGCCCTGTGATTGGCTTGCAGATTTTGAAGATCCAGGATACAGCACAGTGTTATTGTTATCGATTAAACCAAATCAGAGATGGAGCCACCCTCACCCAAAGAGAAACAGTTTTGTTGGCCTTTTTGGACTACTGAAACTCTGTCAAAAACATATTAAAGCCATTTATTCCTATCACTGTTATGATTATGCCATTGGGGTAAAATGAAGCAAAGGTTAAACTATGGAATAAACTTCAAATTGATTGCTGTACAGTACCCGTCTAGCAGAAGGCTAATGCTATTACAAGGCTCTAAGTTATTTTGTATCTGCTGGAATCAGGGCTTAAGGTTCTATTTACAGACACAGCTCTCTAAAGGCAGCTAATAAAATGATCTGCCAGCAAATTCTTGGCAACCTTCCTCCAGCTATTTGACACGAGTTTAAGTTTTTAAATGAATATTTTTATATGAAGCAACATCCACTGCATGCATCCATAGCACTGTAAATCTAAAAATGGCATGTCCCACTGGCCATGGAATGAATTTTAGCAGGATGAACATATAAAAGCAATCCATATTCACACAAACAGATAACAGCTAGGGGATGTGGTCTTTGCTGATGGACATAAACAAAAAACTAAAACTACAAACTTAATTTAACATACAAATATATGATCTGATAGAGAGGCGAGGAAAGATATGCTTAAAATCACAACCTAATGCTGAGGAGCTGAATAATTTTAGTTTAATAGGAGAGTCATCTTTTTTTTTTTTATCCCTTCTGACCATAACTGTATGTTCATTATTTGACAGAAACATTAAATTACACTCTTATCTCCACATGCTGCCTCTCACACAAAAGGAAATATAAAATTCTGTATGAGCAAAGCTTCAAATCCTGTTCTGTTGAACTCACTCTCCCTCTGCAGCCCTTGGCCATCAGAGCCACTCTCCACCGCAGGCACAGTAACCAAGCAACCGGGCTCCAACTGATGTTCATTCCTGACAATAACTTCCAGGTAGAAGACCTCTATGTCTGGGGACCTATGTTTGAAAATCCCACTTTGATTAAAGTGTAGCGCTGTTAAATTTAACCCTGATCCAGATGAGAAAAGGCTCTGTTTTGGGTTTGCTGGCCTTGATCTCTTCAGGAGAGCACCATGGTCTTAGTGCCTATATGAGATTTTCTCAGGTGGGCAAAATAAAATGTTTGGACTGGATGAATTCTATCGACAATGTTAAACAAAGATATAGCAAAGGCTCTGGGGCAATAAAGACAATACACTTCCCCAATAGGATTTCAAATTATTGTCACAGAAGAAATTTAGCAGCGAATTTATGTGCTTCAAAAAATGATATTTGACTTTAATGTTTTATTATAAACACCTTTAGTACTGTAATAAAAAAAAAGAATTACCCTAAGCCTCCTAAAACGGAAAACATTTACATGCAATCACATTATTGCCTTGATTTTTATCATTAGGCCTCCTGATGCATCAAGACATACAGGGCCTGTTATACTAAGATACCAAATAATGAGAGCTAAACTGCATTTGTAAACTAAAAATTGCAGGTGCTATCAGCATGTTGTTTGTGGTCAACTATGATTGCTCTATTTACATAAGGATTTAGCATGTGCTACTGACTGTCACCGTGGAAAGTTTGGGAGAGCAGAGTGGCTGCAAATGAAAAAAGAAGTTTGAAGCCATGGAGTTTGATGCAAATAAACACACTGGTGAAATTCACTAAGATATCTGCGTTGTCAGAAGGTTTGCAGTTTGGGAGGAAGTTGTTAAATGAGATTGCGGTGCTAAATGATTACATTTGCGCCTCCTTCTACCAGTATTTTCTGGCAATCTGCATATATCCCGCATATTCATGAAGGCAAACACGCTAAATTGATTGTACATGCTATTTTTTCTTATCTGACAGATGTAATCCTCAGTGCACCCGGTTAGTAGATCAGCTTTGTGCATGCTATCAAGTTTGCATATGTTCTTAAACAAGCAAACCTTTTGAACATCAGGACCATAGCATCTTACAGTATAATTTCAGTTGAGAGCTGTCAGTCTGCTGAAGGAGAGGCCGGATTTTGTGAATGATGTTACTTGTGGCATGCATATGGGGGGCATAGCACATAGCTGTACACTTGAAGTTATTGACTACCCAAAATTTCAAAATGTGATGGGCAGATGTTGGATTGTCTTTGGTTGGTGCAAAGAGTAGGGTTTTTTTCAATTTATTTACATTTTTTCTCAAATACAACAGCTGAATTTGTTTTAGCAAGATATGTAAGACCTATTTTCAAGTGCAGGCATTTAAATCTTTGTAAAAAGAATTGGAAACCATGTGGCGTCAGCTGTTTCATTATCAATGGAGCTTTGAATATTGTAAATAACAATCATTGGACACTGCCATACTGTAAATACCCTTTCAACCTATCGTTGGATCAACCCTTTGACAGACAGAGAGGCCCTGTTGAGGCCATTTGATTGATAGTGACTCTGCTTGGGCTCTTAACACAGTCCATCCTGTCCCTGACCATCCAGTGAGAAGCATTAGATACATAAGATCTTCAGAACAAAGTTACAGTATATATATATATATATATATATATGTATACACATACATATATATATATATATATATATATATATATATATATATATATATATATATATATATATATGTATATATATATATACATATATTTATATATATATATATATATATATATATATATATATATATATATATATATATATATATATATAAATATATATATATATATATATATATATATATATATATATATATATATATATATATATATATATATATATATATATATATATATATATACATATATATATATATATATATATATATATATATATATATATATATATATATATATATATATATATATATACACACACACAATTATTGTTATTATTATTATATTCAATTCAACATTAGCCCAATTCAGACAAGATATTTGATGGACAGGGACTTTGTTTTAGCTGATCCCCTTTTGTGAGGCCATGCAGTGTGACCAGCCTCGTCCATATATGTTAAATAATGCACTCTTCACTCCACTTCTCTCACTGGCATGAAGAGAAGCCTGCTGTTTTTCATCGGAGAAAAAAATAAAGCTGTCTAATTGACATGCGTTTTTCATGCTGTGCTAAATGAATTATTTATGGAGGTGAGGAGAGAGCAAGGCAAAGAAGACAGCAGGCCAGCCGTAGAAGACGGCTCATCCTTGCGAGATGATTCCAACGCTGTTGGAAGTCAATTGCCATGTGTAAACTTTGGGATGCTAAAACACCTTTTAGATTTTTTTGGATCATTAACAAATTTGTTGGGTATTAGTAATAGTGGGAGTCTGGTTTTGAGTGTAGTGATTTGAACTGTAGTAAATCAGATATCTTAAATTTAACACACTTTAAAGCTTTTAAAGCTGCTAAAGCAAGTGAAATGCAATAATAATTGACATTAAAAAGAGGGCTATCCCATGACCATGAGTACTGTGCAGCATAGTAAGAAGTGAATGGGTGATACCAGACTTTTTAAATCAATAGAATTTGTATATACTCTCCAAAAAATAGCTATAAGAATAATGCACAAGGTAGGCTATTATGACCACACAAACTTTTCTTACAGTCAAGAATTTTAAAATTTCTTTATTTGGTAGAATTGAAAACAGCACAAATAATGTATAAAGCAAGAAATAATGTACTGCCTACTCACATACAAACATTTTCTCTGACAGAGATGGTGAATATAAGTTAGGGGGTCAGTTAAATTCTAAAATCCCAAGCATAAGAACAACATTGAGGAGTTTTTGTTTAACAATACAAGGTGTCAAAATATTGGAAAGTCGAGATGATGATCTGAAACAGAGCAAAAACTTCATCCAGTTTAAAAAGACATTTAAATCACTCTCATAGGAGAAATCAGGAATCTCAAGGGGGAACAACAAATCTTATGAGTGTATTAAACAAAGTGCCTTTATATTTAAAAAAAACAAAACGTGCTTGTGTGTGTGTGCGTGCAAAAGAAAGTAAGTATACAGACATGTATGCATACACAATGCATGGATATGTATATATAGGTGTGGTGTTTAAGTATATATGGATATAAGTGGGTAATCAGATGGGTAGAGAGGTGTGTATAAAAATAGGTAGGTGAATGGTTAAATATTTTTCATAAGTTCAAGTAATTTGCTTTCATGATAACTCTATTGGAATACATAGGTGGAACTTAAGTCAAATATGTAACAGAGAATAAAGGGTAGGACCAGATAAGCTTTTCTTCTTCCTACTGCTTTTCAAGCATGTACAATGTAACTTTCAGTGAATATTATAAATAAGTTATCTTCTTTCTTATTATTTTCTCTTATTTTTTTGTTTTGTACATATTTTTTGTTGTTAATATGTTAACAAAAATAAATACAGATTTTTTTTAGTCATTTTTTCAATAAGATACTGATACCAATACCAATATCCTCCTACAATGTATGTGTTTTTATGAATTTGATCTTTTTCATTGAGAAAAAGCACATGAAGAAAACATGCAGGCAAGATTCTAGAGCATCAAATCTGAAAGTGGGTTTAGTTTTAATTCATAGTCCAAAGAAAATGAATCTATGAAATTTCCACATTGAAACACTTGAGTGAAGTTTTTGTTGTTGTTGCTGAATTGACAGTTATTCCACAAATGCAAACACAAGTGAAACACAGATAAAACACATAGACCTTGGAAAGTGGTGCTGCCTTGGTACAGAGAAAGGGAGATGGGCTGAAAACTCTCCAGAAAAGAAGATAAACCTTTTTTGTCAGAGTACTCCTTTGGTATCAATACTTTAGGGGAGTACTTGAAACATAGATACTTGTAAAAGTAACTTACTTTTAAGCTGTTTAATAATAAAGAGATGACTGTGCATTTTTTCTTATCATGCTAAAAAAGTTAATTTTTGATTTTCACCATGTGATATAAAGATGTAAGACTGCTCTATAAGTATTCCTCGACTAACTTAACAGTACTAATGAATGAACATAAAGTGAAGCAAATGAGACATGAAGCAATAAATCATCCAACTGTTTAAATCTGAACAAAACAGATTAAGTGAGTGTGAAAAGCGCTCCTTACATAATTTATGAGAATACCTTAAAGTGACAGTTTGGGATGTTTTAAGGATTGTGTGAAGTTCATGGTATAAGCCTAAACATTAGCCACACTGACAGAGATCAGCTCTGTGTCTGTGCAGAAAAAGATGGAGGCTGAGGCTATGTATTACTGCAGATGGTGTCTTCAACTCTAATCACTTTAAATAATTTGGGGTGAAAAAAAGTCATGAAAGCAGTGTAGGGTGGTTGCACAGCAAATTCAAAATGTTTTTTAACAACTTACTTCTCTGCACAGCACAGTCAATTTGTCCTCCTACCAGCAGTGCTAACCTCTACAATCTACAGGCTTCACAGAACAGAACAACCACTTCCAAACTGGACAAATGGCTGATTTTTGCAGCAAATATGACCTTGTTTGCTTTGGATACTTGGGAATACTTATATCCCTCCATTTACGATGTAAATGGAGGGAGCTTCTATGTTAACTGGAAGACCTGAGAAAACCCACGTTGACCTGTGGATACAGGTGTGCAAACTGTGATCTCATGTTGTCAAACTGGATTAAGTAAGACTGTTATAACTGACCATCATGTTGGGATGTATCAGGATCAACATCATTTAAATGTTCCTCTGCAGCCTGCAGTTGTCTTTATGCAGGGCCTCCCTGCTGTTATCAACACTTACAGTTGTACAGACCTGATTAACAGTTTGATACACTCAAAGGAAAAACTAGAGGAGCCGAATGAAAGTTAATTTCCAAATCAAGTATTTGGCTTGTATGGATTGTAAGTTTTGTCAATCAGAAGCTATAGTTTTAATGATAAGTTTACTTAATGAAAATACACTGTGTTTATTGATGTGGTACAGTAAGCTATCTGAACACTCTTTTTCAAAATCGTACTTGGTCAACAAGATAGTCTTTAAACATTTGAAAATTTAGCTCACTTATATTTTAAACGTAGTCATATATTTGTGTACTTGGCAAAATTAATGTCATACCATACGTTGATCGGTACATTGCTGGCAGAGGGACATGTTGACTGTGCTGTAAATGGAAGTAATGCAATGCACGTTGCAAGTGGAATAATTGTTGTAAATGGTTTAAACATAGCCTGCATTCACCCGACACCATTCACATGGCTTGTTTTTACCCAAGAGTCTTTACATTACACAGAATTAATGGTAGCATCCTCAGCAATGTGTAGCCCTACCTTCCATGTCGACTATTTCTGGACAGATTCAGAGTTTATCTCTGTCACTGTGGCTTATGGTCAGGCCAATGCAATGTTCCCCTTACAGCCTCACCTCAAAAGTCCAGAGCTATCCCTTCAAAGTTATCTTATTATGATGACCCATTTTTAAAGCTGTTGTTTCTTGTAATGTTTCTTGTAAGGGTGCATCAGGTATGTTTCATAATACTCCATCTGCAATTCTGAATGCATTTTACAAGTCCATCCAAAGGAACAATATATTAAAGACAAAGGTTTCTCAAAGGTGCCAAATATTCTTGCATTTGCTCATGTTTTTAACACCCAGGGTGATGAGGGTTGGTTTATTGTTAAACCCTGATCCTAAATTGTCTTTGGGCTTAACAGCGGATTATCTGTGAGACTTAAAAACATGTTCTGAGTCATGCTAATTACTCTCCCCTTACAGAGAATCTAGATATGTAAACTGACTTGATGAGTCCTCCTAAATTACACCTTGTGAATTACTTCCTTGTTAGCATGCAATTAGTGACACGGTGAGAGAAAAACTGCAGTGATAGCATATTCTCTTTTCTGATTTTACCTCCCAGGTCTTTCAAAAAGACGTAAAGACTCAGAGTGTTCCACAATCAGTATAACAGAACCTTCCATGGGTCCAATCACCCCTTTTGTGCAGTGAAACTGTGTAGCAATTCAGCGCTGTGTAGGATTGGTGTTGGTATTCTGGTGATGAAGGGAAGGATTTTCGCTGTACAGTCTGTGGAGGTTTTAACTCAGGCTTTGTCGAGAATGCTGAAGATGAGGTGCACTGCCTCAATCTTTCAAAACACACAGCTGAACAGAGGGGGAGAAAAGGAAAAAATTGTTAAAAGCCTCAGAAAAGCTCTAAAACAGGCACCAGGGAAAGCTCTGCTTACAGTATCATAGGATTAGAGTTTAAAGCCTCTAAGTACTCTGCTCTCCTGCATGGGTTTACCAGTATAGTAGGCAATTAGAGTAGACCCTTAGCAATTCACAGAACACTGAGAGCTGCTACTACAAACCCAGAAGACATTTAGCTGCATGTTTTGACAAAAATGAATAGCTATGTCATTTCCCAACTTTTGTTCACCGCAGTGTTGTAACCAGCAGAAATAATGATGGAAAATGAAACCAGTGTAGAAGTGCCAAAATCTGCAATTTCCTCAATGTTTGCTTGAGAAAACTAATACAGGAAGTTTCATTAACACAGTACATTAAGACGCTTATTTTTATAACAGAAATAAATAAACACGCATCACGGTTCAAAGATATTTTAGGTCTGAATCCTTAAAGCAGCACTATGCAAGATTCCGGCTTTCAGCTCTCTAGGGCCTCTATGTTCGTTGAGTGTAACTACACTGTCGTACACCAATGTGCATTTGTTGACATACAGAGGGAGAAGTGAGCCGACAGGACGTCCCGAGAGACAAATAAACCATGTGGACTGATAAGGAACAGTTTGTTCATGTTTAATACTCTAATGTTTAATAAACTCTCATGAGTTTATTTCTTATCTGAATTAAGTTGTCACCTTTTCTTTTTTTGCTCATGTGTCATTTGTGGAAGAACTTGTGTGTATGTATGCACCTGTGTCTGTCTCTCTATGAGTGTATGCTGTTGGCTGTTGCAGCTGCTTCATGCTGCCGTCTGTGGCTGTTTGGGTTTCCAGCCATGACTCCATCTAATAATGGCTGTGGGAGTCTGTGTGTAATGTGCTTGTGCTGCTCTGACACTGTCTTCATTTTTTTCCACAACGTTTTTATCTTATCATTTGGTGTGCTCCATATGTTCTTGGCTCTTGTCGGGTTTCCCCGCTGTACAGCACTTTGGCTCAAGCTCTGTTTGTATTGAAAATGCTTTATAAATAAAGTTGATTGATTGATTGATTGATGTTTCTTTTCAAATAAATCATCGTGGACTTACAAGTCAAACAATAATAGGTCCAAATCAGCATCTGTTGGACATCCTACCTGAACTCCAGGCCACAGTTTATCCCTCTCTGGGTATTTAGCTTGTTACTCTCCAGCTTTTTTTTTTATCCGATAAAACTTTTCTTTTCTTCTGTTTTTTGCTGCTTCCACCATGATAACAACTCTACATTTAGCTTTCTTCTTAATATTCTTCTTTAACGGCAGGTGGTATCCAGCGTCAGAGGAGCATTACCGCCACCTACTAAGCAGGAGTGTGAGCCAAAGGTCTCTATTTCCATTAGGAAAATAAGTGCACATTTACTTGTTACTAAATTCTGTTCATTAAATCTGTTCTCAAAATTCAAAAGCTGCTTTATATTCTCCATTTAATTTTTGCCTCGAGGGGGAAGTGACGTATGCCGTAAAGCAGTCAAAGCCAAAAAATGTGTAGTTTTTTAGTGATGTAGTGCTCCCACATCCACATCAAAGTTACATAGAGCCAGTGAAGGTGATACAGACCCGCTCAGACCATGACAGAGGTGTCATTCAACCTGTTGTAAAGTGATTAACCATCACAATGACTCTAGAAATATTATATTAGGGTGGAAAAACTACGCAGTGTTGGTGTAAATATCCCATATTGTACTCCTTTTCAACAAGTTTACATGGGCTCCTGATGTCTTCATGTTTCATTAGAATTTGGCATACCTCTGTTTCAATAGACCATGACACAGAGACAGCTATAATGGTGCATTGTAAAAAATAGAGAAACAGAGTGCAAATGGTGTTGATGCTAAAGTCTTACCATCTGTCATCAGTTGCTTCCAAATATTTAGCAATGACATTGATTATAGGTGTTTAATTTTTACTCATACCCTCGGAATTACCACAATATTAGAAGTTAACCCCGAACCAACAAATGGTTGCATAAAAAATTAGGTCTTCTGCTCTTAAGTGGTGTCCTCCTGTCAAACACATCTCATACAAGCAAGTAACAAAGACTCATGACGCCAGCACATGCAAACTCAATGAAAGGACAGATTTTAAGAACATCTTCGGCTTTATAGTGAAATCTTCCTTTGGTGCAGCACAGAGCTATCAAACCTGGTGCTAGTTGCTGCTGAGTCACATAAAAACTTCTTTAAAATCATCTGTCAAAGACATGATGAGCTGTTTAATCTGCGTGTGCTCAGTGAAAAATGTACATGTAGTGTTATGTAGCATTGGCGATGGATTATTCTTGAAGAAATACACACAGCCAATGAAAAAACAAACCCCAAAGTGGACCTCATATCTCCAAGTCCTTGTTTTCATGATATTCACCGACATCTGACACGGTTAGTCTGGATTATTTTGTATAAACCTTAGTGCAAAAACAATAAAAGACTGGGGCAACTCAAAAAAAAAAATTTCTAAGCAGTTGTTTAAAGTGGTTTATATCGGGAACCTAAACCAGAATAAATATAATATGTATGCTACAGCAAGAAAAAAAGACTAAGATTACTCTAAAAATAAGTCATGCAAAAATGTGAAAAGTGATTTGCATTATCAATTATAACTTGGATAATAATGTTGACTTATTTTGCGCACCATGCTTGTAGTTTCTGAATCATCTTCCATTTTTTACATGTCAGGGTAAGTGGATAATGGTGGAAGTGAGCAAAGTCAAACTTTGAATAGAGACTGATCCAACAAAAGCAGTATTACTTGGATCAAATCCACCCGGGAACCCAAGGGTTATCATTATATTTCTCAGAGAAGCTCATTTTGCCACATCCCCTTCAGTGATGAAGACACTCAAAAAGACCTCAAAAATAGAATCAAAAAAGTCTTTTCTGAGAAAATGACAGATATTGTTGGATTAATGGGCTCATAAAAAGCTCCCCTACCAAGCTGGCTTTTCATCTTTGCTGTCTTCTGTCGGCCCTGGGGTGCAGATCTGCTCACATGAGCGCCGAGTGGGTCCTTACAGTGTGATACTATTAAGAAAAGCTACATCACTGGGTCTGGCATACTCTCGACTAATTAAAGAGATGTTGGAACAATGGCTCTGTGCTGCTCATACCACCAAACAGCTATCACAGGGATGGGCTACACTGAGGTGTGAAGAGAAACTTTAACTTATCAGACAGCTGTGGATATTAATTTCACAACAAATAATAAATAAAGGAATTTCAATCTAAAATAACATTGATTGCCTTTCTCTGTTTTAGATTGTACTTTTTTTTTTTTTTTTTTTTTACTTTGAACTATTTAAATTAAATTTAACTTCTTTGTCACTTAATACCCTTATTGCCCTCTATTAATTTTCAGATTTTATCAACTTCTTTGGCTGTTATTAGTGTTAATTTTTAACAGACACTTTTTCAGCCCTTTTAATTTGGCCCACTGACCCACCAATCAGACAACCCCTGTCTCATAGCAACTGTTACTGGGCTTCATCTGACAAACTTTTACTGGGGACACGTCTTCTCTGCACAGTGCTGTGATATTGTGACCATAATCTTTAAATTTCATCATGGTAAAAAGGGTGTTTATGGCACTGACTAAGAGGAGTTCATTTTTTTGTTTGTTTTTGATAGAGAGGATAGATTTGTCCTATAAAAATATTTACTTGCACAGCTCCATTGTAAATGTTTGTCTTTTTATTCATGGTCTAAGGATACCTGTTGTTAATTCTCATTGTTTGGTTCTTCTGTAGCCATGGTTCATTAAATGGTTCTTCAAATGCTATTGTAATAGATGGATGAATTTTCTGTGTTGTGTCTCTTTCTGTTTCGTTCAATTGTTCATTCTATTGATGGGTTATTTTGCCTGTAGTCAATTTTTAAGACTGTGCTTTTTAAAGGTCTTATTTAAATAAAATCTTAAATCTTAAATGTATTGTATGGCTTTAGTGATAGGGCAGCAGGAGATGTCATGAACAAACAAACAACAAAAAACTTAAAGATTATTCTAAGCTCTGCAAATGCATAAAGGAAACCCAATGAACTCATTAAACAAGAGGTTAGGTCTCTTCAGTGTGTTCACAACAACACAGCATTAAACATTTAATATGAGCTGTGTTACATAACTGGGTTTCTTTAAGCTCATTAGATATGAATCTAGGCCAAGTAAATATTTCACCATAGGCTACTGTTAAGACTGATCCCTAGCCTCTCCTCTGTTTTTGAGCCACAATAAAATAACAGGTTTTTTCTCACATGGTGGGGTATTTCCCTGCAAAGGAAAAGCCAAACAAACCAAAGCAGTGTCCAACCTATTTAGTTGACATCTTTGAATATTGGTTCCTGCCATCACCTGCACATGACAAAGACAGTAATGCAGGCTTCTTTCATTGTCCCTTATTTGACTGTAAAAGCTTTGGGGTTAACACTCAAAGCTCCTGTCTGTGTTCTGCTGAAGCGTACTACAGCTTGAATCGACAATTTTCAATTTAACACACTCTGGTAAATGGTAACAATAACATTTATTAGGTGTGCTAAAGGCAGGAGAGCACACTGAGTATGACAGGTTAGTGGTGCAGCCGCAGCTGTGCTCGTGGAGGTAATGGCTGCTTGTGAAAGGGAACAAAAAACATAATGAGATAAGTGTGCTCATTGATTACCCCTCATTGCAATACAGATGATCCCTGTCTTTAATACTCAAAGGAGATGGCATCCCCATCTTTATTTTCTCTCTCCTGGCAACATTTGTGCTTTTTGTGCTCATGCATACAAATGTAACCATGCATTTGGAGTAGAAGCTGGCATCTGAAAAATGAGGGCTGGAGTTAAGCCAAATTGTAGATAATTTTTAATTAAATTTTTAGCAGGGACAAGCAGTCTGTTTCCAACTTAGTTAAGGTGAGAAATGTGGATATAAAATGACTAACAGCATTTTTTTTGTATTTCAGTAAGTAGAAAATAATACTCGAAAGCTGGAAGTTAAATATCAAATTACTGTCCTTTATTTATATAAACATATTATGGTAAGTACAGTAAGATGTAATACAAGGCTTCCCACACAAGTTCAAAAGCACTATTTTGCTAAACATTTTCCACTCTAACAATTTTTTAACACACTGCTCTCTGAAGTAGCTTTAGTCAAATACAATTAAAAATAAATAATGGTTTGATTTCCATTTCCTTTCCCTTAAGCCACTTAAATTCTACAACAATAAACCCAGCTGAAGAGTACAGTGTGGCTCTGAGGCCAGTGAGAACCTAAGCAAGTATTACTGACGCAGGTCAAGACCGTGGATCATTTGGGGCAGGGCCTTAAATAACAAAACTAATTTCTTTTACTCCTTTTTGTGAAAAAACAGTGACTTAAGCATGTTGTTGTCCTATGGTCCTATCTACACAGTATAAAGACCAAAAAGAATGAAAAAAATCCATTCAGTATATCCGCTGAAAAGCTGCATACTAGCTGACCAATCAAGCCTAAGAACCTGCAACTATTAATTGGTCCGTGAGTTAGTCCATGAGTCCATCCAATCCTCGTCTCCCTCACTACGCAGTACGCAGCATCTTGCCCATGGTCCCGCCTCCTCCCCTCTACCTCCGGTGAGCAGCTAGCAGCGTTAGCTACTGAACTATCATGGAGCCAGTCAATTGAAAAGCTATTCAAATCTCCCTCTCCCAAGACAGTCTGGCTGCAGACCACCCTTGTCCTCTCCCTCTCCCTCGTCTCCCTCACTCATGATGCGCAGCATCTTGCCCATGGTCCCGCCTCCTCCCCTCTACCTCCGGTTAGCAGCAGCGTTAGCTACTGAACTATCATGGAGCCGGAAAAGCCTAATGGCTTTGTTTACTACAGTGGGAGATGTCTGCTGAATAACTCTGGTTAGTTTGTGCCTGCACGGGCTAATAACTTGTAGGGGAGCGGGTTAGCCTGTTAGCCGCTAATCGTTAGCACTGTAAGCTGAGCTGGGGAGGACAGGCTCAAAAGATAAATCCTCCCCCACACTCGGCTCCGCTCTGGCGGCGCCATGAAATGGCTACTGCTGTGTGTTATAAGGGAGATGTCTGTCGTGTTTGATACTTTCTTTTTAGCTGAGCTGTTTTTGATTGAGTTTGCTGCTGATATAGGCTAAGTCCCCTGCGAAACACTTTTAAAAAATCTACATTGCGGGATCTTGGGACACGGAGGGGAGAGGTGAGGGAAGGAGGGGCAGGCTGCGGTTTCAAATCGTAGACCACAGCTTTAAGCCACTTAAATTCTACAGCAATAACCCCAGCTGAAGAGTACAGTGTGGCTCTGAGGCCAGTGAGAACCTAAGCAAGTATTACTGACGCAGGTCAAGACCGTGGATCATTTGGGGCAGGGCCTTAAATAACAAAACTAATTTCTTTACCCTTTTGTGAAAAACAGTGACTTAAGCATGTTGTTGTTTTTTTCTTTAATTTATTAAAGAGCAATAAGACTTATTAGTAAATTCTTTAACATAGGACCAACAAAGTCAATTGAAAACTATTCAAATTATTCTCAGAGCTGTATCAGTGGTGAGGACCAGTAGACCACATTGTATACCAACAAAAGGAGTTAGTTTATGGAACAGCTGGACTAAAGAAAAGAGAACATGCACAACATTAGGTGGGTTTACGTACACATTTATGTATTAATCTTATCACAATGGAATTATCCAACTATTCCTGACAAATTGCCATTTTATCAGCTTAAAACCTGGTAATTCACACACAGATATCTGAGCTACCGTCTTAATCCAGTCAGCATTAAAAGTAGTTAGCTGAATTAAATGGTCAAAGTGAAGGTTGCCAAATTTTATAGGTTTCTTCAACGTGAGGCTTAATATGAAAGACATGTCATACACAGTAGAGGGAATTTGAAACTCAAAAAAGCACATTAAGCCCACACATAATGCCGCCATTGTTCCTGACCTTTCAGCTTGTCTGGCCCCTGAAAAAGTGTAGCTCAAATGGATCTTCTGAAGAACTTTTATAATACCTTACCATGTCTGCATATTTGTTAAAGGCTAAGTCCCTGCGAAACACTTTAAAAAAATCTACATTTGCGTGTTTACACTTCAGATAAAAATCTGGAGTCAGGTTGCTCCGACATTATGCAGCTCATTAAAGAGCACTAAATGTGGATAACATACAAAAACACAAGACATAATATGTCATTAGAAATCTTAAGTGGATAAGAGCCATTCAAAGAAAATATGCCTCAAAAATATCTGAAGGTATCATGGACAAATGACAACAGTAATGGTAATAAATCAAATCTGTATTGGCTGTTTAAATTCAGGGTCTTTTATGCAAATCTCCATGTTGTGACAATCTGAATGCTGGATATCTTATATCAGACCTTCAGATAAAATGATTCTTAAACATTATTATACATTATACAGACTGTGACCCAGTGTATGCGCTGATAATGTTGTGAGGAAAAGTTGTACATAGTGGTGAACATCATGAAACCCAAAATGTAACAATACAATCCCATGTGACTATGTCATGTTACTCTTCATTAAAGGGACCTCTTTACTATCATTTAATTTTATATGTAATTCAATATTTATTTATTAAATTTTTTTTCTTATATATTTTTTTTATTTTTCTTGTACAATACAACAGAAACATTACACGTCTCACACACATGCATACACACTTACACACACAAACATACTCACTACATAAAATGGAGTAAGCCGGTACCATGAGACAGGCAGTAAGCCCCTGTCCAGCTCTATGCCAAGCAGGTCAGGGTCCCAGTCCCAACCCATCAGTGCCAGGAAGAAGACAGAGAATGCAGAACAATACATATATACAACATGTTCACAAGTGAATGTCACAAAACTGAAAAATGAGTATCTTTGGTAAGGAAAAAACAACCACACCCACCAAAATCTGATAGGAGCACCAATTCAAATAGCAGCAAATAACTTGTGATGATATTGATAATTTCATGATTTGATCATTACAAATAATTCATTTTGACCCAGGGACGGGCTTCTGGCACTTACAAAGCAACTAAGAGAGATAATAGACAGATATATGTATGCATGTGAAATTAACAAGTAAACAACAGTTCATTATAAATACGTGTCATAGCATTTCCCCCTCTGTTCGTTTCTTATTCAAGAGAGACATAATTAGACTCAATAAATTTTCATGATCACTTCCCAGATCTTGCAGAACAGAAGCTGCTTGTTCCATGGATATCAACTCCAAATAATCTCTTAGCCAGCAATCCATATTAAAGCAGTGTAGCTTCCTCACCTTCCAACTGAGTAGTATTATGCGTTTAACTGAAAGAAAAGCTATCTAACAAATACTGAAGTCCTTTTGAAATTACTCCTTCTTTGCTTTTCCCAAGTAGACATACTGCTGGACATAATGGAAAATTAATATCAAATAATGTCCATAAAATTCTCTAACACTTAACCAAAATGACTGTGTCTCTGAGCAGTGCCACAGTAAATAAGAGTACCCATCATTCCACACCCATGCCAACACTTATCTGAAACATTACAGTTCATTTTCTTACGTTTGTGTGGAGTAATGTAGGATCTATGCAAAATTTTCATTTGTATAATTTTATGCCTTACACATTAAGAGGGATAATTTGAATGACTCAGGATAGCCTCCCACTGGTCTGCTGTTAGATGTAGATGTATTATTTAATTTTCTATTGACAATAAGGAAAACATATTTTAAGAAGGCTACAGTTAATATCAGCCCTGACCATACCACCAGAAAATGACCACACTGATGTTTCTTAAATTGGAAAAGGTTGGTTATGAAAGTAATCTTATCATCAGTACATGGGAACAAAGTGACTGTGAGATCAAAAGTCTGAGGTTGCCTTTGTTGGCAGGCAATGAAGTAAATGCAACCTGGGCTGGTCTTGAAATGCCTCATCGTCTTGGTCATTCAGCCTTTCAGTGAGGGTAAACAAAAAATCAAATTATATTCATATTTACATTTAACAGATCTCAGTAAAAGCATATTCAGAAAAAGAAAAGGGCCAAGGATTGAACCCTGGGGCACATAATAGGTGATATATTTGAATGCAGATGTGAATTGCTATGCTGAAAGAGCAACTCAAGGGCAGGGAGAGGGACATCAACCCAGTGATGCAGGTAGTCTAATAAAACAGAGTGGTCCAGAGTGTCAAAAGTCACAAGATCCAATAAAACCAACAGAGAGCAGCTCCCTGCTTCAGCTGTTAATAAAATTTGACTTTTAAAACTCCTCTTTTCTCATGCAATGTTGTGAAACCAAAAATGAAGATTTAACATTTTGATCATAACAATAAAAGGACATTTTTTTTCACCTGACACTATTTTAGGGGGTGGTATGGTGTGTATGTGTGTGTGTATGTGTGTGTGTCTGGTGGTGGTGGTGGGGTGTGTAGGGGGATGTGACATGGGAAAACAGTCTGGTAATAGCTGTTCATAGACTTATGAACTTTAAACTATCTCATGGTAATTCTCTAATATATTAGAGAATATATTATACAGAGCATGTGAATCCAAAAGTGAGCAGTAAGGGAGTAGGGCTTATGGACACATTCAAGGACCTGTGTTCGACTCTTCATTAAAGTGTCATGTAAACACTAAATGTATTGTTTATCGAATATTATATTAAAAATTCACCTCCACAGGCTTTCAACCATTACATTAACTAGAGATTGCAAGTAGAAGCCAAAATTTATAAAAAGGTAGAGACTCCCTGTCTCCTTCAATGTCACCTTCACTGTCTCCCTCTGTTTCAAATTGAAGACTGTTGAATAAAAAACTGTTCTCCTTGGACACAAACCATAAATGTGATATAGAGACAGATTACCACCTTTGAGAGCCAGGTCCATCGGTAGTGTTTGTCCCATCTTAGATATTTCCATTAACCTGACACATCAGATGGACTGTTGAATATCACTGGTCCATCTGGATAAGAGTCTGGAAGTGTCTGTCAATCACATCCATTATGAGCCAATCAGATAAATTAGGATGTTGGTTCTGCTGCTGTGGCCTAAAGCCCTGACCATAAGCCACTTTGCAAATGACTTCCCTGACAAAACATGTCAAAGTGGAGTAAATACATCCTTTCTATGGAGACGTTTGTTTCGTTTTGCATTTGGGGTCGATGCTAATGTCTGTACAAGGACTCTTCTTGTTCAGATTGGACCATGCCATGTTTGGCCCCTCACAATTGTTGTAGATTGGAGTTTGGGAAATCAGACAATAAATCAGGCACTTCCATCTGCACTACAAAGTTATATATTCATGGCCATGATAAACATACTGTGTCTTTGATGGCAGCTCAGTCACCTCAGTTAACCCAACAAGACAAATTCTGTAATAACTACAAAATTTTATTTCTTGTGCTTCTAAAATTTTAGGCAATATTAAGGTTGTGTAAGTACTTGACTGAATAGATATCTATAACATGAAAGAGTTTATATTGGTAATCATTTTAAGAAAGTTAATTTACCTTTTTTTAAAGTCTCATTATTATATATTTATTTGAGGTAAACACAGAATTAGTCTCCTGAGGTAACTTAAGACCTTCAAAAGCTGTAACAGGTTTATTTTTGGTGTAACATTTTTTACTTTTCTTGCATAAAAAATACTTGAACTATTTTTCTTTAATGATTTGATAGTCTAAATGGAAAACTCAAGTAAAGCTTTTTAGGTCTTACTGCAATGAAAAGAGAGAAAAGAGCTGCATTGATTTGTTTTCATTTCAGAAAGTATTATTAAACTTTTAGATAAACCTCTGTTTTTCTTATTAAAATCAACAGCGAAGCTGGCTCAAAGTCTAAATTATTTTTCTGTAATGGTACTGCAGTTTTATGTTTGAAGGAATTGACTTTCTGCCTCAGAGCAGGGGAAACAAAAACAAGATGAGGGGAAAAATACTGATCTTTCCTTGTTAGATTATTTAAACGAAATTACATTTTCTTTGTTTTATGCTCAAATTCTGCAGGTCTGTAGTTAATTTGGGAAACATTAGAGCTGAGTTTTGGAAATCATAGAGGTTTATACATTTTTCTAATTTAACAGCCTGCCCTTACTGTGAATGTTCATATTTCTCAGTAGAATGCAACAACACACAGAAAACGGTTCGGATATAAGAAAATGACATCACACTCATGGTATGCTTCCCCACAGAGAAGATAAGCTTCACTTTAGTAAAAAATAAAACAGTTTAGTCATGGTGGTGACGATGTGTTTTCGCCGGTTTAATTCCTTTTGTTAAAATCAGATTTGCCTATTTTCTTTTAACTTGATGCACTGACAAAGGACAAGAAAAGCCTCAATCATTCTTCTACCTATTCCAGTCTCAAGAAGAAAACCCAAATAGAAGCAAATATTGTATTGATACTGCCAGTTGCTCCACTGTTCCTGCAAGTAAAATAAAAAAAAAAAAACAGCAGCACTGACTAGATCTCTCCATATCCTGACCAAAAAATGTTTGTGTTACCTTCATGACAATATCACTTTAAATGGAAAAGATGCCTCAAAAGATTGATTGAGAATTCAAAACTGGTATTGAGCCTGATATGATCAACCAAAAACATTAACTAGCCAATATTTGCATATTATTTGCCAATGTTTTGTAATAACTCTCTAAATCTTCCACAAGGAACAAATAAACAGCAAAAATATAGCAATTATTTTACTGTCCCCCTAAGAATTACTCTCTGAAACTTTACTGTTTATTGTCCCCCCAGCACTGAAGAGGGATTTTTGGGGGCATTTTGTGCCTTTATTGATAGAAGAGAGACAGTAGATAGGCTTGTGAAAGGGGGTGAGAGAGTAGGGAAGACACTCTGCAAACTGGTCGCAGGCGGGATTTGAACCTGGACCGGCAGAAGCAAGCACATGGGGTGCCTGGTTGCTAACCACTCCGCCAAACCAGCACCCCTGAAGAGGAATTTTTGCCCCTGCATCAGGGGTGCAAGAAAACACTGACATCTCAATATTTTGCTGCTTGACACTGTGCCAATGTTTTGTAGTGATACGTTGCAATACAGATATTTTACTCCTTAGAAGAATATCCAATATTTTTGAAGATGTGTTTTTGAGGCACTTGATGGCAGTCAGTGAAGGGCTGAAAGGGCTCCCAGCAGTGTAAATGTATTCCTCCAATCTGCTGTTTCTCTCGACTCTGGAAGACACAGCAACAGAAGAAAGTGATGCTGAATCAAATATGAGTGGTTTTGACTCAAGTGATGATGATGTTCCTTTTACTGTTTATGCATGCGTTCACCTGTATGACCTATATGGAAGAAGAAATTCTTCAGAGTGAGATTCAGTGGTCTAACAAAGAAAGGGGACAAACTTCTGTAAAATCAAATTCCATCAGCTGCACCATAAAATGGTACAAAACAAAGAGACCTAAAGCATGCTTAAAGGTGTAGTCAGCGATCTTCTAATCTTCTAATCGAATGCAGTATTTGTCAAATTCACCGTATCTCTCCTCTCCATCCACAAAATCACCACTGACAGCATGTTGAAAAAGTCCGGTTTCAATACACAGCCTTGGCTCTGAATTTCAGCAGGTAAATACTGTGGCTCAGGCCGAGTTACCAAAACAGGGTACACCTCCCCACATCCAGGGGGCGATCATACTCATGCGCAGATCAGACAGAGGGGGGAGGGGGAGTTGTAGGTTGGGTAGCGTGCGCAGTTAGCGTAAGAGAGAGATACAATATGTGCAGTAGCAATGGCTGAAAAGCAGCCCAAAAGAAAAAGGTCAGAGGAGTGAAAAGTGAAAAAGAAGGGCTATGACCATGAAAGAGTGAAGACTCGGGTCAACATTGGTATTGCTTTCCGACGGTGGAGGGAACTCTGCCAATTGAAAGACCTGAAAATGGATGCGGATGTTGCCGTCTTTCTGCTGGATAGGTCAGCAACATTAGCTTTGTGGTGCTTCACATAACAGTAACAGCCGTCGGACATTCATCTTATTGTCTAATCTGCCAAAATGTACTGTTGTCGTGATGTTATCAATATTGTCAGTTAAATTGTCTGACGAGTCGGGGTTACCTTAGCTACGTTGGTCAGCTATGCAGTCTCTACAGCCGTTTCCATGACGATGCACGTCCATCAGCTTTCAGGGGTGGAGCCAGGGTTGAGGTATGAAGGGAGAGGTGGGTCTAAATTAGTTTATAAACAACCTCTCCACTCGTTTTCTCCCACCTCGCTGACTACACCTTTAAATACTGTATTTTGCCCAATCGTACATTTGACCCAGCGTAGTTTTGTGGCTCAGTTTAAAAAAAAATAAATCTCTATATAATGCTGAAGGACTGTAGTGCATCATTGCTGTTGGGAACCCTTTCAGCCACTTCACTGACTGCTGTACACAACCTGATCCAGCGCAACCTCTAAAATACTGAAGTAACCCCTTCACCAAGGAGGGTGTGTTTTCGCCGCTGTCTAAATTTCTGTTTGCATATAAGAAAACTCAAGTCAAGAGATCTGACAGAGAGAAATGTTGGCCATGGCAAAAAAGACATTTATAGATTTTGTCGCTGATCTAAATTTAGACGAGGATTCAGACTTGTTTTTTCAAGGTTTTATTAACAATGTGTGATAGTGTGACAGCAAGCTGTTTTCCAAATTTTGACAATAACTTGCCTAACAATGTTGAAAATGCCTTGGAAGGGATTTGGTATCCTAGCACTCGTAGTCATTATTAAAGAAAATCAAAGTATTTAGAAATTGAGGGCATTGTTTTATTGTAGTGTAGTCTTTGTCCACCAGTGGGCAGAAGACTGCTGATTAATGATAACTGTTATCAGCACTGATGACTGAGTTGTTGACTACTGATTAGAAGCTGTATTTTCATGTGTACAGAAACTCTTCATATAAAATGATGGATGTTTGTTAAAAAGTAAGGATGTATTGCTTTGCTTATAGTGTCACAGTAAAATATGACTAGCTGTGTAGTCATCCCCTGCCTGTATCAACATGTATGTCAGCTTTATGATCTAAAAGTGTCTCTTTTTTGAAAGATGAAAATTAAAAGCCTGTTCAAGTGATACTCTTTTTGCCTTCCACCCCTGCTTTTCAGGTCATCTGACTGGGAGCTATCAGTAGTTTTATGAATCTCATTGGCAGCTCTGCGGCATTGAAAATGTTTATTTTTTGTTTTATGAACTGGGTTCAACACAAGTTTTTCCGTCCAAATTTCAAATATTTATTTCACTTATACTTGAGCAAAACAGTACTTACTAGAACTTGGATAATTCTCTTTTAAATTTTTTAGCAGCCAGTTTCATTTTCCAGAGGCCATGTTTCATTTTCCAGAAATGACCACGGACTGATTTTTGAGAAGTTCAGTAAAAGCTACTCCTCTATATAATTATGTTTAGCAAATAATTTAAAGGATGATACATTTTGTCATGAGCTCTGGAGCAGGAAGAAAATGAGTGATTTTGGTATTGAGCACAATGACCTTTGGATCTGGGCAAAGCTAAGTGGAGTGAGCATTAGTTTCCTGAAGACAGACCAGCTTCTTGGAAACTATCCTCTGAGAGGCCTCAATAATGAATAAGATGAAACATGACTGCAGGGCTAAGCAGAGGAATATGCTGCACTTTTGGTTAGAGTAAGGAATGCTAAACCGGAGAGGTCGGTCTGAGTGGCTCCAGGCTTCAACATAATATTTTCTGTTGTTTCCACTCACCTTGAAGTTGTAGCATCTCTGCTGCTCAGGAGGTGCTCAGCTTTGCAACGCCTTCATTACTTAAATCTCAGATATCCTGAATCCCAACAACCGCAGAAGTTCATCCAGACAGAAACAAGTCCAGGAACTGTGAAAATCAAGCTATGGGGCATTTATTTGTGGTTTTGTTTTGCTTTAGACTTTGTGTAATGCTTCTTGTGTTAAAATGGAGAATTTTTCTTATATGTACCTTAACTTATTTAACCAGAAACCTAAAGCAAAAGCAACCAGGTTAGAACAAGTAATAATAATAATAATAATAATAATAATAATAATAATAATAATAATAATAATAATAATAATAATAATGATAATAATAATAATAATAATGATAATGATAATAATACATTTTATTTAAAAGCCCCTTTCAAGACACTAAAGGACGCTGAACAAGATTAAAAAAACAACCACAGTAAAATCAACAATAAAAATAAAATAAGCAATAATGAAAAAATCAACAATAGAATAGCACAAACAGATAAGGACTGGTGGGGAGAGGAGGTAAGCTATTGTCCAGTAGAGTATGCAGTCCTGAACAGGTGAGTTTTGAGTTTGGACTTGAAAAGAGGCAGGGAGGTCAGGTTTCGGAGGTCTGGAGGAAGGGAATTCCAGAGCTGGGGAGCAGAGCGACTGAAGGACCTGCTCCCCATGGTGCTGAGGCGGGCAGAAGGCACAGTGAGGTGGGTGGAGGAGAGGGATCTGAGGGAGCAGGCTGGAATGGCAACATTGAGGAGGTCAGACAGATATGGAGGAGCGAGGTTGTGGAAGGCTTTGAAAGTATACAGAAGGATTTTGATTCTGTCCTATGCTTGACCGGTAGTCAGTGGAGCTGCTGAAGGATGGGGATGATGTGATGGTGGGAGGAGGTTCTGGTGATGATACAGGCAGCTGAGTTCTGGACCAGTTGGATTTTATGGAGTGACTTTTGGGGGAGACTGAAGAGGAGGGAGTTACAGTAATCTAACCGGGAGGTGACGAGGCTGTGAACAAGAATGGAGGTGCTGTGAGGAGTGAGGGAGGGGCGAAGACGGTTGATGTTACGGAGGTGAAAGTAAGCGGACTGGGTGATACTATTGATGTGAGACTGAAAGGAGAGTGTGCTGTCGAGGATGACACCCAGACTCTTAACCTGAGGGGATGGGAAAACTGGTGAGTTGTCGATGGAGAGAGAGAAGGTGTCAACTTTGGAGAGTGTGGATTTAGTGCTGATAAGAAGAAGTTCTGTTTTATCACTGTTTAGTTTGAGGAAATTGGAGGTGAACCAGGAATTGATATCGGATAAGCAGGAGATAAGGGAGGCAGGTGGGAGCATGGCGGTAGGTTTGTAGGAGAGGTAGAGCTGGGTGTCATCTGCGAAGCAGTGGAAATGAATATTGAATTTACGAAAGATATGACCAAGAGGGAGGAGGTAGGTGATGAAGAGGAGGGGCCCCAGGACGGAGCCCTGGGGCACACCTGTAGTGACTGGAGAGGGGTCTGAATGAAATGATTGTATCTGAATGAAATGAGTGTGGCCTGTGAGGTATGAGTGAAACCAGCTGAGGGGGGTGTGGGTGATTCCAATGGAGGAGAGTCGACTGAGGAGGATGGGGTGAGAGATGGTGTCAAAGGCCGCACTCAGGTCAAGGAGGATGAGGATGGAGAGTGAACCAGAATCAGCTGCAGTGACCTTACCTAGTATACTATGTTTAACAGGTTGAAGGGCCACTTGAACACAGTAAATTTAAGCTCTAGGGGAGGCTTCAAGCTGTTTAATTACTTTGATTATTCAGGCTTTAGAAATGTTCCCTAAAACCTGTAATTAAAATACATTCAAATAAAAATGATTTTTTGCTGTAACCATTTCCATTACTTAATGAGTTTTCAGGACAAAAAAGGCTCTTGGCTTCGTTAGAGAGACCTTGGAGAGAAGCATATGGGTTAATACAGAAAACAAGGAAGCCTATGAAGAATATCACTCTTCAGAAAAAAAAACGAATAGGGGTTTTAAAAAACAGAGTTTTATCTCATCAATTATAAAAGCAAACAAACCAAATAAATGAACTCACATGCAGTTTTCAGACTGAAATGTGCTTGTATAAACACATAACTAAACACTGTCAGTAGCATTTTTCTCTCACATCTTCCAAGCAAAGTCTGTTCAATGTTCAAATTTATTCCAATTCAAAGTCTGACTGGTGTTACAGTTTTATGTGTGTCTGTTTTAAATGGTATGAGCAGCCATTCCTTTAAATGCAGCTTAATTTATTCTTTAGTCCAAGACATATCTGATGGGCTGTATTGATGCTTCAGTGAAAAGGCTTTCTTTTTACCAATTTGAATGTCTGTTGTTGTGGCTGCGAATCAGTGGCTGAATTAGTTTAACAACTGTGAACGCTTGTAACTATGTAAACAGTCAAGTTTTTAGGACTGAAACCAGCAAAAGTCTGGCAGTGCTTGCCATAAAACAAAGTTCTTGTAAACAGAAACAGAAAACCGTCACACAGAGTGACATTTCAGTCCACAGCTCCTGTCTAAGTATGAAGAGCCTAAATAGAGTTTCTTGAAATCTTTCTCCTTTCTGGAGACTGACATGACATTTGATGTGAAAATGAATATTTAATGCTACATAACATGCAGAACATAATAAAAGTAAATAAAATCCCCTGTGCATGTGGACATGGCCTTACCTTTGATAACAGACTATGTAACTCTGTTTAACACAGTCAGTCATTACCTGCTCATTAAATAAAAATATCACAGAGTTACACCTTAACGCAGACCTCAACACTGGACCAGACAAAAAACTGAAAGGATGTCTGAAATACTGATGCTCAGAACTGCTATAGTATGAAGTTCATGGACCAAAGGTCAGGCTCATATTCAGAATAAAACTTTACATTTTGCATCAGCCTTTGATGACATACCTTGTGGTCAGTGCAGGACTCTGACCAGGATTTGTCCAGTTAAAGGAAGAGGTTATCAATCCCCTTTTTTTCCAACTTGTCCTGATTAATTCCCATTCGTCACCCCATCACCCCCTTTGGGTCATGGTTAATAAAAGATAGAGAGACCCAGTGTTACCCTTTAAGCTCCTCTATGTTGACCTCAGCTCTTCTTAAACCTAAAGGAGAGCTTTTTCTATTCATAAATATTCTAAATGGGTCCACAATATCTAAATGACTCCTTTAAAAAGGGGAAGTGAGGTCGGAAAAGTCAGTGCTCTGCTGTCTGTCAGACAACTTTCTAGTTTGGTTTGCTTTGAAAAAAAAGAAAATACCTTTCAGTAGCATGGTGCCAAATGACAACAGAAATCTGCGGCACATTAAAATCTTGTTTTATCAGCACAAGAACAACACCTCCATAGGTTGCAAGAAAGTGGATTTAGTTTAATCAACTCCAAAGTGCCATGCTGCATTGACATGCAACTTGTGAACTTGAGTTGAAAATTTAAAATTTAATTTATTGTTGTCTCTCTACTAACTAAAGCAAGGTTTTTAAGTATGTATTCCTTTCTACAGAGCAGATGTAGACTGTTACATTTATATCCTTTACATGTTCAGATATACTGCCAGTTTTAAACACTGGACAAAACTGTAAAAGAATGAAATAATGTTAAATGATGTAATTTCTGTCGATGGCTGATGTAAGATAAAGCAGTCAAGTACGTCCACTGAAGCAGGTCGTCCATCTTGGTAGTCATGACTACAGTACTATATGTGGGATATCTGCAGGAGCTACCATGTATTTTATTGATTAATCACTCTGAGGTTGATATTATGAAATGCAATGATAACAGAATGGAACTAAAAAAGCCCAAATATTAGCAAATGTAGTTGTTGAAGGTATGCAGGTCCACAACAGCAGGCTGTCCACACCAGTGATCTAACAAGGACATTTCTTTATTATCTCCACCAAGAGCGTTATGTTTTTACACATGCAATTGACAGTTTAAATTATGCACAACTTGAAAGGCATGTTCAGCCTTTTTTTTTTTTCACAGTCAGGTTGTTGAAATGGTGTCCTGTCCAACCAAAGTATGGGTGGATAAAATGGTGGGCTTTTGGGTTATTGGGACAGTCCTCAAAAGCCTTGACTGGGAGAAAATGATTAACTCTGCAGCACAAAACTGTTTATATATGCCACTCTGTTCTCTCAAAATAAATTTGTAATTAACCACATATATGGTAGCCTGGATGTTATTTAACTCAAGTTGTAATTTAGTTAGTTTAAAATAGAATCCAAAATAAGCACTGATACAGTTTCAGTTCACGGTGCTACTATTGTGTTGTTTATGTTTTCTACATGTGTTGTGTGCTTTTTCATGCTGTCGCTGAAACATAAGATATTTAATGGCTGCGTGCACAGCTTATTCCTCTTTGATTAATATAAAGCAATACACACTGATTAATATAAAGCAATACACACTGTGGCTGCTTCTTCATGCTCTGGTACATGTATCATTAACCTTGACTATGTTATGCTTGCTTGTATAATGGTGAGGTTTTTGTCAAATAAGTGCTGTTTGTATATATTCACACATGTAATCTTTGTCTTTATATCTTCTGCTGTGTGATGCTGTGTTCATTAGTTATAGTGACTGTTAGTGAAGTGATCATCTCCCTCTGCTGTTTCCTGTAATATATGTAAATGTTATGGTTTAAGACAGTGGCTGTATGTAAAACTAAAAGTAACCGAAAACAAAGTCTAATAATCACACCAATTTCTATTTCCATTTATCCCTTTTTTAAGTATCTGCCAACTTAGAATATGGAAACCAAAAAACCCGGTAAGGTGATTCTACTCACTAAGGTTCTGCTTTTTAACTACGTAAGACAGAAATGTATTGTGCCTGGCACGTGGCTGTGTAGTGCTTCTTTCATTCTTACATTCATTGTGGCTGTGCAGAGTTTTTTCAAGATCTTGTGAACTCATGGTAGTTCCACCTGCGGCTGTTGTGATTAAACATTATTAAAATATCTTTGTTGTACATATGTGTGCAGTGGGTATTTTATGTTTCGGTTGAGTTATGCTGATATATGTCTGAGGGGAAACCATTATTATCATTTTCCCCCATTTTTGTTTAACTTTAAAAGGTTCAATTGGCATTACTTACTGGGTTATAGTTGTGAGTTGAACTTTTTGTTATCTTTGGCTATGCAGGGCTGTTTTTATTTGCCAGTGAAATGTTATCTGTGACTCTGCATTATGCATAATATATTCTCAGCTTTCCAGTGCCTGATAGTGTGCTGGCCATTGGTCAGGTTATTGATATGTGGATTGTGGCTGATAACGGTGCTGTATGTTGATAGCGAATATGCTGTAGTGTTCACTGTGGCTGTGCAGCCTTTTATTCTGATATTTGTTAACTGCCGTAGCCTCAGGATCCACCATCACCATCACCACCATCATATATATACACATATATATATATATATACACACACACACACATATATACATATACATCACCTGTGTATATATATATATATATATACATATATATTTATATTTATATTTATGTATATGCATATATATATATATATATATATATATATATATATATATATATATATATATATATATATATATATATATATATATATATATATATACATGTATATATATATATATATACATATATATATATATATATATATATATATATATATATATATATGTGCAGTTTTTTTTGCTTTATTGGGGGTCTGGGGACTCAGAACCAGTCAGTATCTGGTGTGACCACCATTTGCCTCATGCAGTGCGACACATCTTCGTATAGAGTTTATCAGATTGTCAGTTGTAGCCTGTGGAATGTTGTTGTGAGGCCGGTTGGATGTACTGCCATATTCTCTGAAACGCCTTTGGAGACGGCTTATGGTGGAGAAATGAACATTCAATGCACGAGCAACAGATCTGGTTGACATTCCTGCTGTCAGCATGCCAATTGCACGCTCCCTCAATGCTTGCAACATCTGTGGCATTTTGCTGTGAGACAAAACTGCACATTTCAGAGTGGCCTTTTATTGTGGACAGTCTAAGGTACACCTGTGCACTAATCACCACCATCATATATATACACATATATATATATATCTCAGCAAAGCAGAAGTGCTCACTATCAAACATTAGTGAACAACATTTGAAAAACATGGTAATATTGTGTATCTGGATATGAATTCACACACACATATATACATATATATATATATATATATATATATATATATATATATATATATATATATATATATCTATATATATCTATATCTATATATATATATATATATATATATATATATACATATATATTTATATTTATATTTATGTATATGCATATAGGCCACTGTGCTCTTAGGAACCTTAAGTGCAGCAGAAATTCTTTTGTAGCCTTGGCCAGATCTGTGCCTTTCCACAATTCTGTTTTTGAGTTCTTCAGGAAGTTCCTCCGACCTCATGCTTCTCATTTCCTCTGACATGCACTGTGAGCTGAAAGGTCTCATAGAGACAGGTGTGTGCTTTTCATAATCAAGTCCAATCAATACAACTAAACACAGCTTGACTCCAATGAAAGTGTCGACCCATCTCAAGGATGATCAGAAGAAATGGACAATGCCTCATTAAAAAAAAATAAGTGTCACAGTAAAGGGTCTGAATACTTATGGCCATGTGATATTTCAGTTTTTCTTTTTTAAAAAATCTTCAAAAATTTCTACAATTCTGTTGTCAATGTGGGGTGCTTTGTGTACATTTATGAGGAAAAAAAATAAACTTAAATGGTTTTAGGTAATGGCTGCAATCCAACAAAATGTAAAAAAAAATAGGGGGTCTGAATACTTTCCATACCCACTGCATATATATATATATATTGCATATAACACTACCATTTGATGAAAACAGTATATTAAGAACATGACAAATTATCAGTTCTAAAGTATAACAACCCACTCTTGGGTTCTGACTCACCAGTTAAAAAGCACTGCCCTTAATGCTGCAGAAAAAAGTTATTTTTACCTACACCAAAATAGTTGCTTTTGTGTTTGTCAGTAAGTGATAAAAAAAACTTTAAAGCTCTGAATGAATTCTGATGAAATTTTCAGAGAATGTTTGTCAAGGCACAAAGAAGAAGTGATTAGATTTTGGAGGTTATTATAATCCAAATTTGGAACCAGGACATTTTTCCAAGGATTACTAAACATTTCAGTGAAGAAAAAAATCATATCAGAAATGCTTGGTGAGGGTTTGTGCTCTCATAACACTCTTAGTTTAAGCTGTGACTGTTTTCAGAGCTTCTTTCATATATGTGAGGTGTTTTTGATGTACTGCAGCTGTGCAGTTTACTTTACTTTAATTATTCATTCAAACCTTTATTCTAGAAAAGACATTAAGCTTTCCCTTATTTTCAGTGTCGTCAAGATCATAGATATTTTATGAACAATAAACTAGCACCAACAATTAATCAATTAAAACTGTTACAAACAGAGGTACAGTGGTCAGTAATCAAAGTTGTAAACTCTGTAAGAGAGGACAGGCTGTTATCTTAGAGTTTGTTGGAGAAAAATCCAAGACTGAAGGCCATCAAAGGAAAATAAAATAAAAATGATCTCAATGAGAAGTGGCTGCACACTGTCATAATATACAGTGCTCAACAAATTTATTAGGCCACCATCCAATGTAAGGTTTACGCCACAGTTGCCCTAAATTAACAGCATTGATAATTACCAAATCATGTTTTTATGTTTCTGTTAACACTCCAGCATCTTTAAACAAAATGATGTTTTAATGATAATGATGATCTAATTACAATTATTAAGCATGACTTTCCAAATTTACTGTTTACAGAAAAACAGAAAAAAGTAAAGCACGTTCTCATTTCTTGATTCAAATGTCAAATTATTATTTGCTTTGATTGCAGAAAAGAGAAAAAGAAAATTTTTGTGGTTGAATGTTATGCTTGATGAATTTAGGACTTCTCAGAGAAGCCCCGGGAGCCAGCTCAATTTTGGGTCATTTTTTTTTTATAACAGGGGATCTATTGAGTTTGTTAAGCACTTTATATGGTATACTTTCTACACATATGATCATTTAAGTGAGTTTCTTCACATGGGACTTTCATCAGGGAGACGAAAACTTCAATAACTTAAAGAAAAATGGAGAAAGAGATTTTGCTTACTTTGGCTCAGCTCTCTGACTTCTTTTTTATATTTAAATTGTGGTTATGCTCTATAATTTTCATTTCCTTTCATAATTAATTCTGGCTGTGCCGCTTAAATATGCTTGTGAACTGCAATGCTCTGTTCATAGTCTGGCGCAGTAACTTATGCACTGTGGCTGCAAAGGTCTGGTTTTATGATGGTGAAGTTAATTTTATAAGCATTTTATCTGTTAGCAGGTTTTTTATGTTTTGGGGAAATATAATGTTCTTGATGCCATCCTCAGAAGATCTGTTTTTACAGCTATAGATGCTCTGTCTGTTGTGCACACATATCTTTATTTAGTTTTAATATCCACTGTGGCTTTGTTACTCAGTAAATACACAAAACTATGTATATATAGATAGAGTTCTTTTTATGACTGTCTTCATGGCTGTAGTCTTTTTTCTGATAATGTGGGAACATTATTTTTATATTTGTGTTCTTTGTGTGGTGTCTTAAGCTGGACTGCATGAAACTTTGTGTGCCTTGCTATGGGATTGTCTTGCTGGAGAAATGATGTGCACCATGACAGTGTAACATTTTATATGCAAGAGCTAATGTTTCTATCGTGATTAGATTATTTTGTAACCAATGCTTTGTCACTCTGGCTTGTCATCATTCAACAGTTACTGTCGGGTGGTCTGTATAAGGTCAGTCTGTGCAGCTAAATTTCCTTATGTGACTGTTACATTGGTTTTGCTTGACAGCTTGGCCACCATCTGTGAACAAATTTGGTGACAAATGAAGAGAGCTTATGTCGGAACAACACAGGTGAAAAATGTAAAATGGGACTTGGAAAAAAAGCATGGCAAGGCCTTTCCACTGCATTTAAACATAAAAACAAGTTGATCCCAGAATCAGCTGTTTTCAAGGATGAAGATAAACTAAGTAAAAACAATGGAAATAAGTAAATAGGACTTTGGAAGGTTGGAAAAAATAGCTTGCATCCAAACTGCGTTGCTATTTACATACCTTCTCACCGATTGCTTATCTCATGGGCTCAATACCATTTAACCCATCTAGTACACCTCCATGGGCCTTTCACTTTAGTCTTTAACTTTGTTTTAGTCCCAGACATGTGAGAAAGAGACTCAGGAAACAAAATGTTGAGCAGAGGAAAATTGATTTTAAAGACATGAGATGTCTTCCTCTCTGCAGGAACACGTAAAGTGACTTCTGTTTGTGATGTTTATTTTTTGTTTATTTATTTACTGGAAGATTGTTTAATATTTCATTCTTTGTTGATCTTTATGTTTTTATGATGATCTGATTTTGGAGATTGTACCTTCTAAGTAAGACATGTTTACTTTTTTAGCTTTTCATAAGTAAAAAGTTTAAGCTTTCTAAGATATACTTCAAGCAATTTTAAAATACTGTGCTTCTGATAGATAATCAGCCTCAAGTTAAAGTTTATTTGTGTGTTTAAAGTCATAAAATATATGATTCCTACCACCACTCTGTTTTACCTTGATTATTAAATAGTAGTATTAAACAGGAGAACTACCTTACCAGGACAAAAAGTAGAAATAGATTATTTATTTATTTTACATTTAACAGGTAATTAGAAAAACAAATCAAACTTCAAACTCTTCAGTGATACTTTATTCTACTGTTTTTTTCTTCAGTGTAAGATGAGCACTTCATTCTCCATGTTTCAGCTCCTTAAATAGTTCTCAGCTCATCATACTGAGAATATTTTTGAGGTTATTATCTGTTTAAATGTCTTTTTTTGGTCCTGATGGCTAATTTCTCTCTATTGTTGTGACGTTCCTGTGAGGTTCTCTGCCTTGTGTTGAATGAATGGGTGATATCCAGGGAAGGGGTGTGTCTGTTGGTAGCCAGACCTCTGGGAGGTCAGGTCCACTCTGTTGTTGCTCATCTCCACAGATGACGTTCCTGTGCCCTTGGTACTCTGTCCTCAGGGCAGTTTTAGAGACATGGGGCAGTGAAGGTGAGAAAATAATTCTTACTGACCTAACATACCTTATTCCAGCCTTCTTAACTTAATATACCTACCTGATTTTCTTCTTACTTACCTAACCTCCTTTATTTTATACATGTACCATATTGCCTACCTCACTTCCTTCCCACTCAAATGCACTAAAGTACTGGAAGAAAACATTGTTCTATAAGAAACTCAACAGGGTGGTCCCATCAGGAGAGGGGACAACACAAATATTTTTTATATTAAGAACCGGCCTGTTTATTATTTGTTTGTGAAGAATAACATCTCTGATACACTTAAGGTTTGTAATAAAGTTTTATACAAATACAATGTCCTTAATTCGTAAACTGATTCAAATATTAAGTGCTTTATGACATCCTATGAAATATGTTTAAACAAATATCCCAGAAACCAAGAAGGGACAAATTTTAGAATACTATTTTAAAACAAGGGATGTGGATGGAGATACTCTATTGCACATTTTGAAGCATCCCTTGTTGTCCCTAACTAACCCTCAACCCTCCTTAGGGATTGTTTGGGTGTTAAATAAGGGTCATCCATTGTGTTTTTCATTAAACTGTTAGAATTACAGCTTAATGTGCTTAGGTCCCTGCCACACACTCCAACTATCATTTAAAAAGAAGCGCTCAGGCTCAGGCTTGTTGTTTATGGTTTTGTGTATCCCTCTAAAAGCTAGTCAAGCACAGCTTAAGGTGGGCCCGTACTCCATATTTATGAAATTGGCTCGGTGTGAAATTGGTTTTTGCCTAATGGATCCCTGCATGGGTGCTCCGCCTGATACCTCTGCCTCAGCTTATCGCCACCAGAGTCACAGTGAGGACAGAGAGACAGAGTAGAGGAGGGACGAATAAAAGAGGAACAAGGGAACAGAAAAATTAGGCTAAGGCTTTAAAAGAAGAAATGAACATGTTAAGGGAAATACAGTATTGACAGAAATGGATTTCCTTCAGCTAGGTGTCCTTTATTAGTGTGTTATATTTTATCCAGGTTGAGGAGGGGGTTTTTAAGCTTTTTCAGGTTATTCGATACATTACTGAAAAAATAGTGCCTGCCTCAATATCTAAGCACAAAATTTGGCTAAAATGAGAAAGAGGATTAGCTTGAAGGACAATAAATATTTATTTAATAACTTTATTTTTGCTTCAGATCCATTAAGATACATCAACACTAGGGTTTCTCATTTAAATGTGACACAGCCGTGTTTCAAATCAGGGCACTTCAGGGGGTGTATTGGAATATCAATCAATTCAAGCTAGAATATCAAGCTGTAACTTTAATCTTGTTTGCACCTTACTCTAATAGTGATTAAATGATTAGTGCATCTTCTCGGTAGAACTATTCCACAATTCACTGTGTGCCAGGCAGTACTGGAACAAGAACACAACCGTGTCACTTAAATAAGGTATGGGCACTTCGGTTCAAATATAACTCATGACTTACACTTACAATGCTTGAACAGATTAAACAGAACTTCTTAGTTTGTCTCCACCACTTGTGCAAAGTCAACTAAAATGGCTAACCTTTAAGTGACGAACAATTAAACTTTCAAGTATAAGTATCGTATTTCAGCTCAATCAAATGGCTATACAAATGTCAGAAAGTAACAGGAACATTTAAATATAAAATTATCTTCAAAATGGCAACCTTAGTATCATGGTATTAGTTATGTAAACCACTTTACATGGTGGCAGAAGCAGTAAGGGTGACACTAACCTGCTAATTATTGTACCTGGGTTTCTTTCTACACCACACAGTCTCATTTATTGTTTTTTAATAAATTTGATAATAACATAGAACATGCAAAGATCTATTCAGTTAATTAGATAGTTATTTGGTCATAGTTATGAAATACATTTAACGTCAGTGTGTTTAATTTTCTAGATCCAATTTTTTTTTTTTTTTTTTGGGTGGTGGCGGTGGTGGTGGGGGTGACGATGACATATATTACATTTTGTCTTCTCTGCACACTTAAAAATGTTGGGTTAAAAACAACCCAATATGGGTTATTTTTTAACCCAACACTGGTTAAATATTGGACAGAACACATGCTGGGTTATTTTGACCCAACAAGTTGGGTTGGTTTCCTTTAACCAACAGTTGGGTTATTTGAACAACTCAGTTGGGTTGTTCAAATAACCCAACCACAGGCTCAATTTGAATACACTGTTGGGTTCTTTTTACTCAGTCAGTTGGGTTGTTCAAATAACCCAACGTTACCCACAAGAAGCTATCGCTAACGTTAACTACAAATGACCAAGAGCTCACAATCACTGCTTCACATGCTCATGTAAATGGTAAATGGACTTGAGCTTAACTAATGCTTTTTCTACTCTTTGACTACTCATAGCTGCTTTACACCGCAGGTCACACCTACCCATTCACACCCATTCACTCTCACATTCATTCACTGATGGTTTTGAGTTTCTATGTTAGTTGTCCATCAGTACTCTAACACGTTCACGCCCTTTCATGCCCATTTACAAGCCACTGACACAGCAGTGGGAGCAACTTGTGTCGCCCTGAGTTGGGCTTGAACCTGCAACCTCCCGATCACTGACCGAGCGCACTATCCAACTGCGCCACCAACGCCCATGTCATGTTGAATTCGGATAGCCAACATACACGGTTACTACAGTGAGCTTTATATACATTTTATTAATATAAATTAAACATTGTGGTGAAAGAATAGTGCACACGTAGCAAACCTTGCTTGTATAGAGCTCAGTCTCTCAGGGTGTCTCTCAGTATGCGACGCTGCTAGATGGCGGTACTGCACGTAGAAGCCCACGAAAAGAATCGCGGGCTTCTTCTTCTCTTTCCCCAGAACTTCTTGCGGGATTTGGTTGGGCCATAATGAGACTTGCCCATCCAGTGTCCTGACTGCAAGCAGTTGAGGGGGGGGGGTCAAATGAGTGGGGCTTGAACCTGCAACCTCCCGATCACTGACCAAGCGCACTATCCAACTGCGCCACAGATGCCCATGTGGCTACCTGGGGGTAGTTGTTGGTCAAGCATGTGCGAGCGTCAACCCAACATGTTGGGTAGTCCGAAATAACCCAACACAATATAATGAAAATTACAACCCAACAGCTAATAACCAACAGTCTCAACCCAGCTGTTGGGTTGAAAAAATAACCCAACAATTTTTTTGTGTGTGTGCTTTCAATATCTGGGCTTCTGCTACCTTGCCCACCTTTGGGGATAAACCCATGAAGGATTGCTGTCTCAGGAAATACACCGAAGCTTGAAATCTTACCAACCATTCCCAGGCTCAAAGAGGGGATTTGCATTCAGCAAACAGAGCAAATCATACTCTATAGAAATCATGATCTTCCTTTTACAGACTTTTATTAAAAACCTGACCGTGCTCTATAATGATTCTGTGCACCTACAGCACCATACATCATGCATACAGATGCCAGCCACCACCACTATGGATCTGCTCTAACATTGCAACCCAAACAGTCTACTCATCCTACGCTTTTCCTTCCCTGTCCTCTGTCTCGCAACTCTACTCTTTCAAGTTTTATCTTTTGCAAAAGAAAGTGAGAAACTTGGGAGAAATAATACATACAGTCTCAGTTTGTTTCACAGAAATCTGCTGTACTGATATGTATGCCAGTTGGAAAGGCAGGGTTGTCCTGTTTCTCACTAAAGTTGGATTTTTCTGTCTCTGCTCTTTTGACCTTGTGCATGAGTGTTAAATTCTATGGACTTGCTCAATTAATACTTCAAGCATTAAGATACTATAAAGCGTCTCTACATATTTTATATTTACAGGAGGTGGGCTTGATGGAAGAACTCAAATTTGATCTTGCTTCTGTTCATATATTGATGACTGCTTAGTATATTCATAATCTCTAATGCCAAAAACCTTCCAGTTATCACATACAAAGAGAGCCACTTACATTTTCTCCTCTTTCCTTGTCTGACATATCTTGACTGGTCCATGAGGATGGCTGTAATCAGGTCCCCACAATATTAACACAAACATGTAGTGACTGGTAAATGCTAATATGATGGGGTGTTCCTTTGTCCTCAGAACTTGGATGAGGATACTGGGAATTATATACAACATTTTCCACTCGAGAGCAAAGTTGGGTCTTAACCCCCCAAGGAAATTCTCAGCAAAGGGGGCATTCTGAGATCACATAGGCTGCACCATTAGGGCAAAGGCTGTAGCCCAATGGATGTGTTCTTGTGATGGGGTTGTCATCGCATATGGAAACCCTGCAAGTACATGAGTGGATGTGTTTATGGTGGAATTAAGCACAACCCTGGTGGATGGAAGTTGGCTTGAACTCTGCAGACATTCAAGGAGATAGAGGGAGATAATTGAAACCCATGCATCTGTACTTAGTGCTCCTGATCCAATTCTAGTCTTTTTCTGTCTGTGACACTGTGTCAGAGCTTCTGTGACCCAGTGAGTTTTAAATACTTGTGTGTTACACCAATCTCCTTCTCATAATGAATATTGTATGCACAAGACAAAAAAGTCTTCAGCATTACCTCCCAGGTTTACATCACCTGTAGATGCCTAAAACAGATTTACCATCTTTTTCTTCTTTTTAGAAGCAGTGGGAATCCAAGTAGTTGATAACTGCCTACCACTGGATTTGCAGCAAAACTACAGCTTTCTTACCAAATCTGAAAATGAAAAATACATCAAATACATCAAATAAAACCTCCACTAATATATTATACTCTTAGCATGAGTTCTGGGAGGGCCTGAAGGCCTCGCTCAGCAACCGCTACAGTAACACCTGCCATGTCCAAAAATATCCTTGCAGCATTTACAATCAGTTAAATTCTCTCTGATTTTCCTTCAGCCTCTGCAGCACAATAAAAACTATGCCAAAGCACATAAAGAACTTTTTCTTATCTTTGTTATATCAACATCTTGCTTGGTCTCCAGTCTGAGACTGTCTGTGGACACTTTTCCTCTCGTGTCAACTTTCTCTTGCTTCAGCCTTGACTATGTCTGGATTCTAATCATCTCAATTTCTTTTTTTCTTTTAGGCCAGTCCTCTTTTCATGCTTGCCGACAACAGCTCATTCCCCCACTCCCCCTGAAAAGAACTAGTTTGACATCCCACCACTGTTTTGTCAGCATTTTTGCTTGGGCTGGCAAGCACATAGACAGAATGCAGAGCTGTAGAAAACTGGCACTGAGCAGTACTGGACTATGTAACTAAGAGAGTTGATAGGACAACCGGGTGTCAGGTGATGCAGCAGGTAGTGCACGTGCCTCATGGCAAGAAGGTTGCTGATTTGATCCCCGGGTCTTTCTGTGTGAAATTGGCATGTCTCTGGGCACTTGGGCTTCCGCACAGACCAAAAAGATGCTCAATCGGTTAACTGGTGCCTTTAAATGCCTCTAGGTATGGGAGTGAGCATGAATGGTTGTCCGTCTCTCAATGTGGTCCTGTGATTGGCTGGCAACCAGTTCAAGGTGTACCCCGCCTCCCACCCAATGACAACTGGGATAGGCTTCAGCCTCCCTGTGACCCCAAAAGGAATAAGTGGTGTAGAAAACGAATAAATGAAGGAATGTACACAGGAAAGCTACAAATGAATTATCATTGTGGGATAAATAAAGTTGGCTGAACTGAACTGAATGATTGAACGGACAGGGCCCATGTGGGGAAGGAGGCAGAAAAATGGCAGGAACTCTGCGTAATCAGGAATAATCAGTATATGATTGAAGAAGATTTCTTTTAACATTAGTGATCATGAACATACTCAAGCATCAGTCAAATTTGATGCATGGTTCTGATAGGGCAAAAATGGCTTCTTTTAATATCAGTAACACAATGCAGATGATCTTAAAATGAAATACATTCTAATGGAGAAAATATGCTACACTCTCAGTACCATTCATAATCAAGGTAAGAAATGAGTGGTGGACATTGAGGATTTGAACATAAAAATTCAAAGACATCTAAGTTTTGTTTGGGTCATATTACTTTAGTCAGTTTATTTCAGTCCTGGCCTTTACTACTATGTTTACCCATGTAACTTGATAGCCTTCCTGTTCTATTTTTAGCCCTTAAAGTGGTGACAAAAATCTTTTTGTACCTGCTAAGCTGAAGGATTTTAGGGGAGGCACAGAGGGAGGGTGAGGCGGAGGTAAGGAGGGGTGTACGGATGGATGGATGAAGGTTGGCTGGAGCTGTCAGTCTCATCTCTCTGCTGTCTCTCCTCATCCATCCTCAGCATGCTGACAGCAGTCTCCCAAGCAGAACACCGTCTGCCTGCCTGCCAGGTAATTCATATTCCCCACCTGCACAGCCACCAACACTGAGACACGAGGAGACAGACATGCAGGGAGAGACTGTGGGGAAAAAAAAGGATGAGACGATACAACAGTGGGGAGAGAAAGGGTAACTTAGATGTTACGAAGTATAAGGATGTAGAATGCAATAAACAGAGAAATGATGAAAGACCTTCAAGATATATTATGTTTTAAAATACTATTCTCTGTTCATCTTAGTAAATCTAAGTATATAAAGCAAGAAATTAGGAAAATCACTTTAGCGAAAAATAGGTGTATAGGTGTATCCATAGGTGGGGAGTCTAGTGTTAACCCACATACACTGAAAACACATGTAAATGAAAAAACAATAACATATACATTTCAGTGGAAAGTTTAATCCTCTCTTGATGTGACTGGTTAGACCTAGAGCTCTTGATCTTTCATGTCAATGTGTCCGATGGCAAGACTCTAACTTAAAATACACTGACTGATATGGAGGCTCAAGTCACGAGAACTGAGACCCTCTGCGTGCATTATTACTCCGTTTTATGACAGCTGTAATTAGTGTCACATGAGGACCCATGAGAGGCTCTCTATGAGGGGATGTAAATCATCAGTTTCTCAATACAATAAAAGATAGAATATTTGACAACAATATGATAAATCAAGATATTCCAAATCCTGCCATGATACAGTGTCAGTACTATACTATCAGGAGTCTGTTATCAATATCTGAAGATAAGGTGTACTAACCTGACTAATTTATATTTACTATAAAAAATAAGTAGCTTTTACTATTCAATTTTTGGAGTGCTGCTGTTTGTTATTGTTTATTATTATTTGTTATTGTTTGTTATAAACTAGAATTTAAACACCATTATTTTCATTGTAATGTGATGTAGAATTAATGACCCTGATGTAACTTTTGTTTAATGAAGCTAATTATGGTTATTTGTATTGAAAAATAATCCACTATACACTTTTGGCACCACTCCAATTTCTCAAGAGTCTTTAGCCTACTATGTGTTCTGAACATTTTAAAGTGCTCATGAAATTATAAAACAACAAAAATAATCTTTATCCAAATAGCTCTTTTAAAAAGTTAGTTACAAAAAACCTTACAAAGATGGTGATAATCAAACAAAATCAAAGTAAGAGGATGATAAAAATCTAAGGATAAAAGATAAATAAACTCCTTTAGAATGTCATCCTTTAAAAGAACGATACACTTTCAAGTCATGGTACAGCCTTGTGCTTTCACATTGCTTTTAAATGTATTTATACATAAAAGTTAAATTAGACTTCAAGCCATTTTACATGAGCAAATCTATCTTCTGGAATTGTATTCATACTAAATTCAGTAATGTTTGAGAATGTAATGAAATCAATTCTGTGGCCAATGGTTAATACAGGAAAGCATCTGTTATATTTTCTAATGCAGTTTTTTTTTTGCTAACTCAATGGAGTTGAAATAAAATTTAAATGGACACAAAACAGAACAACACAGATTTGAAGGGCACACAGAGAGAGCTACAGTCCTTGATGCTACTTTTATTTATGGTAAAATAAATGTCACAGACTAAAACAAATTCACTTCATCCTGACAGACATGCAACAGCAAACTCCTCATTTTCTATCTACAAAGTCTTTATGAGATTCTGATTAAAACTCCTGAGCACCTGATTGTATTTTTTTCTTATACCAAGTTATCACTTTTTAAAAAATATTTATTCTAATTCCAGTGCATCTGTATTCCATTTCTATAAATATCCTTGGACATAATCCTTTGTCTTGAACATACTGAATAAATTAACACTGAATGAGACTTTGACTTTGACCATGCTTTAAAAAATGTTACATTGCATTTTGCTGATAATTCAATCATTATATTGATATACAGCAATGTTTTGTTTCATCTCTCTACTGTCCCGCCAACTTTGACTATTTTCGGTGCGTTTCCACAATTGGTATCAACTCAGCTAACCTTTACCCTTCTCTGTTTTTGACTTACCATTTGAGATCATACCAGGGGCATGGTTCATTTTCTGTATTATTCCAGATGTGGAAGGGTTTAAATCAGCAAGTTCTTTCACGGTGATTCCTAAATTCCACCAGAAAGTATTTGGTTCATCTCAGCTCCATTACGACTGTGGAGGTGAAAGGTTTAATTCTAATCAGTGACAGTGCCTCCACCAGCTTTGCAACACTGTGTCTCTGCTCCTCTTCAGTTCCAGTAGTCTGTAGCCCTCTGCAGCAGACAGACCTTCTGTTTCTGAGAGATGTCAGACTGCTGTGCTCCAATGCAGGGTGGTGCAAATCAAGTAAGACAGGAAGTCAATCACTTGAAACCACAGTGAAAATAGCTCCTAATTTTAAGGATGCATTGCTTAAAAATTCCCTGATGCAGTTATATCTTATGTCTTCAATCCTTACCTCAAATTGATAATCAAGGACAACGACAATTACAAGAATGTGTCAATTTAATCTCCATCACGCTAAAACACATTAACAAAAAGTTTATTAAGCCTGTTTAATAAAGTTTATGTGCGTACCTATAGTAGCGGAACAGAAACCATAATTAAGAGACAAATCTAAACAAGTTTGATGGAGGATCACTTTTTTATTGTCTAATATGATCATTTTAGCTTTTATTATTGTTCATTTATTGTTTATTTCCATTTCACTAACAAGGTTTCTTTGGGGCATAGACCTCAAAGATCCAAGTAAAACGCTTTATGAAATCTGTCCTTCCTCATCCAACATGGATCCACATAATACATCTGGATTGCTTTTGATCTTGAATTTCATTTTTCTGCAGGCAAAACTGTCTTTTTGTTTCAAACAAATTGCACCCTGTCCATGACAAGTAACCTCTCAGTCTGTTGACTTTATTTTGTTTACTTCAGCAACATGCTTATCAGAGAATACCTGAGCTAAATTTAAGCAGATGACTGCTTGTACAATCACTTTTAATACTGTCATTTCCCCAAAACACAAATTACCATGCATTTTCCAATACTCTACTAAAAATGAGTCCCTTTGTCTCTTCCTGGATGGATACATCTCTGTATGTGTGTATGTGTAAATACAAATATATTTATCATATGTATTTGCAAATATATGCATATATGTGTTTTTATAAAATGAAGACTATGGCTTCAGCCTGCTATATTGTGAAGTGCCTTGAGATAACACCTGTTATGAACTGCTGCTATACAAATAAAGATTGGATGATTGATTGATTGATTGATTGAAACTATACCCCTTGACCCTTGCAAGTTAATGGAGGATAGAGCCTGTACAAGCAAATATTGGGTGAGAGGCGGAGTACGCCATGGACCAGTTTTCTGCCGATCACAGGGCTGACATGAAGAGATGAACAGCCATTCATACTTTATTTAGAGTCAGCTATCACCCAACGAGCTGTAGCCAGTGACCATCTTGCTGAGTCATGAGCACTAACCTGCAGCATCAACATGATTAGGAAAGCAGCTAAAGTGAATTTAAATGTCAGCTTAGTCAATGCAGTTTAACTCTGTAACTTCAGTACCTTGATGTTTTGACAGTCATCATGGTGATGGGGAATTCATATCATAAAATATTGATGCTGCAGTGAGAAGGGAATGAAAAACATACCCTGTTTTAGGTTTGAAGATTTGTAAACACATTTGATTACCTGTTTTGGCAGTGATCTAAAAAGTATATTTAAGCTTTTTCTCTTTCTCACAGCAGATTCCTTTGCTCTAATCTGACCCGCTGTCATCTTTCTCACTCTTCCCTCCCCTCCATCTCCCATTTTTGACTCAATATTTGTCCTTAGCGATTCATGAGACATTACAAAGAAATCTCAGCCACAGGATGAGGACAGATTGTGTGCCTCCGTACCGTAGCGTAACCGATAGGTGATTGGATTGAGAATGATTCCCTCTAATGACGAGGCCGGCTCAAGGCTGTTAGTTGTAATGAGAACACGGTACGTGCACAGAACCAGACACTGCTTTGCCTCCCAATGCATGGAAGGAGGGTGGGAGACACACACATACAAACACACACTACTACACAAATAGAGACACGTAGAGACCCTGATGCAAGGACAGCCACACTGAGATGAAACACTATTGAGTTGTATCTCACTAAATATTTAGTGCTCAGCCAAAGCAAGGAAACACAGCTGACACCAAAAGGTTTAAGTGTTTTTAAGATGAATATTTAAAATGAAATTTACATAAATACAAAAAAATGCATTATGTTCCTGTTTTGTCGAGTATGTCGAGATTGAGGATCCTTTTGATTTGTTTTGTTACAATGAAGGACATTTCTACCTATCCTGAATGTGCCTCATAGTGTGTGATAGAGACTGGCATGAGTGCCTGGTGCTACTACTGGCACATGTCATTGGTGTGTTGCAAAGCCACCCACCAGGCACACATGTTACATGTATGTTGCCAAGAAAGACATTTCCGCACCCCTGCTGCACAAAGTGTGAACACAGCAGAGTGTCCCTCTGTCTACCTGAGTCTCCATACCCCTGCTTCTGCAAGCACACACTGTAACACACAACAATCCCCCATGAATGCACTGACACGCATACTCAACCATTTAAGTCCACTGGAGGCAGTGGTGGACAAAGGGGACATTTTCTGGATTTAAATCAACATATAGACCTTGTAAAAATATTACTCTTGAATGAATTCACCAACCTGCAGATCCTGATCTACTCGTAGATGGTTGAGTGATTTGAAACAGATTTTTGACATTTGGATGTGCAAGTTATATTTCATGTACTGATATGTTAGTCATGTAGGTCCAGCCATTTGCACTGTTAATTGGACAACACTTATTTCCCTTTGTCCAGTAAGTTTCTAGTGGAAGCAAAATGGTCAAACTGTCTAAAAGGAATCTTATTTTGTATGTGTGTAGCTGTGTAGCTGTACAAGTTATTTAATGTAGTGGTAACTTTTATTATTTTTAAAGGTTTTGATAGAGTAAATTAAGTATTTACAATTTTGAATGCTGGTAAAACTTAATATCTTTTAAAAATTAATTATGAAACGTGACTTTTTCTTGAGTTAAGGGGAGTAGATTTTGTTCATCCAGTTAACATTATAGCAGATCTTTACTTGGACAAGGCTGGTGGCTACTGCTCCATTACATGCAGGAGTAACTAGTAAAGAAGTTAAACACCTGCAGTGCAAAAGCACAGTCAAGAAAACATGGATGTATATCCTACATACAACAAAAACAGTTGACATTAAAAATAAACCTCAGGCCAGGCTAAATTCAGCATAGCTCAGTGGGTGCTCAACATGTCACTCCTAGGGTCTGAACTAACTTGATGCAAATTTGATAGCACGAGCAAAGCTGATCTACTAACTGGTACAAGCAAAAAATCCAAACCAAACCAAACAAACAACAAAAAAAGGAAGAGACTGCTGCGACAGAGATTAACAGCTTCAGAAGCAGTTTCATCAGATCTGTACCACATTTTTTTATGTAATGAAAAAAGACAAAGACAGTAAAAACTTCTCTATAAAAAGGGTATTTTGGATGATATGATATACATTCATACAGTATACGGGCATTTTTTTAGTTTTACTTTTATTTATTTTTTTGGTATTTCATGAAGACTAGCAATTTTGGAGATGGGAGGTTTCTCCCTGGCAGCAGTGATTTGATATTCAAAGCTGATCAAAGCCTGGTTAAACAGTTTCATTCCATAATCATTTCTGATAATAATATAAAACACTGCAGCAGAGTGCTTTATTTGACAATCAAATGCAGTGGAATAAAAGTTATGTGCTTCCTTATCAAAAGCTCTATGGAGGTACAAATGCTTGAAAAGTGGATTCACTTTATTACTGTCTCCACCTGTGAGAATGGCAGACCACCTCAAAACAAGCAAACAGCTGCAGCTGTAAAGGCGCTTTCATACAGTAAGGCCTTCTAAATAAACACCCACACAGAGACACATTCACACACAGCAGCAGGAAGCTTGTGTTACATAGTATCGGGAGCCTCACCAAATGATGCATGGCTGCCGTTCTGTAATCATAAAACTCATCCTTTGTCCCTGGTGTGGGAGTCACAGCAGAGCCCGGGAAATAGTAGCACTTCAGCTGCGGTGCGTAATGACGGACCGCCAGATGCTCAATGGAACGCTCAATGGAGCCGATCACTGCTGAGAGTAGTCATGAAGCTCCCCGTACACCGACTATTCCCACCTGCACTGGCGGGGAGACGACCAGTGGCAGACGTCGGGCGGGTCATTTGAATCCCCAGAGCGAGGAGAGAGGACAGATGCTGATCTCTTCATAAGCACTTTAATGTTCTCTGGCTTTGTTTGCAGGGAATAGGATGCCATGTACACCCTTGTTCAGCAGTTTACATCCTTTGACTGTGTGAGCTTGACAGAAACACCAGAAGATGTTTGCATTATTTCAGAGGCATGCTGCTTCTGCAAACTATAACAACCTTGTTGTTTGTAGCAGTGCAGGACACATTTGCAGACTTGCAGCTAGCTGTAGATACAAAAAATGAAACATTGAAGGGTGCCGTTTTAGTCACCAAGTCATATGATCCAAGTTTAATTCAATATACAAAAGCTGCTGATTTTGTACATTGATTAAAATACTAATACTGATAAGAATATTAATATCTCTACATTATAATTATATAAATAATATTAATAATACTAATACAACTACTCATATTAATTTTAAATTTTGACTATAATTCTGCTTATTTCTTTGTGCATCATACTCTATGGCTGCACTATTTTGGCTAAATGACAGTCCAAACTTTGTTGCTCTATACTGGGATCACAGTTTACCACAATTTACTGATTTTAGAAATATTATTTTGGCTGTGGGCAGCACGTTGGCGCAGCAGGTAGTGAACGTGCCTCACAGCAAGCGGGTCCCCGGTTAGGCGGGCTTTTCTGTGTGAAGTTTGCATGTTCTTCACCTGCATGTGTGGGTTCTCTCCAGGCACTCCGGCTTCCTCCCACAGACCAAAAACATGCCCCATGCCAATGGTGACTACAAATTGCCCTTAGGCATGTGTGTGAGTGTGTACAGTTGTCTGTATTTCTCTATGTTGCCCTGCAATCAACTACCGACTGGTTCAGGGTGTACCCCATCTCTTGCCCGATGACAGCTGGGATAGGTTCCAGCGCCACGCAACCCCAAAGGGTTAAGCGAAGCAGAAAAAGAATGAATGAATTAATGTTTTGGCTGTCCCCTAAGAACCCAATTTGATAGCTTCAGTAACATGATAAGATGGGGCTAAGGGAAAAATTAGGCATGCAACAACTCTCAATGAAATGTTTAACCATCTAGTGTGACGTTCACAGTTCAACATGCATGTGGGAATTGTGGTATTTAAAGTTTTGTGGACAAACATTTGTCTCTCATGGCTGTCTTTGTCTGTCTTTGTTTGCGCTGCATAGCCTGTCATTAAATGCACAGAGTGACAAGAATCCTGCAAGTAGGAATCATGCACAAAAGTTAAGGCAAGATGTCACACTACTTTCAGAGCATGAGCAGCAATATGCACCAACATTCCCAATATGAGGGAAGAAGTTCAGGATTTGACCCAAAAAAACTAATAATGTTCATACTTATCAATATGTCTATTGAGTCTTGTCAGTCCTAATAGTCAAACTCTTAAGTTTCTGGCACAAATCCTCAAGTTTTGCAGGGAGGATAAACTATGAGCACATCAGTACAGTTCATGTAATCAAGCAGAATATACCTTTCCTTTTTCTTTTCACCACAGCAGATGGGAACTGAAAACTCTGGTAACCCTGCAACATACTCATAACATACCGGCCTCTTCAAGTAATAACAAGCAATAACTGCTAAAAGTAATTCTGGTATTTAGGAGGCGAGGAACACAACATTTTTCACCACCAAACATTGGGGCATAATGAGATAACATTAGCCTGTTTATGTTGTTTAGTTACATTATTAAGATAATTATATGTCAGTTTCAGTTTGTGCTTTGGGGCAGAGGAGGTAATACTCTGATCAAGTTAGCACTTTAAATCAGAATTTGAAGTGTTAAGCACAACTGCGTATCTGTTAGGGCTGGGTATTTCCAGCAACTTCACGATACGATACGAATCCCGATACACATAAATCGTGAACATTGACTACGCTTTAAGCAAAATTCTTGACAAGTTTAGTTTTTTCTTATAAGAAGAAAAAGAACAAGGATGAGTTTTAAGTGGTTCTACAACTTGAGAGACATAAATTCAGATCCTCAAAGATGGTAGACCTAAGTTCAAATTTAGAACATATGCTTCATTATGTAGCTCATCTTCTACCTTGAACTGTGCCACTGTTGGCATTACCCAAAGTGTATTTACAACAACTTTCAAAATATTTAGGCCGTATCAGTTCTGTAGAATCCGTATCGATACACGTATCCCAAAGGAGTGCGATACGATATTTTACCGTATCGATATTTTGAGCTCAGGCCTAGTATCTGTCAGCATTAATCCAGTATTTGCCCCTCTCTGCGGGTTTTTTGAGATTGAGATCTGTAGTAGTGAATACCATAAAGATAAAATACACATATGGCACCTGAGATAGTCAATTTAATCTCCGTGCAAAGAGGAGGTCTGCGTTGCATGTGACAAAATATGGGCAAAGTCTACATTTATTGTGTGTGTGTCTGAATACTGAGGGTAAATCAAATAGATTACAGTTGTAATTTTGCAAACATCATTATAAAATAATTTGGCACAGAACTTTATATGTCAAATGACAAAGTGGAACAAAATATTTTTACTAAAGTGGTGTTTCCTATGCTGTTCTTTGTTCTTTGTTCCATAAAGAAATGCATGTCATTGAATCAGGCAGGTCCAGCTGCAGCACAAGGTTAGTGAACTGTCTTATATCACACTGTAAAATCCTTTAAAGTTTAGAAAGATTTTCATCACCATCAAAATAAAACCACTTCTTCCTTGGGCTATGAACATCTGCAAAAAAATCCATCCAAATCTGTCAAGAACTCTCTGAATTATTAGCAACATTGCGGGAAAACTGCTCTATATAATTATGTTTACAAATTCTTTGAAAAATAAAAATACATTCGTTATGTCACCAAAATGTAGTCTCCCCTTTCTTGTGCCATGACCAACAGTCCTCTAAAATGTCATCCAAATCTGCTCAAATCTGCTCCCAAACTAACAGACAACCTAACAAAAGGCCAGCCAAAGCATAACTCTCTTGGCTAAGGTAATAAAATATCTTAAAATCGATATTATGTAGGCCATAACATTAAAAATAATGACAATTATAATGACAATAATTTTAATTATGAAAACATAGGAGTCACTATATAAATCTTTAGAATGATTCAATCAGATAAATTTTTTAATTTTTAAAAGTTATTTATTGATTTTCTCCACAGCACAACTTAAATTCCCCACAGTATCTTACCTTAAAAAAAAAACAGCTTTCAAGACCATGATATTGATTTTCATGAAGGGATGTGGTAAAGTACTACCTAAACCCAGAAGGGGGAGCTATTGCAGCTTATCTGAACCCAAGCAGGACCCACCAGTCCAGGAGTTGAATAACAGCCTCTTGAAATACTTATTACAGACACACCTGGGTTAAAAAAGAGGGAGAGAGAGGGAGAGAGAGAGAGAGAATATAATGATAGTGATGCAAAAAACAAGGAGACGAAAAGTATGGAGAAATGTCAGCCTGTCCCAAAAATATGCTCTAACTCAGCAGCAGACATATAATTGCTCTGGTACTTTCATAACCCGTTGTGCTTCGCTTTTTGTTTTACAGGAAGTGAATTTTCTTTGGATAAACTTGAAGACATGTAATAACAGGTTGTGTTGATGTGACTGGAGTCTGCTTTAAAACATCAAATCTCTGTTATATAAACCAATATTTGCAGTTTTCCTGATGTTCTGCATGTTGCTAATGAAATTTTCACACGTGAGATTGTATCTTTAGTACTTACAGTACAAAATAAGTCTCTTATATGACCAGTGGTTCCAAACAATGGAGCACCTGTAAAGACTGCAGAGCTATTTTCAGTAGCTCTCAAACATGTGCCAGGAAAAAAGAGTGGCAAAGATTCATTAGTGACATACAGAAGTCTAAAGTTTGTATGCATTCATACATTTTCAATCAATCAGTCAATCAATCAATCACACTTTGTTTTATAGCACTTTTCATACAGGATTTTGTAGAAAAGTGCTTTACATAGAAACGCAAAATAAAATAATAACAGAAGTGAAAAGTAAAAATGAAAATATAAGACCCCTCAACCCCATGATAAAATCTGCTAAAGTAAAGACATTCATGTATTTCATTTAATTTCAATATGTTTTTATTAAATTTATCTTAGAACAAGCAGGCATAGAACAGAGCATAGTAGCACACATGGTAAAGAAAGAAAATTTATTCTTAGAAAAAGACAGTCCATAGTAAATACATAATAATAATAATAATAATAATAATAATAATAATAATAATAATAAGAAGAAGAAGAAGAAGAAGAAGAAGAAGAAGAAAAGAAAGGAATGATAACAATAATACAATATCATTTATTTAAATATATAATAATAGCATCAATAGGAACAATTGTAGAGTAAAAGTTCTAAACATTGTGCAAAAGAAAATAAATCAATAATAGCTAATATATGTATACGTAAAAAAGAAATATCTTCATAACAGCTTTGCTAAGTAAACTAATTAAAATGAATATAATAATAATCAATACATAATCATACATATTGTTTTATTTCATTTTCCTTTCTACTGTTATAGTGAGTATATTTTCACTGTTTTTTTTAAATCTTGTCTCATTACTAAAATATCTTACAATATAATGTTATGTTCTAGGGACAGTCACTGAAAAACAATAAAGAGGATGAAAATTTTCCTGAAGTTATCATTAAATAATCACCTTTTAGTCTTAAAATAACAAGAACCATTTTATTGTATTAAGGGTAGAAATTAAGCCTTCCATGCGAAACAAATAGGAGCTTGCCACTTTCTGATGCTTATGTGATCATAACAACAATATTTTCTTTTCCCTGGTCCGAATGTTTAATAATTTTAAGGAAGTGATTCATGCTTATATTTCTTCATGTTTAGATTGCTTTAATACACTTTATATCAGAGTAAATCAGGCTTCCTTTGCATGTCTACAGTTTGTCAAAAATGCTGCTGTTCGTCTTTTTACAGGCAGGAGGAAGCAGCAACATGTCAACCCCATCCTTGTCTCGCTCTATTGGCCCCTCTTTTCGCTGAAGAATTAATTTAAGGTTTTATTGTATTTCTAAGCCATTACATAGATTTGCACATCTCTGATCTTTTTTGAATATACACCCTGTAAAGATTTTTAAGGTCTGAGGAGCAGCTTCTCATCCACGGGGCTAAGCTAGAAACCTGAAGTAACCAGGCTTTTTCTGTAGCGTACCCTAAATTATCATCTGGAAATCAGAATGTCGCCCACCTTAAGTCTCATCTTTTACTCATTGGCTTGGTAGTCATTGTGCATCATTTTGGTTAACTTTATTGTTATTAAAAAGGGTGCTATAAAGAGTTGATCGGATGATAAAAGTAGAGGATCATTTTGTCATGCTATCTGCTAGCAAGATATGAGCAAAAAAAGATCCGAGTATAATTTCCCCTTTACACATAAGCTATCATAGACCTACTTGCAAAATTTGAGTTTTGCACGTGCAAAGAAAAAGTAGGCTACGTTATTGATTAGAACAATCAAGCATGAGTATAATTTTCAGACATACCAGACCAACATCAGTATTGCCCAGTAGACATTAACTTAGTTCTGCATGACCTGACTTCGCTCAGCATGGTTTGATGTTTCCCTTAACATTGACAAAAGTTGATTCAAACATCAGTGGGTGATGTTTAAGTCAATTTGACTTTGGTTTGGATGTAATCAGCAGCCTGAGGTTGACTGTTGATTGACTTGATATGCTTGTTAACATTAACAAATCATGTCTTGAAATGGCTTTCAGGGGCTCAACCATTTATGTGTGTGGCCTTGTTTCGTCATCTGGTGGCTTTAATTGAATATTCTTGAACACATCTGCCCAACCACAGTTATCAGAATGAGGGTTTACTGAAAACTAACCTGCCTGACAGGACTGAAACATAGGGGTTTGTGTGCATACCAAATTTCAATGTCTGAGAGGACTCTAAGAAAAGAAATGCTAAAAACAAGCAATAGGGATTTTGGGACAAATGGAAACTTATTGAAAAAATGCAAATTATTGGGCCAACAAAGATTCAAAGCAGAATTTGGTTATAATAGGTTGGATGTAGGAGGCATTTCCATTTTACCCTCTTATGGGAGACCCAAGTGGTCAACACAATACACAAGAGATAAAAATAAAAATGATTTTGCAGCTGTATACAGTACAGGCCAAAAGTTTGGACACACCTTCTCATTCAATGTGTTTTCTTTATTTTCATCACTAATTACATTGTAGATTCTCACTGAAGGTATCAAAACTATGAATGAACACATGTAGAATTATGTACTTAACAAAAAAATGGGAAATAAATGAAAACATGTCTTATATTCTAGTTTCTTCTAAGTAACCACCCTTTGCTCTGATTACTGCTTTGCAGACTTTTGTCATTCTCTTTATGAGCTTCAACAGGTAGCCACCCGAAATGGTTTCCAACAGTCTTAAAGGAGTTCCCAGAGACGCTTATCACTTGTTGGCCCTTTTGCCTTCACTCTGCGGTCCAGCTCACCCCAAACCATCTCGATTAGGCTCAGGTCCAGTTACTGTGGAGGCCAGTCACCTGGCGCAGCACACCATCACACTCCTTCTTGGTCAAATAGCCCTTACACAGCCTGGAGGTGTGTTTGGGGTCATTGTCCTGTTGAAAAATAAATGATGGTCCAACTAAATGCAAACCAGATGGAATAGCATGTCGCTGCAGGCTGCTGTGGTAGCCATGCTGGTTCAGTATGCCTTCAATTTTGAATAAATCCCCAACAGTGTCAAGTATGTCGAGATTGAGGATCCTTTTGATTTGGATCCACTAATATTTAGTGGCAAGGCACACCTGAGAAGTGAAAACCGTTTCAGGTGGCTACCTGTTGAAGCTCATAGAGAGAATGACAAAAGTCTGCAAAGCAGTAATCAGAGCAAAGGGTGGTTACTTTGAAGAAACTAGAATAAAAGACATGTTTTCATTTATTTCAGACTTTTTTGTTAAGTACATAATTCCCCACATGTTCATCCATAGTTTTGATACCTTCAGTGAGAATCTACAATGTAAATAGTGATGAAAATAAAGAAAACACATTGAATGAGAAGGTGTGTCCAAACTTTTGGCCTGTACTGCATATTAACTTGAAAATCTAAGGAGAAATCTACAATCCACAATGTCATTGACAAAAGTGTGTGCACAAAAAGAAGACATTAAAATATTCATGCCTCAAAAGAATTGATTAAATGCCAAAAAAGTAGAAAGACAATGAAGTGACTGAAATTAGTCTCTGATGTGCCTTGTTCCATGACTCAGCTCGGGGTGTCCGCCACAGATGATTGAATTAATTCTCAATTATGAGCGCTCCTCACCATCCATCCACCTGCTGTGACAGTGATGAGCTGGGGATAATGCTAATACCCTTCGTCATATTTAGTAAACATACGAAGAATGCCTAACAGGAGGCAAACTGCCAAAGTAAAACTGCTCTCAGTGTGTTGCCGTCATAATCTTTACACCTTTATTACCACTGCTGATAGCCTGTTCATAATGATATGGTGTGATAACAGTTTTAATATCTCTCTGATAAACAATAACACAGGAAAATAATAATAATATATCAATGAAATGATATTAGCAGCATATTTACATTTATTTTTGCCACTTTTCTCTGGTAAGAGGTTGAACAAATCTTGTAAATACATTAAAAAGACAATTTTACCTGCTAAAAAGACCAAAGCACAAAACCTAAACTGTCCCGGAAAAATTTAAGTACCTTGGTGTCATGCTGGATTCCTCCATAGCCCCCTCAAAACATAAAGGCAGCGGTTAATTAGGTCTTGTGAATTTGTAGGTAGAACCTTTGAGGAAGAACCTCATCTTTTCCAATGAGACACATCACAACAATTCCTGAATCCATTTGTGATGGGTCAGGAATCTAGAGTGGGTCCATTTCAAAAGGATGATCGTTCGAGCGAGTGAGGTCAAAAGAGCAACAACTTGTCCAGTGCTGGGGCACACTATGACTAGGAGTAATTCCCAAGAGGCCAACGAAGGGCTTTTCGTCAATGTCCTGAGACATTAATTAATGTATGAAAAACTTCTATCGAGAACCATGTCCAGCGCACAATCAGGAGGTATGCACAGAGTCTAGTATCTGCTCCCATTGCTCATTAGACATGGAGATTCAGACAACGAGGAGAGAAATTGGAAAAAAAAAAGTTACAAATGACTGTATTGTGTTTTTTTGGGTTAACTTCAGTCTTAAGAATTTATCCAGTTGACTCCGGAGATGATTAGGGAAGTGGAGAAAGTAGGATTTAACAAAATGCAAGATCTGGAAAAAGTGAAACAATTGTGAGTTAGGAAGATTAAACTTTATAGCCAGGTCAGTGAAGGAGTAAAAAAAATCTTAAGAGAAAAGACTGTTTGTAATTACTTTTCATTGTATTATGTAACAATCTACTTTGTGTCAGAAGGGCACTTTAACGCTACACTTTCAGTATTTTAGATTTTTGTGTACACATAAACATATATACTGTATATGCATTTTAGGTTGAACCCAGCTTGTACTGTTTTATTTGCAACTGTTATTATTCGTGGTATTGTATTGTTTAATGTTTCTCTTTTATGTTTGGGACTAGAAATGGAGATTAGCATAATGCTAACATATTTAACATGGTAAAGCCTGAAGGATTCAGACAATGCGGTGCACATTTGGACTGCAACCGTCACATTAGCATGTGTCAAAAGCTGACCTATTTGAATGGTCTTCAGCTTATATAGCACTTTTCTAGTCTTTGACAACTCAAAGCAGCTTTATGCCGCAGGTCATATTTACCCATTCACACCCACTCGCTCTCACATTCACTCACTGATGGTTCTGAGTTTCTGTGTTAGTTACCCATCAGTATCTCTAACACATTCATGCCCTTCCAAGCCCATTTACACACCACCATATAGCAGCAGTGGGAAACTGTTGAAACCCGCTCAGAGAAGGTTTATTCTGTGGATTTTCTGTGGAATACTCTATTCTAAAACTTAATGCAAGATTTTTTTCTCTAATCTTTTTTATCAAGTTTGCGTGTGTTTGCATTTGCAATATAGCATACACCCCAAGGTTAATACAGACTAGCCTTCATTTCTAGATCACACAAAGACTTACTGCCATTGAATGAAAATCTAGCTTTAACTGAATAAAAAACAAAAGGTTTCAAAAAGAAAAGATTTTCATCTTTTCAAGATTAATATCGTCTCTCTCTGGCAAGCCCACTGCCAGATAACAATGAACTAAAAGCCATTGAAGAAAGCAAATTATTATAGAAAAACTAAAATGATAATATTAATTTTAGGGAGTGGTTAAAGAGGATTTAGCAAGTTCAGCAGCAGCAATTTCTCAGCCACAAACAACTCAACCACATCTAATTTAGTAGACCCCTGAAGGCCAAATGTACCCAACAGTCCAGCCGAGGTCCATCGACTTTTTCTGCCCCAGACTTTCTCTAATTTAGCTACTGCTGATTTCTGTCTGAAGTGTTTTTCCACACTTTTTCCTACAAAAAAGGCAGAAATGAATTTATCTTTTGCTGCACCCATACATAGACTGCAATTCAATAAATAATTGCTCCAGGCTTTACTTGATAACTTTGTCCTCATTCTGATGCATGCTTTTTAAGCAAACAAAAGACAAGAGAGAAAGGCACTTCAGAGCCAATCATTAATAACAAAAAATATCTCAACTTTGTGGGATAAAAAGAGCCACATTGAAGATGCTTGTCAATCAGGCGCCATAGTCCGCCTGCCTGTTTTTCTCTAAAGAGCTGTCGGCGATGACAACTGACAACACACCAACACTGTCTGGTCTAGAGTGTACTGTACAACATCTTTGTGTGGATGTGGGTGTGTGTTGAATGTAGGGAACAGTTTTAGCAGCTCAGTTTTGTGTTTATTATTCTTAATCATATCAAACTGATACACAGTTGTTATATAGATGTACAACATGTTAATGTGTTTAGGAGGGATGTTCTGATGAGGCTTCTTGTGGCTACGTCCACTTTAAGTTTGTGTTGTTGGGAATGCCAAAATTGTAGCATTTTTCTGTTGGTTTTTCATTCAAACAGTTTGTTACAAGGATTTACTAATGTTCAGCACCTTTGTTGGTGAATAGTTGCTTCAGTGCATGTGAACAAGAAAGTCAAGGCCTGGCCAAGGAAGGAAAAATATATTTAAAACCAAATTTACAAGTTGGTAATGTGATTTAGGCTTCACTGTCAACAGCTCTGGCATTCATTCACTTCTACACAACACGGGCCACAGCCACAAGAAAGAAACATCTTACCATGGCTGCTAGTGACAGCAGCAAGTCATCTCCCATGAGAAACCCGTGCAGATGAGTGAAGCAGCATGTCACTCCACAACAGGCTACAGTGCCAAAGTCTCCAGTGGACTACTCTACCCACAGAGTGGACGCTGGTGTTGAAGCTGTATGTTTTAAAGGAAAGGAACAAAATAGCATCTTATCAGCAAGCAACGGCTTTAAACACCAACAAGCCCCACAATGTGGACAGTAGGCACGGGACACAACATCTAATACTTCAATTCATATAGGACATGATGTTACTTTAGCTGTCCACATTAGCATTATTTAAAATAACTAGTTTTCAGGAAATAAATAAAAATGCTCCACTACTAAATTACTAAACATTTAGTCATGAAAACAAATTATTTATTTTGTACTCTAATTTGGTTGAAAATTTCTAAAACCCACTCACCAACAATATAATGATTTATTTTAAAAATGAAAACGTAATAAATGGACAAAAGAGGTTTAAGATTGACAACAAAGATATGGTAATTTTTCATTTGTGATATTTGCTCAACTCTGCTCGACTCTATATGGTTTGGTTTTGTAATCCAACCAGAGCTGGTTTAGCAGTGGATTTCCCTCTGACCCCCAAATTCCACTGTAGGCGGAAGTGCCGCACCACGAAGCGCGGCGGTCTTGCTCTGACAAAAAAAACCCACCGAGCGGCACCCCATTGCCCAGCCCTGTACGGGAGGGCTGATACCCGGAGAGCCACAGGCACTCATGACAATAGCGATGTCACACGCTCATAAAACATGTTATAGACTGAGAAAAGAAATAAACAACACCTCACTTTGCTTCTCTAAGGTCCCTTTGCTGGTCCCAATGACATCTTCGTGATTTAGGCTATTCAACTTTTATCCGTCTATTTTCTTGTAGAAAATATGTTTGGTGTCATGTATACAGTGTTATATATTTCTGTACCTCTACGATTCACTTTTCTTCGTCCATGGTGTCGTGTTGCCTCTGGGACCCTCTGACTGACTGCTTAGCCTACCTGATGCTCGCGCCTCCGGTTTTGATATAAACAATTGAGGAAATTTACATTCGAGAGACCATGCATCGTGTTTTATTTTGAAACTCCCGCATAATCCAGATGTTGACTTCCTGTCTGGTGCTTCTTTAACAACAGTTAATTTAAGAGGTTTGGAAGCGGCCGCGCAGAAATCTTTGCGCCAGCGCTTCAACAATGTGGCTTTGACGTGCAGCAGTGCGTGCAGTGGAATTTGCCTGACAGACTTGAACGGGAGCGAAGTGCTCCGCAGTACGTTTCAAGGTGCAGTGGAATTTGGGGGTCAGGCAGAAATGTCCAGCAGGCAGACCATCGTCCTGTCATTTAAAATTGTGGTTGCATGCATCAAAACAATGTGCTGGTTATTAAAAAAAGATTTTTTGGGAGTCATACAGCATCCTGCAGCCAGCAGCGAAGAGTATTCCATTTATATTTCAATACCAGTGACTCATGGTGAGACTTTGGGTCTTAATATAGATTATAATTTCATGCAATGCATGAAAGTAAATTCGCATAACAAAAGTTGACAGCAAAGTGAAGCCTGTAATGGCTTCTGTAAAATGAGCCTCTTTGATTGGTTGGTCAGTAAATCAATCAGATAATTCTGAAAGGCTGATCATCAAAATGTTGGAATTAAACTCTATGTTAGCTTTAAACAAGCATTTTGCTTCTCTTCATTCTTATTTTTTCAGCTAAAAGGCCATCAGAATGAAGCTTTTTTCATATTACAGTTTAATGAAGTGGCTCCCCACTGAGGCTCATCCCATTTTCTAATCAGATGTGCTGAGGTTCTGCGACAAGTGTCTGGGGGAGACAATAACTTCGTCTGTAGCCAGAGGCATTATATTCAACATGAAAAATATCCATATTAGAACATACTATTACTCATATTCAGTGCTTCTATTTTCTTTTGTTTATGTTTACTTATCATAGTAAATTAGAGACAAAACAGTGACATATGTACACACATATACCAAAAAGAGTGAAACATTTTCGGCTTTTGACAGAAACTTCCCCTGAACCACATTTATGCTTATGGTGCAGAAAAGCTCCTTTGTTGTGGGAACACAGCTAATGGAAAAATCTTGTAAGCAAAAAAAAAAAAAAAAAAAAAAAAAAAAAGAATTAACACATCACAGCAGATGACTGTGAGGACAACTGAATTCCTTGGTGGGTTTATTACACAGTAAGGAACTATTTCATTTTATTTTTAGATCAGGATTGTGTGTGACTTTAGCAACAATTAACCAAATACAGAAACGCAGATGCTAAATTTGGTGTCAAATTAGAGGAGATTCTTCAATGAGCTGCTTAAGCCAGCTCTGGGCACGATACATTAAACTAAATGTAGTGAGTTAAGCAACTGGTAATCCCAATAAAATAAGAAAACAAATAAACAAACATCAAAATAAATAGTGGTACAACAATAACCACTGGGAGGACAAAATTAAAGAAAAATAATTTTCAGATTAAAGTCAAAATGCTTCCAAAAAGTAGAATGCTTTGGTTAAAGTCAGAAATTTTAGGAAAGAATCACAATTCTTAGATATGCCAAGTCAAGATTTATGTCAGAAAGTCTGAAAAAGACTCTGTGATTAAAGTCAGAGGTCTTAGAACAGTGAAGCCCAGCAATGGCTGAGTTTGAAATCAGTTTTGAGATTTTAGTCAAAAAATCTAATAAAAAAGTCAGGATTCTGACCAAAAGTAGATATTCTGAAAGAGGATTGTTAAGCAGAGAAAAAATGTCAGAACAATGGCAATACTATATTTTCTGTAGACACATGGTACTGAGCTTGCTTCCATCTTCATATAATTTCCATGTTCTTTTTTACTTTGTCTGGGAAATTCTGATGCCAATCTCAGTATCCTCTTCTTCTCAGAATTCTCTCTTTTATCTACAGGAAAAAAAAATCTACAATTTAAAATAGTCTGCTTCTTTTCATGGCAAAATATTCTTCAAGCGAGCACGGAAAGATAGAGAGACTATCTGCAACCACAACTGTAAAATAACGACTAAATAATAATATTATTAAGTGATAAAAAACAAATGATAATGTGGAGTTATATGATCTAAATATTCATTCTTTTTTTGTTTTACTGTTTTATTTTGTCTATTTCTTTCTGCAATTTTATTACAAATAATACCGCAATATTTAAAGAGAGTGTACTAACATTGCATTTTTAAGATCTACATCCCATTCTTACCCCTAAAATTAGTCCATTATGTCAATGCAGAAATCTCAGAGATCTTTTCATAACTCACTGATTTTAGTTATAAGAAATTGTATTAACAACTGCTACAGTTTATAGGTTTATTTATATCCTGGGTTTTCTTAATCTGCAGTTGTAGGCACAGTGTTTCCTGTTTTGATTGTTCAAATGCATCCAAAAAAGCATTGGCAATACTTTTACAGAAGACGACTTTAATTGTAAAACCTTTTCAAGATGGCCAGTCAGGGAGGTGGAGGGGCTGTTCCGGGCCACAGACTCTCAAAATCCAGCAGAAAACACATATGCAGAAAACACATATGTATATATAGCTGTTACATAATAAACCCCAGGAAAGGCTAAAAAAAAAACAGACTACTTTAGGGACATTTTCTGCACTGAGACGTAGCCCATTTCTGTGTGAGAGCTTAATCAAAGGTATCATGTTTGTCTGCTCTCCAAGACCCTCCTTACAACATTAAAAAAGGGGCAGATAATATAAGATTGTTCTTCTTTCTGTTCCTTTTCATTAAATTATATACTTATATGCTTGATTGAAAATGTTTTATTTCAGATGTATGAATGAAATAAATAAATACTAACTAACTAACAAACTAACTATAAGCAAAAAAGTTATACAGTGCATGAGACATTAAAACAAAGATAATGTCAGTTCAAACTTGCATCCAAGTTTTAACTGTTGAAATGAAGATAAAATGACTTCAGTTCTGGGTCCAGTTGACATTGACACCTGGTTTCAGTCCAATCAAACACAGCTACTTAATGTTCCTTGAATTTACAGACTTCAAAATTGCTAAATAGCAGAAAACACAACTTATTGTAAACAGGTAACTGTACTGTTTAGCAGAGGTATGGCCTCGAGTCATGTGACTTAGACTCGAGTCAGACTCGAGTCACAGTTTTGATGACTTTGGACTTGACTTGACAATATCATCAAAGACTTGCAACTCGACTTGGACTTTGGCATTAATGACTCGGGACATGACTCTGACTTTAGTCTGATGACTTCAAATACTTGAATTTTTCAGTAAGACTGTTGAATAAAATGTGCTCCCATTCAAAGTATTTGACTAGGTGCCTGATTATTGTCATTTCCAGCAAGACAATATTTTTTCCCACAGGGTCTGCCCCATTGAATGCATCTATTAATGTCAAAGAGGGTTTGCATTACACAGTTATTTCTCTGAGCGCAAAACTGCAGGAGTGCGGGAACAACCTAGAAATGCGGAACCATACTACCGAGGATAATTTCATTTGCATTCACAAACTGTGATGTCATAAACAAAAAACAAATTGCCGTTTGCAAAACCTGCAGAATGAGAATGAGAATAACAGACGGAGAGGCGACGACGTCATACTTTGTTCAGCACCTGAAGTTGCACAAAGAAAGGGAAGTTGGTCTGGTACCTGTTGTGAGATCCTTTTGGGTAACTTTAGCTTAGCATCTGTTATATGCAACAATGGTATATGTTCGCTCATAAACTTGCCATGGCCAAAAACTGGGACTGACATTAGCTGAAAATAATTGTAAAGTTAAGGCCCAGGGTGACCAAGTGTCCCGTTTTCCCATGACATGTCCTGTTTTCATGTCCTGCCCTGACTGTCCTGGTTGTTTTTTATAAAGTGACGAAACTGTCCTGATTTTTTTTTATTTGGTCAAAGGTGCTTATGACTTGGAAGGACTTGAAAATTTTAAGCCTATGACTTCAGACTTGACTTTACTTGAGACTCGACTTGGACTTGAGTTGAAAGACTTGAGACTTACTTGAGACTTGCAAAACAGTGACTTTCTCCCACCTCTGCTGTTTAGTGTGTTTGAGGGTGTGTGTCAGTTTAACTGAGTGGTTGTTGTCAGAGAAATCCCTCTGTTGCAGTACTTGTATGTGGCTGTCACTGTGGCTGGAAGGTTAAGTCATCCCAAAGTCACTAATAAAACAGTCAAACTGTGTTGTCATATTTCTTTTTTTGTTGTGGTTGTTTTAAGGTAAGCATGATTATTTTTCAACAGCGTAGCTTTTAATGATTTCAATGATCATCACACAAGATGCCACTTTGCCAGACAAACTTCATGTAGCAAGTTGATCAGAAATACAAGCAAGCAGTGTGCAAACAGCGCAGAGGAGAAACAAGAAAAAGCAGACACTGGGTGCTTCTAGATCAGAAAGAAGATGAAATACAGAGTATGTCACAGGATCAAAGGAAAATAAGTTGGGAAAAGTTGACACTGTGTGCTTTTTAATGGAAGAGAAGCTGAGAAGAACCCCCAAGAGACTCTGTGTGCCAGTGCGAGAAAAGAGTGTTTTAGACTGAGCATGGAAAGGACTCCACACTCATATAACCCACAAAGGACGGTTAAACTTCAGAGTGCATTTCAGTTCTTTCACATTTATAATGTCAACCATGTACATAAGACAAAGTGCACGTCCTTAATGACTGACACTGATTGAAAGATACTGATCCCAAAAACACAGGTCTTAATTACTGATCTAATCCAAACCATAAAGCCCAATGATTTTTAAAAGTCTTTTTTCTGTTTTTACGGTTGATATTGATGTACATCATAGACACAGAAAGTTTTCTGCTGAGATATGAATCACTATCTTTACCCTCAGTCATGGCTGAAAGTGTGTTTGTGAGGAAAAGAGAGGAGCAGAAGATGAAAATTAGTTTTTAGCTGTTTTTTTAATTAATGAACTTTTGTTGAAAATTGTTAATTCTTTAGAAATATTTTTTAAATGACTGGAAAAAATATGAAATGTATTTTTTAAACCTTTTTAAGTTTGAATATGTTCAGTTTAGCATACAATCATCTGGTATATGGGTTAAGACAAGAATATTTTTTCATATAGCATTTCGTCAGGCCTATTTTTAATTACCCAGTTCATAAAAACTTAACTTCACCAAAGTTTTATTGTTCATATAAATGCCAATCAAATCCTGTCGCTGTTCTGAAATTTTACCATGCACAGACTCTGATTCAGTTCGTGAAGCCGAGCTGAGAGGCTGAAAAAAAATCCAAGTCCGCTGGAGAATGCTTACCTTTCAAGTTTTGGCTTTGAAAATCAACGAGCCATCAACCCCATCCATCCAAGTATCTACTTTCATACATTACAACGCTGTTACATATATGACTGTGAATGTCCACATACACTGATGCCAAGCAGCTGTTGTCCGACCTGCCTCACTCAGCCAGACACAGACAGGAGCTGCGCCGCTGACAGACACAGGAGAGAACTTGATGCCAGAGTTGCCAAGTTCGCTTATTATAAGCGACTTGCAGCTACTTCTTTTTCTAACTTGCATGTGTATATTGGGAATTGTGGGCTGCACTTTTTTGGGCTTGTGCTAATAGTGCAGTTTCTCATTTGGGCTTGTTGTGCCCCAAAACTCAGGAGGGATCTGGTGCATGATCTACCATCAATATAAATAAAATTCCGAGGTTATTAAAATTATTTTATCTCACCTTAACACAAATTTAAAATTACGGTGAAAGGCGTTCCCATCTAAAATATATCCTTATAACCAGATTTAAATTGATTTCTAATATAGTTACGGCTGTTTTCACCATAATAAAGCTGTAGAGGTTAAAGCTACAACTTAGATAAAAGCCTGACATGTCTTTTTGGTTACAAATATCAAGGTTAGACAGACTGTTAAGCAATAACAAAATTACGAATAACAGCAGCCCCTCTTCACTTCTGTATAAAGAAAAGGAAGTTCCACCTCTAAACAAAAGGATGTTATAAGTAAATTAAGAGACAAAAAAGAAGAAATATGACTTTGAAATTATAATGTAACACGGATAAAAATTAAAACACGCTTCATGTAGGTTCCTCTCTTAAAAATTCTTAATTCAATCGCAAAACCTGGCAACACGGCTCGCTGCAGCAGCAGTGATTCTGGAGTGGTCTGTGGAGTTTAAACTGCTGTTTTCAGGATGGAAGTTAAAAAAGTAAAAGGCAAGAACACACATGTGAAGTGTACATTATGTCCTACAACAAAGTGTTTGTCTGTTGTAAGTAAATCTAAAAGCTAGAGAGGAAAAAACACAGAGAGCTCCGCTGATGATATCGGCACTGCTGTAGCAGGCAGGAAACAACACAGAGGGAGAGGAGAGACGGAGCCACACAGTTCAAGCAGCAAAAGCTTTTTCAAAAAAGTAACGCATCAGTTACAATCACTGGTAACTAATTACATTTATGAAGGAGTAATTTCGTTATTGATTCAATTAGTTTTTTGGGAGAGTAACTAGTATCTATAACTAATTACTTTTTTAAAGTAACGTGCCCAACACTGGTTTTACGGCGGTTGGCATCCATCATTTTGGAGCATTACCACCCCATTCAGGCTAGTGACAGAGTTCAGTTTGGGGAAGCAGAGGAATGTTTTTAGTATTATATCGTCACACGGGAGATTTATGGGAGAATACCAATACGGGCAGACGTCAGGAAAGAGGATAAAATACGTAAAATACAGCAGTTTCATGGCCAAAGTGGAAGACTTGACAGCCATGTGGAGAATGGCAGAGGAACTACTTTGTACCTATACCCCGATCAACATCGGGTTGTGAGTACTGCCTAAATTTCCATGTTTTTTTTTTTTTTTTTTTACTTTACTATGATAATTTTTTGTGTTTTTTTTACCACTGACTGAAACATGGCTTGGTGTAGTGTAAAACATAAACATTGTGCTGAGGGTTTGGAGTTGAATCAGTCTTCTGGATATATCAACGGCGCACGTGCATGTGGGCAGGGATCATTTTGGAGGATGGGTGAGAGGGGCTAGATGGAGACCTGATGAGACGCTTCATTCAAATTCATGCTAGTTTTCATGCTAGTCCACCATTGTAGCACAAGTTGACTCCATGGGTGATGACTTAAGAGCAGTAAAAGTTGACATTTTCCTCTCGCTGCTTCCTCCCTGCTGGATGAGTACAAAGTTATTGCTTTTAATGGGGAGGTATTAACAAGAACATAGAGTACAGAAGTGCTGTTAATATAGTTTTTACAGCTTTAATCATAGTGCAACTTGTTATATTTAATTTCTCATTTTCTTAGTAAAAAAAGCCTTGTGAAGGTTCGACGGAAAAATATCTTGTAAACTCCATGCTTTAAGCTTTTATAAAAGATAACTCTGTGAAGACTCTAAGTTGTCTCTGCATGTAAGATGTGATTTTTAAAAAAGTGTGAGACAAAGATGAGGTGTCTGTGGAGAATAAGATGAGGGAAGGAGTGAAGAAGAGTCCTCATCAGAGGAACAAGAGACATAATGATTTTTTTTTTTATAAACAGCACGCACACTCCACTTTACATGATAGTCTACATAGCTTTACTGCCACTTTTTTGAGGACTGAAGAGGGTATTCTTATGTTAATTGCCCACTTTCTGCTGCACTGGTTATTCTCTGAATGCTGTGTTAGAAGCGCTTGTTTCACTCATATACACCTGTCACAGGGAGGAAGATAAAAAGATGAGTAGGGGGATAATGGGAGTGGGAGAGAACAGGGCAGCTGTACTCTCTGCCTCTCTTGGTCTTTTTGAAGAGTAATGCAGGAGTCCTCTCTGCTTTTGCCTCCATCTTGGCTGCATATGGCATCTACCAGGTGGAGGAACTTATTAACAAAACCCGTGATTGCCCCATCCCATCTTTTAACAGACTGATCCAGAGCAAATAGAGAGGGGATTGCAAGGGGTATTGCAAGAAAAGCAAAAGCGACCTCATCCTCTATTTAAAATGAACCCTTATTAATATTTCAGCATGTTGGATATGCACGGGGCTTTGAAGAAATGAGCAGCCCTTATCCAGTCACTTGCTCGGGGAACAGAGGGACTGTGGTTTGGAGCAAAAGCAAAGAAAAAAAGGGAATTAAACAAGAGTGGGAGAAATGGCTCAAAATGGGGCCCTCTCTCGTTCTTAGCAGCATTTTTCTGCACCGAGGAGAGGCAGAAGAGCAGCAATGTGAAGTGGTTAAAAAGACCTGGTACAGGAAGGAAAGGAAGAGGAAGGCACTACTGCTGCTCTCTCTGTCATTACCCCTTCACTTTGCACACTGCCAGGCCCATTACTTAATTTCCCTCGCTGCCCTTCACTTTGACATAAGTTTTAAGTGAGTTAAAAGCAAACCTGCAGAGGCACACTGCGTCAGAAATATGAGGGAAAAGCCATGCTATACCATTTCAGTTTTGAAATGTGGTCGAGGATGCAGCTGTTTCTCAAGTGTTATATTTTGCAGCCCAAATGACTCTACTTTTAACAGTCTTCAGATAGTTAGACTATGGATATATGCAATTAGCAGGGTGGATAATTAAAAGCCAGATCGCTAAATACTAGGGATGGGACGATACACTTAAACTCACAATACGCTGCACCTCGATATGCCCGGGTCACGATACGATACGTCACGATACAATATCAAAAAAGTAAAAAAGAAGTCGAGTTGTACACAGGAAAACACAAGGCCTAACAGGCCAAACACAACCTAAAGAAGTTAGAGAGAGTGTATGCTAACGAGGGGTAGGCTCGTTTTCACCATCTTCGTCTTTTTTAATGAGAAAGCCAAAATGATGCCAGACAGGCGCAGCGTCCTGAATTTCGATCTCATTCAACTCCATCATTCGGCTTTTTGGAGGCAAGGTAGTTGGTGCTAATGTTTGTTGTCGTCACTTCTGGTTACATGCGCTATTACCGGATGTGACGTCTTTATTTCGCGATCCATTTTTTTCAAACTCGATGCATTTCATCTCGTACTATATTGCGATATATTGCCAAATGATATTTCATCCCATCCCTACTCAATACTAGGCAAAGATTGTCAAGTTGGTTATCATGAACTGTAAAACAACTGTTTGGCCATGATATCCACTGTCTTAATTAACTCAAGATTAATCACATTTTAATCATCTTAGGAATTATATTATTGCTGTTATTTTTTATATTAGATATGTATTATACTGCATTTGTTTGACATTGTCCAAGGCATTTTAACAAAGCAAAGTATTTTATTTTGTTTAACCAATTTATTGATAGAAGAATTAAATAAATGCAAGAAAATGTGCATTATGTACTTGACTTTAAAGTGCATCAATAAATGATTGCTGCACTGCTATACAGTGTAGTACGAAACTATGACTTCAAGATCAATGCAATTTTCAAGTGTTTATCCAGTCAAATATACAAAGTTTAACAACGTCATACATTACTAAATATGCAGAAGTGCATGACTCACCAGTTCCCCCTCTACCTGTAAATGAAACAGAATTACCCTTTACAGAAGTTTCAATAAGCATATTTTTTTAGTAACAAGGTGAAGGTAAACAATTACTATATAATTTTCTTGAAATATTGTCCATTATAGGGTTTAGTTTTTTTTTTTTTTTTTAATTTACTGATTTTAGCTACAGGTAACGATATCCCTGCTTTGAAAAAAACCCAGCTCTTAAAGAAGAAAATAAAGAACTTCTGGTAGGTAGTTGCTAAATCACTGAGAAAATCAACTTCAAGTCGAAAAAAAAGTAAATGGAAGCTGACAAAGGCAGCAGAAAACTGAAATTTTTGATATTTGAGGAGCAAATTACTTTTGTCCAATCTGCTGAGATGTCTGTGAGTTTCTTTGAAATGAATTCAGATACTCAAAGGGCCTGACCCACTAAAGGTTTGTGTGTATAAAAACACATGCAAACTGTATGGGTACACAAAGCTGATGTACTGACAGGGTGCACCAAGGATTGTGTCTGTCAAATAAACAAAATAGCACGCACAGTCAATTTAGCGTGCTTGCCCTCATAATTATGCAGAATACATGCAGATTATCAGAACATGAAAAAACATTGGGAGGAGGAGATGCAAATGTTACCATTTAGCACACACAATGTGATTTATCAAACCTCAAACTTAATGCGATCAGTATTTTGCATCTAGATTTAGCACGATTGAAAGGCAGGTGCAAAACAGGCACAGCGTTACGCACAGATTGTTGTGGTCATTGTGATGTGAAACAATGGTCCCAGTAACTGAGTATTTTCCACCACTGACTGATTTTTTTGATGATTGGAGGAAAAATTTGGAGGCCGTCTGTCATTATGATGGACTAGAAAAAGAGGGACGATCCAGGATGCCATTACACTCATGCAGACACATGTGTAAAGTAAATCCTCTTTGTTTTGTGCTCTACAAAGCAAAAGATCTCCATAGCTGGCTATAAAGGAGACTCCCTCTGTTTGTCACACAGAGCTGACTGCATCACACTGATGCTGCCAGGGCATAAAAAGGCAAGAGTCTGTGTAACTAGTCTAACTGTAAGACTGCTCTTCACATGAGGGGTTATTGATGATAAAACTGGGCAGTTATGTGAATGCTGTCATTTAGATTATGTTAACTGGAATCAGAAAAGGAAAATTAAAAATGATGGATAAAAATACGGCATGAGGGAAAAGTGAAGCCTTGTCCATCAAAATGATGGATAGCAAAAAAGATTACTGCAAGTGTGTTTATTTGCCTCCAAGTCCATGGCTTCAAACTTCAAACAGCCACTCTGTTCTCCTAAACTCTCCATGGTGACAGCTGGTGGCACATGCAAAATCCTCATTAGAAGGGGGAGATTCTACACCGCTTTTGCACATGCAGTCATGGTAGATTACCTGCAACATGCCCAATAATAGCATGTGCAGTTTTTTAGTTTGCACAGGCAATTTAGCACCCGTTATTGTGAATCTGAGTAGATCAGCCCCTAAGTGTCCTTACTGTGCTACAGCTGGAAATTGTCCAGCATGTCCTGTTGATTGTAAAGATTTTGGGGCTTGCTACATCTGCTGTGTACTCTGCCAGTCAGGAATTTGCAAAACCAGAAAGGAACAGTTTTATTATAATTGCACTGAAATTATGTACAAATGCTTCAGACTTGCCCAGGGAGCTCTTTGGTGGGACTTTTAAACTGATCTTGCTTGGCACAAGATTTTATTTTATTTTATTTTATTTATTTGCTTCTTTTGCATTTTTGCTGTCAGTGCTCATCTATACAGCTGAATTGTTTCCCAATTCCTAAAAGAAAGGACTTGGCAAGGGTAACCTTATTCAAGGTGTGTGGCTTAGTTGCAGGTGAAAAACAAATAAACAAAACAAAAATAGGCTTTTTTTTTTTAGTGCACAAACCTTCAAGGCATTTCCAACATGGTCAAGAATGTAGGTAACTGCCTTGTCTAGCAGTGTCAACAAACCCTTAAAATACTTCTGGATCCATAACGGGATTTGGAGAACAATCAAAAGCTTATCAGTCCTTGCTCAAGGCCATCAACGGTATTGTCTGAAAAATGTCCTCAAAATCTGCTGAGAGCTACTTGAGTTATTGAAAAGGTAAAGTGGCCTGATAAATCCTTTAAAAAATGTTGGATTCTACATCCTGTTCAGAAAAATAAATAAAATCTCATTACATTTTCCTAGTGCCATTAAAATCTTTCGTCCAAATCTTTTAAATATATTCACAGCAATATTGTTCTCTGCATAAAACTGCCAAAAAATGTGATTATCAGTTTCTGCAGATATGACCATTCTCGCTGATATTTCAGCTTTACCAACTGGCCATATATCTCCCAAGTAGAGGCTGTAACAACGTCAGGCTGTACAACTGTAGTAACATAGTTTCCCTCACCATCACTAATTCATCAATTTTATAAATAAAACATATCATCATATTTACATATGTCAATACAAAAGAAACAAGTTAATATCATTAAAGAGGAAGCTTTGTGTCTTTCACAAAAACAATCGACAGTAATTGGTATGGAAATATTGAAATATTGGATACCAACAAAAATCAAATAACGTTCCCAAATAGCACTAATACTTGAAGCATTTTATTTACACATATCTGATTGTCAAATCCCTCTGAAATACCAAAATAATATACTGCACCAACATTTTTATTATTAATCATATTTTGTGTTATTAATCTGAATTTGAAATGTCCTGAGCTCTGAGAATTATCTGAATTTGTTTACCCACTCTATCAGAAAATGTTGTTAAGCAAATAATTGCTACATTATAGATATAATATAACATATCTGGGCTGCAGACCTCCACTCTCAGCGGTCTGTCTTTTGGTCATTTTTCCTTTACAGTTAGATTTAGTTGTGGCCAGACGTGGGAAAGTCACTGTTTTGCAAGTCTCAAGTAAGTCTCAAGTCTTTCAACACAAGTCTCGAGTCAAGTCCCAAGTAAAGAAGCGCAAGTCCAAGTCAAGTCTCAAGTACAGACAAGAGAAGTCAAGTCAAGTCTGAAGTCATAGGCTTAAAATTTTTAAGTCCTTCCGAGTCATAAGCACCACTGACCAAATAAAAAAACAATAAAAACCAGGACAGTTTCGTCACTTTATAGAGAAACAACCAGGACAGACAGGGCAGGACATGAAAACAGGACATGTCATGGGAAAACAGGACACTTGGTCACCCTGGGCCTTAACTTTACAATTATTTTCAGCTAATGTCAGTCTCAGTTTTTAGCCACGGCGAGTTTATGAGCGAACATATACCGTTGTTGCATATAACGGATGCTAAGCTAAAGTTACCCAAAATGATCTCACAACAGGTACCAGACCAACCTACCTTTCCTTGTACAGCTTCAGGTGCCGAACAAAGTTTGACGTTGCCGCATCATGTGGGAACAACGCATTTCTAGGTTGTTCCCGCACTCCTGCCATCTTGCGCTCAGGTAAGTAACTGTGTAATCCCCCCCCTCTTTGTTTATTCTTTTAAACCCTGATTGGATGTTAATAGATGCATTCAATGCTGCAGATCCTCTGGGGAAAAATACTGTCTTGCTGGAAATGACAGAAATCAGTCACTTAGTCGAATACTTTGAATGGGAGCACATTTTTTTCAATAGTCTTTGGAAAATTTCAAGTATTTTCAAGTCATCAGACAAAAGTCAGAGTCAAGTCCCGAGTCATTAATGTCAAAGTTCAAGTTGAATTACAAGTCTTTGATGGTATTGTCAAGTCGAGTCCAAACTCATCAAAATTTTGACTCGAGTCTGACTCGAGTCTAAGTCACATGACTCGAGTCCACACCTCTGGCTGTGGCTAACGCAGACTATCAGACTCCCTTATTTCACTTGATCATAACAAATACAGCCTTGAACACTAAAGCAATTTGGGAAATGATAAAGGGATGTACATTCACTATCAAAACAATGAAAATATGAAGGGGAGTATTAATATGAAGTATTGAAGTGTCAATACTTTTAGAATTATTCTTCTGGCAAGATTTACTCCCTTGAAATACCAATACCAAATGAGTAGAGTTTATCTGTGAAGTTCTATTGACTGTTTTCAATCTTTTCCTCTTTCTTTGTGCCAAGGCAGTGCTTCTCTCCATGCCATGTGTCTATGGAGGCCAACCAGGTGTAACACATAGCACCAAGCTCAGCTAACAAAAAGACATAGTTTTCTGACAAAATAATGTAGAAACGACAAAAAAAAGGAATTTTCTTGCATCGCTACTCTCCAAAATATTTTAAAATCAGGTCTGAAATAAAGATGGATTGACAATGTTTGTTTTCAAAAGAATTCCAAATCAGTGCAAAGTAACCCTATATTAATGTCGCTGTTTAAGTTGTACTTAGGGTATTATAATCAATCCAGCAACAAAAACTAAAACATGCACTTGAGTTTAACTTGCTACATTTATTTCTCTGTACTACGACTTAAAGATTTGATGATCTAGAATCGAGAATACATGGCTCCTTTATCCGCTGTTGGTCAATGAAAAACATGACATGAAGTATAGTGTGTATGCTTTGTAAAAATTACAGCAAAAACTATTGCCATTGTTTATTTTTGAAAAAAGTGTGGTATCACCCATCACAACTCAGAATACGATATTACAGTTGCACTTCATGAATATTAAATTTGAAGCATCTGTGAAACAGCTATTTGACTTTTAATTAATATAATTACAAATATGATTAGAAAAGCACTCAAAGAGCGCAGACCTCCGCCAAGCAGCTCAGTTATGGCAGTGGCCCCTGTAAAAAATGTGGAGAACTCCTCTGATGGCATTGCAAGAGAAGCTGTGTAATGTTGTGAAATATGCCTGAAAATGTTGACAACATTTTTCAAATAAACTTCAGTTCCCATAATGAGGGAAAGGGGGGTAGAAACCTCACAGCAGCAGAAGAGAATTGATGGGATTTGCCATTATAAACTTTAATTTTTTTTTATTACGTCAAACTGGATGAAATTTTTGATGATGATAGTTATGTTATATACATATCATCCTCTACATTTTGAATTGAATCCATCAAGTTTTGTCAGAGATATGACTTTTTAAAATATGGCCAAATGTGAAGTTATAGGATTTTCAGGAAATGTTGGGATTTTTTTTTTGCATCCAGACAAATATGCAGATCACCTCCAAAATGTAATGACTTCTTCCTTGGACCAAACCACAACTCTGGTAAAACTTCAGATGTATACATCCAGTCGTTTTTGCGTAATCCTGCAAACAGTCAAGCAAACAAACATACAGACCCTAGTGACAACATAACCTCTTCAGCAAAGGTAGAAATGACAGAAGTCCATACGAAGATACTTCACCCGCATCAGGCTGAAGAAGACAAAGGGAAAATGAAATACAAATATGGCCTGTGGTCCATTTTTTTATTGTCTGCTTTTTAATCCCAGCACAGACAATAAATACTAAAATAAACCAGTTTCCATTATTTGCTTCTGAAACCAAATTCAATAAATTAAAAAATATTTCTGTTTTTATTTACTTAAATTTCAAAGTAATGAGTGGTATGGATTCAGGGTTAAAAACACAGGGACAGTCCTTTGTTTGATTCAGTTTACATATGAAACCTTAGAAACTCAAACTGAAAATGCACAACGCACACACACACAGACTCACAAAGAGGCCTATTCGCATACAGAAGCCATTTTTCTGCTATCTCACAGATGCAGTTCTGGGGCCTTAGAGATTTGTGAGCTCATTTGCAGGCACATTAAAGCTCCACTCACTCCAACTTTAAAAAATGTCCTCAGCCTTTGACAATTTTTTATTGTAGAAGTGCAAAACTCATTTCGCCAGTTGACACTTGGGTACAGATACCAGAGATACATGTATTTTTGGTGAGGAGCTAGTGCATGGAGGGAAGGTACGCCTGTAGAGTGGATGCGTAAGCACTTTTTTAAAAGAGAATGTGTGGGGTTGGATGGGAAGCAGAAAATATGCAACACCATTTTAGCTGTAATGATGTAAACTAAAGCGTTTGTCATCTGTAACTGCGAGTGAGGAAATCTGCTGAGGAGATTTCTCTGGTGTGACACAGGGAGGAAAGTGATGAACAACAACAACAAACTATTAATAAGGCTTTACCCTCATCTCAGTGATGAAACGGTACAGAAAAAAGAAATAGAAGTATTTTCTATTTGTAAAAAGTATTTTAAGCATTCAGGATGTATTTAACACATCAACAAAAAAAACTTGGACAGTTTTGGGATTAAGCATTTTTGCTCGCTTGCTTCTCCCACCTACGGCAGCAGCATTCTGATTTTCCATGCTTTAAAAGAGCTCTTTTGCCAAGCAGCCAACAAATGATTAGCAGGGACAATTACCTCGGAAAAGCCTGCCAACCAAATAGGGTAAACAAAAAAGGCCCATTAGCTTGTGGAGTGCACCTCCGCTCCACTGGGGACCTGGTGTGCTGGGCTGCTGGCAGACGTATACAGAAGTAATGGGATGTTTTCATGTAGCCCCACATGTAAATGCAGCACCTTGACGCGCTAACAGCCAAACAGGCTGACATGGCTGCTAATTAGCTGCAATCAAACATTCTACCAAGAAACACAACTCTGTGAACAGGACCTGTTTGGTGTAGAGGGAGGAAGTGGAGGGACCTTAAAAGGTTTATCCTTGAATTGATAAAAAGTAAATACTCAAATACATAAATTACGTTTTGTACATGCAAATTGACTAAACAATTCCACTGATCTCCACCTGAAGACAAAGAAAGTGCAATTAGAAAGTACTGAGGTCCTTTTATTCAGCTTAAAGTTCTTAATTATTTGTAGATTGCAGGGATTTGATTTACAGCCACTTATTAAAATTCACTTCAAACCTGTTGTGTGCTTGTCATTGATGGACAGCTAGGAAGTAATATTTTTAAGATTTCAAAGAAAAAACATCATCACTAAACAATTAATAGTTGAATCTTAAAATAATGTGTTTCATCATCTGTGTCCCAAACCTGAGGTCTTGTTTTCTACAACACAGCAGAGGCATAAGTCTTAAGAAATGAAATGGTAATTTTTTATGTTGACTTAGAGTTGACTGGAAGTCGGGTAAAACTGTGCAGCATGTGATGGTCAGCCATCAGGATCATTACTTTCTGCTGTTCCGCTCCTTAAACTCTTGGGTGATGGTGTGAGGTGAGTAAGTAATTTTCCCCCTCCAGAGTCTGCATACTGAATGCATCAAGTCAAGATCTGTCTTAGCAGGAACATTTTAGAATCCAAAATGCACCCACACTTTTGCTCCCCATAGGGAAATTACAGGCTGGATTTGTCTTTGCTGCTTCATATTGGCCTACACAATCTTGCATTGTAGATAGATCAACCTGATTCCGGGTCTGAGATCAGATAGATCTATCTTGCTTAAATCCGCAATCTACAACAAATGTGAGCATCCCAGTGGCAGGGCCCAATCAGAGTTCTTAAGAGCAGGAACAGGTGGAAGCTTTGGATGTCACGACAGCATTCAGTGACATATGGAGATTAGCATAGATGCTAATGGCTTCAGTGGTAGTTTTATCAGGTCTGACCTGGATTTCTTAATTGAATGAAAACAGTAACACTACAAACTTTTCTATAGGAGATTTTTTCTTCACTTCTGACATGTTTTGTCTAGTTTGTTTTACAAAGTGGCTTGAATTTTGCATCTTACACAGTAGTGTTTGTATACTACATTATCTGATTGGACTGTAATAGGTGTGATTGATGAAACATTTACCCAATCACCTGCTGGATTTGTTTGTTTAGTCCATTTCCAGACACTTTCAATGAGCTTTTCCTTAAAAAGACTTGTGGAATATATTGAATGGTTCACCTGGCTTGTGAAGTTACCACAAATACATTATGGACGCACTGAGCTACCCAGCTAACTTTTTTTTTTTTTTTTTTTTTTGTTAAGTAATTTTTTGGGGGTTTTTATGGCCTTTATTATATAGGACAGCTGAAGATTGACAGGAAAGCAGGTGAAGAGGGGGGGCATGCAGCAAAGGGCTGAGGCCGGGGATCGAACCAGCAGCCGCTGCAGGGGGTTGGCAGCCCCCGTACATGGGGCGGACGCTCCTATCCGGCTAACTTTAGCAGGCTTATAGCAGCATGCATCTTGCTACAAGTGTGTGCTACAGCGACCCATGCATAGATCAACAGAGACAGTATTGTGCTGGCTCGAAATAAGATATCAAACATCTTTTTAAATACTGATTATTAATTTATTTTAGATTGATTCAAAATCTTAGGGACAATAATCAATTTTCACAGCATCTTTGAACAAATACAGTAATTAAAATGATGTTTAAGGTTGTCCTGTACAGCTTATTAGACGTGCAAATCAACAGTCTAATCAGAATACAACAGGATATTGATTACTTGGACAGTGATATAATATTACAAAGCCTGCCATGAAATATTATTGATACCATATAATTAAGCTGCATGCAACTGATGATATTAAGAGCGTTTTCTCTTAATTAATATAAGATACAGGAAAATATTTCAAACATTATGTAACATACTAGAAGTCAGTGGTCAATGCCTATGATAAAGTTTTTTTACGGTTTTATTATTTGATTTAATGCTAATGATTTAATAACATCCTGACATAACATTTGTATTATTAACATATTCATGGGTGTTTGTGTTTTTATCATGATAACTTTTAAACAGCACTAAAGAACATGTTTCTGAGATAAAGAAAGGTCTTCTGCTGTCAATCCTGCCCTGTATAATTTAAGTGTTCAAATAGGTCAGGATTGCAGATCAACATTTTCAGAGTGTAGCAACAACCTGTTTTAAACATATAAAGGATATTACTAATGGCCTGGTTTTTAACCAATCCTTTGTTTCATTGAGACTTGTTTATTGTACTTAACTTTAAACCTGTCCTAACAATGCATTACTGAATCACCTATTAGTGGTCCAAAATACTTTCTTACTTACTTACCAAACTATTTAGGCACCAGATATTTGATTTAAAAGACACCTGAGCTTTATCTGCACCCATACTTGTCTGAACTGTTATTATTATTATTATATTACCTTTTCTGAAAGCAGCACTACGGAAGATCCCCGCTTGACCGGAGAGTGAACTCAACTACCCATGAGCTCCAGCGTGCGCATACTGTCGTAAGACAGATTTGCCGTTCGCGTGTGTTTGTTTTGTAGGCGAATCACAGAAGCCAGGACTTCGCTCAAAAGTATTCTTCGGTCTTCAGCGGCTGTTTGCAGGATGGATAGCGACGAGGTAATGTATTTATTATTGACTAAATGGCAATGTTAAAAATCGCTAAGCTCAACTTGGTTTTATTACCGTGAAGTCGCCCCCGTCCTGTTGAAGCGATAAAGTGAATAAAAGTAAAGACAACGACGAGCTGGCGATATCACACACTTGAAATAGGCCTAAACAAAACTACATACTGATACGTTCTGGATTTGTTGTGCTGTACTTTTTTCCTGTCAAGTTTTTTTTGAGCAACTTCGTCATAAATTAGTTGCCCAACATACCTGATAGTAGTCGGACATCCCTCCTCGTCTTTTATTTCACGCCAGCGAGTGAACGCCGAACCGATGTTTATTCTGGTCCGAGCATTCAGCTTGTTTTTCCCTCGCTTTCTTTGTTTTGTATCCTCCGACAAAACTTTTCTATTCCTTACGTTCTTCGTTTCCTCCGCCATGGTTACAGCTCGGCGTTGACGATTGGCTTTTGCCGAGACTTCTGTGTTTTTAACGAATTAGGAATCGGGGGAAGTGACGTATGCCGTAAAGCAGTCCAAACTTGTAGTTTTTTAGTGTGGCAGGGTTCCCACCATCCACCTCGAAGTTACATAGCGCCAGTGAAAGGGATACAGACCACTCCAGAGGTGTCATTCAACTCCATTGTAAAGTGGTGGACCATCACAATGAATATCGAAGGATTATATTATGTTTGAAAAACTACATAGTGTTGGTTTAAGTCTTACAATTCATAAATATTTCTTCTTTCTCATTTTCTTTATTTTTGAATTCCCTTTCAATTCAGTTACACACATGAAGAGTGGAATATTTATTCTTGCTTTACTCAACCATCTGGGGTAGCACGATGGCGCAGCAGGTGGTGCAGGTGCCTCAAAGCAAAAAGGTTGCTGGTTCAGTCCCCAGGTAGGGCAGCACCTCTCTGTGCAGAGTTTGCATGTTCTCGGCATACATGTGAGTGCTCTTCAAGCTTGCTGGTCTCCTTCCGCAGGCCAAAAGCATGATCATCAGGCTGATTTTTGACCCTAAATTGCTCCCAGGTGAGTGGAAATGGTTGTCTGTCTCTATGTGGCGGCCGGCGAACGATCCTGGGTGTGCCCAACCTCTTGCACAATATCTGGCATATGTTCCAGCCCCCAAGACCCCAAAAGGTGTAAGCAATATAATTATTTATTATCCTTTGATCGTAATAGCATGTGGTCCATGTGTGTTTTTGTGACAAGATTTTACTGGCATTTAATTTTTTCGACATAGTTAGGCAGAAGGTATTAAATTTATTTTCTAATGTAAATGGTTTTGAGAAACAGAGGCACCACCTAGTAACTAACGATCTGTACTAAACCTCAGTTTCCACAATGGTTTTTCCAACTCTCTGTTGTGACTCCAACTGTAACAGTCAACATTTTTAGTTAACTTTCAGTGAAGTTAGTGGTTGTTGTTTCTCATGACCACATGAGCAGCTGTTGGCAGAGAGGTACGTAACCCTTACGTCACAACACACTGTAGTTCTAAACATGGGTTTCATTGAGAAAAAGTGAAACACTGTAAAAAATCTTACTACACTTTCCAATGCAGTCGGTAGTTTTTTAGTTTTACCCTAAAAGTGGGTTAATTATAATTATGCTGACCATGCTGACCTGCTAATTTTAGTGTGAAAGTGGTGTGAGAGACAGGTGAGCATCCAAACAACTTGATGTATGAACAGAAAAGTGCCTCACTCTTTTAGTGTTACTGTTTCGATGTTATTTTTTCTCTCCCTTTACTCAAGCTGCTGATTTAGTAAGCTCAGACAGTGGCATTTTGTGTGCCAACTAAAAGGAGCAGACTGTCTTGAATAAAGTCAGTTTCTTCTCTCTTCCTGCTGAACTCCTGAACTGAGATTCTTACAGGATTTGTCATCCTATTTTGGGTTTATTACTCTGGTAGGCTGAGTCAACACTCCTGTGATGTTACCGTTCCAAGAGTTACCTTCCCCCACCCCCCTCTCACCATCACTTAAACAGCTTTTCCTAAACCTCATTGGCTCCAAGGCCCCCTGAGTGCTGCGTGTGTAATGTCACAGCCATGTTTTATTGATGTAGATGGAGTGTTTGGGTGGCCCCCGCTTGAGACTGGGACACAATCTCTGCTGCTAGTAAACACCAATCTAATGGGCCCGACTGGCAGAGAAGAGCTGCAGCAGCTGGGAGAAGACGGCATGTATAAGAGATGAACAACAAGGATGTGTCAGACATGAGCAAGAAGCAGTGAGAGAGAAAAAGTGGCAGCATAGCAAATGTCTGTGACTGGAAAAAGGCTAACGGGGATGACAATGTGCTGGCGTGAGCTCTTGCTGCTCCCCCAGGGTGTAGGTACTGCATGCTGAAATGCTTTGAAATGTTGGCGCTGGCCCACTTTGCCTGTCTGGAACTGTGATACAGACAAGGAATCATCGAAGATGCTTAACTCCAAAGTGACACGCAGGTCCATGAGAATTTCCAGGGAGGAGATTTGGCGTATTTCGGTTAAGGCGGGACTTCCCAAACTTTGCATGCATATTACCTCATGCAACACAAGCCTCTCACTCTAAAGTCCAAACCTGCAAATTTCTAAAACCCCTTGTGCATTCTGATGGGAAACGTGGAATATTAAATATGATCTTTAGTGCCAAAAGTTAATTTATTACCATTCTTTTAGAAGGCAGCAATCATTTGTTCGAAAAAACAAGACCAATAGAAACACTGTACGTGTTTCAGATATCCATCCATGCCTCATTTATACTGATTATCACAGGCAGCACGGGAGCTGGAGCCTCATTGATCTGACATTTGGCAAGCGGTGAGTTACACCCTTAACCACCATACCTGAGGGTAAGTTGAAGTCCCCAGTCAACCTAATGAGCATGGTTTTGGTCTGTGGAAGGAAGCCAGAGTTCTCAGGGAGAACACACGCATGCACGGAAAGAACATGCAAACTCCACACAAGAAGGCTCATCCTGACCCGGGGATCAAACTGCCGACCTTCTTGCTGTGAGGAAGTGTGCTACCTGCTGTGCCACCGTGCCACTCATGTCTTTAAGATGATTTTCTGAATTTCTCAGTCATTACACTAAGTGACCATCTGGATGTGGTCTGTTAGACTGATGTAGAATAATAAAAAACAGGATATGGATGAGTGCCCTTTCTTGCAGTGTTAAGAAATCTTTAAAAAAAAATCATGTACAGACATGGTGTAAGCTGAAGAACCTGACTCAGAATGGGAAAAGCTATGTTGTAGTGAGTTATTTAGAACACACAAACCCCATTAACTAGCTGCGTGAACATCAGTTGGTGAGTTTTCTCCTGTTTAAAATAAAAACTAAACAGGATAAGCATACAGAGATATGTTTCTTGTTCAGTTTTAGCTCAGTTTTTTTTATCCTTTTGGATGTAAATGAAGCCAAAATGAGGGAGTGGATTGGGCCCACTGAAAAAAAAAAATAGAGTTTTAGTTTTAGGCTGTGATAAAACTCAATTCTGACGTTAAATTCAGAGTTACATAAAACAAAAAAGAATTTTTAAATTTGGTGAAGATTTATTGGAAAGTTAAATATTGGATTAAAGTCAAGATCTTACAATAACAAAAAATTACAATCTTTCATTTCATTTTATCAGAAATATTAGCAAATTCTGTTGTTTTTCCTTTTGGAAGGTAATAAAGCCAAGATATGGGAGAGAATTAGGGCCTCTGGTATAAAAAAAGGTCACAATTTTACATAAAAAGTCAAAAATTCTTTGATTAAAGGCAGAATTGTGAAAAAAGGCTAGAACTTTTTTCTCAGAATTTTGACTTTTTTCTCAGAATTCCCTTTTTAATCAAAACTTGATTTTTTTTTAAGTTTTTGAATTTTTTTGCAGACAAAAAAGAAAATTCAAGCTCTTTTTTTCCAGTCAACATGCAAGCCTGGTGAAAAAAATGTGTCACAAAGTTACAGATGATACTGCAAATGCTGTGTTTTCTGCATCACGTTAGGTCATGGGCTCACTGGGTCTAGAGCTTGGTTGTCCCCCGTAATTGGGGTGTGTTGCAGTGTCATGGTAATATCCAAAGTCATACTATCAAACTCTTTGTTTGAGAATGTACAGAAAAACATTCCTAAAGTATCAACTTTTGTCCTTAAATGTACCGCTGGAGTTTCATTAGTGCATGTATCATGGCTGAAAATAATGAATGTTGAATTTGGGGAATGGAGAAGACAGCAGCTTGAGCTGAAAAGCTAAAAAGTCAGTGGAGCAGAGTAAGAAATAGACAGCAACTCCCCACATAAATCAGCAGATAGAAAATGTCCGGGAGTAGGAAAGGCTTTGACACATACAGTTTGACTTACAGCTACTGAAAACAAGCCAGAGTCCTCTTCTCTTTGTTATGTCATGTTGGAAAGATTTTAAAGAAACATTCACAGGCATGGCGTATCCTTTTTGTGTAGCGCTTTACAAAAGGCATGTCAGAGTTTGTTAGCTTGTGTCTTAGCCTGGAAGTGACACATTGCTGTAGCAGGACCTGGAAATATAGTGATATGTTGACTGGGCTTTTGGCTTCTCTTGTCTCCTCCACTTCCCTTTTTAATGTTTTACAAAACTGCTGTCTACCTCTAGCCTTGCCCTTAGCCAGAGAGGTATCCAAAGTCAAAATAAGCCACAGTCTGAAGATGCTTTCGGGGGGTAAATTGAATTAAAGTGAACAAAGCCAAATAAATTGGGTTGGTGGCATTTGTTATTGAGAGAGTGTTAATCCAGGGCTATGCTGTCCAAAGAAAAGCGAGGGCAGAATGAGCTGTTGCCTTTAAGCTAATGAGATATTAGCCAAATCCTCTTAGCTAAAGTATTTTGTGAGGGTTCACTGAGCAGTTGGCTGGCTGGCACTAATATGAATGAGAGGCTGTGGTTTCTTTAAGCATCAGGTTGAAACTGACTGAAGATGAGAGACATACCATACATGCATGAATGGAGGCAAGTCAAAACCTATGTTATCAAGGAAAATACCGTTTAAAATAATATAGTTTCAAGAACAAGGTCTACACTTATGAGGTCATTATAGGCCCGACTGTATTGGCTTTGACACAAAAATGTTATGGTTTAAGAACACCAAAGATGTTCATTTGAAGCACAAGTATACAGATAATTTACAAAGCCCAATGCTAATGAAGTTGGGACATTATGTCAAATGTGAATAAAAATAGGAATCAATGGTTTTAATCTTTTTCAACCCGTATATTTAATGAAATACACCACAATACAATATCTATCATGTTCAAACTCACAAACTTAATTGTTGTTTTGCAAATATTCATTCATTTTGAATTTGATGTCTGTACCACATTTCAAAAAAGGGACAGGGGCATGTTTACCACTGTTACATAACCCCTTCTTTTACCAACACTGAGAAGGCATTTTGGAGCTGAAGTCACTAATTGTTGAAGCTTTGTAAGTGAGTAAATATGTCTTTTCCTTTCTTGCTTGATGTTCAACTGCAGCTGCTCACATGACACAGGACACAAGAACATGACGGCCATGATTTCCAAAAACAATTTGAAATTTGGACTAGTCACAGCACACTTTTCCATGACATCACTTGAGGTAGAATCTCGCCTGAGTAGCTGTATACATAGACCAGAATGGGAAAGGTGTCTGATGATCTCCTGTTTATTTATTAGGAATGAGTGAGGTCTTACATTAAATATGAACCTTCATTCCCCATATTGATTTTGCTCCTGATAATATTTGTGCTTCGTCTATCTCAATCCTTCATTGTTTTAAAGCAATACATTTTATGCAACCGCAGTAATCCTCATCCATGCATGGATCATGACACGATAACTGATTATTAAACAATACATTTTAAAGCTAAAGAATATCAACAGAAAGCTCAGGCTTTAGAGAAGAAAATCAGCAGGAGGCAGAGTAAAGAAGTACTGCATTTAAAACTAGAAAGCACTCAGAGAGTGTAAACCACCACCAAGGTAGCTCACGTATTGCAGTTACATTGATTAGCAATAGTCCCATATTAAAGTTGCCATCATAATATGATTCCTTGACCCTGAAAAACCACACCACTCAGAACCATGTTGATATGGTTATTAGATAGACAGCTATTGAGCAAAAATGATCTATTGCTAATGGCGGTTATCTGGATCACCACCAACATCAAACTAGTTTTTTAAGTTGGGCTCTTACCAACATCTCCTGAAAATGTTAGCAAAATCTGTCCTGAAACCTTTGCATATTTTTTCTATAAAGCTAACAAACAAACAACTATGCAAACAAGCAAACAGACAAATAAACAAACATATGCTGGCAAAAACACAACCCCTTTGGCAGAGGTAGAAATAGGAAATGGGATATAATTTATGAACAAACTCTCAAAAAAATTTGAGAAAAGAAACTTTTTAAATCATTTATTTGTGTAGCCTTTGTTTTACAACAGACTTAATCACACCCATGTGTTTCTTGAGCAATGAGGATAAAAGAAAACGAAAATATTTTAAATCACTTTCCTGAAGAACTGAGATGAAAAAGAATTGGTTTTCTTTATAAAGAAAACCTCTGTGTGTTCAGTTTGTTTGTTTTTTTGCCCACATGTTTTAAATAAAATTATGAAAACTCTAATGTGCCCCACAGCTCATACAGTCTGTCAGAGGTCCACAGGTGGACAAATATTCTCCTGTACTCTTGCAATGCTTAAGCCCACCTCCTTCAAGTATGCCTAGACCAGGGCAGTTAACTTCTCTAACGCAAGAGATTTTTTGGGAGGAAATGGACTTGATGCTGAATTGTAATGCCTACTGTGAGTTGTTCAGTATCTTGTTTCAAATCTTCTTTCACTAGTTTGCTTAACAGCAACAACAAAAAGATAATGACATTTACAATAATGCAACAATTGACAGCACTTTTTTTTTTACCTCCGCCAAGGAGGTTATGTTTTCAGGAGAGGTTATTTGTCTGTCTGTCTGTGAACAAAATAACTCAGTAAGTAACAGATGGATTTTGATGAAATTTTCAGGAAATGTTCAGCATGGGAAAAGGAAGAAGTGATTCAATTTTGGTGTTGATCCAGATCTGCATCTGGATCATGACGAAAAATGTGATTTTGGAGAATAACTACTGAACTAAAATAGATATCATTATGAATCCAATTGCTAATGGTCTGTTTACATGGTCAAGGAATCTAATTATTTAGATGAAATAAAGGTAGGACTAATATCTATGGTGAAAATCACAATATGGGTGAGGACTGTAGTGTTGGCGGAGGTCTGCGCTCTCTGAGTGCTTTTTTAGTTTCTGTTCGAGAAAGGAGTTTCTTTAGGGAAATTCTCAGAAGTAAAAAAACATTTGGTGTCTTACTTATGAACACATCAACTCTGCAGCTGGAACAATGGGAGATCAAGGTCTACATGCAAATAGCAGCTGTTTGTTTTTTTTTTTAAAGGAAACTAAAAGGTTGAAAACAACACTTTCAAGAACCAAGCACTACAAAGTGTATGTGCGGTCAGTGAAAGACAAAGTGGCAACAAAAAAAAGGATAAAAAGAGACTATCACAGTCTCAAATCATACATATTTTAAAAACAACATTGATGCCAGGCTTCCCTGCACACAGACAGCAGTCTCATCATACCAGGATTTAAGGGTAGAGGCCCCTTTTACCCAAATCGGTGTAAAGACAGACGGCAACTATAACTCAGCCCACAGAGGGCAGTGCTTTTACCTCTAATATCAATCCTACATTAAGTTTATAATTGCTTCAGCTCTGATTTTAAGTTTCCAATGCTTTTTTCTGCCAAAGTTTTTTTCTGTTTGATAAGTTAGAGTTTTTCTCACGTACACTGGAGGAAGTCATAGGAAACATGCCATACTACCATTCTTGGTGACGGTAGTTGGTAAAGCTTATTCAAAATGCTTGTCATACTTTATTGGCTTGAAATTCTTGATTACCAGAAGTCCCTTAACACATTGTACAATAACACATGAAATATAGACCATGTTATGTTAAATTTATATCCACCAAACCAACAGAGGATTGTAACCATACTCAACAGACGCTTCCAGACAGTCAGTGGGAGTGTGAAATGGTGGGTTACCAGCCAATATTTGATGAGTTATAAAAAAAACAGCCTCACTTGTACTCATTTTTTGCCTTTGCAAACAACTTTTTGTGGATTATCTTCAAGAAATTACAGTGTTGTCAAGTTGTGAAATCCAACCAAAGCAATGCCCTGAGCAACAAAAATGAAATCAGAAGCATTCACTTATCTGTTTCCTCATGATGAAGTGGGCACAGCTGTTTACTTTACCCAAGAAATGTTCAACCTAGAGAGAAGCTGTCATCTCTCCTTAAATCCTCTGCAGGGATTTGAAAGGATTTGCTTTTCCTCTAACTAAAGTAGCTCATAAGAAGTCTTTGACCACAGAGGAAATCAAAAATATCTTTTCAGAGCTTTCTTACTGTTTGGTGAAAATATGGATTTCAGAGAGGCAATGTGATGATTTTCTGGAAGTCATACTGTATTAAATAAAATTCAAAAAGTGAGATTTTGCTGTGGCTTTTTTAGCAGTCCACTGTGGTCTATGTGTAACGCTTGTGCTGATCTTTGGTCAAAAAGAAAATAGCTAAAAAGAAGGTCATTCTTTTTGGAGGGACTTTGCTAAAACCAGTGGTAAACAGCCTCTCTCTGAATGCACACCCGTCTACCTGCAAATGAAAGTTTTTCACATTCCTTGTCCTCATCTTTTGTCAGTATGTCTGAGAATAGTGTGGAAACTTGAGGGTTTTCTGGACATTTGTGATTGCAAACATACTCTAGTAGTCGTTAAATTAAAAATATATAAACATCAACTGGCTAACCATCTATTGGTTGAAATCCTTGATGGATTTACATAACAATGTCATGTGAGTGGGTGGTGTCTTGCCAATTGAAATTAGAGGATTATGTCATATAAGGGAACATGTTCCAATTCACCCTGCTGTTGATCTTAGGAATTTTATTTTTGCTGTTTATTTCCTATCTTTGTCTGTCATTGGTTGATTTGGTCATGTGACTTGGATGGCACACAACTACAAGGTTTGGTATTAAAGGGGCTAAGTTATAGAGTGGAGCATGATGATCTGTAATCGTGGGCCAACCATGAAGTCAGCATTGTGCTAGTTCCCTTATCTCTCAAAAAGAGCAAACAACAACAGTGATCTCAACAATTTTGAACAGGGCATAAAGATCCAGGTACCTCAAGAATTTAAATACCTAGGTGTCATCTTGGACGCTCAACTTAATTTCAAACAGCAGGTTAAATAAATTGTGAGTAAATTATTATGCCACATATGTCTTACTGCCTGACCAGCTGGGCAACTGCCTGTAGAACCACCTTAAAGCCGTGTGCAGCCAATTTAGCAATTTGATAGACTGGCTGCACCGAGATGGGTGTGGCGGCGCACCAGGGGGAGGTGCCGACAGATTCAGGTTGGGGCAGTGACAATTTCGTGCCAAAAAACTGCACGGAAGGTGTGCTGAAAGCTCACCAACTCCAACCTGGTCTATTCTCAGCACAGGCCAGGCACACCCAATGCAGTGGTAATTTGGCGTGACAGGCACACAGTGCGCATGCATCACCAAAACCTCAGAGGCAGCTGGAAGTGTGATGCAAACTAATGAGTTCACATCTCTTAAGCAAACCACTTACAGCCACATCATCTGATACAAAGTATATATACGGCTTCTCTCATCTCATGAAATTTTAAAGAAAAGAGAAAAAAGACAGAGGCGCTAACAACTTTTTTATGGCACATATAAAATTATAACAACATAACTAACAACAAAAAGGGGATGTGCAGGAGGGGTCAAAGAAACCCATAGGGGCTTATTGAGTTGCCATTCTAAAGAAAAGAACAAGAAAAAACAGAATCTTCCTATAGTTCAAACAAATGAAATTTGGTCAAATAGAATAATTCTCAATTCAATGTTAGCAAAGGAAAGATGGGAGAAGAGTACAATATAAGAAGAAAATATTATAATGGCTATGATTGTGCACTGGTTAATTGATACGATAAAACTGTATGGTTTGTTTCTTGAATAACTTTAAACTGATTCTGGTTCTGATGTGACTCGGTAAACTGTTCCAACAGTGAGGTCCTCAAATCAAATTGAGAACTGAGAAAAAGTTGTCCTTAAAAAAGGCTGCATGAAGATTATTGGCTGATTGAAAAACATTTTGGAAGTTAAATAAAAGTCAGTTGGTGTCTTAAGGATTTACCTGTGATTGCCCATATGTCTTTGTTTAGATCTTTATTTTTAATGTGATCTATAAAGATGGAGTACATAATTGCAAGGAGGATGAGGAGATACTGGGGGAGGATATATCACCAAAGGTTCTGCTATGTGGCAAAGACTGACCAGGAATGCAGGTGGATCACGTCTTGATGAATGCATTAGCCTGCTGCTGTGTTTAAATGTAATTGTCACTTACTTTTGTACTCCTGTTCATGACACAGGAACAGATAACATCTATCCCGTGAGGTGGTCCACACGGTGAAGTGCATTGTGGCACAGCAGATGGCTCCTGCACTCTCCCAGTTGGTGTAAAAATGACAGCAGCCGGGGTGCTGGTTTGGCCGAGTGGTTAGCAACCAGGCACCCCATATACTTGCTTCTGCCGGTCCAGGTTCGAATACCACCTGTGACCAGTTTGCAGAGTGTCTTCCCGTACTCTCTCACCCCCTTTCACAAGCATATCCACTGTCTCTCTGCCCCAAAAATACATTAAAAAAAAAAAAAAAATGACAGCAGCTGTGACCGTCTTCATCAGCGGGTCAGTCAGACCAATCAGTCGCTGTGCCTCACCCACGGCGCATATAAAGGCAAGGAGAGCAGTCATTTGATTGATGAAGATTACACTTGGCTGCGTTAAACCTACTGATGCCTTCTCTGCTCCCTCTCTGCCACCTGCACTAGGAGGAGGGACAGAGACTTGAGGTGCACCTCGCTGTGCCGTGAAGGAAAATAACGTAATGCTTTGGACACACCCCATAGGCGCCGCACAGGCACGGCCCAGGGCAGGTGCGCCGCGCCTGGTCTACGAAAATAGAGCCCACTGTGTTTCAGAAGCATCTAATAATTGATGCTTTGTTTTCTTTGTTGAATAAGTGGAATAAGAATGATGAGGCCAAAAGTAAAGACCACTGAATTTACTTCAGCCTCTGACTCTCCTTTCAGCTGTGATAGCCATCTGTTCATTTGTTTACAGATACTGAGGACAGAAGAAATTATCTTCATGCTTCTAAACAGATGAAGGTACTGATCATTTAAACTGTCTTGTTGAGAAAACAGTGAGTTCCATTATTTTTTCTTTTTTGCCTTAAAGCTGATTTAGATGAATCATCCAAAAGTCTGCTGAATAAAACCTATACACTTTTTTAATGATAGAACCCCTATGATGGTAACTTCCAGGATGGCTTGCAGATTTACATCAACTCTACGCTGTTAAGAGAGTTTGTTTTGAATGTAAGGCATTCTGTTGGCATGACTGTCAAGGTTTATCTTGATTTCCTTATATACAGATTTCATGCTAACTTTAATATTTGCAAGATCACTGTAAATGATGATAAACACACATGCACTTGCCCCTCCTTGTGTTTCTCTCTTTTCACTGATCTACTGAGATAGTCACTATGTGGTGATCCTTTCTTTGGTGTGGCAGGATCCTCTGTTACCCCTTTTCCACCAAGCTGGTTCCAGGGCTGGTTCGGAGCTAGAGCCAGCTTAGCACCAGTTCTTTGGTTTTCCACAGACTAAGCACCGGTTGCTGGCTCTCAAAACCGGTGCTTAGCAAGCACCAACTCTTTGCTGGGCCAGCAGAAAGAACCACTTTACGTCGGGGGCTACGGCTTACGTCAGGGGGTGGGGGCGGGTGAAAACACGGAAGCACCAAAGCAGAGTAAAAACACGGAAGCATTCTTACCTTCGTCTTCTCAAGCGTGATCGCTGTTCGTTGCATAATCGTCGAGTAGCATTAACTTGCTGGATCGCCAACTTTTGCTCTACAAAGGAAGGCTCGAAAAGCCAACAGCAACACTTGAACCGCAACGTAGTCCTCCATCTTTGTAGTGGCAATTGAATTTGGCGCTAGTTGTTATGGGAAACTAGCGTGACGTATACAGACGTATACATTGACGTGATGACGTAGCCCTCTGGCCGGCACCCGTTTGTGGAAAAGCAAACGGTTCTAAACAGGTTCGCAGTCGAACCAACTGCGAACTGGCTCTAGCACCAGCACTAGCACCAGCCCTGGAACCAGCTTGGTGGAAAAGGGGTATGTGTAGCGTGGCAGCCACAGGAGCACATATCTTTACATACAGGTAATGCTCACTGTCTGTAGTCTATGCATAATGCGTGAATCTGGTGACATGGTGTCTCCATGTTACAGTGCAACTGCGGACTGCTGTGTGGCTGATAGTTGGCATTACAGCGAATGGATTGATCCATTAGAGGCTATTTTGGGGCGGTGGTGCATCTCTGTGGTAGGTTGACATTTTCTGCCTTTCTACTTGCTTGATAGTCACTCGGCTTTTGGCTGACATGCATCTTTGTGCAGCAGTGGCAGAGCTGAAGTTGGACGCTCTGACCACCAAATTCAACCGCACTGCGAACCACAGGCAAATCGTATTCCAGAGCACTTCGCTTTGTTTGAGATACCGTGCAGGTCTATTTTCAGCACGACCACTGCCAAACCTCATACATTTCCAGTCATTCAGAAAGCACCAGTGAAGGAAGTACTTTTAAAATTAAATAATGCAGACTCCCGAACGTAAATTTCTTCAATAGATGAGGCATGAGCATCAGGGACACAAACTAATGAGTTCACATCTCTCAAGCTAACCACAAACTGCCACATCATCCGATACAAAGTATGTATCCGGCTTCTCTCATCTCATTAAAATTCAAAAGAAGAGACAGAAAAAATATAGACGCTTGCAAATTAAATGTAAGTCACCCAGTGTCTTAAGGATTTATCTGTGATTGCCCGCATTTTTCTGTTTTAATCTTTATTCTTGAAGTGATCTTAAAAGATAGAGTACATTATTAGAGGGAGGATGAGGAGGAGATTCTGGGAGAGTATATATCACCAAAGGTTCTGCTATGTGGCAAAGACTGACCAGGAATGCAGGTGGATCACATCATGATGAATGCATTAGCCTGCTGCTGTGTTTAAATGTAACTGTCACTTAATTTTGTACTTCTGTTCATGACACAGGAACAGATTACATTTGTCCTGTGAGGTCTATGGTCCAATGCACCCACCTATGGCCCCTGCACTCCTCCGCCTTCACCACCAGATTTTTCCAGCACACCATGGCCGGGGGATCAGTCAGACTGGTCATTCGCTGTGCCTCACCTGTAGCGCATTTAAAGGCAAGGAGAGGCGTTCATTTGATTGGTGAGGATTAAACTTGACTCTGTTGAACCCACTCATGTCTTCTCTTCTCCCTCTCTGCCACTTGCCCCAGTGGGAGGGATGGAGGCTTGGGTGCATGAAAAATGCAAAATGCCCTGGACACACCCCATTGGCATGGTGAAGTGCAGGGCAGGTCTGCTGCGCCAGGTCAGCGAAATGAAAGCCCACTATGTTGCCTTTTTTAAAGTCTGGCAACACATAGCATTTCATTAACATTTAGTATCCCTGTGCTTTGGTGCTGAGGACCCATAACAGCAGTCCAGTTTTCTGGTGGTTGAGTTTTCACAATTCGTCTTGTTTTGTTGGTGTGCAGTATCATAGTGACTAATTTAATTATTCTTTCCTCCATTAGACTCCTCCTACATGGTAGGCATCAGCCCTGACCCCCTGCCAGGTGCCAGGCATTTATTTTGGCTAATTAAAAAGCTAGGTTGTTTTTGGGGAGATTATTGCCTTTGTTTATTGTTTCAGGTTAGATATTAATTTCTTTTGTTAGATAAATTTAAGCTTTCTTCTCGAAACTGAAACCATGTCTGCCAGTGGCTATTAGGAAACTGCAATCTTGTTAATTAATCAAATTAACCTTGATAGTGTTAGGATTTCTGGGGTGAAATTCCCCCAGGTGGCATTGTTACAACCAAATAAATAGTCCTAGTCTAACCCTTGCTACACATAAATATACTTCACATAGAGCAACTGTGGGTACATATAAGAGCTTAGGATGATTTTCTCATGATCATGTCAGTACAGCAAACAGCCACTTTTCTATAGGAACCGGACTAGTGTTTCTCTGCACTGTATGCTGATGAATTCTAAGGGCAGAAAAACAGGTTGATTTACAAGTTGACCCTTACCATCCCAAACAGCATAACAAACGGCTCTGATTTCAGGCACTGGGGAAGCCTGGGAGGGCAATCATATTCATCTATAGCCGCCCTTGCTCTGAATTTTCCAGGTCTGACAGAGAAACCATGGGGGTTGTATGCTCACTGAATGTAATGTGAATAAATAACAGCAAGACGGAGAGGAGGGAGAAGCAGAAGCATTTATTTCACAGCTTTATTAAAATTCATGCGAAGGGGACATCACTCTTTGACATGTGATTCTTGGCACTCACTCCCATCAGCTTATATTCTCTGCCATGTATCATTGTGGTTGTATACATAAGTAAATGCTTGATCCCTACGTCATATCCTTCCAATGCTAAAGCAATATTCAGGACACATGCAGGAATGGGGGGCACATGGACCCTGGTAAGATTGTGGCGAGATATGACACCATACATCAGTGGGGACATTGGCTGTCAGAGCGTGAATGGGTTTTGTCATGAATGAATGACTACCAGAAATGCACGGTGAGGGGAGGAAGGGAGCTTTACTTGCCTAAGCCTTTTCATCTTCTGTGATCCACACTTCAGGGTTTGAGTGAAGAAGGGTTTTGTTGAAATAAACAGATTGTTCAGTAGGGAAAGATGAGAAAGGAGAGCCTCTTCTTCTTCAGACCCAAAGAACAAGGGAATAATGAAACAGATAATGTCAAGAACAAAACCTGTAGACAAGCTAATCCAACAGTGAGCATTAAGTGTGTGCTGTCTGAGCTTGCATTGTTGTACGCTCATGTGAGCGGTCCCCTCAGGCTTACACTGTTTGAACACTTTTGTCTCTGAAAGTAGACCTAATTTTCTAACCAAAGGGAATTTACCAGTAGTGTACAACATGAGTAAAATTAGTACCTGGAAGGACTCTATAATAAACTGTAGTTTTGGAGACTGCTTGCATAGTTATTTAAGAAAAATATAATTTTGATGCATTTAATTGGTTTTTTAAAGGTGTATTATCTACCTCCTTGTATGTCTTGGGACTGACAAAAGTCACCCGTAGGAACCAAAAGGTGTATTTGGATGAATATGGTGAAATTTGTGCGGGAAAACTTACTCTCTCTCTCTCTCTGTCTGCACTTTGTTTGGAAACACCCTTCAGGTCTGACACAAACTAGTGTATTTGAAGTAAGGAGCCTCTTCAGACAAAAAGTGCACTTCCATGCCCCTTGCTGTGAACTATACTGTACTTTCAAAACTCTTTGAGGTTGTCAAAGCACTTTTTTGTTCAATATGATTTAAAGGGAAAATATTATGCAAAAACTACTTTTTTAAGGACTTTGAACACATTTTGGATTTTTTGGGATTACTCCCAACCCACAAAATGTGATAGGAGAGAAGAAAACCTGTAGGCTGCATGAATATAAACTCATAGTATTTGGCAATCTGTTGAGTCTGTGGATATACTGTTATGTAACACTATTTTTTTATTTGCATACCTAACCTGACTGGTCTTCTTGAGTTTCCCCCTCCGCCCTTACTGGACAGATTCATCTGCGAAGCACAGCCATGTTGTTTATATTCTTAGCGAGATATTGGTGTTTAGCATGCCAGAGCTCAGAAGCTATCACTGCTCTGTGGTTGGCTGTAGACTGCCACATCTTCACATAAAGGCTGCCTTATTATTAATTCATACATAAAATGTGTCAAGGTCATTTACATATTAAACATACACTATTCATGTACAAAATGAAATTCTTTTGTCAATTTGAGTGACATAATGTTCATGAGCTCACATTCACTGATTAAAACACTGTCTAATGACCATAGGGCCACCATTACCACCAATTTATTGATATGATGTTAAGTTTAATTAGTCATTTCTTAGTAAACATGATATTGTCTCTTAACAAGTGATTTAAGTGGGTGGTAAATGATATCAGGGATATCAGTGTGGCTATAGAGCTGCTTTAATAATCACATTTATTATAGCACATAGACAACAACTGGATGCTATTTTACATTTGTTTATGTCTTTTCAGTTAACAGTTATGACTCGAATGTTTTTTGACAGTGCTGGGGAAATGGATCTTTGTTCACCACAGTGATACATTGCCCTCAATTATTAAATGATGCTGACTGAAAAATATACACAGTCAACATTAAGACTTTATATTAAAAAGCTTTGTGCACAGGGAACCTAATATCCATTGAGAAAATAAAGCTCTACAGTGGATCTTAGCCAAATATTTTATGATGCTGAAGCTTTTAGCAAAGGGGCTTTAGGTATGACATGCAACATTTTCCATCTTTCTAGTCCTGGAGCCCACTAAAATATACCTAACAACAGTCGAGACCCCCCTTTGGATTTAAATGAAATTGGAAATGTAATTTATAAATGTCCTACAGACACATCAGTTTAAAATTCTTTCACTAAGTATATAAAGATTGAGTGTGAAGATCTTAAAGGAAGGTATGTGATGAATAAATTATCATTATTTCAGTTTATTTAGTACGTTTTGGTAATTTCATAGCTGATAAACACAAATACAATACCAGATGATGTAACCCTATATTTTCACTTAGTTCATTTTGACCAACCAGTCTTGAAGATTTGATCCAGTCCTGTTGCTTGGATCAAATACTGGATCTATTGGACAACTGAGCCCCATTTATAATATGACCTAAACACCATCACTGACTGTGAATGAATTCTTAAGTAAAAATAGCCCTCCCTCTTTTGATGATCAAGAAAATAGCCATAGTAAAAAAAAAGAGAAAAACATGAATAAATAAGAGTGGGCAGAAAAATAAACCCCAACTCCTACGTGATGAAACAGTCCATACTGTGAGGAGGTGGGTGAGAAGACTGGGAAGGTGGGCTGAAGTGGGAGGAGGGGGAGGGGATTCCAAGTCTTGCCCACCACAGTGTGTTTGTACTTTTCCGGCACTATCCCAGAATGCCGCCCGCTGATTTCCCGTCTGCCCTGGCAATGCTTTTGGTGGCAGCTGGCATCCTTTCTTCTCGGCCTCTTATTTCCAAGAATGGCAACAATAGTTTGGACGGCTGAGATGTAGCCATTTTGAAAGAGAGAGCTTGCCTAGCACTTCTATAGCTCTGCAGAAGTGGTGAACCTTAGACCTTTTTGCCAGTTTTCCTGAATTTTCTCCATTTATTGCCAGATATCACCATCTTCATCCAAGGACACTTTAAACAAACACACTCAGACACACGCCTCCATACTTGCAGGAAAATTCACAACTTTCTTGCTCAGGGAGGAGGACAGTGGATACTAATAAAAGCTGTTTTTTTAAATAGATTTCTTTTGCTCAAATGAAATGCCTGGTGTCCAAATATCAAACTATTAATTTCTTTTTTCTTTTCAACTCTAAGCCTGTTTCTTATTTTGTTAGGTTTGCCTGTACTATTTAGTTATAATGCAATTAAAATTCTAAACCTGTCAAGCACAGTCAAGCTAAAAACGACTCTTTTACCAGGACAACTTGGGTCATCAGAAAGTTTACGCTGTATTGATATCAGATTCAGTTGTATCACCAAAGAGAAAGAAATCCTAAAGGAATTTATTCCTCAAAGAACTTTATACAAAGCACACATGGATTTGTTTTGAACAAGCTTTTTCACATCTGAATAGAGTTCAGTCCAATCTCGACTGTCTTGGAGAAAAATAAAAGTCTGTAGAGAGACTTAAGAAAACCTATTCACATTTTTACAATTGTTCCCCATAGAGATACTAGTGCCACTCTTAGATGCAATTTATTCTTCAAATGTTTCAAAGGGCCACAACACACTTATCAAACATCCTTTTGAATTATTTTGGGAAGTCACAGGTAACTACCCTGTCTACTGTTGACTTTTGGCTACTCCACATTCGACGCTACTATTGAGAAAACAGAAAAATGGGTGCATCTTATTAATCACAAGACTGACAGGATATTGTCATGTTTGAGTCAGAACAGAGACCTTAGAATATCACAGCTACTTTTCTTCAGACAAAGTAATAAAATCCACTATTGTTTTTTTTGCTGTGGATCCACGACATTTCTAAATGAAAACACTGAACTTTTTGTGTTAAATTAAAAACACTCTGGCAGGATATATTTCATCTGAAACCACTCTTGAATTGCACAAAAGTGTGATCTACCAAACACAACTGTCACAATAAAGATCTCATATGCATACAAGTGAACAATGGAAGTGTTAAAGCTTGGGGACACTGACAATCTCCTGGAGTTTGGAGAGGTAAATATTCACTTGTATTCTTGTCTTATACCCACAACATTTTACAATGAAGCCACACTTGATGAAAGAATGCATTTCTCAAAAACATCAAACACAGTTAAGTATCACGTTGACTTCAGTGATGTGCAAGTTACCCATTCCTTGGGCACAACAACTCTCCTAGACCATCGCTCATGCTGGCTTATATTGATGCAGATGCAGCCTCTTCAAAATTCCCCCACAAGGAGTCCTCCCCTACCTCTCTGTGGGTGTGCAAGTTAGGCACACCCACAACGTCCCCATGAGATGACACATACCGTGGGCTTTGACCTTTACCCTCATTAAAGTATCTGTTGGGGTATCTCCTTACAGCAAAGACTGTGGGCAGACCCCATTACTGACCTCATTAGATACAGGCAACCTTCAGATAATGTGAGATTAATACACATAATACACAAGGTCTCCTCACTACCACTACCATCAGGGGTTTTCTCACTAGATGCTACGAAAGCATCTGACTGTTTGAAGTGGCAGTATCTCTGGTCAATACTGGAGATTTCTGAATTGGGCCCCAATTCGTACATAGTATTAGAGTTGTAAATACCAACCCAACAACTATGAGAACTTTTACCAGAGATGAGAGCTGCACGAGAAAGAGGTGATATAGCATACTTACGATATGACACGCTCATCATGCACCCACCTTCACATAAGCCAAGAAGAAATGAGGCAATGACAAAATGAATCCAGTTTCCCATGTTGTTCTACTAAATGTACTCCTTTCATGATAGTAATCTGGCATATGGGCATCCTGGATTTGTATTCAATGTGTAAGTCAATTCCCCTTCTCTATACTCGATGATGATGGATTTGCCTCCTACCTGTTGTTTAACCCTTTTTTTCAAATATTTTTCACTCTCGCACTTCATCACCTGCAGCCTTACTAAAAAATATGACCAGTTTTTGCATTATCTTTCACCCTTAAAACATGACTTTTCAATAGTAACTTCAACAGAAACGTGGCTGACTGAAGACACAAAGGATTTCTATGAACTGTCTATGTATAACTATTCATTTGTTAAGGGAACATAAAATCAGTAGTGGTGTTTCAGTTTCTGTCCATAAAAAACACAGTTTTAAACATAGATTTGATCTTATCCTTAAGTCTGACCAAATTGACACAGAATAAGTGTTTATTGAAATCTCTTGTTACGATTCTGGGAAGAATGTGATTGTAGGCTGCATATACTGACCACCAGACCAACAATACACTGGAACAAATAAATAAAGATGAGAAAACCTGCCATATCCTTGGAGACCTTAATATCAACCTTTTTTAGGGGGGAAACTCACTGTCCGACTCAAGATTTCCTAAATAATTTATATGCAAATTATTTTTATCCAACCATTAGTAAACCAACTAGAGTTCCAATTAAAACAGCAACTTTGATTGATAATATACTGACAAATTCTATGCAGAATATGTCAGTTCAAGGGATATTATGGTCAGGTGTTTCAGATCCATTTCCTATTTTCCAAATTACAATGATGGCTGGAGTTAAGACAAAGAATGAAGTTGTCACCAGAACTAATCGGAAATTCAATGCGAGTAACATATTCAAATTCAAAGGTATGTTGGGAAGGGTGTTTTTTGATAATGTATTTAAGGGGAGCGATGCTAATTTGGCTTACAGTGTATTTATGAACACTTTTAATTCAATATTCTATAAAAGTTTTCCTTTAGTATTTTGCTCAAAAAAGTTGGATAACAATAATCATTATAATGCTTGGTTTACTGCTGGCTTGAGAAAAATCATCTAAAAAACCCAAATTCTATAAAAGATATACAGTATGTATGATATACAGTATGTATGAGCTGTTTAAGAATGCTGCAAGTAACGTCAGGGCCACGTGGAAGATCTTCAATCAGCTAGTCCAAAAGAAAAAAATATCTACAAATGTCCTGCTTAGTTTTTTTCTGATGGGAAAACATCCATCACAACTCATTTTGATGTTGCTTGTACATTCAGTAAGTTTTTTGTGAATGTGGGAACTTCAATCTCAGAGCAGTTTAGAAATACAAATGAAGGTCCAACAGATTATATCAGAGGTAGTTTTCCATCATTATGCTCTTTTGATCTCCTCAACTGTAAAGAGATAAATGACATCATAGTACAGCTAAAAAAATCAGTTCTGGGTCACAATGGCCTTATTGCAACCCTTTTTAAAGAGGTAAAAGGATTAATTATGAAACCGCTGTTGCATGTCTTTACAGTATCCACGGAAACTGGTTCAGTTCCATCTGATCTCAAACTGGCAAAGGTTATTCCACTTCACAAATCGGGTAAACATGGACTTTTCACAAAGTACCATCCCATCTCAGTTCTTCCATACTTTTCCAAAAGATTAGAAAAAAACTAGTCTACAAATGCATTCTCAAACATTTGAACAGTATGAACACCAGTTTGGTTACTGAGTTTTCATGTGGTATTTTTCTTGATCTCTCTAAAGCATTTGCTGCTGTAAACCATAAAATTCTACAAGCTAAATTATGCAGATATGAATTTAATGGGAATGTTCCGAAGATGCTCTGTAATTATGCATGTAACAGACGGTATGTAAACATTTGTGGTGTAGAGTCTTAGAGACTAATGATACAGTCTGGGGTCCCTCAAGGGTCCATATTAGGAACGTTATTGTTTTTCATATGAATTAATGATCTTGCAACAGTATCAAAAACAATATGCTCAGTGTTATTTGCAGATGATATGATGACTGAAGTAAATAATAAAACACATAAATTGGCATTAAATGTGAAAAAATATAACTTTATATTTTCTGGAAAAATGTAGTATAACTCTGAATTGGTGAAAGTTTATATAAATGATGAATAAATGACCAAAGTAACATCAACAAGATTCTTAAGGATCTTAATGGATGAGAAACTTATATGGAAAGATCACATCAAGTTTGTTTGCAGTAAGATCACAAAATCTCTGGGCATTATCAGAAAAATATGTGTTTGTCTACATTCTTCTTGCATCTTAACTTTATATTACAGTCTAATTTATCCATATCTTACCTATTGTAATATTGTATGGGCCAGCACTTTCAAACATATCTCCATAAAGGGGTGCTGGTTTGGCGGAGTGGTTAGCAACCAGGCACCCCATGTACTTGCTTCTGCCGGTCCAGGTTCGAATCCTGCCTGTGACCAGTTTGCAGAGTGTCTTCCCCTACTCTCTCACCCCCTTTCACAAGTCTATCCACTGTCTCTCTACTATCATTAAAGGCACAAAATGCCCCAAAAAATATATTTAAAAAAAAAAAAAAACATATCTCCATAAAGTTCTATTACTCCAGAAAAGGTTTGTCAGAACGGGAACCATGTCCAAGTCCAGTGATGCATCCTCATCGCTTTTTCTCAAGTGTAATATTTTAACAATCTTTGAAATTAATTTTATTCAAATAAATTGCTTTATTTTCAAAGTCAAATCCATGAGTGCTAACTTGCCCAAAAGCTTTACATGTTTTATTCATAACCTATACCTACCAAAGTCTCAGACATCTCAGGGACAGTACTCAATAACATACCATGGAGTTTTACTATGGAACATGTATCTGTATTAGAACTTCCACCGAAACATGTCAAGGTACGTGAAAAATCTACATGTCTGAGATAAAAGAATGAAATCTATTTCGATGTAGTTTGAAGACAAAATGAACACCATTCAACTACAAAGAAACCTTGTCCAACATAACCTGTGATCTTGATAAATGGTCCATGCTGCCAAATTCTCCTGGTCTCACATACCTATTATTGAAATGAAGGTGCTTTCTTGGATTAGCTTTGTGCTGCCTTTGCCACCTCCCCCACTATTTTGGGACAAGGTCCAGCAGATAATATCTAACTTTGTCTGGAACATATAGCATCCTTGCCTTAGATTATCCACAGCACAGAAAGACAGAGCTGTTGGGGAACTTTCATGCTGAACCCCAAGATACAGTATATCACTGGGCTTTCATTCTGCACCCACTGATCAGCTGGCTCGACAAGAGTAGAGACTTCATGGTGTGCACTGGAAAATCATATAGTTCTTCCACTGAAACTAAATGAAATATTTTCCAATATATATATATATATATGTCTATCTATCTATCTATCTATCTATCTATCTATCTATCTATCTATCTATCTATCTATCTACATATATATATATATATATATATATATATATATATATATATATATATATATATATGTGTGTGTGTGTGTGTGTGTGTGAGCAGGGCACCCTCTACAACATAGACAGCCTGTTTTTTTGCCCAGATCTCGCATTCCAGTCAAAGTCAGCAAAGGCCAAATCATCTGGTGGCCCTAAAGATTATCTCTCCTGACTTTATTCTCCTCGATCATTTCAGAAGAGGAGTAAGAGGCCAGCCTGACTTAAAATCGTAAATATTTAATATTTCTGATATTTACAATGAGAAATCACAATGTGTGGGTGTAATACCTAAGACAGCCAAGCATTTTCCCCTGTGTTTTGTCAACTTGTACAGAAAACTATGAGATATACACTGAGCACTCCACCACTGGCCACACATTCCTTTTTCTCATTTTCCTGTCCTGACTGGACCTGCTGATACAAATTTTTAAAGATACAGATTTCTTTCTCTCTAGGTTTTCTGATCTTTTGATGGTATTGTATGGTGAAATCTCTAAATCTCTTGGCTATACACAAAGAGGAAACTGTTTATGAGTACTGGACCAATAGTCTGACAAAGTGAAGAACCTCACATCATTGTTGATTGTGGACAACTGGGCCTTTAAAGAATAATCCCCTCTTATTTACACTTGCCCTGCAACACTGTGGATTTCTTAGGTGTTTATTTAGCTGTTTTACAACTTTCCAAGGCCTTTGTTGCCAGTCCCAACTGCTCTTTGCATGTTTTACAGGAATACATTTTAAGATGTGTGTATATTTCTTGATCTGTTCCATTAAATGTCTCCTTTATGAACTGCATTCTCTTAAATAAATGTTGAAAAATGACTTCCAAGTGGCTTTATTCTGTTTTAATTCAAAGTTCATCATAATACCAGCTGAGGGTGATACAATGTCTGTCTCTGTCATGTATTATTTCAGCATTAGCCTCCTTACATACAAGCACCTTGCTCTGTACCATCTACTATACCCTTTACTGCACCAGTGGAGGTTGATTTATGTATTTACAGGGACAGTGAACAATGAAAAACACTTATTAGGTGTCATGTTCTTCATCGTCTATGATCAAGGTTAAAGGAGCCATTTAAACATGTGCTGCAGAGTTGAAGTACAAGTGTGTGTCTGTGTGTGTTAGCGGGTCCCCAAAGGCCCAGTGGTTCCCTCTGACTGACTGCGTAATCGATCATAAAAAACGCTGAATAGCTCAGTCTGGACAAGAGACAGGGAAGCGGCGGTGTACAAGGGACATTGACTGAGTTAATGGTGGTTTATGTGATGGCCTGTGTGTGGGTGTCTTTATGGGCTTCGTTATGAACTCAGTCACACTGGGATTTTTAACAAGAGTTTTTGTTAAACCTAAAAAGTAGGAGTAAGGGTGTGCAGGATTCTGAGTTACTGCATACTCTTGTTTTGCACAAGCATATGCACACATCGTTTTTGTGTGGCTTTAAAAAGAAAATGGACATCACACACTGACCTGCAAAGCTGTGTCTGCCCATGAGTGTTGAACTTGGAGGAGGAAGTGATCCTGAGATATGGCTCCTTGATCTAAGTCTCAATGTAATGAAGTGGTGCAGTAATGGACCTAAAACGCTGAGACAAGTCGGTGTTTTAGCATTATCACTCATCCAAATTTCTATGAGAGGTTGAAATGTTTTTTTTGGTTAAATGCCTGTATATGGTCCATGGTTAACACAATCCTTGGAGATTTTTTTGGGGGTCTGACAGTTATCTGTATTAATAGTGGAAAGACGGTGAATGGATTGGAAAAAGGCCTAAGGGTGAAAATGAACCTGGACCCCCACCAAACCAAAGACTTCATACATGGTAATTGTGCTGACATAACTTACATACGCTGCAGCTACAATTTAATCCTTGCTATAAAATTCCTGCCGAGTCTCAGTCATTTACCAGCCAATGGGAGTACCAATATTCCACCATGGGAACATGCCCATTTGATGAAACTGCACAAGGTCCTTATGAGATAATGTTCCCCTCAGAAGAGCATATCAGTGGGCTTCAACCTTTGCCCTCATTGGAGTAGGTTTAGCGTTTACCACTCACTAGGTGTTTGTCACATCACTGGAGGGGATCTCATTACAGTCATGACAGTGGGCAGGTCCCAGCACATTTGAATCAGTCTCAGTCAAAAGTGACAAAAATGCAAGTAGCTTGATATGTAATATATAATATAATATTGGCTGATTGGCAGCCCCATAACAAATTTGAATATTTTTGTCTACAACATTAAATACACCTGTAAGTGCCCATCTACTAAAGTTGAAAGCATAATTGCGTCTGAAAAACAATGGTAGCAGACAGGTTCTAGACCACATAGCCTTCCTATCTGAACCCTGGCTGATTTTTTATTGTTCAGTTATAAAATTACACTTCTTGCTGTGTTATTTAACTTCAAATAACACAGTGTCTCTTTTTTGGCATTTTATGGCAGCTGGCATTTATAATATAGCATTTCTGGTATTTATGGTGGCAATATTCACGGCCTTGAGCAATGACTGTCCAAAAGCATCACGCATTGGCTTCTCAATCAGACAAATGATTCAGTATGAACAAACAAGGAATGAATGTTGTTTGAGTAGCAAGAAACAAGACAAATGTGAGTGTAAGAAGCACAGCAGGAGAAACAAAGAGAGGATGGGGCAATGCATTGTGTTGAATAAGATGAGAAGAACGAGAAAATGAGATTTTAATTGAAAAAATTACTTTAATATGTTGAGCAGCAGCCATTCAAACCGGAATGCTTGTAAAATTTGATACATTTTGGATGATCACATCCCAGTTAACTCATACAGTACATATTGTAGGCAGCTGCCTTCAAACCCCCTTTTATCCATCAATTAAACATACATTTTTTTTAACAAGTAAGAGCAATTTTTCATGTTTGTTTTGAAAAGGAACAATGACCTCTTGGAGTCCTGTACTTGAAAAAAAACCAATACCTAATAATATCACCTGGGTGTCTCTCTGCTGCTTAGACACTGTCTGGACCTGTGTTCTAATCATCGCTCAAACTGCATCCAGCCGCAGGCCTCTAAAGCTGTACTTCAGCTATAACTTTGAGATTAACAATCGTCTTTGCAACTGCTGATCAAGAGTATGACACAGAGAAAAATTATGGCCTAGGGAGACTGCGGAGGGCCAAGAGTCTTCCAGGTCTCCTCAAAGCTGGACCCTCTCCCAAGTCCAAGGATGAAAAGGTCAAACTGAGTCTGTCAGACTGTGTCTCCATATTTTTGAAGTTAGTTAACAGGGGGCTGTGTTTGATAGGGAACAGCATACAGAAGAACAAGTAATGCAGGATGTCCTCACTGTCAATCAAAACCTCTCGGGGACCACTTGACTTAATTCAAAACCATAGCATAGTGCACTAAAGTGCAATGCTTCCACACCCCAGGTAGGGTGGAGAGAATCCAGGGCCAGTAAAGATGTAAACTATTGCCATTGTATGTGGAATAGAAACCAAGTTGACATGACTGGGTGTAAAACTCTTCTAAGACTATTTTGGGGGGCATTTTGTGCTTTTATTGATAGAGGGAGAGACAGTGGATAGGTTTGTGAAGGGGGGAGAGAGAAGGGGAAGACACTGCAAACAGATCACAGGCTGGATCCGACCCCCAGAAGCATCTATACAGGTTGGTTGCTTACCACTCCACCAAACAAGTTCCCCAAGGCGTAAATCTTTTCTGAATGTAGGATGTGCCAGCTGGTTTTGTAAATGTCAAAACAAGCTCATTCTCCCATGCACCAGCTAATGGTCTCCCTCCTGCAAGTCTTTACTCAGTCTTTCAGCTGCTCATAAACCCTGCAGTATGGCAATGTGACCAAGAGGGACAATAGGTCAGTGTATCAGAAGTATCCAGTGTCTTGTGTCTCTATGTTCTCCTCACGTGACATCTGTTTGAGTCAGTCAAACCACATCCAATATGTAAGATGATCAGATCTTGTGTCTTATAAACTAAACACGCCTACCACTACAAGACTCCAGTCAAGTATGATTTTACTGAAACCTTTCATGAAACAAGGACTCAACTAAATGTAAATGAGAAGTGTGGTTGAATAGTAACACACAGGGTGTTAATATTAAAACCCACTAGTGTGATAATACATGCAAAGCAAGATGAATTAAGAAGCTAAGAAAAACGTGTGCATGCATAGCCACACACGTGAACATACACTCACACACCACACATAATCATGCCGTGCATCCCTCCATAATCCTAGCTGGATGGGGCTTGTAAAACAGCGACTCATCCCTCCTGGTAAACCCTGGTTTGTCTTTCATCTCCCAGGGACTGTTTACTTCTAGTAATTAGGCCATTCATCACTCTAATGGGAACATCCCCCTCTACTAAATAACTTCTCTTTCCTCCGAGCAGGCTCACAATCGTGGCACAGTGTCTCGGGAGGGAGGTGGCAATTCTCCTGGGTAGGATGCCAAAAGGGGGCAGAGTGTCCAATCTGTCAACATTTTTTTTTTTATCAGAAGGCTTTTCATACACCTTCTACAATACACCAGGTGAGCTGTAAGGATATAATGTGGTGAGGATGCTCTAGAAGTAATTGCTGTGTTATAATTTGTTGGCTGATTTCCTGTTGCACTATAGGTGTTGTAGGATCAGCTTGAGGTGTAGCACAGCCCTTTACCCTGACAAATGTGGATATGCCAGTGCAACCCTATATCTCATTTTATCTGTTATACTAACCAACTTTGGACTCATGACTTTTCATGTTGAACCATTTCATTGGATTTTGGCACAGGTCACCTGCAAGTCCAAGTCAAATCTCTAGTCTATAAAGAACAGCTGCAAGTCCCACAAGTCTCTCACTAAAGAAGTACAACTGAAACTTGCTAAAATGAAAACAGTCAAGATAAAAACCTCTATTGTGGTAAATACCAATGCTAAATATTTGAGAGATTTTAATTGAACTGGGTCCTAGCTATGAAAAAAAAAATCATGAACCATACTCTCTAGCTTCTCCAACAGTGTTTTGGTAATCTATTAAGCGTGTATAAATCTTTAAATAAAAGTCAGTCAGTCAGTCAGTAATGTTTTATTTCAAACCTGCACAATACAACACAACATTGGTTTGAAAAGGGAACGGATGAAGACAACGCTTTTACATTTCCGATCCCTCACTCCCCATCACAAAACAAACATAGAACCACACTCACAACAACACTCATCCAGACAAAACAAAGCCCCAGCACTCTCTGACCCCACACCCATCTCCCCCTAATTTACATCCTCAAAAGTCAATGCACTTGGCTTAAAGCTGTAATGTTTAAGTACATCAAGCTTTGTTTATCCGAACCTTCCGTTGTTTCTCCTGCAATTAACCAGAGTCAGGTTGTGCATTATGAACGAGACAGAGACGGAGAGTTGCAAAGGTGACAAGAGTGGAGAAGTTTCATTTGCTGTTTGTAATTTCTTCTTTTCTTATATGACATAATGGTACAGCTAATATTCACTATGAGTCAGGTCAACAAATAAAATTATTGTTTGCTAGGCACCAAGCTTGAGTCAGTCGAGTTTGAAGTCTCTGAGGTGTGAGTCCAAGTCAAGTCTGAAGTCACCTCTGGGTGTGACTTCAGAGTGACTCAAGTCTGGGTCCCTATCTCTTGCCAATAGTGGCTGTGTCCGTATTGGGCCCACGAAGCTAGATATGCTGCTTTCTTTTGTCCTTGGAATCTTTTTTTTGGGGGGCATTTTGTGCCTTTATTGATAGGAGAGAGACAGTGGATAGGCTGGTGAAAGAGGGAGAGAGAGTAGGGGAAGACACTCTGCAAACTGGTCACAGGCGGGATTCGAACCTGGACCGGCAGAAGCATGTTCATGGGGTGCTAACCACTACGCCAAACCAGCACCCCATTGTCCTTGGAATCTTGTTCCCTTTAAAACCCTTTAAAATGGTCTACACTGCACCAAACAATCTTGAAGTAACTGAGACAACAACGAAAAACAAACAAAAAATGCTAGTATGTCTACCAGGGCAAAGGTGTAAGAAGAAGGATTCTCTGTTGAATGTAGTGAGAACGTTGCAGATCAGAAATTTTAAAGAATCTTTGTAGTAGAAATACTTTTCCTACATATATTTGCTTAACTATCTCTGTATCGATTTACCCACAACGTGTTAAACTGGCTAACCTGGTTCTTAGAATGGCATTTATTATGTCCTCAGTTTCTTAGAAATAGTTTTGTTTTTTCTTTTATCTTAGACATCTGGAGAGAAATGGACAGCAGAGGTGTCATTGACTTGTCAAAAAAATTAACGCAAGAGTCACGCCTCCATAACACCGACTGATAAAATGCATCATACCTACCGCCAAGTGACACTTCTGAGGAAGGCGGAAGTTTCCATCAAAACATGTCAGGGTTTGTGAGAAATAGATGTCTGAGATGAAGGACAAAAGAAAACTAACTTGGTGTTTTGTTGATGGTTCACCTTACTTATGAAGGCAAAATGTGGTTGTTTCTTTAGAATCTGCACTGCCAGTGAGTCAATGAAATGACAAACAGCAATGAAAGATCACTTGCTCTTCCTCAGAGCCATGAAAACACATGTCACAGAAAAGAAAGGAGCAAGTCAAATGTAACATAGGGATGGACTGAAAGTAAAAGCACTCTGAGAAAGGCTCACGAACATTTGGCTCACTGTGCCTTTCCTCTTCCTGACGTCTTCCCTGCACTGTAAAAAAAAAAACTGTAAAAAAACGGTAAAAGCACTGGCAGCAAAGTTTCCAAGCGGATACCGTAAAATTACAGTCAAATACCGTAACGTAGAAATACGTAAAATAACTGTAAAAATACAGGACTAGATTTTACAGTCAAAATTCGTTAAAATACAATGTTTCATTGTAAATAAATGCAATTTGACTGTAAAAAAAACACATATATTCAGTCAAAATACACTGAAACCAGATTCCTTTCGAGTTAAACTCTGTAATTTTACGGTATAAATTATTTATTTTAGAAAACAGTCAAATTTATCTACAGTAATTTTATGTAAAAATACAGTTTTTCCATGTACAATAACAAAATTAAAATGTATAAAACCAAACTCTGATCATAAAATTACAGATAAATGTCTGCAAATTTACAGTATTAATATGCATTATTTAGACAATCCGTATGTTAAAAAACAACCACGGACATTGGAAAAACAAGCCAAATGCATTAGAAATACATCAGAAGTAGCTACATTTAAGGCCAATCTCTGTAAATTAACAATATATTGTAGTTTTTCCCATGGAATAGCCTGTAATTTCACTGTATCAATGAACTATTTTAGGAGAACAGCTTAATCTGTTAGCGGTAAATTCATTAAAAATATATTTTTTACATGTACAATGACTGTGAAATAATGTATAAAAATGCTATAAATGTATTAAGCCAAAGAAATATATACCATTTACAGAATTAATTTGCAATTTTAAAGAATTATGAGATTTAAAAAAATGTTCATTACACAATGGAAAAACAGAGTACATTAACTATACATCAAAAGTGGCTTTATTTAAGGCCAACTGTTGTAAAAGAATGGTATTAATTTCATGAATTGTTGAGTAATTGTGGTTTCCCCAAGTAAAAATACAATGACACAATGTATAAAACAATATAGACTTTTAATCAAAAGGGAAAGTCTGCACATTTACAGTATTAGTAACTTTAAAGAACTGGATGGTGGAGCACTGTACATCAAACACATACAAAGCAGGTATATTTAAATATCTGTAAATTTAAGACAATAAACTGAACAGATATTGTTAAAATGATTATTTGACCCCCAATAAAAGGATAGTACTTTATTACACTTTGAAACAACTAAGAAATAGGAATATTTCAATGTGTCTAACCCTTTGCCCAAACAGCATGTTTTCAGTCATGATCCCTGGTAGTGGAAACCAGACAGCTCTCTGCTCTGACTGTCAGTGACACTAGAAAGCCCTCTCCTATTCTGCATCAACATCAACATAAGAAACAATCTTAGAATCTTTTACAAAACAATTGACATTACCAGGATAATCATACTGTAATCAGTCTGTTAACTTGTACATGATTGTTTGAAAAATATAAATAAATAAATAAAACTATTGAGATCAAAGAAAAATTGCAAATATGAGACTTGTTTAATTTTTGAACACCATGAAGTAAATAATATGATAAACACGGTATGGTACATAAACATGAATGTTTCTGGTGTTGGATATATGGTCCATGGTTATTGACAGAAAGGAATTGCAGACTTTTTTTTTTCACAGGTCCTTTTGACAATAAGTTAACCCTACACCAATTGTATCCTTTAAAGTGATACTGATAACTGTTGTGTTTTATTGTACATAATGTCCAAAATATTGAGCTGCTTCTTCAGCAGTTGCTCCTGTGCTTTACAACTAAAATACATTGACTAGATCCCCATATACATTAAAGTCTGTGTAAAGAAAAAATAAATGTATTTTAACTTCATCATACCACAGAAAAAATTGTCATTGTCCACTCTGCCAAATTTGAAAGATTAATGACAGAAACCATCTTTAAAATATATAAAGAATTTTTGTGTACTATGAATTTTTTGGAGTTTGGCCCATGTTTAACCAGACAACATGGAGAGGGTGGGCTTTATGTTTCATACTACAGCGAGACGACAGGGGGCATTTGAGATGTTTTGACTTCACTTGACATCCCATTTTCTCAACTAAATCTAAAGAGAGCTAAATGTCTGGTGTGTAAAGCTGTGTGGAAGATCATAATCAACTGAATGTAAATAATACAAACATGGATGTCTACATCTGTTGTTAGGAAAGCAAACGTTGTGTATGTAAGGTTTTTTTTTTTTTTCAACAGAGTGAAAAAGCAACGTTTCCCTGTGGAGAAATAAAATCTGACATGGGTTTTGTTAAATGAGAATCTACTTATTGCCTGTTATCTGCAACGAGAGTATTTGGGGTAATTTGAGCACAGGAGCAGCTTATGAAGACAATTACCAACATTTGAACAAAACCATGGCCATTAAACTTTGTAACTATTTCTTGCAAATGTAACAAATATAGAAATTATGTCAGGATACAGAATACATACTGTGTGTGAGAAACTGTTGTCAGATCATTTCAAACTGTCCATTCACTTGCTGCTTGGGCCTCTTGAATAACTCCGATTGTCCATCTATGGAGAAAACAGACAGTGGTTAAACAATCCATGTAAACCTTTTGGCATTTAACAGACAAACATTCATGATAACTAAAATTATCATTTCTACTTCAAGTTGCTTTTTCTTATCAGATATTACCAGAGTATATGCAAACATCCTGAAGTTCAAACCTTCAAGACTTCTTAAAAGACCTCAAAATTTTAAGACCTCATTGCCACTCCAGGCTGTAATCAGCAGCAAACATATGTTTAACTTTGTTTGTAGCCCTTCGCTAGATCTGTTCCTAGACACAATCCTGTTTACAAGTTCTGTTGAACTCAGTTGAGTCTCCAGCAGAGCGTATTACTGCCACCCTATATAAATAAAAATTGATCAGTAATACGTTATAACATGTTATGTTTATTGTTAGAACAATATATTTTTATATATATTTTTTATAACGTGATAATCTTTATTGTAAGAATGTGAAAAGTTTCACTTTATAACGTGATAGTTTGTTATATTGTAAAAACGTGATAATTATATTGTACAAACGTGATAATTATATTGTATAAACATGATTATTATATTGTAAAAACGTGATCATTTAATACAATATAATTATGACATAATAATATTATCACGTTTTAACAATATAAATTATCACGTTTTTACAGTATAACAAACAATCGCGTTATAAAATGAAACGTTTCACGGTCTTACAAAAAAGATTATCACATTATAACGTGAAAATACATTGTTCTAACAATAAACATAACACGTTATAACGAGAAAATACATTGTTCTAACAATAAACATAACACGTTATAACGTGAAAATACATTGTTCTAACAATAAACATAACACGTTATAACGTGAAAATACATTGTTCTAACTATAAACATAACACGTTATAACGAGAAAATATATTGTTCTAACAATAAACATAACATGTTATAACGTGTCACTAATCAATTTTTATTTATATAGGGTGGCAGTAATACGCTTCCGTACTCCAGTGATAGTTTTTTAAAATTAAGTGTCACATTTCATGAGTTGAGCACAATTCTAGCTTCATGTTTTGGTCTGTAAACATGTGCAGATATAGACTTTGTGTTTCATACAATATAAGTAAAATTTGAAACATCTATAAAAAATAATAATGGATCATAATTCGGTTGGAATGGCGGTTTACATTTTTGCGTGACGTGGCATGGCGGTGCATCATGATCATTTGCACATCCCAGAAACCCTGGAGTATGAAGTTAAGATTGATGAGATTAACAATTAATTTAAATGATTTTAGCAAAAAGCTGCAACAGTACAATCTTAAAAAACTGAAGGAGTCCCATTGTATCTATTTCACAAACTTACAAGGGCCATGGCGACACATCAAGAGAACGTGGATGAATATTACACAAACCCCACACATAATTTACAGCACAACCAAACACTATCATAGTATGTCACTGAACCTACTTAATCTAACTTGAGAGGGAGTATGATTTATCTTCTATTGTGTGTGCGTGTGTGTACTCACTTTGGCTGGATGACGAGGTGAAGTATTGAGGAGTTTGTTTTCTTAGCCAGATGACTCTTCTATAGCAGGTACTGTCAGAGGTAAAGAAGAGAGAACCAGGTCATTGTTTCCATTAGAGGATTTTTTAGGATTTTTTTTTTATTTAAAGTATATTTCACATTAATCATCACTCACTCCAGGTCTGCACAGTTACAGCTGTACATGTCTGCCTTGTGATCCACACTGAGCATTGGTAGGAAAGTCAACAATGTGCCCCCTTTCTTCCTAAGAGAGACACAGAAGAGCAGAAATAAAGAGATATAAATATTCCTTTTAAAGATTACACTCTGCACATTACTCCAGTTCTATTAACATTATATTCTGAAAGTAAGATTTGCTCAATTGAAAATATCAAAATCATTCTGTTGTCACTTTATCTTGTCTTGTGTTGTTCTGTGTATCTACAATACGAGGGACCTTACTCACTGTAAACTGAATTTTTACCCAAAGGTACAATAAATATTATGAATCTGAATAATGATTCTCTTTTCAAAATACATTCATGCAGTTATATAGTAAGTTTTACAGAGGACTCAAATCAGTCTTACCTTCTCCAGGTCAAGGTCTCCTTTTTACAGGTATGACATCAATATAAGCGGCTCTCACACACATGGGGAAAGAGGAGAAAACAGTTAGTCTGGCTGTGTCCAAAGCTAATAAAAACTAACAAATTAACACGTACCAAAAATCATGTACTTCTGAAACATAATGTATCTTTCTAGTCATCAAAGCAGCTTCATCTCTGGTGGCAATAACAGTCAGTGCATCTTCACTGAGACAGGTAGGAAGTATGTTCATCAACACAGGCTTGAACAACAAGCTGCAATCTATTTAGTTTAACCAGCAGGAAAAACACAATATAAACTTACCACCTCCATGGAAATAAGGCAGCAATTCCACTCCAGTAAACCACAGTCAACTTTGGCATCAGAAGGAAACACAAAGACATAGTGAGCTGAATTTGAGCTAGAAAAGACTTTTAAACATATGAAATGTTAAAATATAAAATACATTTTGCACAGTAAAATTAAAGTACAAAAAGGCGAGTGCCTGAGTTCAATGGTTCAGCATTTAAAGTTTAAACAGTAAGGTGAAAATGACATCAGTTTAATTAAGATTAAACAATTAGGCAACAAAACTACATATGGTAACCTGAGAACCCACATTTCATTACCTCAGTGTAACATTTAAGAATAAATAAATTAATTCACATTCACCAGGCATTACTATCATTTAGCAGCAACCATTTGCTCACAGCTCTTTGATCATCCACTCAGGATGGAGGATCGAGCTGAAAATCAGTTCAAGCCCAGTTTTTATTCCTATCAGCTCTTGGTTATTCACACAGACACCATGAACTGTGTGTGGCTTGAGCTCGAAATTAGCAACAGCAGTGAGCAGGCTACCTTAGCATGCCAATGCTAGAACTAAATCAAACTAACAACTTTTAAGAGTATGTATCACCGAGAGCAGAAACAGCATTATTACAATTACCTCTGGCCATGTTGGGGAACATTTTGACCAAAAGCGAGCGTTAACAATTGACAGTTTGCAGCCTGGTCACAAAACGTTAGCTACCTGCTAACAATAGCCAATGTGACGGTAGCAATTTATCAGAGGGATGCTAACCTTAGCTTCAAGGCTGTTCCCCCGACATATGACATGCTGAAGTTATCATTCACAACACACGCTTTATCTGGGACACCTACCTCAAACGGCGTTCGGTTGACATGTCTGGCCAGACCAGCCGTAGTCTCAGCTCAAACGTCCAAATCCTGCTAAATGACTCATGACCCCCGGTGAACCTGATGACTCATGACCTGCGGCGAATCTGATTGGACGGACACTGATCCCAACCCATGTACTGGCCACTTATTGGTTTATTCAACAGGTCAGTCATTATGGGAGGGACAAAGCAAACTGGAAAAAGGCGCAAACTTTAAAATTTGAATGTAGTCTGATCGCATGCATTGAAGGAAGCAAATAATGAACTTACGTACATATATATATATATATATATATATATATATATATATATATATATATATATATATATATATATATATATATATATATATATATATATATATATACATATATATACATACAAACACACACACATATATATACACATATACATATATATATGTATATATATATGTATATAGATAGATACATAGATACATAGATATTTTAAACTGTCTTTAATAAAGTAATGTTCAGTAAATTTCCTTTTGTCTGTAAAATACTTATTTATTTAAAAAAAAAGAAATAACCACTGCATACTTAATGACCTGCAATGGTATGGGAACAAACTAAATATTTCTGAAATTTCATGTACATTTCTTCAGTAACAGGAATGATATGTAAAATTACATCACATTTTATGTACAAAAGAAAAGTTATTCTGAAAGAAACTTGTCAAATTACCTTTAAAAAGCCAGAATAATACTGATGCAATATTTTATGGCTAATGTCTTGTAATTCTGAAGGTTAGTCTTTTGATTAATGCTAATATCTGTCAATTTACAGGTATTACACTGTCTTATGGAAAACGGTAATAAACCTGTAAAAAATACAGAAAATGGTATGAAAAATTACAATTATAAAAAAAACATTAACTTTTTTTATGTAAAAAAACATTAAGTTGTCATAAAAAGACAGTATATTAATGTAAACCAAAATTACGGTTAACTAACTGTAATTTTAAACATGAAACGTGAAATCACAGAGAATTACTGTAAATCTACTAGCATTTCATCGTTTTATCGAAATACAGGAAAAATCTGTAAAAAATTACAGAACATCACCTGTAAATTTACAATTTTTTTTTACAGTGTGTGGTTAATCCAGGAATGATTCTTGACATTTTCTGAATAGACTGTTGTTTCCCTTGCATATCAGAGAGGTAGTTCCACTATAGTTTTCAAAGTGATCTACATTTTTCACCTATTTTGAAACTATCCATATTTGTCCACTTTAACATTTTAAAGAACACAGCTGTTTTAATCGCACTCAGTGTAATGGCCGACAGCCCATTCAAAAAATCGCTGCTAATGAACATGTGCACACATGCAATTAATTTAGACCAATTATAATACTTTATCATTACAATACTAATGTTTTATTTCAGAATTACACTCAAGAACATCAACATATTTTTGTAAAAAATAGTGGACAATAATAAAATCAAAAAATTAACCATGGGCCTGATTTTGTTATATTTTCAAAACTGGGGGCAGTGGCCCATGGGCCAGGAGTTTGAGACCTCTTCTACACAGGATCAAAATGCTTTGATGATTGATTCACAACACACTTTTACTAAATTATGGCTCAAACATTTTGTTTAGATGACAGAGGACTAAATTTAAAGCTGGAAAGGGTCATGATGTGTCAGTGAATCTGACTGTAGCCTGTTCATGAATATTGAAATCTGAATATCTTGTAAAAAGGAAAGATTTGCATCTCTAGCTCCATGAATATTAGATGCACAGGTTAGAATAACAGATGAGTAGAACATCTTTGATAGTGCAGGTCTTTTATCCTGTTGACAGACTTGTTGTCAGCTAAACCACCTCGGAAAAACCTTATCTAGAGTGGAGGTCAGCTAAACCCCATAATTACTCATTATTAACCTCTCAGACGAGCTCTACACTCTAACTCAAAGTGAACAATAGCCGCTCTGGCATGGACAGACATCTCAGACAAAGCCATGGGAAGAGAAGGGAAAGTGTATTAATGGAACACCGGTGGGAGCACTGCTGATGAGAGATTGGTGAGTTGATGGCTCCGGCAGTACTGCTCTCCCATTTATTACCCCGTCCTGCTGTATCGGCAGAGGCTGAAGTCCAAAGCTTCGTCTTGTCCACTGGGGAATAAGTGGACGAGCCGGACTCTTCATCTACCTCTCTGATCACCACTCACCTCTCCCAGGGCACCATTGTGTCCTGTCCCTCTTCATTAAGATAGGCTGTAATCGACTTTTTTTCTGGGCCTCTGTGCTTGCAAAGAGAGACAGAATGGGAAGGTATAAAAAGGGCACATGAGACTGTGGATAAACGTGTTCCCCTTTTGTTGTCATCCATACAACAGGTTTGAGCAACTTAGCAGAGGTTTCCTTTGAATAAGGATACGTCTTTTAATACTTGGTCTCTCAGAAGAGAAAATGAAAAGAAAAGTGGTAATTCTCTCATTAGAGGTCATGAAATGTACGGGTTCTGTTTTCTTTATTGTGAAGTCATTGAGTCAAGGCAGCTTTGAGACTGAACTTTTGTGCATTTTGCTCATTTTTACATTAGTCAGATCAAGTATAGTTAAAGCATTATGTTTAAGTTCTTTTTTTTATCTGTTAGTTACCTTTTTAAGCTACCTTAAATTCAACTCCTAAAGACTTGTCTGCCTTTCATTGAAATACTTCAATCTTATAAAGAGAGCCGAGTAAGGTGGCAGATGACTTTTACTTTATCCCAATCTAGATCTAGCAAGAATAACAAGGATTTTTCTGCAGAGACAGGTCTGGGGTCACTGTCTTGGGCAAAATTGGAACTCTTTTGAATATTGCTGATATGCAATCAAATTTGTTGACAGGTCGTGGTCATAGTTTTTGGACCAAATTGGGCATGGGCTTTCGTTAGCTTTGCCTTCTTTTCTTTTCTTTCTTTCTCTCTTTTTTTTTGACATGGACATCAGGATGCTCCCTCTACAATGAAAAACTATTGTGTTTCCAGATAAGGAATACCACATGACATGAATTAAAGAGCTCTGGTGAAAGGTCCAGAGAAAATGGTGTTATGAAGTCCCTCCTGTGACAGCAATAGACCCCCAGGTTCATGAGAATGGACATACAGTTCATGCATGTGCACCCCTGAGGAGCTTGATCTGTCCTGCTCCTCAGTTTCCGCTTCAGTTTTTTCTATTCCTATTTCTACATGTGACTCCATCTGCAAAGGTTCTTCCTCTGTGTGTTCAAGTTCTTGAGGATATATTCTTGTGCCAACAACACATGGCATTTGATATATACATATATGTGTATATATATATATATATATATATATATATATATATATATATATATATATATATACACATATACATATATATGTATATATATGTATGTATGTATGTATGTATGTATGTATATATATATATATATATATACATACATACATACATATATATACATCACACACTGCCTAGCCAGAAAAAAGCTGCCACCAAAAAAAGGTCATACAATCTAATATTTCATTGGACCTTCTTTAGCTTTCATTACAGCACATATTCACTGTGGCTTTGTTTTAGTAAGCTTCTGTAGTGTCACAAGATTTGTCACAGATCATAGCACTGCCCCCACAGGCTTGGACAGCTAGCACTAGGCATGATGGGTGCATCACTTCACCTGCCCCTCTTCTTATATTGATGCACCCATCACTCTGGAACAGGGTAAATCTGGACTCATCAGACCACACGACCTTCTTCAGTCATCCAGAGTCCAGTCTTTATGCTTCCTACTTACTGATTATTGGTTTTCTTCAGGCTAGACGACAGTTCAGTCCCATTCCATTGAGCTCCCTTCACACACTGCATGTGGAAATGCACTTCTACTGTTGTTTTTCTTTGATTTGATTTGGTCAGACATTTAACCCCACTGCCTTCGGGATGTAGGTACAGCACACCTGAGGGGAAAAGGACTTGCCTTGGGAAAAGCCTGATTCCTGCAGCCATAGCTCATTTAAACAACAGGTTGCGCTGAGTGTGAATGTTGTCTACTTGTGATTGTGGTGTAATTTGTTGTTGTCTATGTTTGTTGTCTGAATGTGTGTAGTGCTGTGAAAATGAATTTCTGCTTGGGGATAATCACATCCACCTTCCACCTTCTCTAGCTCCTCTTGGAGCCAGTGGGATATATAGTTTCTCATGTTCCTTTTTCTTGATGTTGCTATCGCTTGGGATGGCTACATCTATCACAACGGCATTACTATTCACAACGGACAGCATCTTATGTCCTGCTAGGAGCTGGACTATTTCAGGGCCCTCTTTCCACACCCTGCACCTGGGATCTTGCATGGTGTGGTAGGTCTGGGCCTCTATTGATCTGGTGCTTAAGGCCTGTTCCTATACCGCCATGATTAGTGCTTCTGTGAATTCCACCCTCCGTTCCTGTTCAAGAAAATGATCTGTGACCCTGTCGTACCAACTAGGTGTCTTTCCAGGGATTTTACCAGTGTTCTCTTAATGGCCAGCAGAGCTGGACTGCTTAAACGGCCTTGGCCCATTGTGTTGCGGGTGTAAGACTTGAGCCGCTTTAAACAGGAGAAGCTCCTCTCCAGAACAACTGAATGTAAAACTTAGAAAATGCTCTGGTGGGGGGTTATACTTCAAGATCGCTGATTGGCTCATTTCACTGTCAATCAAAAAGGGATTTGGCCTCAGACAGATAATCCAATCATCATGCAGAAGCAGAGACGCTAAGCGTCCGATGGGCAGGACAAAGCTCAGTGTTTATCCAATGACCATCGAGTTTCCACAGTGGAACAACCCACTCTACGCTTCCCCATCGAAGTCAGAAGACGCTCAGCATCCGAGCGCTGCGACGCTGCGGGGATGAATGAGAAGGAAGTTGCGTCAGTATCCTGTGATAAGTTGCTGATTCTGAGCAAAAGATGAAGTTATTCTCATGCATATTTAGTCAATGAAATGTACACACAGCAGTACATATCACCATTTTTTTGGGGACACTTTAGGGGGAGCTGAGCTTCCCTTGCAGTCTTAGAGCAATCGCCACTGATATATGTGTATATATGTATATATATATATATATATATATATATATATATATATACACATATAAATAAATATGTATATATATATATATTTATATATATATATATATATATATATATATATATATATATATATATATATATATATATATATATATATATATACACATATAAATAAATATATATATATATATATATATATATATATATATATATATATATATATATATATATATATATATATATATATATATATATATATATATATATACATATATATGTAGTATCCTATCATCTGCACCCAACTATCTCCCCTAAGAGACAATACTTGAAAGTTGATTCTCTTGCAATTGCATTTTCAATATATACATAATAATTTTAAACTCGGAGCTTTTGTTTGCTATGACATAGGGGTGATGTGTTCCTCTGACACATTGTAAAGACTGCAGCATCTACTTTAGCCAATGTAGTTTTTCTGAGTGGTTTTATTGTAATTTCAGCTTTGAAAGCTTTTGGTTGAACCATGCACTGCTATATTGTCTTTAAAGAGACTGTGAGGAGTTTTTAAGTAATTACAAAAAAGTCTCACTTTTAGATATATGCCTGATCGAAATACACACTTATCAGTGAGTTTTATAGCATCTAAATAGGTTATCTATAAATGCTATTCTTTAGCCTCCTGGTCGGGTCGTACAGAGCTGGACTGGCCTGGATACTCAACTTCAGGAACAACACAGTTAAAACTAGAGCAAATTTATATTATTTTATTATTTATATTACACGTCTGAGAGCGCCGGGCTGTAGGCTAAGTAGCGATTTATAGCCAGCTACAACGACGATAATAACTTTTCCTGGCATTACTTGTCGTCACACATCAAAAACTACCGCTACATAACTAGAAAGAGATACATTACCTCGTGGCTTGCATCCTGTAAGTTGTTGAAAAAGAACTTGTGAAGCAATGCAGAGTTCCGACAAAGATCCATGCTGCATTTACCACAACAAACAAACACATTTGGCTTCATGTCTCCGGTGCGTTCAAGTTGTAGTCAGAAGTAGGAATTTTGAGCTCCGAGTGGCAAACTAAAACTGGAACGCCCCCCGAAGTCTGAATTTCCTACTGGGAACTTGGTGAAACCTCGCCACCCCGAGGTGTCAATCGAAGATGGATGCCTGCAGTGTGAACAGTTATTTAGCTCCTGTAATAATCCATTTATTTGCACTTCTGACTGGTGTGTGTCGCTCTAGATCAGCTGTATACATAGTATTGTTAGATTTATATTTACAAAAATGCTGCCATAGTGATAATCACATTCTTCATACAACAACGCAGGGCGTGCTAACAACAGCTAACAATAGCCTGGTAGTTAGGCATGTTTTTTTCTGACTTCAACTGGAACGCCGATAAGTCGGAGATGATGTCACTCCCATTGCCGAGGTTACTGGAACGCAGCATTACGCCGGCAATAAATTCTCCTCATAGCACTTTTAAATATTCAGTAGTATTTTATGCTTCAAGCAACCCCACTTCAAAAACTCAAACTTAAGGTACATGTACGCAGACTTTGAGAACAGTAATGTACCCAAATAGCTCCAAGTAAAGAAATACTCTGTGATTTTTTTGCCATGCAGAATATAGTTTTGTTGAATACAGTCGGTCTTCTGTTTTAAGACCCATTTGAACAAAATTCTGTTTTTGGCTTGTTTTTTTATTTTTTTTGAGACGATCAAGAATCGTTAAAAAAAAAAAAAAAAAAGATGTAGAAGCTTTTTTGAAAGTGTGCATTGAATAAGGTCTTCCCCTTCTCGATATGTATAACAATATATCATAGTCTCTGTGAAATGTTAGGATGTACTTTTTAAACAGTTGAGGAAACAGCATACTGAACAGAGCAGGACACATTTCCTCTGTTTGAATAACCATCCTTATCCTTCTCTTCCCCCACATTCACAATCAGATGCAGGTTTTGTATTCAGCTAAGGGTCACTCTCATTAGTCAAACCCTTGTATGGTGTGGTAATGAATTAAATTAGGTAGCTCATTAGCCAGCAACTGGCTGATAGGAGAACTCATTTGAGGTGCATGTGCCTTCTCTGGTTTCAACACGGATGAGGATGTTATTGGAGTGGGGAGGCGTGTTTCGCTGGAAGGTTGATTCGTAGCTCACCTTTGAAGGTTTTATACAAAGCAGGGGGATAAATTAATTTCCATGCACCTGATCTTGATTGTGTGAAAGACCACATGGAAGCACAGTCAACAGTGATGAGATGAAAAAGGAGAATAAACAGGTAAAAATGAACATCATAATTGGCAGCCTCATTTCAGCCTGTGGTTGTTCTCATCTAAGCCTGTGGTTTTTCTGTTATTACTGGTCTTGCTTGATTTTTTATGAAAAAAAAAAGACTTTTAAGATTAACAAAGAAAGATAAAAGGTACATGAATAACTAGAAGTTTCTGAGGTGAAGTCAGTTTAAGACTTTCAGTTTGTTATAGTGTTTGTTTTTCTTAATTGCTCATGTAACAGTTAATCCATTGATTGGCCACAGTGGAAGAGGCAGAGTCTTTGTCAGTTTTAAACAAATAAGTTGATCAAAGGCTTGTTGTGCAGTGCAATGAAAAGCATATCCATAATTAAGTGCTAATGAAACTGCTATCTCAAAAATGAAACTGCAGCTAAATTAGTAATCCTACAGAGGACCATGGCAACATTATTTTCTAAGGCTACTTCAAAACTTTTAGTGAGGTTCAATTTAAATCATGAACTGTTACAAAGAGAAGACTGACTATAGCAATTTACGCTCATGACCACCACTCCAAGCCTGGGAGTCACAGCGCAGTTTATAATGGGATACTATATGCAATAATCTGTTTACAGTATTCTGACACTGTGATACTGCAAACTTGGAATGTTGCAAGAATATCACACAAGCCCCAATTCATTCATTCATTCAAATGAAGTTGATCAGGTCAGGTCAGGTTTGGGAGCACATTCCTGGCTGAAACTTCGACATTCATCATTCATGACTGCTTGTCTGCACCACCATGTCACGGACATCATGCTCGTCAGACCGCTGCTTCACCGGCGGACCGAGCGGACGTCGTTGCCGTTACCAAGAACCCAGCCGCGGCTCCACAAGGCTCAGCCAGCCGCTGTAGCATGGCTGCTAGCTGTCAGCACAGAGCTAAAAGCGTCTGTGAGCTAAGATGCTTCACTCTCTGAGACACACGCCTCTTTCCGGTCGGTTGCCATGACAACGTGACACTCACGGATCTACTGTTTGGACCTGAGTGAAAACAAACGCGAGCCCTACGAGCTGAAAAATCAAACAATGGTTCATTTTCACATGTGGTGAAAGCATCTTAGCTCACTGAGCTCTGTGCTAACAGCTAGCAGCCATGCTACAGCGGCTGGCTGAGCCTTGTGGAGCCGCGGCTCGGTTCTCGTTAACGGCGACGCGGTCCGCTCGGTCCAGACCTCTCGGGTCAGCCAGTGAAGCAGCGGTCTGTTGAGCATGATGTCCGTGACATGTCCCGTTATGCGCAACTATGCTCAACGAAGTTGTAACGTTGTCAGGCGATGAAAAAGACACCTGATCATGTGTTGATGGAGTGCGAAGTGAATTAAAAAAATAATAAACAATGCTCTGAAGCCTGGCGGCCCTGCTAGACTTATATTACACTGGGGGAAACCCTGTACTGTTGTGTAGGAACCATGACACCGTGTGTACCGTGGAATAAAATGTTTTTATCACTCACTATCAACTTACATCCAGGCGTTGTAAGAGGGAAGTGGTAGCTGGCGGTCGCACTGGGTAAAGTCAGGTGAAACCAACCAATAGAAACTATTCTCTCATCTACCAGCGTAGGCCCCGCCCATTAAGTGCAGTAGAATTTGCAAGCAAAACTTTGGAGTTTGCAAACAAAGAGGAGTGATTTGCAAGAGAAGGTTTTCAAATTTGAAAGCAAAGAGGACTGATTTATAATCAAAATGGAAAGCAATATGTTCTCAGTTTGTTTGTTTTTTCAGTTGCAACCTGTTGTATTTTGATCTCAACTTTTTTTTTTCCAATTCCAACTTATTGTCTTTTGCTTACAAATCTCTTTTTTGGTTTCAAATCTATTCTTTTTGATTGAATGATAAAGAAACAAAATTATCTCCATACTCCAGAGGCAAGGGAATCCAACCCCTTTCAACTGTTTTAACAACTGCCATAACCAGTGGTAGTGCCCAAGAAGTCCACTTATATCTCTCCAGCTACCAAACCAACCTCCAAGTATAATCTGGTCAGGACTTGAACCAGCCACTCTCCAATCCCCAGCCCAAGCACTTACAGACTGAACTACACTGCCACCAATGAAGTTGCCATGTTGTGCAAAAAGTGATAACAAGAAAATACTATGATGTGAATATCCTTTTCAGCCTACAATAAATTTAATGGGATACACTGCAAATACAAAATATTTAATACAAAAACTGATATATTTTTTCCTTAGTTTCTTTTTTAAAAAATATTTTCTCATTTTAATTTCATACCTTTAACACATTCCCAAAAAGGTGACACATGGGTATGTTTACCCCTGTGTTACATCCCCTTTAATTTTATAACAATGCCCAACAGGCATTTGGAAAATGAGGACAGTAATTGTTGAAAGTTTTATATTATTTCCCATTCTTACTTGATGTATGACTCTAGTTGCTAAACAGACCGGGTCTATGTTGTTTTTCAGTATTCATAATACTCCTCGCATTTCAGTGGGGGACAGGTATGGACTGCAGTTAGCCAGTCTAGTACATGCACCTTTAAAACAACTGTTGTAATGCAAGTAGAAAGTGTATTTGCATTGTCTTGTTGAAATAAACAGGGATATCCCTGAAAATGACGTTGCTTGGCTGGCAGGATATGTTGCTCTGAAACCTCATACCTTTCAGAATTAGGGTGTCTTCACAAATGTGCAAGTTACCCATACCATTGATGCAAACAGACTCTCGTACACATATGCTAGCTTTTTAACCCTGAAAACAATCTGGATGTCCTTTCCTCTTCAGCCTGGAGGATATGACATGTATGATATCCAAAAACAATTTGAAATATGGACTCGTCAGTCCACAGCAAACTTTTCTACTTTACATCAGTCCATTTAAGATGAGCTTGAGCCCAGAGAAGCGGCCAGTGTTCCTGGGTGTTGCTCATGTATATGTTGATGGCTTTCTCTTTGCAAGGTAGAGTTTTAACTTTTGTAGATGTGGCTTTTGTAGATGTGGTGACTAACTGTGTTAATCAATAATGGTGTTCTGGAGTGTTAGCCCATGTGATGATATCCTTTTGAGAATTGTATCTGTTTGTAATACAGTGCCGGGAACATTCAGAGTTAGTATTTGGTTGTGCTGCTTACGTTCAGAGATTTTTCTGGATTTTCACAATCTTTTGGTGAAAACCTTTTCTTGCCGTTGCATGTTGAGATACATTGTTCTCAAACTGTTGGACTATTTGCTTAAGCAGTTGTTCACAAAATGGTGAACCTGGCTGCAGCCTTGTTTGTGAATGACCGAGCCTTCCAGGGAGACATTTATAAAACTCACATATTTATATGTAAAACATAAATGACTTGTGACTTTAGACCTGTAAATGCATCATAACTGAGGTCTGTTTACCTGAAGAAAAGCAAAGAAGGAGGGGAGACTTAAGCTTATATAAGGAGGTTGGTTCACCATTTCTGATGGAAAGACTGTATTTTTTCTTCTCTTTTTTGTCTCTCTCACACATGCACACACCGCTACAGCACAAGGACAAAATGCACAGTAATCAGAGATGTGAGTATCCATTATGTTACAAAAGGGGGGAAATGATTGATGCACATATGAATTAAAGTTCAATTGAAGGACGCAGCTCCCAGTTATGGCTGCTATTCATCAATTAGATACTGAAACACCCTTCCAAAGTGGAAAAAAGGCAGCAGAGTGTCCTTCCTTGCTTTAATATTTCTCTTTTTTCTCAGTAGATGGACACAACAGACCTCACTGATATTTGTAGGAGACTGTCCTTAAAATGGATTTACAAAAAAAATGTTTGCACAATAAAGAAAATGAAGAAGCTGCCACAATATTTGTTGACCTCTTAAATATCAATAAAGTAAAATGAAATATTCAGCTTTTTACCCTGCAGTGGGAACAGGTTGAAACTTCTTTAACAAAAAGCTGTTTACAGCAGATATGAAATGGACATTTTATGTACAATCAATCAGTCAATTGATCAATCAATCAATCAGTGAAACTGTAAGTTTATAGGATTTTTCATACAAGAAATGTAGCACAAAGTGCTTTAGATCAACAGAAAACAATAAGAACAAAACTAAATCAAGCAAATAATATCTATACACTGCATATCTACATTCATATACATATACATACATATACACACTTACACACATACATGCATTTATACACATACATATACACGTCAAAGATGCTGATTTAACAACTGAACTGTGGGGGTGTGAGCAAGAATTGTGGAAACACCACCTTGAGATGAAAGATGAAATATATCTGGAGATTAAAGTAAAAAAAAACCAAATAGGTAAGTATATGTTATTCATCTACAAATATACTTATAAATTGATTGAGATAAATTATAAGATTTTGTTTGTTAAGAAAGATAAAACAAAGCTTAAATATATTATTCAATAAAACATGTACAATGTATAAAGGGTAAGAAATTATTGAAAAGCAAGATTGAAAATATTGGTCTTGAGTATGGACTTAGAAATATGAACACTATGCTACCCTCAGGTCTGCAGGCAGGCTGTTAAGCTGCCTCACTTTGAGTCTTTAGTGGACTTTTGGCTCAACTAAAAAAACACCACCTGAAGACCTGAGGGTTAATATTCATATATTAAATTATTATATTATATTATATTCATTCATTCATTCATTTTCTATACCCATTTATCCCTTTTGGAGGGGGGTGCTGGAGCCTATCCCAGCTGGTACACCCTGAGCTGTGGGAGGATGCCCTGAAAGAACCCACGCATGCTCTGGAAAAACAAACAAACTTCTGGGAAACGAACAGGGAACCTTCTTGCTGTGAGGCACGTGTACTACCTGCTGTGCCACAGTGCCGCCCGCAGGCTTAAAAGCAAATCTGGAAAGTGGCCTGGACAAAGACCATTAGGAGATTTAAAAACAAATAGAATAACCTTAAAATCAATTGTCAAAGAATAGGAAGCCAAAAAGATTCCAGCTTGGAGTGGGATAAACCTGATCTAATCGACTGCTAGTGGGCCACGTAATCCTCACATGCTGAGTCCATGGTGAGATGTCGGGGTGATTAAAAAGAGGTTGTGATTGTCACTCATGAATATTAAAAAAAATATTTCTTTTTGATGGGATTGTTATAAATTGTCATATGTTCTAAAAAAAATGATAGTTCAAAATTATTTTTTCTACATCTCTCTGCAAACACAACTGTTTCTTTTGAGTTGTATGATTTCATTATTCTATCATGGAGGTGTTGGATTGTTGTTGTTTTCTTTTTCAACTTAAAAGGTGCCGTATCATCAAGTGGACCGATCACTTTAAGCTCACAAATACTCTCTACACCCATGTCACTACATGTTTACATTACTTCTACGCATTTGCCCACCTGAAAATACAGAAATACAAACACATTAGCTTAATATGGCTGCCAACTGCGGGACTCTTAATCTACTCAAGCACAATTTAGGCATTGGCAGATGTTGCTGTTGTCTGCTTGTGTGTATCACAGACTTATTTTTGTCTTTTTTTTGTTTTGATTGTTTGGCAATTATAACAAAGGTGTTAAACATCCTTTCTCGTTTTCTGTTTTGTATTATAATACCATGCTTAATGTCTTTGTATTCAAGCTTGGGCGAGTGAGCATTTTTCAGATATCCACTCTTGAAATGCTTTCTGAAATCATGTTATCAGTGTTGAATCTTTGTCTCAGAAATTCATTACAAGGATAGCTATTATTCACACTTTTAAAATGTGTTTCTTTAGCTTTTGGTGATATCAGTAGTGTGAGGGATCTGGTTTTGTTCTGATTAAAAATTCTGTAGGATAATCTTTTGTCATTTTTTTTCTTTTTGATGAAAAAAGGGACAAGATTAGACTTGAGGGCCCCACGTATAATTTTGCTAGTCCATAATACTCATATCATCTATAAAAAGTGACAGGATCATTGGTATTCTGTTATCATAACACAACATTCCTTTTACCATGCTGCCATGTTCTGTGGGATCTCTTTGATTACCCCTGAGTAGTGTTGTATTGTACATTTCTTATCAGATTTATTAACAAAGTTATCATAGTCCAGAAAGTTCCTCTTTGAGTCCATTAGATGCAGAATCGACCAACTATGTCCCTCAAACCAGTCATTGTAAAATATAGATTTTATATTAGAAAAGATACATCTGTTATTACACGTAGGAAAAGAGTGTGGAGTAAACTCATGACAGTAAATTAGTTTCCAGTACAGGAGGACCTGCTGATGAAACTTGGATAACTTAACTGGTAGACCTATAAACATCACATCTTAGCAGGAAATTGATTCCACCACAGTTCTCAAATTATTTAGAGTGAATATGAAACCAAAATTCATCCCCAATAGCAGCCTACAAACAGTATTGCTAGCACTTTCAAATCAATCTAAGAACATATCCAAAGAATTTAAACATTGTCAGGCTTTCAGCTGATAATGACCATTGGCCATGGTGGTTTCAAAGTAGTTAACCATGTTAACATATGTGCCTGGCTTGGTTATTTCTCACTAAGATACTGCACATCCACAACAACACAGCATAGAATCCAGTGGACCCGGTAGTTTACATTTAAGCTAAGTTAAGTTAGTTCTTTGACCAAGAGTTAGAGGTATGGTGATTGATAATACATTGATATAAAAAGGACATACATAACAAAGTGAGACATACACACAGTGATGTCGCTAGCATTATTAGCATTGGTTAGCTTCTAGAAGTGGGACAAAAAAATCGATTCACACAAGTATCGCGATTTTTTGTCTGCTGATTTTTAAATTTATTTCTTTGTTCAAAAATCGATCCCCCCCCCCAACTCTTTAGGCAAAATTGCGGCAAGCGACATTGCTGAATAAAACAGGCCATAGCTGTTAAAATAGTGTTGAATAGTGTCACTACTTTTCACCAGCAGATAGTGGACAGGTGACAGGTTTCTATTCAAAGTTTTGGCATATATTCTAGTCTGGCGCCTAAAGGGTTAATAATCCACTTTTATTTGCAATCCAGGCTTTTGAAAAGAGAGAGTATAAACAGCTGGTTAAAATATATTGCTGAATAAATCCTAAAAACTGACTCACATGTGATGTGTATTTTTCCTGATATAGTCTGGAGGCATCATCATTGTTCATCTTTTTCGCTGGTGTTAAAAAAGCTAACTAAAGACTGCAAAAATCGGCAATATCGTAGAATCGCAATTTAAATCGAATCGGCACCTAAAAAAATCGCAATAAATCAAATTGGGAGAAAAGTGAATCGTCCCAGCCCTATTAGCTTCCATTTTCATCTAATCTAGAAATTTCTGCAAATGAATGAAATGAAATGAATGAAGGATTTGTCATTAAACTGGTTTCTGTTTATTCTCTCTTGGCCTGATGTTGGAATTGGCTCTCCACTCTTTCCTCTTTTACTGTCTCCTTCTTTGTATACCACTGTAATTGTTGGGACTTGTGAGTTAAAAATCGTAGATCATTTCTCTACTGATTAGCCTCCACACCCTGTATTCTTGAAGATCACTCAAAAAAAGTCAGCAGAGGGATAGTACAGGTTTATTGGGAGAACTGTGAAAATACTTATTCAGGTTATGTCTGTTGGCCTCCAGGACAATATCCTCTTAAGTTTTTTACAATCCTGGGACGTTTCTCTTGTACACTGTTGTTTCTTTTTTTTCTTCTTAAAATACCAGACAATGTCTCACGCTCTTGAAACACAATCGAGCTGAAAACCAATACAGAGCCAAGCTTCCCTGACATTTTGTAGCTTTACCTGTGTCAATTCTTGCGTGTATTGTTTCTGAAGGGGATAATCCGTGACAGAGAGCTTTGATCAGGTACTTGTTTATGGTGCTCCAATCTAAGGCCTTAATCTGCCAAGGAGATATCAGGTAGTGCCATCCCTGGGCGGTGTTGAGTGGTCAGAAGACTTTCTGGTCGTGACTTTCTGTGCAAAGAAGGGATTAACTGAGAACAAAAAAGAGAGGGGGAGAAAAGTAGAGAAAAATAGAAACGGTATAGGGTAGAGGGTTTGTCTGACTCATGCCTAAAGGATTCAACCAACCTGTGACAACAGCATAACCTGACAAAATTAAGACTTAAGACAATGCTACAACTGGTTATTTAGTTAGATATCAAATACAATATATACAATTCTATAGAAATAACAAAAAAAACAAAAACAAATTAATGAATAGATCACAAAAATGACAAACATGTTATTTGGAAGGTAAATTAAACATATAAGTTTGGAGTACTTAGACTATCTAATAAAATCTTTCGTTTTCAAAGCTGGTAAAATACATTATTCAGTAATTAAGACTGGATGTGTCTTGTCTTGATAGTTCAAATAACCTGGCTTCCATTTCACACACTATGTTTATTGTATTGAATGGTGCAGAGATTATGTATTTAATTACATTTTATAAGATTTCCTCTGCTGTGATTAAACTGTGACCATTGTTACTAACAGGAACCTGATAGAGCAAATGACGAAACTATAAATAAAACTGGGCTTGAATAAAGCCAGCCAAGCCATCTGACTACTCAAACTGCTCTTTAATGACAGGTCTCACCAACCCATTCGCACCGCTTTGACAAACTGATGGCAGAGTTGCCCTGTCATGTATCCATCAGTGTAGGCGAATCACATTGGAATGTACGTCACTTAAGTGGTGATAACCTGAATTTGCAGGTTTTGCAGTGGCCCTTTATTACTCTCTGACGTGCCACTGCTTCAACATTAACATCTTTTCAACCCCCAGCACCACGAACAACACCACCACCTGCCTATGAAGTCACCTAATGAGCAGAGTTCAGGTTTTTCCAAAAACATCCAATAACCCAAAAACTTAATCTGTTCATTAAAGGGACTGTGAGGAGTTTTAAGTAATAGCAAAAAAGTCTCACTTTTAGATATATGCCTGATCGAAATACACACTTTAAGATGAGTTTTACAGCATCAAAATAGGTTATCTATATATGCTATTCCGTAGCTAAGTAGTCAGGTCGGACAGCTGGCTACAAAAGTACGATACTAAGTTTTCAAAAAATTGCTTGTTGTCACACATCAAAAACTACCGCTACGTAACTAGAAAGAGATACATTACCTCATCGCTTTGCATCCTGTAAGTTGTTGAAAAAAGAAGTTGTAAAGCAATGCAGAGTTCTGAGGAAGGTCTGAGCTGCATTTATCACAACAAACATACGCTTTGGCTTGGGTCACGTCTTTGGTGTGTTCAAGTTGTAGTCAGAAGTAGGAATTTCTGAGTTCCGAGTAGGAAACTGCAACCGGAACGTCCCCCGAAGTCTGAATTTCCTACTGGGAACTCGGTTAAACCTCGCCACTCCCAAGTTGAAAATCAAAGATGGATGCCCCCAGTTATTTAGCTCCTGTAATAATCAATTTATTTGCACTTCTGACTGGGGTGTGTCGCTCTAGATCAGCTGTATACATAGTACTGTTAGACATATGTTTACAAAAATGCTGCCATAGTGATAATCACATTCTTCATGTGATATTTGTGAACAACAGGACGTGCTAACAACAGCTAACAATAGCCTGGTACATGGGCATGTTTTTTTCCCACTTCAACTGGAACGCCGATAAGTCGGAGATGATGTCACTCCCATTTCCGAGGTTACTGGAACGCAGCATTATGACAGTTGCCACGCGTGCTCATGGGTAGCAGAGTCTTATGTCGCCGGGAATAGATTTTCCTCATAGCACCTTTAAGTACTACTGTACTACTGTACTACTACTCAGCTGTACCTTTGTCATATCTCCTGGTTAGGCTGTCTTTTCCTTTCCGTCTCATGTGTCTTGTCTTGTCATTTTCTGTTTTATTTCTGTGGTCACCTACCTTGTGTTTCTCTTCCAGATCACTCCTTCCTGCCCTCCCCAACCTGCTCTCCTCACTCATCACCTTCTTGTGTTTCTCCTGCCTTGATTGTCTGAGTGCATGAACGTTGTGATCCCTATTTGTTGGTCTCGTCCTTTTGTATTTAAACCTGTCACACCCTGTCTCCTGTGCAAGATTGTACAAGTACATGTCAAAAATTAGAGTATCATGAAAAAGTTCAATATTTTTTATCACTCATTTCAGAATTACCAAAATTTCAAGCAATAAATGTTTGAAATGTTTCACTCTATCTGTAATGAATCTATGTAATATATGGGTTTCACATTCTGAAATGAGTGATGAAAAATATTGAACTTTTTCATGATATTCTAATTTTTTGAGATGTACCTGTATTGTTACCCCTGCTTGCGTACTTTAGAGTGTTTTTCTTGTCTGGTTCTGGTTTCCTGTGACGTTTTCCAGTCTTTTGTTCCTGAGTAGGCATGCCAATTTTGTACCTCTGCCTGATTATTTTTGATCTCCTGTGTACCGAACCTTTTTTGATTAAACGGACTAAAACTTACCTCTGTGTCTCTGAGTCTCCTTTTGGTTCCTTGTTTCCTGGCAATTGTTACAACCTTAGTGAAAAATGAAAACTCAGTGGAAACTCGTATAACTTTTCCTTCCAAGACTCAATAAATTATTTAAATCCTTAATCCGAATTTCAGGTTCAAACAACTTAAAAGTCCCCACATTAAATAACATTAAACATAAGATTTTCTATAAATCCTGCTTCTGACAAGGCAGGCAGCCACAATGCAGGGTACTGGATTCACACTTGGGATGGCCATTTAAAATTCCATAGGCCCATGCTCCAATTTGGCCACACACCTGCCCAGATAAGTCACATCCCCACTGGGGTGTCGCCAGCCCCCTTGGGGATTGTGTCCCACCAACTGAGAAACACTGACGGGGCAAAAACTGAAGTACAGAAACAGTGGCAGTAAGACCTCCAAATAACCTCTGGGATTAACACTAATTAAAGAATGAATTAATGATTAGTGCAAAGACAATGCTCAGGCTGCCCTTGGAAGACTTTAAAATAACTTTTGTTTCTGTTTCCTCTTTGGTTGTTAAAGTTTTCCATGAAAGGTTGAATTAGATTGAATGCAGTACTGAAAGGATCGTGTTAGCAGTGTGAGACATGAAATAAAAGTCTACCTCCGCATGACTGTGCACACATTCAAACTGAGTGAGGTCACAACACATGCACAGTGCAACAGTGTAACTGCTTATATTTCTAAATTGTATGACCGAAAACTATTACACAGAGCTTGCTGGATTGATTGATTTCTTTTTTCTTTTTTTTTAGATCTGTCGTCTAATTAACATCACAAAACATACCAAGATATTTCAGTACATTTATTTCTTCTATTTATTGGGGAAATGTGTAATCTGAGACAAAATATTAGAGCTGTCCTGGAGTTTATATATTTAATGGTGAACATTAGTCCGTCAGCAAGAGCAAGATAGAGCTGCAGCCACAGCTCGTGTCACATTAGCTATCATTTTATTCTATTTCATTTCATTTTTAAGGGTTATTGAGCACTCAGAGCAGCCGCTGCAGTTTGACATGTAGGCTGCAGCTCCCAGTCTTTTCCACTCCATCCCCCATACTGTAACTTGTTGAAGCAACTGCTCTAAGAAGTTAAAAATCACTCTAAAATGACTTTCTGCATGTGCATACAAACAGAACTGACACATAGTAAGGTTGTTTTTATTCTAAACTTGCAACAATTTTGGACAAATCGAACAGAGTCAGAATACCAGTAAGACTATAAATTAAAATGAATCTGCCAAATTAAACCCAAATTAAAATGACATGTAACTTTTATTGGTGAGCAATGCAGTAATATAAAAATATTTTTTTTTAATTAGCGCTTTGTAACACTGCTTATAGGCTTCACATCAATGAACAGTGACCGTAAGTATTGATTATTGCACAGTACTGATTAAAAACTCAAGGGCAATATAGAAGTGATAGAATGATGAGGTGTTTAGACCAATTTTATGTTTATTTAAAAAAAAGTATAAATCGATAAAAATAGTTTATTTTCTAAATTGCTTGATATGCATCATCTTTGATAAATAATACATTTTTGTTTAATCATTTAAAAAGGGAACTTCAAGGATAAGTATAAAATGGTCATAATAAAACAGGATAAATTAAAATATCAATATTATACAGTGGGCAGTACTTAAAGCAATAGCCCAGCTTTTTTTTTGTTTTCCTGCCTCTTCACTCTTGAGTCTACGACAAGCAGATAGACACTGCTCTTTTGACTCTGCATGCAATAACAAGTAAGAGATAGACAACAGTATCCCATCACTAACTAGCTCAAACAGCTGGAATGGCTGGTCAGTGGGAAGTATTGGCCTGCCTCTTTCTATAGTCATCAGATAAACTCTTCAGTACCTCTAACAATGCTGTGTGCTTGTTGTGACTATAGTTTTTTTTAATGCTTTATGTTATGTTATCTTCTTATATCACTGTATTATGTTTTTTTTTTCCTTAACAGAGGCTTTACAAATAGGGGAAACTGAGGTAAGATGAGTCATTTTTCATTTTTCATTCTCCTGTCTGATTTTCAGTAGTTAGTTTTCAGTCAGTTTTCATTTATTATTACTTTTGTCCGTTCAAGTTATTTCAGTGACCACTGTGGGTTTTCTTGCTTTAACAGAAGAGCCAACAATTTTGCACATGTCTGAAGATCTCTATCTTTAATAAACCTATCTCGTACCTGCTCGTTTTTCTCTTGTCCAACTGTCCAGCAGAGGGATGCTGTTTCACTTTGCTAACTTGTAGGAAAGTTCTCTGCAATTGAGAGTATAAAGCCCATGAAACTGGTCTGCGAGATTCTTAATATGTTCGGCAAGTTAGGACTCCATGCCATCTGAGAGATCCTTTCAGCCTCTACAACTCCATCATACCCTGTCTTTTTCAAAGTACATTTTCCTTTTTGTCCTCTTCAGTGTCATTCTGTCTATTTTGGCATCCTTTGCTGCTGCTTGTATAGACTTTCCTTCCCTCATTTCATTGGCAGCCCTTTCAAGAATATCAAAGTGAGTCCCCTGCTTGTTTAGTTTGTCTATATACAAGGCATGATGCCCACTCTGTAATCATACAAATACAGAATCTTGATTTAATTTTTAAGACAGGCTAAAGCCAAAATGCACTCAACTTACCCCTGACCTGATGGCTCAACTTACCCCAGAGCTACCATTATGACTTTATTAGTGCCCTAAACTAAAATGGTGGACTTTCATGCCAGTTTTTTTTTACTTCATGTCGGAGCTCATAGATATCACAATTATTGCAAAAAACACATGTAAAATGATCTTTTTAGGACTTAACACAATTCTAATAAAAACTTATGGTATTCTAAATTCAACTTCACAAGTGAAAAATGTTTTTTTTGGCACTAAATGTCTAACCCCTTTACCCTTTGCTTCTAACCTTCAGAGACTACACGAAATTATGCTCACCTCCTAAGTATTTGGTCACATGGTAAATTTATTTTACTGTTTCCTAGCAACAGGGAGTGGCTCAACTTACCCTTTGGCATTCAAATACCATTTCAGCTCTCTCAGTTCACCCACGTTTTTATCTTTTTTTTTTTAAACTTTCACCTTCCATACAAAAGAATACATGGTAACACTGCAGGGAGAATAAATGAGCATGTTGACTATATATAAAGAGTTTGACCAGTGAAATTCTTCAGGCGAATTTAAAGATGCTATGAGGAGTTTCTAAGTAATTACAAAAAAGTCTCACTTTTAGATATATGCCTGATCGAAATACACACTTTAAGATGAGTTTTATAGCATCAAAATAGGTTATCTACAAATGCCATTTTTTAGCTAAGTGGTCAGGTCGGACAGCTGGCTAAAAAACTACGATACTAAGTTTTACAAAAATTGCTTGTTGTCACACATCAAAAACTACCGCTACGTAACTAGAAAGAGATACATTACCTCATCGCTTTGCATCCTGTAAGTTGTTGAAAAAAGAAGTTGTAAAGCAATGCAGAGTTCTGAGGAAGGTCCGAGCTGCATTTATTAGCATCACAACAAACACACGCTTTGGCTTGGGTCTTTTGGTGTGTTCCAGTTGTAGTCAGAAGTAGGAATTTCCGGATTCCATGTAGGAAACTGCAACTGTAACGTCCCCCGAAGTCTGAATTTTCTACTGGGAACTCGGTGAAACCTCGCCAGCCCCAATCGAGTTGACAATCAAAGATGGATGCCCCCAGTGTGAACAGTTATTTAGCTCCTGTAATAATCAGTTTATTTGCACTTCTGACTGGGGTGTGTCACTCTAGATCAGCTGTATACATAGTATTGTTAGACTTATATTTACAAAAATGCTGCCATAGTGATAATCACGTTCTTCATGTGATATTTGTGAACAACGCAGGGCGTGCTAACAACAGCTAACAATAGCCTGGTAGATTGGCATGTTTTTTTCCCACTTCAACTGGAACGCCGATAAGTCTGAGATGATGTCACTCCCAGTTCCGAGGTTACTGGAACGCAGCATTATGACAGTTGCCGTGCGTGCTCATGGGTAGCAGAGTCTTTATGTCTTCAGTAATCAAAAAATTACTAAAAGGTTTTCTGTCCTGGTAAGAAAGGAGAAATTCTAAATCTTTCAGACTGTTAATATTATCATTATTATCCTCCATGAAATCAAAACCACCACCATACAGCTGCAAAATGTCTGTTTATTTGTTTGATGTATTTAAGGAATCTTAACACTCTCCAGTCTTTAAGAGTAGGGAAGTTTCAGGGAAAGATATAAATACACCTTTTAGAGAAGCATTTTTACATTACTTTTTTTTCAGATTCATTCAGACAAAGTACATCTTGAAATGAGGTAAGAGAGAAGAATGTGGAGGGGGGGAAGCCTAAGAGGATAGAGGGCTGATCATTTTTCAAGCTCATGTTTTCCTGAGGACAACTCTGAGAGGAAGAAGGAGAAACAGTGAAAAAAACCCAAAAGAATCACAATAAGAAATGCTAATACACACTGAAATTAATTAAAAGATGTCGAGTCTGATTTTATCTGACAGAGAGGTAATTTGTCTCTCTTTGGTAGCCTGTGGACAACTACTTTGTGTGTGAGTGTGTTTAGGTATGCATGCATGTGGATGTGTGTGTGTGTGTGTTTGTGTAGTTGATTTGTAATTGCTTTGTGCCAGTGGGACACCCTCTCAGCCAGTATGTGACTGAAATGTGAGTATTTTGTAAATTTCCTCAGTTATGATTGTCTATGATTTTCAAAGTTGGAAGTGTAAAGCATGGGTGCAGTCACAGCTACACAACCATGCACAGTTAGAGTGTATTTTCTTTACTGTGTAATCTTACTTTAAAAAAATAATTGATTTTATAGTAGGGTGGGATCTTCATTTTTAGGGTTTCGGTGTTGTGAGACACATTTTCCATAACAATTGGGGATTTAGGGCATAACAATCTTATGTTCCTCTGTGCAAAACCAGGCACAAAGCTCAATGTGGATTATGGTATAGGTTTGTTTGGGCATGACACTAAATTAAGCCAATCAATAGGTGCTTGGCATGGTGCTCAGTTACATGAATTTCCTCTGTCATTTGGAGAAAGGCAACCAAATAACCAATCTGTGATGTTCAACTTAGGCAGCATTTCCACCAAGCAGTCCAGTTCAGTAGGCTTGGTATGGCATGTATTTACTGGAGTTTCCACTGTCGGATAAAGAACAAAAAAACAAAACCTGTACCATTCCATTTTTGGCACCCCTTTGTAGAGCTGCAGATCATACCAAATCTACCATAAAAGGTAGAGATAAAAGCGCTGCAGCCTGTTGTTGAAACACATACCTTGTGAGATTTGTTCACTTCTGTTGCTGCAGACTGCTGCGCTATGCCATATAGTTGTGATGTTACACAATTAAATATATATGGTGACCCTTGCTTCTCGACTCACATCCTCTACCTCAAGTGAAGGTACGGCTGGGATTTTAACACAAGATCAGTATTTATCGCTGAAAAATGTACTCCACCAAATGTGAAGTACATGCAATAGTCCGTTAAGTGGTCATGATAATCATCAATTTACATGCAACAGTGGCTACAAAAACAAAACACATATCAGGCCGTGTTCAAATTGACTGTGAATTTTGAACACTGGAGTGTTGGATGTCCTCCCCTGTTGGTCTTTCATTACAGTGTATTGTTTACTGTGTTGCTCACATTGTTGCTCTAGGGTACAGCAGGCAGTGGAAATGTGGTCAAGATCAGGGTTAACTGCTCCAAACCATACCAAACTGTACTGAACCAAACCAGATGGTTGAAATGCAGCCGATGGGTCAACTTTCTTCTCCTCTAAATAGGGGATCAACTCAGAGAATTTCTTTGTTTGGTTTGAATTTTGGCTGGATTATCATCTTGGGGAATGCCAGTCTGGACTTGTCAACTCCAGGGTGTACCCCAGGGTTCACTGTTCGGTCCTGCGGTTTTTAATATTTATTTTATCTTTAGGTCATCAGAAGGAATGTCATAAACTTTCACAGTTATGCTGATGACACACAGCTTTACACTGTTGTGACTCTTGATGACACAGGTCCCATTAATGCCCTTTTGAACTGATTCTATATGTCAGGTCTTGGATGGTGGACAACTTTTTACAGCACAACCAGGACAAAAGGTTTTAGTCATTGGCACTGTACAGCAGAGCATAAAAGAATCTTTTATGCTATCAGAAATTTAGAAAAAAAAAATCATGTTATCATCTAAAAGAACATTTTTAACTTGTGACAGTTTCTCTCTCAAGTCAATACAGAGACTCGTATGCATGCTTTATTACTTGCTTAATTGATTATTGAAATGCTCATTGTTCTGGTTTCCCTAAAAGAATACTTCCTAGTTTCAGCTTCTTCAAAATTCAGCTACAATTATGCTGATAAAGACCAGAAAGAGAGCTCACATCATCCTGGTTTTAAAAGTCTCTGCATTGGCTTCCAGTATTGTTTAGAATTGATTTCAAGATTCTTTTAATGGTTTTCAAATCTCTAATTGGTCTCGGTTTAGCTTATTTATCTGATTTTCTTTTATCATTTGAGCCTTTTAGAGCCCTCAGCTCAGTGGATTTTTAGTAGTTCCAAAAGTCCATTAAAGACTCACAGTGAGGCAGCATTCAGTTATTTCAGCCCATTTCTGTGGAACAGCCTGCCAGCAGACCTGAGGGCAGCACAAGGTGTCAGTATTTTTAGAGGCAAACTCAAGACATATATTTTATCTTGTTTTTGACTGAGCTATTCTTCACTCTAGGCAATTTTATCCATTTTGGCTTTAGCTGTGTTTTTTGTATTATTCTGAATAAGCATTCATTTTTTATATCAATTTATGTTGTGAAACTATATGATTTTTTGTGTCAAACCTGTAAGTCTGTTACATTTTTTACATTTGCTCACTGGATAAAGATTTAGTTTGGGTTTTTTGTCCTCTATTCTTTTTGGATTCCTTATTTTTCAATTTATTATGCTTCTATTTTTGTTTTAATGAAACTTTTATTTTATCTCTAGTTTTGGTGCATTTAGCATCATATTCAGTGTTTTTTCATTATGAATTCATGATAACATTTCTTCAGTTCCTCACACCATTCTGTTTCTTGTTTTTGTTCAATATGGGTTTGTTTTTTGTATTTGGTTCAATTTATGACTGTCTTGCGTTTTTGGTTGTATAGCACTTTGTGCTACTTTTTTTGCATAAAAAATGCTAAACAGATAAAGTTTGATAGATTGTGTGTTCTCTGCACATTGTGGCAAAGACCTCGGCTGTTGTGAAAGTCCAATCTACAACCCTTACTCCCTTCTACCATGAGACATTGTTTGGTCAGTCAATCAGCGCAGAGCTCATTGTCATCGCCTCCAATCCTCTTTGCCCCCTCAGATCTGAGTGTTTTCAAAGGAGAGGAAAAAAGAGCTACATCTAATCATCTACAAAGAAACATTTGCATTTTTTAATCCAACTTTAAGCAAATCATTGCATGATAGAAAACCAAGACATAATGAAAACAGTCAAACAAACCAGTAAATGGGACCTTTAAGATGTTAAACACCCTGCAAGTCACATACTACTCTTTCCTCATAGTACAGTCTAGCTAGAGGGCACTACAGGTGTCATTATGCAGTGTGAAGATGAACTTGAAGTAGAAGATACAATTCAGCACACTGACATTTTAAACCTTAAAACTTGTACTTTGTTTATCTGGACACATTGCTAATTACATCAGATACAATCCCTGATACATCTCTACAAACTTCCTACCATGTCATACACACAAAATGAACAAGAGCCTTTGCACACCTCTTTCTCATATTTCATCTGGTATAACCAAGGAGTATGTAGGTTTTTATTCCATTCCAAAAGGAGGATTTCTGATTCAGCTCTTCTCTAAATATTGTATGTTAAATGTGATTTTGCATAGTTACATTTTTTTAAAGGTATGCACATTCACTAAATCGTCTTATATGATTTTTCTGATCTTTTTCCAGGTTCTTGTTCTCTTAACCCTTGCCCAGACTGCACAGCTCTTATTTCCACAAAGCTCCTCGAGAGAGAGAGCTGTGCTGGTTCAAGAGCAATAGAGTTTTCTATCATAACCTCTTAACATGACCTGACATTTTCTTTAGTTCTCCCATAAGGCTTTAATCTTCTCGCCCTCTTCTACAACCCGCTACCATGCATCTTTTGCCTGCAGTGGCCTATTGGGGTTTGAATATGTGAAGGACTAAATGAGAGTGGGACGCTATGTGGGCGGATCGCCAAAGCTACTGATCTGAAAGGAGGCAAAAACTGTACAAAGAAGAGGTCAGGAAGGGGCATGGTGTCAACTTTGATGCTGTGCGAATATATACACGCTAAAGGAAAATACAGCATTCTCAAATTGGCACAAAAAATGATAGCATGAAGGGAAGTGACTCTTTTCACAGTATAGAGAATATGTACCCTGATCCTGCAACAACGAACACAGTGATCTGTTGGTGAAAACGGTGGAAGCAATCACCAGGTCTTCTTTTAAGTTCTGACGATGCATTTATGAAAAACAAATCAGTATACACTATCATTGCTAACACAATAGTGGTTAAATTGCCACAGTAAGTCTGCCATACACTGATTGTCATATTGTCTTCTAAAAGCAGGTTAAGTCTCACGAGCAGTGCGGACAGATAAAAGCGGCAATCAGCTTTACTTTAATCATATGTTGAGGGTTCTTGCCAGACAGATATTATTTACTTCTTTTCATGTTCTTATATTATTTTAATAAAGTAATAATAGGCTGAGGCAGAGTCAAAAGTTATTTTCTAGTTGAAAATGAGGGGACAACCCTCTTAGGGTTCAAACTGCAAAATTTGACTGATTTTTAAGAATTCCAGCAAAAGAAAAAACATGCAAGCTTTTGTTGTTTTTAAACAAATGTTAGGTTTCAACATGCTGGACATATAGGGAGCACTGCCTTTGGGGAAATTAAAATGAGGAAATAAAATCAGAAATAACAAAGGAACTGCTGATTTTAAAATGCTTTTATTGGCCAGTAAAGGGAAAACAAAGTAAAGGAGAGCTGTGTATCACTGATGTCGGGCAGAAACCAGGCACATACTTCTGTTAAATTGAAGTTTAAATTGAAGCTGGCTGCAGAAAAACTGGAAGTTTTATTATTTTGTAAGGCTAAGCTAAGATACTTACAGCCTGGTCCAACAGGTGACTTTTATATCCATTACCACTCACTGCTCTGTAAAAATAAAAAAAAAATATGAAAACTAAAATATTCAATGTAACTGTCTCTGCTGTCATTTTGAGTTTTGGGTCCAACTTATAGTTTTGAGTTGTAAAAAGAACACTTGAAATAAAGAAGATCTGAGGCAGGATTGAACCATGGCTGACAGAGGCATTTATATTTTGTGGCTGCCTACTTACTACTGTTCCAATTTGGCACTCCAGGAGCTCAAATCTCGAGGTGTTCTCAAAACTTAACGTGCCCATGCCTGCACTCAAACCAATTGTTTTGTTTTGCAAACTTAAGTAAAGAAATTAGACTACTGAAAATATAAAAGTTTAGAACAAAACAAAAATGTGTGGCTAACTGAATTATTTAAAGTCAGCAGTTTCAAGTTTGGATTATAACAATTTGTACCGGGAGATAGCTAGGGACATGATTGGCTCGGCCAAAGGCCGACACAGTGTTCCTAAATGGTTTTAGGTCCAACCTCAACTCTGCCTCCAAACTTTTGTCATAGCATGGCTTCATCATTTATACCGCCACCAAGGAGGTTATGTTTGGTCTGTTTGTCTGTTAGCAAGATTATGCAAAAACTACTGGATGAAATTACATTATAATTGTTTTTTTTTTCACCAGAGGTGTGGTTTGGTCTAAGAAAGAGAAGACATTACATTTTGATGCTGATCCAATAAAGACAGATGTCACAAAAAAACCCCCAAAACATTTAAGTTTATAACGCCAACCCCATTCATTTACAGCATTATGGTAATAGTAGTTTCTTTTCAAACTGACATAAACCTTTCCAAGCCCATGTCACTACATTTTCCAGCTTCCCTGGCAATGCCAGCAAAGGAGTTCTGGTAACACAGTGGCTAACAGTTGCCTGTAAGCCTGGCATGTTTTTCTGACTTTGTGACTGGAATCCTGAGAACACGGCATTCTGGAAATGGACAGATATGAGCAGAGACTCGGCTGTCCATGTCAAGTGGAAAAGCCACTGCCATAACTGAGCTGCTTGGTAGAGGTCTACGCTCTCTGAGTGCTTTTCTATTTTTTTATACATATTAAGTTGCAGAAATTCTCATCTCTATCATTTTAAAGCTTTAATTCTTTCGGATAAATATGTGCTGTTTGTGGCTTTCAGCATATGTAAGTGCAATTAATACTTTTGTACCTCCACCAAGGAGGTTATGTTTTTCACCAAGGTCTGTCTGTTTGTTTGTTAGCAAGATTACCCAAAAATGTGAATATCAATACGGAAATAGTCCTTCATAGCAGAAGTGGGTCCTGTGTGTGTGTAACAACCTAATCCCCAAATTCCACATAGAGCAAACACCGAAGTGCCATGGTTTTGCACCAACCAAGAGGCTGACAACATCGCCCACTGGAAGCGCTGCAGGGCGCACAGCACTTACATCTACAAGAAGCAGCAAATTGGTTCAGTCAACAAGTTACAAGACCCTCTTCTATCTAGGTCACTCAATTGGATGATATTTATATGAACAATAATCACAATTCTTGCAGATTGATATTTTGTATTCCATGATGTGCCTGGAAAATAAATATAGGACTGTAATGTTGGGGTGGAAATCACAATTTATCGGTGGAACTAAGCTTCTTGGCGGAAGTCTGTGCTCTTGGAGTGCTTTTCTGGTTTGCTTGTTTGTCTGTCAGTTAGCAACATAACTCAACAGCTGTGGACATATTTTGATGAAATTTTCAGGAATGTCAGAAATGGGACAAGGAACCAATGATTAGATTTTGGAGTTGATCCAGATACCCACCATGAACAAACAGCAGTATTTTGCTCAGTAACTGTCTAACTAATAATGATACCAACATGATTCCGAGTGCTGGGTGTGGATTTTCAGGGTTACAGGAACAAATGATGATGGTAACTTTATCATGGAACTATTGCTTATGGATGTAACAGCAATATGTGAGTTACCTTGGTGGGAGTTTGCACTGTCCGAGTGCTTTCTTTTTGTGAAGCAGTTTTTTGTCAACAACCTGGTTGCCTGGTAGCTGTAATACAAACAAATAAACAGACAAACAAACAGGCAGACCCTGGTGAATACATAACCTCCTTAGCAGAGGTAACAAACAAACAAATAGACTCTACTGAAAACATAACCTCCTTGGTGGAGGTAATAATGTGTTTGATCCCATACAGTCCCTTTCTGTACACAGGCCCATGGAAACATCAACAGGTCAACATTACTCACCATCTCTGCAGCAGATTATGACTGAACACAACATCAACTCATTCTCAGTAAGATTCTCAGACCATAGTCCAGCTTCAACTTTTTTTTTTAAGTATCTCGACTTTTTAGCATCACTTGCATTTTTGAGGACACTTCTACAGGTGTTATATTATAATAATGTACCATGCTATCTGGTGTTCTCTGTTGTCTGCTGTACAGATTGTTAGGAGAGTGTTAAAAGCCCTTCTTCTTTGTACTCTGAGTGAGAAGAAATATGGATATTGACAAGGTTTTGGAGGGATTTTCTTTGTTCTCTGTGACTTTCCTCTCTCAGACTTTGTTAATCTGTTAGCATTAAGAGATAGAAGACTAGTCATCTATTTCATTGGGTAAAATGATTTACTTGAGCAATTTTGTTTGGCGCACAGAGCTGTGCATTGACACATGCATCCACTTATTGTCAAAAAAGAATCTGTCTTTTCCTCCAACAGTACAATCAATGCATATGTAGTGATTACAAAGGAAAATAAAAAGTACAGAAACTATTTTTGATGAATACAGGGTGGATAGTGATATTGCGACACTGCACTGAGTGACACAGCATTTGTCACTTGTGTTAAGTAGTGTTATTGCAGTACAGAACTACTTTAGTTTGACTGTCTTCTGCAACTGGTGCCAACTATTTAGTCAGCCTGTTTAGTAGTTTATCATGGGACTCTGTAATAACCCTTAAGATCTCATTTAATGCAGACATTGAAAATACAGAATTATGAATGGAAACCCTACCATGAGCACAGAAGGCTTTCCCTGTTACCTGAATCTGATCCTTCAAGAAAAAGGCACAGTTCTGTATTTCTTTGAGAGATATATGTCTCTGGGCATTTGTTTTTTCTCTTGCTAAATGGAATGAAGAAAAAGCACTCAGTCAAGTAGACTTCTCCACCAAGGCCAAATAATGTTCCTCATAACAGATCCACAGTCCACATTTTGCTGCATGGACAGTGTAATAGCAAAGGTCATCGCAGTCAACAGCAAATCAATACTTTCCTCCCTGCCAACTCCATGAATGAGAATAGCAAAAAACTGTGCGAGTTTCGTGTTTTTGGATTATTCAAGAAATAAGGTGACATTGTTTTTCTTTTTCTGAAAAAAAAATCTGTTTTGTTTGTCCCTTCTTTGCCCCTGTAGTGTGCCTCTTGTGCCCAGTGAGAAAGTTAGAACTCAAACTCCTAGAACCACACAAGGCTTGAATTTTCTCATACATCACTGCAGTCTTTGGTGAAGGAAAAGAGACAAAAAGGCTCCAAGGCAGAAGTGTATGAAAACTACATGGAGCTGTAACATAAATCAGGAACTGTCAATCCAGCCTGTCTGTCATATCCTCTCACTTTTTGGGTTGGTTTAAAAATTGACCAGGTACATATAGTGTCAGTTCACTTTCCACTGTATTATTAATGAAGATGGGTCCTTTGCCTTATTACTGAGTGTATGGAGTCAAAAAAGTAAATAGAGCTGTTCCATTTTCATGTGTGAAAGGACACAATTATACCTCCACTGTTAGCCAACAAAGCACTGTCATCAAGCCTTTATGTTTCACATGAATAGAGCAACATAATTGCAATGGAGAGTTGACTTTAACAATGAAGCTTGCTCGCTTAAGACTGCTGCCTAATTAAAATGCAGTGTTGCCCACAATTGGTCTCATTTATCACTCTGCTCACATGTTATTAGTGTATTTCATGAGTGGAAGTCATTTTGAAATTTTACTTCATTGCAATTAACTTCCTCGACAGGAGGAAATGCACATTTGCCAGCTGTGTCGGTGAAAATCATCAGTGTGATGTAAAATGCTCATACACAAGGACTGACTGTTAACTATTTCTATCACAATATGGCCCTTAACTGATATATTAAGAGAGGTAGTATGCTCTACACTGTTTTTGTCTTTAGGTCAGTATTTCTGTTATATACTAAGCTCAAATCCAAAAAGATTCAGACACTTGTCAGAAGCTGGAGTGACAGAGAGTGGGCAATGACATTCAGGAAAAGGAGCCATGAGTTGGACATCACCCAGCTTCTTGGACATCCATACCTGTACATGGGACACATTAGCTGAATGTCCCATATTTTGCTTCTTTTTCAGGATGAATGCTTTAGTCCCAGATTCCCCCCTTGAAAATATTTTTGGAATGTCATGCATAAAAATGCCTTAAAATGTTGAACTGGGCATGCCTTTAAACCCTCTGTTTCAATTATGATTATGAAATATGACAACAACACTCCCGAGAAAAAGTTATGGCTTCAGCTTTCCAGCACTGTGCTCTAATGTTTACAATGTGCACAAACATGCTGAGGCATGTTCCTTTACCACTGGTTCACAACATTTATCTGCCAGGCCCCCCTTTGGAAGATAAAATGTTTATGGCCCTTGCAAGCCCATACCTTATGATAAAGCTCGTTAAACCTACATCATGTAGGTCTAACAGTTATTTGATTTTTATTTTTTCAAAATTATCTGATTTCATAGTATAAACAGTTTTTGTGGAAACTTAACATTTCCCTTCACATTTCCTTAAAGTGATATTCCGGGATGGAACAAGTTGGGTCCTATCACAAGGTTTAGGGCAGAAATTACCTCTACAGCGGTGTTTCTGTGCAGCAGAAACCCAGGGCGCTAGGACCAAGCAACCCCTTCGTCCTCCGGTCCTGCTCGTCTGCCGATTCCTCACACGGGGCCATATTTTACTTGACCAAAAACACAAATAAACAGACTCCCACCGAAAAAATCTGATATCGGTCTGCATTCATGCTTTATTTAGAGAATTTTCAGCGCGTTACTTTCACACAAAAACATCGCTAAATAAGGGTCTAGTTCTCGTAGCGCCGTGAAACGGCCTCCGCCGAAGAGACTCAGCTGTGGCTGCAGAGCCTCCGCTGCAGCTCTGGCTCTGCAGCGCTGAAAATTCTCTAAATAAAGCATGAATGCAGACCGATATCAGATTTTTTCGGTGGGAGTCCGTTTATGTGAGTTTTTGGTCAAGTAAAATATGGCCCCGTGTGAGGAATCGGCAGATGAGCAGGACCGTAACAGTTGTTTGGTCCTATTTTACACAGAATTATAATTTCTGCCCTAAACCTTGTGATAGGACTCAACTTGTTCCATTCCGGAATATCACTTTAAGTTTTTAATGACATTGAATTTCTTAATTTTATACATGACAAGGACCAAATCATGATGACCATTTGTTTATCAATCAGTCAGTCATCTTTAAATGTATAGCACCAATTAATAACAAGCATTATTAAAAGACACAATATAGCAGACTGAAGACAGACTGCTCAATTTTTGGATACACATATATGCGTAAATACACACACACACGCGCACACATACATACATAGATAAATACATACATACATTAATCCAAAACCCAACATGTACTAAAGTAACAACAAAAGCTAGTGACGGATCCATCGGCCAATCATAGACCTGTCTTTGTCTCTGCTGAAAATAGATTTATTAAAGGATAGCCCCTTTTACATGCAGTTTCTTGTTTTTAAGAGGGTCCTCATGTCTATATAATTGTCGTGATAGTTTTTATAGAGCTATAATCAACAGTAATCATAACATAACATTCACGTAACATCCAGTGGCAGCTAGCCAATAGAGGGCGTTGCCCCCCCCCCCCCCCCCCGAGAGTGTGATTTTAAATGTATTTACTTTATTTTGAAAAAATAAATATTACCAAAAATTACTTATTCAAATGTGTAATATAAATATAAATATAAACATGGATATATACATATTAATATATAAAGTCATTAATTTTCATGAATGTAAAACAAACGTAAGCCTACTTGTCTCTACCTCTGTGTCTGATGGGCGCTGGAAAAGCGCCCAACCGACAGTGACGAATAGCCAATAAGGGACTGTTGCTAGGGCAAGATAAGTGCATATCAACGTGAATTTGGCTAATCAGCTTAGTTGAAAATAATCTCCGAAGGGCGCTTCTGAAATCGCCCCTCGGGTTAATTCAGCTTGTATCGGTGTCGGTGTGCTGTATTAATTGGTGTTAAATTAACTGGTGACAGTCTGGGCAGATGTGAAGGGGGCGTGCCTTTGAAGGACCCTTTTGTTTACTATCCAAACATCTCCCAAAACCATATTATACAATATACATTTATACAATTTATAATTAAATGAGCTCTGTACACCCATGTACTTACTTAGTGGTGGAAGTGACTTCACAACATTTAGCGTGACAACGAAAGATTTTGAAGACTTACAGACTTATTTGACGGCGTAAATATACCAAAGGTAGTACATAGGTAACTATCTTAAATGCCTGATCAAAATGTCAAACTTTCAACAGTGTCAACTTGTGATAACCCCGAAACCCGCATTTTACCATCACTTCGGCGTATCAACAAACAATTCGTTCATGTTCAACATATAACGGAGTTGGGGGGACTTGAAAATAGGTAAAGAGAAGTAGGTTTTTTCTGTGGAGGAAAAGTAACGTGGACAATTAGACACATGTTCACCTTACTCATTTGTGTATAAAGTTATTGTTATTTACACATGCACACATGTTCCCCTTACTCATTTGTGTATAAAGTTATTTTTAATTTACACATGCACACGTTCCCCTTACTCATTCAGTGTATTAAGTTATTGTTAATTTACACATGCACACAAGTTCACCTTATTCTTTTCTATATAAAGTTATTTTTAATTTACACATGCACACATGTTCACCTTACTCATTTCTGTATTTAGTAATTGTTAATTTACACATGCACACACGTTCCCCTTACTCATTTCTGTATAAAGTTATTTTTAATTTACATATGTACACATGTTCACCTTACTCATTTCTTTGTATATAGGTTATGTAAGCTTTTCAGCAGTATACGGTTGACCATTTGTATATATTTATATGTGTGTGTCTGATATGTGTGTGCACCATTCTGTAATCTGTTATTTTTTATTTGGAATCAATAACACTTTTACAAAGCACAGGTATCCTGTAGTTTGTGTCGAGTCATAGTGGGATGGTTGATAAAAACTGAGTGTTGCACAGTACTGCCCCACCAACAATAATTTTCACCAGCCGCCACTGATAACATCTATAATGATTTTAAGGTAGAGTTGATTGACTGAATAATAACAACAGCATCAGAGTGCAGAGACAATGGACTGAAAATAAACATTTATGAAAGTGACAAACTTATCGATGTCCAGACCATAAATCCATCCTCACCATAATTGTCTCTGTTAAGTATAAATTATGGATGTATGAACCACGTAAAGGGAGGTCATGCTAATGTCTACATTAACAACTACAATGAACTGGGCTAAAGAGATGGACATATTTGTTTTATCTGTCTTTGTAGTTATTGAGGCCTTATAACACCACAGCAATAGACAGTCTAAACCAAGGATCCCAGGACACCTATAAGCCAAGAGCCAGACACAAGTACAGGGACAAAAAAGGGGCAAAGACAAAGAGATGGAGCTCAGTGTGTCACATCCCTCCAGCATTTTTGGTGGAATCAAACAATCACCCCAAAGGGCTGTGTCACATCACCCTTGGGTCTATGAAGATATAACAATAACAGATGTAACAGTAAACAGGTTTGTGCCTTTGGGTTCCTAACTAAACATCTACTACAAGCCAATCTCTCAAGTAATTGACCTTCTACAGCTAATTATGCAAATATGCAAAATTCTTAATTAAAATATTTTCAAAACCTTATTGCACAGCATGAACCAACAACAGCATACCCCTCCTCAAAAAAAGTAAGTTCAGAGGAATTTATTAAAAAGTTATAATCAAGAATTTCTTATACAAAAGTCAACACAGCTTGTTTTGTAACCTTCATGGCAGAATGTTGTGCTTGCTTAATAAAGCAATTGATAAACACTAAGTGCAGCTCATATTAAACAGCAATCAGTTAGTGGTATGCAAATGACCAATGAGAGTTTGCATTATTAATCTTAATGTGTGTTCAATTGATAGGCAGTTGAACTTCTTCTCCAGCTTAAAATGACAGTGTTGATGTGCTGCAAAATGAAACTGGCTGAGCAAATCTTTCTCAAAGATAAACTTGCCTTGTTTTGTTACACAAAGTGCCATCACTTTTTGTTGTACTGTGCTGTTGTCAAAGCTCTGTGACATCAGTTTAAGAGAAAGTGTTTATCTCTAATAAGCTTTTGCATCAAGTGTTCCTCCAAGTCAATATTCAAGAGTTTGATTTGAGAGCAAATGGTAAGTGCCTTTCTGAGTGTTACTGGTAGTGACAACTCAACTTATTGCCAGTTAACTAAAATGCTCCAGATTACTTCAATATAGAGCTAATTGACTTACATTTCCATGCTACCCCCACTTTGTAATACACAGGGTTTTGTTTTTGTCAAGACTTCCATGATCTAGTTCAGTCCTTCCCTAACTTAGATATGCAGCCCTGGAACCTGAAAATCATCAAGCCTTTTTACCTCCTCATTGCATTTTATCAACAGATTTAGGTATAAATGCTGACTTTTGCCCTGTGTTTTGTTTGTATGTTGTCTTTTTAAACATACTGTATTGTATAACTCCACAGAGTCTTTCTTGGTACATTTTATGTCAGATATACAATTTAAAGCTTCAGCCTGTTTGATTAATTCAATCTAATCAATTACATTTATATTTTTCTTTATTGTAAATGACCTCTCAAAGGCGATCAAGAGTACTTTCATAGTAGATTTTGATATTTATGTGCTAAATGATATTAATTTCTGACCCAAGTACAATATTTAGAATCATTTAAATGGACAGGAAAACTACTGAAAAAGGTACGTTTTGCTATAAATCGGGCTTATTTATTATTTTCTGATGGCTGCTGGAACATATTCATAGTCACTAATGTTCAAGAAACCTTCCAGTTTTTACATAGTGAGTACCCCTGATAGTACTGTATTCTCTCTCTGACTGAGATGCCTCCTCCCTCTTATATGCGCCCTTTCCCATGTGGACCCAGTCTACACCGATTGACTGACGGGTCCACTCTCTGATTGGTCAATTCAGGGTTGTCGGGGGCCGTATTGTCAGTTGGTTGTATCAACATCTGCGAAGCAAACCTACACCCACTTCTAATGGGTGAAGCCTTGGCCTGGAAGAAAGATCATCAGGTGGTTCCCAACCTTCATTAGTGTGTTTCAACCCTTAACCATAACACCCTCTGGTTAGCGGTGACTGGCCAATTCACTGCCCCTCTCTTCCTGACTTCCAGCTTGTGTCCTCTCTTCTATGCCAGAGTCAACAGGAGGCTCTCTCAGATGGCAACAATGTATTCATTTGAGCCTCTGTGCTCTAAGATGGGCCACCACCTGGGGGCTAAAAGGTTTAGACTGATGATGAAACAATGGTAGGATGTAACACTGGTAAATCTATTTGAGGTCTTTGGGGGAATGAAACTTTTTGGGAAGTTACTGCCACTATTAAAAGGGTTACAGGGAAAATTCTGAGCAACAGACTATAGTTCATAAAATTGCTCTATCACTTGTAGGAGACATGTTAAACACACTAAAGAGTATTTAAAGCAGTGGTGTGTTAGTGAGGGTCGCTGTCTTGCATAAGCTAGCACATTTCACAATATGAAATGAACAGGCATAGCATTTATCATATTTTGTCATTGTCTTCCCTCAGGAGCATGAAAATCAGTCAAACAGTTAATCTCAATTTATATGAATCCATCTTTTAACATTGTAGAATTTTCAATCGGCTGGCAGAAGTACTTTTTGGTCAAAACTACTTTTTTGTTTCTCCATTCATATCATGAATATTATTTGATACTGTGTCTATTATTAAGCTTTCCATGTTTATATCTGAAGCTGACGTCTCTATCAAGGTGCAGTGTGGGTGTTTCCAGGTATGTCTAGAAAGGCAAGTAATTAAATGATAACCTGCCTACATATGGGTCCAATGTGAGGGCCATGTGCCACTTTCAGGATATATATTTATGCACTGAATGTGATGATAAACCATAAGCAGAGGGTATCAGACAGGACTTTACCACTGGGAGGTCTACATGGTGTCTGTTATGATGCTTTTTGTTTGTGGGTGTGTATTCCTGGGGAGGATGTAGCCTTCAGAGACAGACAGCCTGTGAAGAGAATCCAATATGTTGCTCCATAATGAAAGCTCTCAAGGGGGATCGCAACACCGCTTGGTGGGCTTTGTACAGTCCATTCAATCACAGACTGCTAACATGCTGGGATTTAGAGGGAGCCACCCTCACCGCTGCTTTTCAGAGAAAATGAGATCATAATGCCAGAAAAGAAGAGGCAAAAGACACAGCAAGTTAAAATTTAGATGGATCATTCTGTGTGTTTGTTTGTCTGTTCTGTAGGGAAGCAGAATGATTTTATATAATTGTTTATTTACTGAATTCTTAGGGGATGTGTTATATCCTATACTACAGTGAGCTGAAGGGTTAGCTGTGTGCACATTTAGCCTAATATGGTTGCCCTGTTAACACTTAAATTGTGTGCTGTGTTGCTCAGGAAATAGTCAAGAGATTCTGTTTTTGTAGCAATAACAATGAAAAACATACATATTACATGGTTTAAAATTAATTTTTATTTTTTTAAATTGTTTATTTTTTTTTTAAATATATATATTTTTTAAATTAATTATTTATTAAAATAAATAAAACGTTGGGGAGATGAACTTTGTGAAACATCTCTCTCACTTCATAACTCAGTCATAACGGTATGGCTTATTTTTATTGCACTTTAACTGTTCTTCATCACTGACCCTTTGTCAGACCTCATGTATACCAGGATGTGACCCTTTTCAGCCACAGCCTCCTCAAATAATAGAGCTTAGCATTAACTTCGTGCAGGTCACAGAGTCAAGATTGAAAAAAATGCCATTCTATTGGCTGACCCAGATGTTGCTGCACATTACTAGTCAAATCTTAAAACTGTTTACCTTTATTTTGTTTTTCACTTTCAAACCTACCCTACCTAAATGATGCTTGTAATGTGTTTCTGATTACCCTCATGAAGGCCACAAGCCAAAATGGGGCAGTCTAATAAAGCTGTTCGCTGAACTACAAGTGTTGATAAACCTCTTTTGATATTTTTTCACACATTTTCTCTCCAAGCACCTGAAAGGTGGTGAAGTTGTGCCAGAACATCTGACCTTTAACAACCTCAAAGCTGACAGAGCCTCACATCTCCCAGAGACCCTGTGCCTAGCTCTGTCTAGCTCAGTGATGATCAGTTTTTGTTACAAAGAGGGCCATATTGCCAGAGGGACACATCTTTCATAGTTTGTGAGATATTTACATGGACAAATACAAACATTATCGTAAGAAGTCACTTTATCAACAATGATGCATACTGAAATTCAATTTCTTTTAACAATATTAAATCTAATGAGCTAGAAACAGATTTCCTGACAGATAAGCTATGTTTTACTGCAAGGATATGGCATTTGTCATTTTAGTTTATTTTATTTAGATTTTTATTCTAAATTGAACATGGATGAAATGCAGTTTAAAAAATAATCAGCCTAATTACTGCTCTATTTTCATGGAAATATTACATTTTTATGCTCTCATGACAGATTTTGTTAGGCTTTAATTATTGATATACTCTTTTTTGTATATATATTAGAATGACTGGTGTGTTGCACAAATGGATGAGGATGGAGGTGGGTCACCAGTTGCCCACTCTTGGGCTGAATCTCAATTCTACCCCTAAACACTTATCTTACTCCTTACCCCTTGGTTATGCGTATTCAAGGTAGTGAAATGATGTCTCATTTCTCCGTAGGGCTAAGGGGAAGGGCTAATAGCCCTTTTCCACTAGCATGCCTTGGCCCTACTCTACTCGGCCCTACTCGATTTGCGGCATGTTTCCAGGTACCTAAAACACGTGTTTCTTTTAGGTACCTCCTAAAACAAGTTAGTTTTAGTACCTACTCCGCTCTGGTTCCAAGCGAGCTGAGTCGATAGTAAACGATGACGTCACCGACTGCCGGCTACTGATTGGTCAGACAATGTCGTCAATCAATGAGTCATGAGTGCGACGACCTAGCATGCTAGCGGTAGCTACCGTTAGCTTACCCTCATATGTCTTTCTTTGCAGCTCGATTGCTCTCGTCTTCAGCTTATTCTGTTGTATAGCTTCCAGAACTGTCCTGTGCTTCTCAAGGGATATTTCTTCTTACCACCTGCAGCCTTCTCCTGCTTTCCTTCTTTACTTGGTTTGTGACAAAAAGCCACAGATTGTTGTGTCGCGCTCAAAATGACGTCACTGCAGAGCTGCTCAGCGACACTGCACCTCATTGGCAGGCGACTGGGGTTAATGGAAAAGCAGCACAAGGCGAGTAGAGTAGAGCCGGGCAGAGTCAAGTAGAGTAGAGTAGGGCTAATGGAAAAGGGCCATAAGACCAAGGCCTACACAGGACAGGCCAGGACCTCCATGAAACGAAGGAGTATGAGAATCTCCCATAATACACCGCGCCTGCTGGCACTAACACAGAGCGGAGACCGAAGAAAGCGCTTAATGATAAATAATTATTAAATCAACAAGTAAATATTAGTCATATTTTCAATTGTTGGTCGTATTTTACAATTTCTCGTTATAACAAGCTAGCTTTTGCAGCTGTTGCTATGGCTATTGTCGCATCTGCCTACATCACAGCTGGCAAGCAGCTCTTGGTGATGATGTAGAGGGAATCGAGTGGCATCTTGTTTCTCAGGAGCATGTTTTCACCCCTTCCCCTTGGTCCTCAAAACAGAGGGCTTAGGGGAAAGGGTAGGTGAAGGTGTAAGACAGAGGGGAAGTGCTAAGGAGAATTGGGATTCACCCTTGATTTTCCTTGTTACAATGAATTTTATTCTTAGATGGGTGTAAAGGAGAGTATTTTGACTAGCCCAAGGAATTTCAGAAATTAAATGTGCAAACTATTCTGGTTAACTTTGAATACTTAGTTATCTGCTGTATATTTATAAACAAAAGTAACTTTTACCAAAGTTGTAATTACACAAAACAACTATTTCTCATACTGTTGTAACATTTAATCTGTACTTTTAAAGTTCTAAAGTTGTGTACTTTGTTCCTAAGCCACTGGCAGTTTAGGTCATTGTTTTCAAACAGCAAGGAAAACTAATTCTGATACTGATCATGAATTCTAGTTTCTGAAAAATGCATGCAAGTAGATACTTACCAGTTCTGAGTTAAGGTACACCTTTAGAATATTACCATTTTGGAATACCTGCATTTGTATCTGAACAACTCACAAGTACAAGAAATGGTCTGAAGTCTCCCAATCATGTCTGGTCTGCAGTGCAGATTGTACAGCATTGATGTTGTGACAACTGTTTTTGCAAACTGGGTTAAAGATTAAAATGAAGCTGAAGGAATCTGTGTTAACATGAAACCAAATGGCATACAGAGGAAAAATTGTTTCTACCGAAGCCATCAAAACAGCACTGCAGACAGGCAGCCAGTTGGTCTTATCTGTTTTTCAGAAGTGTTTACAACTGTAATTAGAATGGCTGCAACGGGAAACATTTGAAGAGCGAAATGGTTTTGTTGTTATACAGAGTGTTATGGTAAAGATTGATGCACTGTCAAATCCAGCCTACAGTTTTATCTGTTGAGGAATGTCAGTCAATCAATTCACCTGCAGACATTTAGGATCATTTACATTCTACTGTGCTGATCATCCCTCATATCGGGTAAAAAATCCATACAGTTTGTCAGGGCGGATGGTCTGCCTGAGTTGGAGTTGAGGCAGTGACAGATTGTTCCGCTCACACTCTATTACCATCTTAAGGCAAGTGATTTGACTTTGCATGGGGCAAAGGCTCCGAGATGCCAATCTCATTATTGGATTTCCTATGATAATGCCGTAAAATGTCATCAGCTGGGAAAGAGACGCATCTATCATACACAGGCACGTGTCAGATGTAATGACACTTTATTATTGGTGCTCCGGTGTGAAGTTGTGTGCTGGTGTGTGTGTATGAGTGGCTTAAAAAATGGCTGACAAATAGAGGTTGTGGTGCAGATGATAGAAATTCAGTAATGCCTCATTCCTCAATCTGTTTTACCAAAAGGAATGAAACACTGGGTGTATGGAGAGGACTGCAGCCCATCGGCATTTTAGGCAGAATGATGATGTCATGCTGTAACTACAGGCTACACATCTCTGTTATGTATCATGTGTCTGGCTGAGCCATTTGAGAGCAGGCTGACATTTGAAGCAAAGAGGTGCTGAAGATCCTTAAACTGTAAGAGACGAATGTGAAATAGTCTTGGGTCACATCTCGAGGGATATTGAGCCAGACGACAACAGTAGTGCCAATCAAAAATAAAAGGTATGTTCGGTGAATGGAAGGAACAAACTGTTTTACAGCTTAATTATTGTGACAAAACACAAAAAAATGTATTGAAAACACTGGCTTTTACTTTTTTTCTTCTTTTTAAGGGAAAAGAAGCAAACTAATCATTTCTTCAAAATCCCAGTAGCTGAGCCCTTCATCAGCAAAAATTACTGTCTAATGAACAAAAAACATGACTCTGCAAAAATTCTTATGCAGGTGTTTAATTTGCTGTAAAGAAGGATCTCAACATTTTTTCATTATTTAGAGCAATATTGTTCTTTATTTCTCAGGTCATGGTTCAATGAGGATCATTCATTAGTCTTTCTGTCTTTTTAAATGCATTACATTGTACATTGGAAAGACCTACATGTAAAAAGTACAACAGTTTTACATGACATTGGAAGTTTATCTCGTAAAAATTTCACAGCAAGAAGACATGTTGATGAATTCATATGGAACACTTCTTGTGTTGAGAGGGTCAAATTAACCTGTTGACTAAAAATCAAGAAAAATATATCATGGGGATTTGTAGTTAAAGTAAACCCTAATCAAGTATTATTTTTTGAACCAGGAATTAGTAAAATTCAAACCCTAGTTGCAATCAAGATGGGACATTGGTTACGATACACATAAAACCAAAATATGTTAACTAGCAAACCTTTTTGACCCACAGTATATTCAATTAAAAACACTTCAAAGATTAGATATTTGAAGATAAATCTGATAACTTTTATTGTTTTCTGTTGCAAATATTCTCTCATTTTGAATTTAATCCCTTCATCATGTTCCAAAAACTTGGAGGACACTGCATGTTCATCACAGTGCTACAATTCCTTTCATTGTACTACACTCAATAGGCAATTTGGAGCTGAGGACACTGAAATTTTTGACAATGAACCTTTCTCATTTCTTATGATGATTGCATCTATCAAGCCACACAAAAGAAGTTATTACAAAAAAAGCACAACATGTACAAAAACTGTTCAGATTTTTTTACTTTAAAATGGGTCAGTTTACCCTGTGACATAACAGGAAAGTTAACTGAAACAGAAACAGCTGCTTTTGAGGCTTTAAACTGATTGTCGACAATGATAATATCATAAGTCACACAATATTAATCAATCAGTCGATAAATCAAACAGTCTGTCAATCAGTCAATCAAGCAAAAATTACATCATGCCAAGTTATTAGAAATGTTACCAAAGTCTTTTTACAATAGAGTAGGTCAGTGCCATACTCTACAACTCCTCAACCTGGAACAATAACTGGCTTTGGTCTTAAAATCTGAGGAATCTACAGATCTGCTCTACGGTAGGGGGGACATTTTTTTGGTTTCACACCCCCGTTTTTTAAATTTGATTGATTTGATGATTGTTACTGCGTTATTGTTGCAATGTGCTCAAAATGTCCCAAAAGTGGGGTGCTGGTTTGGTGGAGTGGTTAGCAACCAGGCACCCCATGTATTTTCCGCCGGTCCAGGTTCGAATCCCGCCTGTGACGAGTTTGCAGAGTGTCTTCCCCTACTCTCTCACCCCCTTTCAGAAGCCTATTGTCTCTCTCCTATCAATAAAGGCACAAAATGCCCAAAAAATACATTAAAAAAAAAAAGTCCCAAAAGTACTTTTATACACATTGAAATCATTTAACCCCTTGAATATTATGAATATGACAGGTGTTTTTGTCTTTTTTTGTCAATAAATGTGTCAGGGAATGACCTTTGAGTACATTTTTGCACGCTTTTTTACTGAAAAAAGAGATTATAAGATTTAAACATCATTGACACAGAAAATACTGATAAACCACCTATAATTCATTCAGGTATGGCTTACTGTATCTTCTCACTCTCTCTGGCTCAGTAAGCTCACTTACTTGAGTTACAGTAGTTTCAATCGTTGTTTTCTTTCACCGCAGCTTGGTGTTTTAGGAAGGGTTCCCGTCTTCTATCAGTTTCCCCTCAGCATCCTTGTAAGATCCAAAATTTGACCAGACTTCAAACTTCAGGGGGAAAATGTCCACTATAGTGTTTGTGTGGGCACCAACCGCCAAAACTTTCGCTCTCAGACGCCAAACTATGCAAACTGTGCATGCGTGCATCAGTTCTGGCTTTTCAAGGCAATGAGCAGTGTCATAGTACATAATTTCACAGTGTGGTGATCCAACAGGGAATGGTTACACTGTCAGAAATTTTAACCTCGGTTTACCATTTTACCGCTGTTGGTAAAAAAAAAGCTGTTACATCCCTAGTCCAAAGTAAACAGACATGTTGCAACCTTAAAAAAAGCACAGTACAGTATTTAAATATTGACTGATCTTTATTCATATTGAATTAAAAATATACTTTTGACAGAGTCATGTAACAAAACAGAGGGAATACGTATTTAAATGTTCTAGCTTGGGAAATGTGTTGATCAACAAGTGAGGAAAAAACATTTCAAACTGGTAATATTAGACAAGGTATGATTTATAAAACTCAGATCCCAATCACTCAGATGAGTCAAGACAAAGCAATGATATACATGATCCATTTAAAGGTTTTAAGAAGAAGCTTTCAATCAGACTTCTATAATAAACACACAGAAGCTTGTCAAACTGTCCCTTTAAACAAAATGTAAATCCATATTTTATTCAATGACAGGACTGACACCAGAATCATCAGTGAAAATGCCCTCACACTTATCTGTGGTGAAAATGCATTAAGCCCATATTGTTACATTACACAGAATAGGAAAAAGTGAACATCTGAAAATTGGTAATTTTACTGACTTATGTCTTTGCATTTGTAAACAAATAAATCATCAGTGTTTTTATATAAATCTTAAACAATGCACAGGTTGTTTCTCTATATCTCTGAATAAATGTCCTAAGTTTTGCTGTCTTGTCCTCCTGCTTTGATATTCTGTAAAAATGGGTATGTTAAGATTAACTAACAGTCCTACAATCTCTACAATCTTTTCTGTAAAAGACTTTTTGTTGACCTGTAACTGGTCAGCTAACCAACCAACCATTGAACCCCCTCTTATGGAAATTGTTGCTAAATAACAATTGCTAGCTTATCTAGCTAACAGTTGCTAGATACGTTTTTGCTCAATGAAATTGTCCTCTTAAACAGAAGGTGTTATTATAATGCCGGCACTATCACCCCCTTAAACATGTAGAAAACCTGAGCTGTACTACTTCAGCCCCTAGTCAATAATAATTCAGAGATAAAATCTATGCTTCAGCCCTGCTTAGGCAGGAATGAAAAAACAGTTGGCTAACTGGAGAAAAAAAAAACAGCAAAGCAAACATGTTTTGATGGTTTTAAGGTCCAGTCAGTGACCTTATGAAGCATTTATGTTAGCTCAGTAAAATACAAATTTTTGGAAGTTAGAACATATATGTTTCAATGTTTTTCAAGACAGAGAAATGCTGATTTTAGCCAGGAACTTGAATAATGGTGTTATATTATAATAAAATGGGTTACTGTTCTTAGCAATATGAAACAATTGCATCAGTTGTATGATGCAAAAGTATGTTTCGAGACTTATTGTTCCTTTCATTCATAATAATATTCACTCTTTTTAAGGACATACCTTTATTTCAACTTGTTTAAATGTATTTACATGCATTGCCACATGTAAGTGGTCATTCATCACATTGCTCAATCCGATTATCATGACTGTAGGATATTTGTGGTATTGCTTTTATTGAGGTTTTTGCATTGCTCTGTTAAGTGAACAATCAACAACTTATAAGAAAATATAGAACATAAAATGTGACTGCATCAGTACCTGCTAATTCCACTCATCATTGAAGGGTGATTAGCATGGGCAGCAAAAGTCTTATCAGGCATCCTTGCAATCTGTACAATGTGTGCTGGAGAAAAAAAAGTTTATGAACTTTGCATTGTTTTGTTCATCCTAAGAATGTTCACAAATAAAGGTTATATTTATATTTTTAAGGGAAAATGTGAATGGCATCAGTATAGGTTATGTTAGAAGCACAAGAAACTGCATGTCAGACAACTTCAGTGCAGCCACTACAATGCTTCCAACTTTTATTCCATCCTCTTTTCTACTTTATAAAATGTAATTTTAATATTTCTAATCAAGTTGATTCTTAAATTGTTTCTTTTTACAAAGAAAATAAAAAAAATGAGAGTGTTAAATGCCACCTTTTAACTGCGTAGTCCTAGCTAGCAACTTTTTTGCACCATTCTTTTTAAGATGTACTATTGGCTTTAAATGCTCCAGTAAAGGATTTAAATTCTTATTTTATTCTTGAGGAACGAATGTTAAAATATCTATGCTTGAGTTATTCACTGAGCTGATTTTAAACATCTAGCAGAAAACCTATTAAAATCCCTCAGACTTAAAGATGAGGTAGCCAAGCACACCAAAAACCTAACTCATTTAGGTGTTTTATTATTTTTTACTGATTAAGTCATTGTTGAATTACATTGTATGTGTACCTCTATTAATTCAGAACAAGCACTTTATGCAGAAGACAGCTAATATAGGCTTACACATACTACATACATACATCTGAACATTTTACAGGGAAATGTATGCATTAAATATTAACCAAATGTTGGTTAAATTGAAGGTTATTTAAAAATTTCCTATATCCTAGTATGTTTGACTGTTAACATCCTGTCTTATGTGTCTGTTAAGCTAAGATTGCACTTAAGTTGAATTAAAAGAAATACAAAGTTTGTCTCTCAAAGATCTTTTTCACTCTCCACAAGAAACCCTCTAATCTGGGCTGTATACTTGTTACATAATACATCCTCAGGAATAAACCAAGCATTGTCGCTGACATTATTTGTGAACTGAGAGTTTACTAAAAGGTGGCATGTTCATCTGCCCCCTGAGCCCCTTCAAACAAAGAAAGTCAATATTCAAACAGGATTGAGCCCATCAACAGGAATTATCTTCTTGTCTTGTGAAGATGACCAAGGATGGTGGGCTTAACAAAGAGTCACTTGTAATCTCCTTTATAGCAGCAGCAAAAGAAGAAGTCAGTTTGGTGTTAGGGTTAGCATTGGAATCAATTTGCCACTTGATTTTCTACATTTCTGTTTTTATTCCTACTTTTCATGTACATTGGTTAGGAGAAAATCATTTTCAGTTTTTTGTATGTCTTGTAAAAATACTATAAATTGTCAATCAAAGCAACTTTGATAGCTGCTAGCTTGATTGAAAGGAATTTTTCACACAGCACCACAGGAAAATAGAAGGGCATGATGATTTAGGTGTCAGTCTGAACAAATGATATAATTTAACACCAAAATGTCTTTAAATGATCCGTATACGTTGCTAAACTTTGCCCGGACAACCTCTTAATATCTAAACCTTATGAAGCCAATAAAAGATAATCTACTAACCTCTGTACAAGCAAACATCAGTAGTTTAAATGATCAGTCCAGCCCATTCACACTGTCCTCACTGTTCTCGTTTAGACACAATGAACCCACTTTGGGGGCAGAAACATGATATTGCTACACCATTCAAACAGTATTGCCCCAAATGGATGCAGAGCTGGACATGATGTTAAAGTAAACAATGACTGAGCTGAGCGCAGTGCAAATGGAAATAAAACTTCTTAAGGAGATATATTATAGGTCTTTCAAACTCAGCATAAAAAGTGATACTGGTGAAGTCAAAACAATAATTAAGAAAAGATTGAGAGAGACTGTGAGATGTTGAATGTTCATCAGTATTGCAACAGCATTTTTAAGTGTGTACAAAATCTTTAAAAAAATCTCAAGAGGTAAATAATACTGAGAGAGCTGTGGAGGAATGTGAAGGTATAATACACTCAGTAGAAAAGAAAAAGAATAATAAAGATTCACTCTTACAAAGTGAGCGAGAGCAGAGGTCAAAACACAAAATTCACCAAGATGTGCTATAAACACAATCACACAACCACGAGGGAAACGATGAGGTGGGGGTGACAAGAGACCCTGCAAGCGTTTTTAAAATCAGAGTTCACTCTTCAAATGACATTTACACTGTATATATATTTGTATACATACAGAAAAGGTATTCCCCAAAATTAATCAGAAGGTATCACTAAAATGCAATGATGCATCAGGAGAAATAAAACAGCTGAGAAAAGAAGAATCATTGTCCTATTTACAGATGCATTTATCCACCTTTGACCTACCTATAAAAATACTATCCACTTTTTTATTTTGAATGTAATTCTTTATAGTGGTAAAACTGCTGAGTGACCCATTTGGAAAACAGACAATGTATCCCATTAATAGTTTTCCCATCATTACAGAAGATTGTAAACTGTGCTTACTCAACCACTGTCATCTGGCCCACTTCTCATGGCATGGTAGAATATACATATATGATGCAGTGTAAAAAAAGAGTGACAGCCTTACACCGATTGATTATATTGCAGTGGTAGACAGATATTTATGTTTACATTTAGAAAATAAAACTTTCGATGATGGATTACTCATTGATAGTTGTTTCCCCTGTTTGGATCCAATACAGCATCAGTCATATTAAAGATGACATATCAGAAGAAAACACTATTTTGTAGATATATTTGAGTGCCTGGACTTCCTACAGGCACACAAAGGTGAAATAAGTTATCCCAGTTTTATTGTTTGTGGTCTATGTCTCAAAATATGAAATATTCACGTCTGATCTCCCTATGACACCAATGAGTGACTACCATGCCTGCCCCTCGCTGTAAGTCCATCCACTGATCTTCCCCCACAGCTGTATTTGTGTTGATGCATACCTGAGAAGAGAGGGGCGGCATAGGAAGAAGCTCACTACCCTGGAAATGAAAAAAACAACCTGAGGACTACCATGGTCTAGTCTAGGAGAGGTGAGGAATAAGACATGCCCACCCACCCACGTCTTCATGTCCTCCCAACATCACCATTTTTTTTAACTTTCAGTGGTATAATCATCAAAAGTAGATTGTATGACTGTGAATGCCATACTGGAATTAAATGAGTAAAAACTTATTAATCAGCATTATCATCTTCATGATTCAAACAAACATACAACATCCTAAAGAGTAAGAGCAACGTATTTGATTGGTCCAGCCTACTGTCACCTAGAATTTCAACTACTCCTGCAGATAGCCGTTGGGGAGAAGGTCCGTTTTGGTCACCGTGTAGCTTTGTGTCAATGATGGCACCACGTCTTCTGCCCACAAAGCTCAGCGACGTGGTTACATCTAATTGCCGTAGCAACAGTTAAATGCAGAGCTGGCAATTTTAACAAGCTACAAATTTGTTATAGAGGTTCAAATTTTTGTTAACACTTCCTGTGAAGTCCCTCTTTATTGTGCATTGCAATCATTATAATCATGCTTGTAAGATATTATAATATGCTTGCTTTGATGTATAATCATGGTTTTAAGCAACTGTAATGTACAATACTTCATAATAGTGATTATTATTAGCCAATGTATTTTTTTATTATATACTAAACAAACTTGTGGCATTGTAGGATGCATAAAGCTATTGGAATATGAAAATTCGCATTGTCTCAAGACAGCAAACCCGTTACAGTGTTAAGTATTTAAGAATGATTATTGAGTGAGGTAAACTATGATAGGTCCATCACACATCATAAACGCCATTATATCTTCACTTAAAGTCATTGTAAATGGTCATTAGTAATAAAACCTTGCTTTATAAGCAGATAAAATGTATTACAAGATGGTTAAAAGTCAATTTAGTGCTCATTGTAAACCTATACTACTTGTTTAACTCCTTTCAAAAGTGCTTTACATCTAAAAGTTATTACCCTAATCACTGCAAATAAGAACAGACGGCAGTGCAAATGTAAATATTACAAAGTGCTGAACAGTGTGTCAGATTTACTTTTTGAAGCATTAAAGATATATATTATTTTGTGTAGTTATGTGCACAATATTGCATACAAATGATGTTTAAAACTTTTCATATACACTGAAATTATAATACCTGTCATGACTGTTACAAAGAATTATACATTATTATGGCTGCTTATTACTATGATTATACAGCATGATAACCGCATTTTAATGTCTTATATATAAATTCCATAATATGTTCAGAATTTCATGTGTCCCACCTGCAATGGATAATTACGTTGTACAAAAAATATTTATTTATCGGTCACAGCTTAAAGCAGCTTTAAGCTTTTAAAAATTACACAGCTTCAAAGGCTACTAAAGTCTTCCTGTCTGATAATCTACACACATTACTGAGGTACATCTGAGGAACGCCAGTTTTCCAAAGAGTGGCTGAAAACTATCAAGTTAACTGGTAATGGCTCAGCTGCAAGGCACCAGTGCTCTTGAAAGTTTTCCAGAATCACTGACCCTGCCTAGTATCTGTGAAGAGCAGTTCATGTGAATATTCTGATAGAAATATGTGGGATGTATTACCTTGGACCTAAATGTCCAAAATTTGGATCATAACTAATCAACAATACAACTATCTTTCCATCTATATGGATTTTGGAATGCGGTGGCCTGTCTGTCTCTGCATGTACACCCAGTGATTGGCTGGTGACCAGTCCAGTGTGTTTGGATATCCTACAGGTAATCATGATAAAAACTGTTACGAGCCAGTTTACAGGACTAAAACCCTCTTTCTGATCCATTTCATATTTCCACCAAAGCTCGCCAGTCACAGGCAACTATGTTGAAAAATGCTAAATAGGTATGATATGTCACCTTTAATTTTCAGGAAAGTAATATTACTGATGCTGTAATTATTCATGTCATGGAATGAGTAATCCAAGAATAATAAAGTGAAACAGAGCAAACTCTATCGATAATGCATGTCCCAGTTCAGTGCTAGAGCCTCTGAAGTCCATCTGGGCTGTTTGCATCTATAAGGTCCAACACGGCTGTCCCATTTCAAAGGTCCCCCGAAATATAACTCTAACCTGAGGTCTATTTTATTCAAAATGTGTGGAACAGTTGTGCTGCTCTCATTTTGTCACCTCATGTTTTAACTTTGCTTTTCAACAAATCTCCCAAGTGTGACACCGTTGTTCAGGTTCTGTCTGGACTTCACTTCCTCTGATGGGAAATTATCAAGCCCCTGAGCTGGGACATAGCTTGTAATTGCTTAAAAGTTAATTAGAGAAGATGACAGACATAAGATGATGAAGCCTTCAAACTGCATCTAAAAAAATCTGTCACCAAAAAGACACCCTGAAGTACAAAACAAGGATAAAGTCATTACGTTGCACACCATTTACAAAGCTCATGTTAACATGTTTTAAAATACAATAAACCCCCAAAACAAAGCAGAGGCACAAATAAATAAAAGTGTTAATATGAGGATTTACTGGATGAGCTGTCAGTATTGAGAGGATTTATTGTGCTCCTTTATTTAAGAACTGTACCTACAGTATGAGGTGTAGCTTTACACAGAGGAAATCCTTTCACAAAGCGGTCTCACGTTAACATTTGACCACAATCACTCCCCCCTTTTAGATTGCTTTAGTCTTTGTTCGTATTCGCTCCACATATAGCTGCTTTTTTCAGTTTTTACTGCTTCAACTGCAGAACAGTGTTTGCTACATACAATTCAATAGTCACACATGAGGAGAGAGAAAGAATGGCAATCAACTTTGGTCTCCTCTGCCAGTTACAGTGCACTTACACCCGCTCCCCTGCTAGCTTTTGTAACATTGATGCATTGGTCGGGTAACATTTCTGGAATGCTAATACCTTAGTTTAACCCCAGCGCAGGATTACAACCTATTGCCTGTCGTCAAGCGTTCCTTGGCTGATGCTTTGGGGGAAGGGGCTGAGTAACATGATTTCCCCACTGAACAACAAGGGAAAGTGGATGAATTAGCATTCAAAAAGCTAAAAGCCCCTCGTGATGCTTGCCGGCTGAGAGTGCCAGCAGGTTTTCTCCTTTAGAAGATTGGCTTTATTTTTCCATAGAGATCCATTACGGAGCCTTTGGGTGACTCTCCACTACCATCATTGCACTTCAGCACACAGCCATACAGTAGTCTACAAGCACTACAGCTAGGATGTTCTGGATAATGGTAAAAAATAGACTTACATAACTGACTGTTCACTCTAAAAAACAAAAACATAGTGCAGGTATTTACACAAAGATACAAGTTTAAGCTTGAGGTGGTAAACCTGAAATCAGCTGAAGTGCTAAAGTGAAGTGAGGATCTGATGGGAGACAGGGCCAGCTCGACTAAATTACAGAATTAATTGTGCATGTGATGGGGAAAGAAAAACATTTGTGTATGTCTTTTAGATTCAGAAAAAAAACATGTTTATTATCAGCACAGTTAGGCACAAACCTCCTGTCTAAATCTTTTACTATTTTATGTTTTTTAATCAAACATTGATGTTGGTCACCTCCCATGTTGGTGAGTCGGTTAAATAACGTTGAACTCAAATTGAAGAACAAAAAAGAATGTCATAAGCACAGTACAATACTCATCTGTTGAGTTGTAGAGCATTTTTTTTATCTTCCTGAAGTATAGCAATTATGGTGATAGGAGTTTTGTACCCAACAGGGATGATAAAAGTGTTGTTGAAAAAAAATAATAAAACACAGACACAAGCATGTACTTGGAAACTACAATTTGCCTTTAAGGACTTTCATCACCTTGATAATTATTGAAATTCTAGTTGCCATCACAATAGTATTTTTTTCTTAAATTGTTTAGCTCTTCTACAGAGGTCATTTGTGATGAGCACCTGTGTTACAGTTTGGAGCATTTAATAAGGATCTCTACTTTGGGCAAACTTAAAATACATAAAGTAGTTTAAGGACGGGAATCTGGTGCAGCCTGTTTTCTTAATCAGATTTAAGAGTTTGACTGTCCATCTGCACTAATCATATATTAAACAAAATTCACTTCTAAGCATCTACCTCTGTGAAAGTTTAATTTTGTTTAATGGGTATCAGATAATATGAATCCAGAAGTAGCAGCACATCTGATATAGGCAAGAATCTAAAATGTACCTCCCTTCGTTTTAGCTTCATCAGTACATTCTGCTCATACTCGACGTCACTGGAACTTATACACTGACCAATCATAACCTGGAGGCTTCAACAAAGAATATTAGTCGTTTCAGATTTCAGCTGTGCACCCACTGTGATATTGCCACTAATCCGTCTTTCACTGTAGTTTTATTTCAGTGGGTTTGACTGCCCTCTATGGTGTGGTAGCTTGTGCCTCAGCTGGAGCTTGGCTGGATGATTATTATTCCCCATAAAACCTGAGAGAGGGGAAAACACTGTGCCAGGGAAACATCTGGGATTTATGAAGTAAATCAGCAGCACTGCTGGTCTGACTCAATCTGCCAGGTATTTCCAGTATAGAGGTTGAGTACCAGCGGGTATGCATCAGTATTTCAGTTGTAAAACATGCTCAGCCGTAAGTTGGTGTCCATGTTCGTACTGTTATCTCCTACGATACAAGGTTGATGGCATGGAGAAGGGCTCATGTCAACATAGATAAGGATGATTTTAAATAGAGGAGCATGCCACTTGTATAAAACCAAGCTTTTTCAACTCTCCCCCTGTTATCACAGAAAAAATATCAACCAGCTGTCTTGAAATATAAGCCTGCAATCATTGTTGTCATCTTTGCCTGGGAATTTGCAAACAGATCCTTAATTATTTTGACATTGTGGGGAAGAGCATAAATATTCTAATTTGAGTGAGCTGCTTAAGTTTTATTTGGTGAGAAAGGATAAGATTATGTACTTTTTACACCTTGACAGCATTTTTTTGTGCTTTACTCAATCAGTTTAAATAAGTAAATCACTGTTATTGTTCCAGAGCTGATGGAGACATGGACAGAAACAGTGTAGTAATCATTTTATAAACCTAATAACATACTTAACAGTTGAGTATTTCAAATAAGATGAAAAATAAAACTATCAGATAGAATACTGCATTTTAATGTTTATTGCAGTGTTTACGCTGTCCTGGGGTTATAGAGGTTCTGGTTAGAGGTTAAGGATGAAGTATCAATCTATCATGTCATTATATTGTTTGTTTCTACTCTTTTGAAAGCATTCATGGGCGGTCTATTTTATAATAACACTGACATAACATTTTGCTAATTTTGAAATGCTTTACTTTATATTGCATAACCCCAAATTTTAGCCACAGTTGTAGAGGCTCAGTATCAACAAGATAAGATGTCATAAACCTAGGGTGCTAGACTGCATTGTAATAACACAAAAAGCTGCTGAGAGAAAATAAGCAATTGCTTTCAAAGCTTCATTTTAACATGAGACACTGCACCAAAGCATGCTCTTGCATGTGAATGGTGGTAAAACCAAGATGAATGATGATAACAAACAAAATCTGAAAAATATACTTTTGCTGTTTCTTTAAGATTTGACCACTTACATGGTTTGTGAACTGTATGTCTAAAACTAATGGTAGCCCACATGTAGATTTATCCATTTTATTTTCTCAAAATCAAATGCTTCTTTTTTACTGATCAGAACAAATAATATACACTGATGTTGATCCAATAAAGTCATATTGCCAAATTTACTGGGGTTCTTTTACGTATTAGGTTCGAAGATAAAAAATAAAAGCAAACTACATTAAAATTGATAATGAAAAAATTGCAATCTCATACCATGTAAGCTATATTGTTATATATGGAACCCCAAAAGATTAAAATTTAAAGAAATAAAAACAGCATTTTGAAATAAATACCATTTTGATAAACAACAGACAAATATTTACTTTAGCCACTGAATTGTAAAATAAGGCAATGTTATTGAGAAATATGTTTTACTATTTTTTAACTTGAAATTATTATAATTAAATATTTCAGAATGATTTTTTTTTTTTAACAATTTCATACTCTGCAGGAGTGAAGTCAATCGATTGGATCTTAACATAAGGCCTTCACCTCAGCCTGAGAATGGATTGCAGCAGCAGCGTGTTTTTGATGAGGTGGTGTATTGATGTACTGGGTTTCGTACACCTAGACACCACCTCATCAAAAACACGCTGCTGAAACCATTGTTGGGACTAACGGCGTTACAAATAAGGGCATTACTAACGGCGTTACTTTTTTCAAGTAACGGGTAATCTAATTAATTACTATTTAAACGCTACAAAGCCGTTACTGTTACTGACAGTGAAATGTGGCGTGTTACTTTGCACCAATGTCTAGCAGCTGTTAGAAAACTTGATGCCAGAATTGTTAGGTCCGCCTATTATAAGTGACTTTTGGCTTCTTCTTTTTCTAACTTGCATGTGTGTATTGAGACTTGTTGTGCCCTCAAACCCAGGAGGAATTTGGTGCATGATATACCATCAATATAAACATAAATGTTGAATAAGTAAATTGAGAGCCAAAAAAGAAGAAACATGACTTGAAATTGAAATGTAACGTGGACTGAAATTAGAACATGCTTCGTGAAGGTCTCTCTCCTCAAAAATGCTCATTTCAATCGCACAAACTGGCAACACGGCAGCAACGGCAAGTCCGGAGCGGACTGTGGAATTAAAACAGGCATTTTCAGGATGAAAGTAAAAAGCAAGAACACACATATGAAGTGTAAATTATGTCCCAAAGCAAAGTGTTTGTCCAATCACTTCACTGGCTCCACCTTATGTGCTTTGATTGAATGACCAGGCCCTTCTCCTGAAAAACGGCGTTATAAAATTTGAAATTATAAATAATGTTTTTTTTTTTATTCTATAAAAGCTTGGAATATAAATGAAAATACATTATTCTAAACAGTATGGATTTGTTGAAATAATCATTATGAAATATTTCATCATAATAACTTGATGTTCAAGAATAATAAAACATATTTCATAACAATACTGCCTCATTTTACAATATAATGGCCATATTATATACTTGTCTTTTATCAAAATGGAATTTATTTCAAATGCTGTTTTTATTTATTTAACTGGAATCTTTTGGGGTTCCATAGGTATGTATTGTGAATGATGCTCCCTGACCTATAATTTTAATATTTCTTTATGTAAGTATGCTTCTTTTGTTGATAAATTACCTAATTAATCATAGCACAAAGCAAGTGTAAACTACTGTACCACATCATTTAGAGTCATAATGCATGAAAAATAACTAAAATGGTGCTTAACACAGAATAACAGCACAATCATTTGGCTGTGTTTTGCATTAAGTGCTGTTTAATTACCAGCTCCAGGCAAAACCAGGCTCCAAGGTCATTTGATAACAGATGTTAGTGGTCTCTGTCAAAGTTAACTGTGACATCTGGCAGTTTTTTGAATAAGTTTAGAGAGTTTGCTCTTCATGGAGTCAATGATATCTGTTATGTCTCATTATAGAAAAGGATTTTGTTTTATGTTGTATTTGAGCAGACATTTTCGGGTAGTAGAAAGTGGTGACTGCTTGGACAAAATGAATGTTCTATTTTTTTCAAGATATAAACTATGTTGAACACAGAGGAGTAAAGATGTATTATTCTCGTCCTTTTATGCAGTCGGAAATCTTCCCAGACACAGATTGGTCCACAGGGCCCTTTTTCTGGGACTGTGTCTGTCTGGTAATGACGTGTAATTGGCTTATTTACGGCTCTGCAGGGTGAACCTCTTCAACATCTCTACAATTCTCATTCCTGGCTGGGTGTGTGCTGTTTTCTAAAGCAGTACAGGACAAGGGGACAAAGAAAAAGATCTCTGGTGATTTTAAAGAACAATAAGAACAAATATATGCAAAATATATTTATGGTACTATGCATTTACATGACCTTATCTATGGTGCTCTGCAAAGCGTTTTCTATTTGTAGAACCTCCCTGACAGTGACTTCTTACCCCCAGAAGCATCAGAGGAATCAGTACTTAAGGTGGCAATACTTAAAATGAAATACTCTTGTAGTACTGAATATTGACCATAGATTATAGCCAGAAAATTCTAATTTTTTGGAGCTGAAATGTTTGTTTCACTTTTGGCTAAAATCCATAAAAATGAAAATGTCCATAAAATTCAACATATAGATTTTTTGGATCTCATTTGATACATTAGGTATTTTTGGCAACTGATAATCTATTTGAGTACATTTTTATCATTTATCTGATTGTATTCAGATGTTTTTTTTGTAATTTGTTGATCATATTGAGTAGAAAGAGGCATTATAAAAGTATGTATCAAATATGATACAATTGGCTTTATAGGGATAACATATCGATACCAAATAACTACTCTGACAGTTGTTAGGGTTGAAGTATTTGTGCCTTTCTACTCACTGTTTTCAGACCGTGTCAACACAGAACTACTTTCCATGTCATGGGCCACCAATAGGATGAATAAAACAAGACACGCTCCGAAGCCTACTTTTGTCTTCATTTGTAAATGATATCCTGTAAATATATGAAACTGTCTCTCTGGTGTCAATTTTAATAAGAAAATACTTGTAATTTTAACTCATATTCATCAAAGTATCATTAAATCGACACTTTGAGACATTTTTGTAAACTGGGTCCATTCAGTTCAAAGAAAACCACTGATTCATATGAGCAAATAATATTTTTTTTGTTACCAAGATCAAGAACCAAATCTACAGTGGATGGAAAAAAGACACATTCTTTGAGTTTATATGATCCAATACAAAGCCTTTTAAAGAAATTACTTGGGTGGGTCTCTTATAAATATACTTTAAATTCTCAAAAATGTTGAGTTCTTAATGATTAACTGATTCTTATGATGATTCTACTTTTAAAGTAGCCCTTATTCACAATCAAAGCCAATGTGTCAACAGGTAGGGGGGAAACTATCACCTTACATTCCTATTTTTTCAATACCCACCCTGCAGCAACAAAAGGGAAAGAGACATGTTTTCTTCCCTCAAGACCAAGCTACTTTTCTTGAAGAAGTGACTAATGCCAGATCACTTGACTTTTAAATGTAATGCCCATTACTCATGTCAAAAAAAGTTATCTGAATACCTCAACATATTACTTAATAACGAATTACCTCAAACACTGATTATGTCCACAAGACAAGCACCACTAAGAGGACTGGTTTGGTGGCTTGAGCTGGATTGCTGTGGGTGAAAACAGATGTAGTGACATCATTTGAATGATCAGCCATTTTTGATTTACATCCTAGCCTTTCGTATAATCTGTTGAACGCTTCCAACCAGGCACTAGGTTATATCACAGCCTCCGTCCTCCCCCTGCTGACCCTTGGTCTTCGCTACACCAGTGACTGCCATCATCGGCATGCTCTGTCTTCTAGTGCAAGGTCAATTGAGCTTGTCCTCTTGAGCATAATTCAAGTGTCTGTGGCCTTATATCTCCTTGTGTATTTATTTGCCTATGCTCTGATGTATAGCCATTATGGGTGTGTCAAGGCTGCAGGCATGTTAACATGTTTTAGCTATGATATGAGCTGTGAGTGTGATAAATGTCTGAACTCCATTACTGCTAAAGCAACACAACATCTGAGAAGTTGTGAGCAGGCATGCAAGCCGCATCTGGGTTCTTCAGCTTGACTGCAGGTTTGCTGGTGAGTCACAACACAAACTCATGTGTGTGTCTAATTTAAAGAGACTACACATGAGAAACAGCAATATGTGCATGTAGCTGGTGGGAAAATGTGCTAAAAGGACACAGACAGTAATTTATGAATGTACAAATCATAGCGGTGATCTTCTCTTTGGGCTTACCACAGTTTATTTCACCCTTTTGCTCTTCTTATATAAACATCTCATTTCGATCTTTCACTGTTTTGATTTTGTGCCTTTCTGGTACTAAAGATGGCAGGACATTGTGCTCCGGAACAAACCAGCTTTAAAGAGACCTGTCTACTCACGTACGAATGTGTCATGGCCAAGATGGAGCTTAAAAAGAGAGTCTGAATGTCAAGCGAGACTGCCGGTTACTTTTATTGTAGTCCTTCGAGAAATGGCAGACCCTTTGAGTGAGAATAAAAGACTTGAAATCAGACATAACAGGGAGACGTGTTCCGGGAGGGTGCAAGGAGAACCCAGGTTAAGAAGTACTGCATGGAAATGAGAGGAGTGTCAGATATCCCCTAATCTCCATTCCATTTTTCCTCTTTTTATCCCTCCACTGTGCTACAGGTGGGTCACTACACCACAGTGTTCCTCTGTCTGTATGGAGGGGGTGGCAACACATTGCCAGCCTTCATAGCAGCCTCGGAAAGGTACTCCTGGTTTTCGGCCACAGCAGGGCGAATGCGTCCATTCTGCCTGTAGAAGAAGCGTGTGCTGCAGTCTTGTAGGTACTCCGGGTTGTGCATTGAAGACTTGGGGGGTAGACTGTGCTGCCAGTATTCAGGATTGTCAAAAGAGGCCTTCTTGCCTTTCTTATCAAACATGATGGTGTTGCTGGTGACGCCTGAGTGTAGAGTGTGTCCTGAATGCCCCGGATGAAGGGTGTGTGATGGGTATGATGGGTGAGGGATGTGGCCGGGAGGGACAACATATCCAGTGGGGGAGACCGTGTGGCTTGATGTAGATGGGTTGACTGTCTGCGACACCGTCTGGGCGGTGGAGGAACCAGGGCCAGAGATAGAGACTGCACCTGCCAATCCATTCTTGTCCCCAGGGTTGAGGAAGGTGTTTAGGTACAGTGGCTCATTGATGTACTCATCGTCCCCGTGAGCGGACTGGTTCTTGGTGACAATAGCAGCTGTAGGCATGTGCAGGGTGTGGCAACCGGCTCCATCGATCGCTGTGTGGGCATCACCATTCCTACGACGAGTGACGAAGGGGTTTTCTTCGACTGGGTTCAGGTAGTCTGGAAACAGAAATGGGTTGGTTTTATTAACCTTTCAGCAAGGAACTGTCTAATCCACCTTCAGGCCAAATGTGTGCCTTTGGACACATAGATGTTCATTATGTGTATGCAGGTTTTTTAGTCACTGTTAAACATATTCATAACATGATAAGGATGTTGCTATAAAATTTATAATTAATCCGTCAAAATATGCTTATGGGGCCCTGTGTTACCAAAATGATCACACATGGTCCATTGAGGCCAAAATTGCCATATTTGAAACCAGTAAGATAATGATGTAAATAGGGGATCGTTTTTTTGTTGTTGTTTTGGCTTTTTTATTACACTTTTTTTCATATAAACATCAGGGGCAACATGCATTGAACAGGGTCAACATTCTTTAAGCACATACCCTTTTTAATATGAGCATGACTTTAGTTATTATTGACAAAAACAAATAGTTTTATGAAGCTTTTTAGATATGTCTACCTAAGCACTTTATGTTGGCAGCATGGCAACTGTCCTTAAAGCTGGCACAGCACAACAATGCATCTAAATTAATTTTGCCTGTAGTATTTGATATGTTTCAGACTGTATTACTTAAAAAAATCTCAGCTAGCATTTTGATTCAGGAAAATAACTGACTCTTTATTCATATAAATGTTGGTGCTTCAAGTATTCCAGTTGAAATGTAAAGGGTTTGGGCCCTTCTTATGCCCACATCCTTCCCCTCTCAAGTCTCTTAATCCATTTGGATTTTTTAATTGCTTTGTATGCTTCATATTTTATTTTATCCATTTAATATAATTCCAAAAACAAACAAAATCGAAGAATAATTTCTTGCCACATAGCAGCTGAAGACAAGGAAGTTGTTTCCACACAAATACAAGTCAAATCAGATTCTCCTACCTTATTTGTCTTATAAGTTGGACATTAGAAGTTATACCTTGTCTTAATTTTGACTGAGTGCTAGGAGCATGGCGACAAAAAGCATCTGACCCTGATGGTATCTTTCCTCAGAAAGCTGAAAATACTGAGCTACATTGGTTATCTTTGGGACGTGAGGACCTGCAACACAATTAACAGCTGCTCTGGGCACAGGGCCTTAAACTTCAAAAGTGTCATAATTATACACAGGACTGTAGTTGGTGATGTGTGAAAGTAGAACATACTTGAGTATATTACAACTTTAAATAATTTTTCTCATGCATCCACTTTTGTGGCCCAGTGTGCTCTGAAACTTTTTAATAGGACATGAAAGTTAGGAGTACTTGTATTGTGAAAATCTCCCGGTAAATTTAAATTATGGCAGATTAACCTGAGCTGGTCTTTTCTCTCTTGGCAGTCATGTAGCTTTCCTGGTCTTTGTCTCCCTTAGCCCCTCGTTCTGCTAGAAGACCAGTGGGATCTGCACTGTAGCGCTGTCCACTACTATCATCCCCTCCACCTGAGAAGGCACAAAAAGACAGGAAAGAGATGCACTTTACAAACTCTGTTGGCATTAAAGTGTTTGGGCCACTGAGTTAATCTACATCCTCCTGTACAACACAGAATCTTTATGTGACAAAAATAAGGTTCCTGAAAACTTAAGACTTGGAATGCATGGCTAAATTTTTAATGTAGACCAAGTTTGAGTGGTAGACTCCATTTAACCAATAAGAATTTTTAACTGACTGATTAACCAAATCTCCAAAATTGTAAAAGAAGCGGCATGTATTATCTTCTATGTTGGAAAGGACAAAATACAAACTCTTTATTAGTTTACTTGGCTCAAATCAGAGGGACTAACAAAAAGTTTTGGCACAAGGTCTCTCTTACAGCAGTTGTTGTTGGTCATAAAGTAAACAAAGCAGAATCAGTTTGAGATTGGCTTGAATCGAACTTTTAATCCTGCTAAACCATCCTGTGACGCTATCACAGTATGCAGTTTGACCATCATGGGATAGAGTCATATTATAGAAAATGCAGTTCTTATCAAAAACTCACAAACAAAGCACATACCTCTGTTGGCACTTTGAAACATGCACAGCATACAATTTATTTTGAAAATATTCAGAGCACCATTTTTCATTAAAGATGTCTCGTATGTTGTTTATATGTGCCTAGCTTTGCTAAATCTATTACAGTGATTTCTGCATCACATATTTTTCTGCATTTAAAACACAACACTTTATCACTTTTTAATCCAGTGATGTTTCTTTTCCTTAGACTTGCAGAACAATGCAAATAAGGACACTTGACCTTCATTAAACAGGCACTTGAAGCCATTGTATTGTTACAGTGTTGTTTGCACAAATGAAGAATAATGTTTTGTTAATTTTTCCCCCCAGAACAACACATAAAGATTGCTTTTGCCCAAGCAAGGCCACTGCAGCCCTCAGCATTTCTTGTTCACCTTTTTATAGACCTCAGATAATTTCTTATCATTGGTGAACCCCCAGAAGGAATAATTAGAGCATATTAAAGCATTACATTTTTGTTGTTAAAAAGGCTTAAAAAGCTTTTATTTGTCGGTGAACTCCAGAAGAAAATGTCCATTTTAACTAAACACTCTTGACTGCCACTTTCTCTTTTACAGCACAGGGATTACATTAAGAAACAATAATCTGAAGTCTGAATTTTGTGTTTGTGAAAGCATCTAGCAATAGTGTTCCAATCTCAAAAACTGCTCAGTTTGGATACTTGGGCTTGTTTCTCTCAATTCACAGTGTTGAATTCCATTGTTTTTAGTCAATTTGTAAACATTGAATCCAAATGATTGAGTTTGTCAGTGCTATTCTCTGTGAAGCTAAATCAGAAACTTGTTGGTAACACACTGTGCTGGTTTATAGCTTGGTATTAAACTTGTGAAAAGATATAGAGCTATGTGTTACTGCATCATGGGTTAAAAAGATGGTTCACTGTTTTGAAAGCAGTGTTGTATCAGGTTTCCTTCATTGGAAAATTGATTAGCCACAGCATTTTTGATCAGCTCTGCCCCTGTATGAAGAGAATTGGCCCGGGAGCTGGGGTATATGTTGTTGCAGATGGGGCCAAGAGCTCAGCAAATTTTAATGAAGAACTGCAGTGATTGGTTACTGTATTGAACATATTTAAGATGGATTTTTCTTGTCTTTGCAAGGCCCTATGTTTCAGTACTACTTAACTCCCGGCTTAAGGTCACATAGCCTACACAGTGTAATGAAGTGGTACCAAAACAAAGGTGCTTGCTAGTAAAAAAGTAAAACATTACTTCCAATGCAGTCAAAATCATCCCAATGATGACGTTTTTCAAGTTTTTTGTCCCCCTAGAATTTAGTAGCTTACTTGGAGAACATGGTCCCATCTTTGGCAGTGTAAAGTCAAACTTAAAATCACTGTAGCTATTGCTTGAAAAATTGAACTTAATATCATACAGACATATTTCAAAAATACTGAACTATCCCTTTGAAATCATTCAAAAGTTATCCAACTACTTTCAGCTTTAGCTTTGTCTTTTTCTTTCTGTATTCTAAATTGAAAGTATTCTTAATCTTAATTCTGATATTTATCTCGCAGTGGTTCACATATTTCAAGGAAGTTCATGATCATGTAAAACTTGGGTAGAATTCTGCCCCCAAATTTGAGCTGGTTCCCACGACAGATCGACATCAACAACCATTATACTGCTTTCAAACCAACCAGTTAAGTAGCGCTATAGCCTCCACTTTCAAAACTTTCCAAAGCCTTGTTACTTTACCTTGTCCCGTAGTCAGAGCTGAGCCCGCCCCGAGCATACTCGACCTTGGGGAGGCCTGCTTCCTCAGGGTGCCGTTGCAGCGAGGGTCATCTTGGTTCCCTCTGCCAAATCCACCACCAATCTGCCCACCTGAGGCCAAGTCCTGTGGAGGAAGGCAGCCGGCAGACACAGGAGGAACAGAGACCACTCTGGGGAGGGTGGCCAACATGTCTTCCATGCTGAAACTGGGGTCCTGGTAACTGAACTGGGTCTGTGTGGAAAAGAAGTGAGGGAATTAGGACAGGGGGTGAGGAACATTACAGGAAGGACTGTGTTATCCATTTATAGAGTAGAAACAATGCTAACATTTTGAGTTTTGCTATAAATGCTAATGCTTCATCTAGGAGAAGATAGGGTCATTACAAATGGGGAACAAAATACAGCAAACAAATGCAAATAACTTACACACCAATTATGACAGGGGAAAAAATAATCACTAAGCACCACAGAAAATGAAATTATAACATTTATTTGAGTTTCTAGTTAAAAAAAATGAAAAAGTCAATTCACATCTTTTCTAACATTGTTCATCAGTGATATTTAACAGTGACAGGCAGGGGAGATAAACGGCAGTGCCAAACAATAATGCAACAGCATGACTGCCAAGGACATTTTAATTAAAATGATTTTAATTAAAAGGCTTCATGCAGCAAAGCCTTAAAGTAGCCATATCAGTCCTGCCCTGCTGTGTGCATTTGTCTCCACACACAGGTTTTAAAACCTCACAGCATGCTTTCTTCTGAGTTATCTTATTTCTTGTGTCTTCAGCAAGACTGTCTCCTTATAGGGCTGTAGTTGCTTTATTTCCCTTGCCTGGTGTGTGAAAGGTTTGTTTTTATACCATGGACTCTGAAATCTGTTACATTCCTTTCACAAAAGAAAAAAAATAAAGAATGGTTAATGGCCATATTTGCCATATTTTGCCCTGCAAGTAAAAAAAGAAACAAAGCCCATAACAAGCAAACCCAGAAAACAGAAATACAGCAGAACCAAGTACAACAACAGAAGCGCTCCAGGGCTGCAGGGGCGTCTGGAGCAGGGAGGGCACATAGGGGATACAGAAGAGATTGTAGGGTGACAATGTGACATAAACAACATGAAAACATGAATCCATCCTGCCCTGTATGAACAGACAGACTGGTAATGGGGGTGTCTGTGTGATGGGGGATATTATTTTTTGGGTCCCTTATTGTCGAATAAGGGAATTGTTTATGAACCACAGCCTACAAGAGCATTGTTGCTGATCATGTCAACCCCTGCCATTGCTCTAAAAAATAGCTTAGCTGATACTCCATCATCGAGTCTTGAGTAGACTTAATTAAGTCATGTCGATTTGATGTTTGTACCCACATTTGTCTGTAACTGCTATTTTTTTTAAATCCATTTGAGGTCTCTTTAAAGCTGTCTGTACTGTAGGAGCTCCAAGAGACCTACTATTTACATGCAATGAACATAGCCTCACTCATGCCAAGGTCAAACTACCCACATTTTTGCAAGTTACTACGATCTCTTGGCCAAAATAGGTGACCACAGGGCCATACAATGGTGCCCGACAAGAATGACTAGACTACATGTTATGTAATTAAAGAAGGAGGCTTAACACTGAAGACAGCAAGCAAACATAAAGGATATAGAGTACCATACTTGTCTTTCTGAACATCATAATGGTTGATGTGTTAGCTTGATGACAAATGTATGCAGTTACCAAGGTTTGAACAGTGCTTCTGCTATTTCTAGCCAATATTTAATTTTTAACAGTCGGGTGGTAGTTCCCCGACAACACATTAGAAAGGCAGTTGTGTTACGAGCGTAACCAACTTTTTTCCCCTGTTCTTTTAGAGCATAAGGCAACAATTTCAGTCTGTGTACCTCCATCAGTGTCGCACATGCAGAGCTCCCATTGCGCTCAGTGATCAATGTCGGACGTGAGAAACTTATCGTATGAAGAAGAAAAATCTAACATGCATGACTCTCTGTCGTGGAGTTGTGAGGTGACTCAAGTTACTGTTTTGTAGTCGGCCACTTTGACACATGTAGGATCAAACAACTGTTTTTTCATGGCTGACGAGTCCCTGGGACTGTCAGGTGGGATGCATATTTGTGTAGTCTGACCTTGGTATAACACATTAAGGTACAAAGGCTCAAAGGGCTAAATCTCTTTATATGTTATACAGCATAGATTTTTTTAGGGACAGTAGATTTATTTTCTTAAGACAAAGACTTTGCTCAACTATCATTTCCTTTTTTTGTTTTCAGAGCACAAAATTCCAGCCATCAAAAACATTGCTTCTGTTAAACCCAATTCATGCTTGGAGAAAAAGCCTGAAATTATGCATGTGTGGTTGAAATCATCTGTGTTTTTTTTGACCCAAGCTTCACCATAAAATGTAGTTGCTGAACCCTGGTAAATTCCACCACCCCTTCATTGACTTACATTAAACTGCAGTAAAGCTTCCTTCTGTGAAGTGTGAACAAACAGGTCAGATCATTTTCTGGGTTGGCTGCCCTGATGTTTTTGTGGAAACTTCAAAATTGCATGTGTGAAAAGGACCAAGAGATATGATTGACACAATCTGACCCATCTCCACTACTACCTATGACCTCATGAACAGTAATTCAGACAGAAAATAATGTCTCCATGGCTGCTTCGTAAGATTGAATTTAAGTGTAACAAGATAGGAGAAGTTCTTACACCCTGGTCTATCATTACTAAAACAAACAAATAAATATCATCTTGTCTGATTTATGTGCACTTAACCTGAAAGTATAAGAAGCTCCAGGCTTTTATTTTATTTATCAGTATTCTAAGAAAAAAACATCTTTAACCTTGCAACAAAAATAAGAAAAATTAAAGATACCTCAAAGTGACTTATTTACTCCATATTTGAAACAAGGTGAACTGAGTGAGAAAATTTCACACTTGAATGTTAAGATGAGCCACACAAAGTGCCCTTGATATAAGATCTATTAATTTATTTGTTAAAAGAGGGAAGAACTTTTATCATAGCCAGTGGTAGATTAAAATGGGCAAAGGACACCTTGTGAGTAACTCTAAACAAGTGAGAGAAGGATTGAAATTCCTGACAGCAATTCTTGAAAATAACAACTTATTTTCTTCTGAAAAATATCACATTACTTTTGGGTTATTTAAATTTTACAAATATATAATCTCTCACCCCCTGAGATTCACTGAACAGATTTAGAAAAGGAGTCATGTCTCTCATTGGCATTCATCAGGCAGTTTCATCCTGACACACACACAGGGGGGATGCTTGAATACAAAATGGCTGAGTTGCCTGGCTGTGTGACTGTTTTTGTGATAGATTTAAGTCCAGAGAAAGACGTTGAACATTGGAACAGTTGAAGAACGGGGGGAATCTGGCTGAAAACACCAATTTTGAAGAAGGCAATTACCATAGCTTTACAAACAGAGACAGAGCAAGGAAAAGTGACAGAGAGAGTAAGCAACAGGGAGACGAGAGAGGAAGAGAGGAAGCTGTGCGAGCTCATTTTAAGATCTCAACTGTTTGAGCTGAAACAAAAGAGTCCTGCAGTCGACTCCATGCTGAGAAAACTCATTTCGACATGCTTCAAGGTACTTCTGTGACTTCATATTGTATATGATTTCATCTTTAATAAGACCACTTCACTGCTACAGTTAAAGGTAATTCTAGTATAAAAGATGTGTAAATAAAAACTAGACAAAAACATTCTAATCAATTCTACAAGTGTAAGAATAGAGCAACCATTCTTTGAGATTGATATAAAGACTAGCTTCATTTAAGTTTGCTAACTGAAATGCATAATGTGATTTTAAAGTGCGTAAAGACAGAGAGAGACCAAGGGTCGCCTATGCTCGCCCTTCATCCTTTATTTTAGTTTAAGTTAAAGCTTGGGTTGGTAATTTTGGAAAACTAGCATGAATTTGAATGTAACATCTCCTTAGGGCTTCGCCTAGCCCCTCCCACCCCTTCTCCAAAATGAACCAGAAGACTGATTCAACTCCAAACCACCCCCCAGCACAATGTTTATGTTTTACACTACACCAAGTCATGTCTCAGTCAGTGGTAAACAAACACCAAAACATTATCACAGTAAAGTTAAAAAACAAACAAACATGGAAGTTAGTTAGTGCTCACAACTCGATGTTGATCGAGGTATAGGTAGTTCCTCTGACATTATCCACATAGCTGTCAAGTCTCCCGTTTTGGCCATGAAACTACTGTATTTTACATATTTTATCCTCTTTCCCCATGACCTCCTGTATTATTATTCTCCCATAAATCTCCGGTGTGATAATATAATACTAAAAACATTCCTTTGCCTCTCCAAACTGAGCTCTGTCACTAGCCTGAATGGGGCACTAATGCTCCAAAATGATGGATGCCAACTGCCGTAAAATCGAAGAAGAAAAAACCTCGCGAGGAGGTCCACCTGCAGTAGCCTGGGTGGCAGCTGTCGCGGGATTAGAGCCAACAGCAGAACAAACTATGAAAAACAAAGAGTTTATTTTAGATTTCTTGTACACCTGTCTTAAAATGTGAGGGATACTGGAGCTTGGTTGGGGCTGTGGGACGGCTCACGGCGGGCTTCCCTTATGTTCAAAGCCAAAACTTGACAGGTAAGCATTCTCCAGCGGACCTGGATCCCTCTCAGCTTGGCTTCACATACAGAATCAGAGTCTGTGCACACCGGCAAAATGTACGCGCAGGAGGCGGGCAGAAAGGCGATGGGGTTTGATTGGTTTAACAATGTGGGTTTAACCTGTTTTATTACAGCTGTAGATAGCTGATACTTTTCGCTCTATTTTAAGAAAACGTAATGAAATGATTGCCATTGGGTCATAAAGACCATTTTAACCAGAATTGCAAAAAGTGTGTCTAAATCAGATTACCAACCCTGTTTTTGAGGACTCCATTTAATGAAAAGGGCATGCCTGTGTTTACTGAACATCAAACTAGTGCCCCCATTTCATGGATGTTTTTTTTCCATAATAAGAGATCGTTTCTTACTTCCTACTGCTACTGGCTCCTACTTTGTATTATTTGCAATGCATTCTGGGATCGCTCTAAACGTGAATAGGGAGGGTCACTTGAAGGGGACCTTATTTCTCTTGAGATATGTATCCACAAAGCAGAGGTATTGGTTTTTGTTTATTAGACACACCTGACGTAGTGCAGTATTTGTTAAACAGTCTTCAATTTTAAGAGGCGCAATCAGTGAAGACAGTCAAGAAGAAAGTAGATCTCTATTCAACTTCTAAATGTTCAGTTGGCTTTTCCATGACAGGGGTTGTGGGACAGTGGAACAGGGAGTTCAGGAACACAGGCAACAGAATAATGATGGTCTATCACAAGTAACACAAAATATGAAAGAGATTTTTAAATAGAACATCACAGTTGAGTAGCATGTCCCACCTGCATGTGCAACAGTATTCTCTGACTTAGCATACATTGGGAAATATTTCAGGTGATGTGAGTGTGCAACTACAAAAATTAATATAGCACTAAATTAATAAATTTGTACAAAATATTTAGCTGTGTTGCACATTACCACAAATACACAATCTTTACTTGTGGTACCTTGTTGTAAATATAACTAATCAGGCTTTTCAACACTATTAAATGCCAAAAAGTTGTATGATTAAAGGGAAAATTAGTATACCTTTCGCATGCCCATATTTGCCACATTGAAGCTATTCATCCTTGAGTCTCATTAGACCAAGGGAGATGATCAGCCTTGTTTATGTAGTTTATTGGCCCTTTTCCACTGGCACGCCTTGGCCTTACTCTGCTCGGCCCTACTCGATTTGCAGCGTGTTTCCACTAGCCTGGTACCTCCTAAAACAAGCTAGTTTTAGTACCTACTCCACCCAGGTTCTAAGCGAGCTGAGTCTATACTAAAAGATGACGTCACCGGCTGCCGGCTACTGATTGGTCACACAATGTCGTCATCGATGAGTCATGGGCGCGACGACCTAGCATGCTAGCAGTAGCTACCATAAGCTTACCCTCATACGTCTTTTCTTTGCAGCTCGATTGCTCTCATCCTCGGCTTCATTCTGTTGTATAGCTTCCAAAACTCTCCTGTGCTTCTCAAGGGGTATTTCTTCTTGCCACCTGCAGCCTTCTTCTGCTTTCCTTTTTTACTCGGTTTGTGACAAAAAGCCACAGATTGTTGTGTTGCGCTCAAAATGACGTCACCGCAGTGCCGCTCAGCTGTTTACAGCGACACTGCACCCCGTTGGGCAGGAGACTGGGGCTAATGGAAAAGCAGCACAAGGCGAGTAGAGTAGAGCCAGGTAGAGTCGAGTAGAGCAGAGTAGGGCTAATGGAAAAGGGCCATTTGTTTGTTGGTAAATTAATCTGTTGTAGTGTGGTGTGGTCTGGTGGTCATCTCTTTGTCCACCACACAAAATGAAAAAACAGATACATTTGTTGTTGTCTTGTGTGGAGTTTCTGATATTTGTAGAGTTCTGCTATGATTTTTAAATCTTTAAGTGTGTGCCAGGCTCAAAATGAAGGCTCAACAATGTCCATGCAGGGAAATGGGATTGCTTTTTGAACACTGTACACAGAATTACCTTGTTGGAGTCAATACGTGTTCGCGGAGTGTATGCCAGTGGTGGGATGTTGTATCCAGGTACCAGGTACTCTTCAGCATCCATCAGGTCCTCCAGCTCCTCCTCATCCAAGAGGCTCTGGAAGAACTTGCTATCATTGGGGCTGGGCAGCTTCATGCGATCGTCACCCTGAAAATATTTTTGGTTGCAGTTTGGTAAAAGCAGCTTCATTTAGATCTAATAGATCTATTTTGTTCTTAAAAGGAAACTCATTTTGACTGAGGGACTTCTTTAAAGTAAGGCTGGGACAAAAATGTGTTAATTTTGGTTATCATTCACAAACAGTTACAATTTTTGTTGAAAGTTTATAGCACTCTGAAACCACACACTACTGATTATTTAACTCAACACAACTCCTAAGTGGGAAGGTTTTAGAGGAGAAGGAGTTAAAGAAGTTTGTGACTCATCACTTAATGAAGTGAAGAATGGAGTTCAAAGAAGATTTTTAAGTGACAATTAACTTAATACTATTAGTGCAATGCAGTTAGACTACATGTAAATGCAATGTCAGATATCGATGCATCTTATATTGCTATAAGAAACTGTGATTTGTTAACCATGAATTCTGAGTTAGATACACTTTTAACCACTTTACAACAATTTGTTTAGAAATGCATTTTTGTAGTTTTTAAAACTTGTGTCACTCTTTCACAAGTTACTTTGAGTAGTCAACCCTGTTTCAGCAGAGCCTAATAATATCAAAGTGATGTTTGGGGCCTTTGTGGATGATGCAGGACATCAGCTGTACATGTGTGCTTCACATGTTAAGGTAGTGCTTTCGGAATAAAAAAAAAATATTATTTAACAACCCATTTTTTGGACATGAAAGTATAAAAATAAAGGCTGTAGAATCTCTGTGAAAACAATGTACTTGGGCAGATGGTCTGTTCTAAGCTTGTTCATGCAAGTGACACCAATTTCAATGCACTTTAAGTCTGTTTGGAGACCATACAAATATGCTTCTCAGGGTCTTCAACTCACAGACTGTGACATTACTAGGCACCGTATAAGGATGTTATCCAAGTCCTGAGAATGTTTCTTCAAAAAAACGTCAGGATTTTTTTTTTATTAACATACAATGAAGCAACATGAGGAAACGGCTAAAAAATGATCACCAAAAATGTAAACATTTCAATCCTAAAGTCCTATTGATCAATTCTGCGGTCTTACATACTTATAATCTTGTGGCTCACTCCAGTAAATTAAGGAATATTTTAGGAATCATCCATAAGTGAAACCCAATTTACTGTTGCAGAATATCACTGAAATAATTCGGAATTAGTTTTCACTCAAACTTTACCAAGAACTGTACCCGCTGCCCCCTAATATTTCTCTCCTTCACCACCCCATCTATTCAGTGGTACTTAAACTTCTGGCTGTGTGGGGGTTAGTGTGTACAAAAAGGTCGGGGACCTTACAGTACTTTTTTAAATATCAGAGCTTGTGGATAGGGTTTTAGTGATAAACAAGAAGTAGTAACAGTAAATGTTTCTTTTAGCTGACACAACACTTAAATATTGACCTTGGAAAATAGCAGGAGTTCACATTTATCACAGATGCATCATGCAAAACTTCAAACTTGTTCCTAATCATAAAGTAATCTGGCCTTTTAGCTTGGTAGTTACGAAGAGTGTTGTTAAGTTCTGCTGAAAGCAATAAGTTACTGCAAGCTTCTGATTAGTTCATATTCAATGGGATAGGTGGATCATTCATTCACTCACTTTCAAAATATTTCTTTAAAGGTTCTGCTCTTTTCAATCACTGTCTCTGGGATGTTGCCTAGATGAACATGAAATATAACCTATTGATATGTAAAACAGTCCATGCGGTGTCTCAGATAACAAAACTATTTAATGGTATCAGAATCAACTATTATGCTAATCATGAGCATGTCCAAAATTGAGTTAACTAGAAAAAAACATAACACATATTATAAATGGGGATAATAATTTTTCGTAATATAGCAACCCTCAAACAAAAAAACAAAGAAAAGTTTTTTACTGGTTACATTTGATGCATAATAGGAGGAGAAAAATGTTAATACTAATTTTACTTTTTAATTTACACTTTGGAACATTATTTACAAAGTCTTACTGTATTTTCCAGACTATTAATCACATTCTTTCATAGTTTGGCTGGTCCTGCGACTTATTGTCAGGAGCCATTTATATATCAAAATATACAAAATGAACATTTTTTTTAACCCTAATTAATACTGACGGACATGAACCAAGGAGTAAACATTACCGTCAACAGTCACAAGAGGACGCTCGAGGTTGGCTAGACATAAACAAAATGCCCCCAAAATAAAAGTCCTACTCTTACAAACTGCAAGTAGTAAAATATGCAGCAGTAATTGAGCAGAAACAAAGTTTGGAGTGAGTGAGAAACTCATGAAGGACTGGCAAAAAGCAGAGCTTATACTTTTACTCTAACGAAAAAAAGAAGAAAGCTAACCACAGGCAAAAAACAAGATGGCCAGAACTGCAGGAACGAGTCCACAGATGGTTGCTTAAACAACGTGCTGCCAGGAGAGACTTGTTACAGGCCCATTTGTTCTCAACATAAAAGACAGATCTGGTTTCGCACTGAGCCTCCTGTCCGTGCTCATTTCTTGTCCGTACTTCTGTACGTTTCCATAAAGCTGATGGATATTGGTCAAATGGAGCAGTGACACTGGTTTGGCAGTGTTGCTGTTTCTACCCAATCCATAGCTCTAGTGAGACATGAAGAACAAATAATACTGGCGAAACTTTTTGAAGACACTATGAAACCAGGACAAACAAATGCAAATCAAAATGCAAATACAAATGTAAACGCAAAAAAAAAAACACCTTGGAGATTGAAGAGCAATTAAATATCATAGTGAAGGAGAAGCGGAGGTCTGTGCGAGAAACATTTGTTCGAGCCCCTCCCCTGGTGGTTTACAGCAATGACAGCCAGTAGGACGCAGTAGGCCTTCTTGGTGTTACTTCTTCATACAAGGCAACCACTTCTCTATCAGAGCACTGAATAAATGCAACTTATAGTCCAGTGTGACTTACATATTTTGTTTGTTCTATTCATAACGTATTTTTGACTAATGTGACTTACATCCCAGAGCGACTTATAGTCCGGAAAATACAGTACTTTTTAAAAAACTTGCACAGTCCAAAAATCCTACAAAAATTATCAAAATAAATGAAACGGTAATCATTGACATGTTTGGTATGTGTAAAAAATAAACAATTTCCATTTGTGAAATGTCTTTAAAAAATTAGAAAAATAATATATAATTTCACCCAATAAGTGTTCCATATTTTACTTCATGTGGTCTATTATGTAAAAGCTATAAAGCCCCGAAGTCATTTTTGATTTCTGCTTGTTACAGGCAGACACCATGACTGTATTAAAGTCAACTACTCTGCCTGTAACTCCTCTTTTCCCCTCCCATCAAACATCATTTAGGTAGCCAGTCAGCTCAGAGCTCATTATCATTTCCTCCTTATGCCTCCCTGCCCCCTCAGATCTTAGCATTTCCAAAGGGAAGTGAAAATAGGGAGGACATTTCTCATTTTTCTATTCAACTCAATCCAAATCCTGGCTTAACAGGCACCCAATAAATTATTTTAACTTTCAAATACACCAGGACATGAGGTCTTTAAAGTTCTTTAAATAAGTGGAATGAGCAGTACTCAAATGTGTTACAGTGTCTAATATTGTGAAAACATGAAATAATATAAAAATGCTTTTATAACACCTCTCTGGTTCAATCACATTTGAGATGAAATATGTTGTATGGGACTTTCTTCAACAGGGCATGGGGGTTTATACAAAGGCTTCAGCCCTCTGTGTCTCATTTCAAAAATCAAAAGATTGTTTCCCCCTGTCATCTAGATTTATGTACCTGGATGACGAGGTATCTTTGTGGATCCCGAGCCATTCGAGTGAACTCTGCAGCCAGCTCCTTGAACTTGGGCCGACTGTCTGCATCAATCATCCAACCTGAAAAACACACACATACACATTTACTTTGGACACAAACCAACACAGAACTAAAATATATGCAGAGAAGACTGACATTCAAACCCTTGGATACTTGATATTTTTTGACCTTATTAAAGGTATCAGTAAACAAGTCTCTTCCTCATCCATCAGATCATTTTCCATCCTGACTCTGAGAACTTAACTGCTCATAAGTGGGAGGAAAGGTGCACACACAGCCTCTATGTCAGTGCTGATCAAGTGAAGCAACTCTGCTCTTCACACTCAAGTGTCAAGGGTTCTGCCTACGCACAACATATCAAGTATATATGCTATGCTATGGTTTGTGCTGTTTCCTTTGCTATTTACATAAAGCATTGATGGTAATTTAGCAGTGTGAGTACTGCATAAACATTTATATGACTTCACAAGAAGATGTGGATATGGTTGTACTGTAAATGATTAATTGATTGACAGCCCCTACCCCTTTTAGTGGGATTAGTATTTTACCAACATCCAGTCCAACCCACATAAGCATTTCAAATGTGCCAAATTAACATCATTTGTGAATGCTAAAAACAAAGTTAGATTTCTATAAATACATAGTCATGGACTAAATACAACAAACATGTCTCCAATACTATTTCGACAAGATTAGTTTTACCTGTGGTCCTCTGATAAAGTAGACATTGAGCAACTGATTGAAAATGTTGAGGCACCGAATGACATTGAAAAAAACAAATTCTCAACCCTTTCTCAGATAGTAACTTAAACTAAACTAATTCACGCTGCTGTTTCAAGCCAAAATATTTATGCCCCTGTGACAGAATGGGATAAACAGAGAACAAAGGGGGAATTAACCTCCTCTGTTCTCTGTTTCCATAAATAGTAACTGAGGCATGATAGCAAAGGTATGAATTAACATATGGCCCTTTTCCACTAGCCCTACTCTACTCCACTCGACTCTACCCGGCTCTACCCGGCTCTACTCTACTCGCCTTGTGCTGCTTTTCCATTAGCCCAGTCGGCTGCCCAACGGGGTGAGCGGCACTGCGGTTACGTCATTTTGAGCGCGACACAACAATCTGTGGCTTTTTGTCACAAACCGAGTGAAAAAGGAAAGCAGAAGAAGGCTGCAGGTGGCAAGAAGAAATACCCCTTGAGAAACACGGGAGAGTTTTGGAAGCTATACAACAGAATGAAGCCGAGGATGAGAGCAATCGAGCTGCAAAGAAAAAACGTATGAGGGTAAGCTAACCATAGCTACCGCTAGCATGCTAGCTCATCGCGCTCATGACTCATCGTTGACGACACTGTCTGACCAATCAGCAGCCAGCAGTCGGTGACGTCATCTTTTAATATCGACTCTGCTCGCTTGGAACCAGAGCGGAGTAGGTACTAAAACTAGCTTGTTTTAGGAGGTACCAGGGTAGTGGAAACGCGCTGCTAATCGAATAGGGCCGAGAAGAGTAGGGCAAAGGCGTGCTAGTGGAAAAGGGCCAATAGACAGAAGCACCACCAATGAGCCTCTCTGCCTCTGTGTTTCTGTGAGGGCTCACGCCATGTTGCACACATCAAAACTGTATTGCAGCGCTAACGTCGAGTATTATGGCCTTGTGAAATTAATGTAAATTACCCAAGATGTAAACACAACAGTTTAAGTTCACTCATCTGTATTGAGTTTGGCTGTGGCACCAGGGGAGTGAATGATGTCTGGGGATTATACATGGCTCTGATTCAAAATGAGTCAGACAGATAAGCTAATTATTGGACCACAAGTTTCAAATCTTGGTTAAGTCTGAAGTCTATCAGGGGCAAAAGCAAGTGAAGTCTGAAGCGGAATCTCCATCTCGGCTCCACAATACGTTGCATCAACCGTACACTGGCAGTTCTTTATGGCAATACAATCCCTAGTCATACATGAGCAGGAAAATACAGGCATAACTCATTTCCTAGTTTGACAGTCCTCTTCATGCTGAGCACACATTTGGTGTGTTTCGTTTAACCTGGAACTTAGATGTGAGAAATACAAAGTTAGTGGAACTACAATAATGTCCTGAAAACAGACGGAACTAAAAACGCTGGGTGCATATGGATTTATGAACAATTGCTTGGAACTTCAGTGTTGTATGCGCTCACAGTTTATTCACAAGACAAAAAATTGTATTGTTAGGTCACCACTTTCCTAAAATACAAACGTGTTTTATGACTAGCATGTTCAGGCACAATGTTGCAGAGAATCACATGAATATTTTCTGTCACCATTCACTGTAAGAAACAACAAGTTCAGCTTACTTAAAAAAAATATGGAAACTCGTTGCCTTACAAATATTAAGTAAACTTAACTTGAATTCCTTATGTTTAGACAAGCTGTTAATATTGAGTACACAGTACTTCCACTAACTTAATTATTTTGAGTATCTAATCCTAATGCTAACTTGATTGTTTTAAGTCTGCAATACTAATTTTGAATTAATTATTTTGAGTATCTAATCCTAATGCTAACTTGATTGTTTTAAGTCTGCAAAACTAATTTTGAATTAATTATTTTGAGTATGTAATTATAGTGCTAACTTATTTGTTTTAAGTCTGCAATACTAACTTTGAATTAATTACTTTGAGTGTTCAATACCAAGCTCACTTTGTAGTGTGCAGTACTTGAACTAAAAACCTTTAAAGGTAAATATGTTTTTGGCCTTTACACCTAATGCTTAGTAGATCATATTTGATGCCATACAGTAAAAATCTATAAGGAACATGCAAGGCTTCAAAACATTATCCACACCTGTAAACACACTTAAATCAAGTTAATGAGAACAGTCTTCAATCAATGCAGCTGCCATAAAAAATTTATTTCCACATATGTAATAACATGGGACCACTGCTGGACAGTGAAATGTTTCTCAACCTGATAAAAAGTCAACTTTTTCTTATCAGAGCATTTCAAAGAGCTACTACAGTTAAGTACCTTGGAAGAAATAATGACAGAGTAACACAAAATTTTCAGGGCACCTAAAACAGGCCAGTGACCTTCAGTTTCCAAAGTGCACGATACAAAAAGCGTAGTCAAACACAAAAATGAATCTAATTGCAGATTAACAGTCAAGGTGTTAATGTACACATCATAAAAAAATAAAACAGAATAAAGGGAGGGAAGACCATGCATTTTGGGTAGTTTAAATGTAGTGCATAAGTCAGACCAAATACAAGGCAAACTGCTTGGGGTAAGTCCTTAATGTCCTCCATGACAATGTGTACCTCAAGGGTAATGCCTGTTGGCTGAAGGTGAGTTGAGCAGTGACCCAGTGGAAAACCATCTTGACTGGCAACAGTCACAACACAGATGCAAGGGTCTGGTCACTTGTGTCCTGTGGAAAACATGTGTATTAGATGTGATATAAGGAATAATCAAGTACTTCAGTAGTTTAACACTCTGACCAGGGCAATGACCAGGATCAGCACTGTGGAGGGCCCTGCCCACCACAGTGCACACTTTGGATAAAAGCTCTCACCGTGAGCATTTACCGTGAGGTCCCCACACATAGGTCGGTGACAGCAACCCTTGCAAGTAAGGAGGTCTTATTTTGTTTGCATTTTCTGTTTATTTTGCACTAACTCCTGTTAAACTGACCGTGAAAATAATTGTGAGAACTAACTGAACTAATTTTCTAAATGAAAAATTTAGGCTGATATGGACAAATTCTTGAATGCTTATACTGGCTGCATCTCAACAGTGCAAAGTTTCGTCCTCACTTTCACTACTTGCGTTGTTCACTCGCGTTTTAAAAACTCTGCTGTGATTTGGGGCGTCGTTGGCGCACTTGGATAGTGCGATTGGTCAGTGATCGGGAGGTTGCAGGTTCAAGCCCAGCTCCGGGCATGGCGATATGTCCTTGGGCAAGACACTTAACCCCAAGTTGCTCCCACTGCTGCGTCAGTGGTGTGTTAATGGGTATGAAAGAGCGTGAGTGTGTTAGAGATACTGATGGATTACTAACATACTCTGCACCATCAGTGAGTGAATGTGAGTGCAAATGGGTATGAATGAGTAGGTGTGACCAGCAGTGTAAATCAGCTTTGAGTAGTCAAAGACTAGAAAAGCGCTATATAAGCTCAAGTCCATTTACCATTTACCATTTATCCTCTGTTAATATTTCGTAGTTTGTGCTTCAAACTCACATCAAACACTTTTTTAATCACAGCTTTATGGCAGTTTTTTTTGGAACTACATTCAGTGACTGTTTTCAGCTCTGTCTTTTCTCTGCCATTAAACTCAAGATTGGTATCAAGATTCTATGAAGTCTGAGCCACTACAGCCTCCAATCAGTGAGAGAGATCCTGTGTGGGGGCAGGTCTGTCAGTGAAAAGACTTCAGCGAAGCCTGTTGTCATGCGTGTCTGGTCTCAATGCGTTAAACTCACTGGTTGCAGTTTCCTCTCTCCTCTGCGACACTGCAAGCACTTTCTGCGCAGCAGTATTAGAGGATGCCCCAGAGGAGGCTGATTGGAGGAGCTATAATCGAGGAAAAACAAGTGCAGGCTTCGCTGAAGTCTTTTCCCTCTCAGACACGCCCCCACACAGGACCTCTCTCACTGATTGGACGCTGTAGCGGCTCAGACTTCACTGAAACTTCACATCATCAGAGTTTAATGACGGATAAAGACAGCACTGAAAACAGTCAGAGAATAGTTGTGAAAAAGCTGTCATAAAGCTGGGATTAGGGAAGTGTTTGATCTGAGTTTAAAGCACAAACTACTGAACATAAACGTAATAAAATCAATGTAACAGTGTCACGGTAGAGTTTTTAAGATGCGAGTGAACGAGGCAAGAAGAGGAAGTTAAGATGAAACTTTGGACCTTTGAGACACTCTTGAACACTTTGTGACACAGCCACTAAAAGTGTTCAAGATATTTTTTTCATGTAGAAACTAAATTGTTCAATTAATGGGAAACGCCGATTCATATATATATATATATCAATAAATAAATATATATATATAAATTTGTTGAAGCCAAAAGATTAAAAAAGGCACAATAGCAGCAGGAAAATTACCTCTGCAAAATGTATCATTCTACAGCAGTTAATGTGATGGCAACTGCAGTTAGAGAGATAAATGCTCAGAAATCTTTAGTGCTTCATTAGACGACCTTATTAGCTTCAGAAAACATACAGAACTTATATTTAAGAAAAGTCAAGGCACGACAAGCTTGTAATTTTAATTCTAAATTAAAAAGTTGTCCTGTTAAATATTTAATATAAACGTTACTTTTTAGTTATTAGTATGTGTAAAGTAACTTCATGCACAAATTACTTTGTATACAACTTAGAGATGATTGAGAGTCAAGATCTTGATATCCAACAATTAACCCTCAAATGATGACCATGCAACTAAGAAACCAGTGCGATGGCATTCGAAAAGATGAACTTGTAATTTTCAACAAGCATCACATTCTGAAACTGCAACAATACAACTTATTTCATAAAAATACTTACATAGCATGTCTTGAAGAAATCACTGGGATTATCACCGACTGCAATGGGAATCCCTTGGAGCACAATGGAGCGGAGGACAGTCACATCTTGCGGCTTTGACAAAGAAATCAATGATCACTTGGCAGCTGAGGACCTCCACACATGGCTTTAACTTAGTATTTGGACTGAGAAAAAAAACTTACCATCAAGTTTGTGCCCTGCTTTAACTCTGTCAGTTTTCTCCCAATGGCTGGTAATTCTAGTGAACTCCGCAAATACCTGCAGAAAACAAGGGGAGATTTAGGGTGGGGAGTTAGAAGGCCAATCAGTAAAGTATGAAGACATCCTTATAAGTAAAACTGAAAATAGATATATTATAGAGTTCTACTGAACTAACATTTCTTGCCTCAATTTAACAATTGGTATAAATGTGTACAAAGATTCGAAAACAGGAATATTATGAAATTGGGATTTGTCAAAATTTAGAGAAACAAAGCTCAAAGACACAAGTAGACCACAACTACAGGGCTATGCTGGAAGACAAAGCTGTTATTTAATGAAACAAACCTTAAAAAATTTTGAAGACTGTAGAATTGAGATCACAATTCTTGGACCTAATTTATTGGATTCATGCGATTCTTTATGAATACTTTTAAATTATTAAGATTTCTATTTTATCACCGAATTAATGACTAATATAGGAGTGCCAAAATTGTTTTGATCTAATTTATATTGCCAAAAATGTTTTAAGCTGCAAAGTATTACTGACCAGAACTATGCTTACAATAATCATCCATAGCAACAAAAAAAACATTGATTAGAATTCTGAGAAAAAGGACAGAACTTTGATGAAAAAAGTCATAATTCTATGAGAGGAAAAAGGCCATTGTTTAAAAAAGGTCTCAAAAAAGTTTTTAGAACTATTTTGAAAAACAAAATAAATGAATAAAGCCAGACCCATGTAGTTTAATGAGTGCAGAGACATTATTTAGTGTGTTGATGTGAAATGAAAATACCTTTTATTGTTGAAATTTTGACAGGTTGACTGTGCATCAGTTTCTGCCTAAATGATGGAAGAAAGAACAAAAAAATATATTATTTCAAATAAAACATGACAAACCAACTTTCATTTTACTTTGATAAACTGACTGTATCGTGATCAAAGTGCACAAGAAATTTGTGACATGATAAACTTATATTTAGGAAGGCTCTAGATAAAATTTACAAAAAAAAGTGAAAGTAAGCCATAAAAACTTGCTATAATTTTAAGATCTTGGCTTCTCTACTTTCTTACCCACCTTTGTGCCTTTTGTAAAGCCCTGCTAGCACTTAACACCAATTAATTTTACACATGTACATTAAACAAAGTAGTAGAAAACACTGACGGAGCAAATTATGTCTCATTACATAGAATGTCAATTCTGTTAATATTACAATGATAAAGAAAAAGAAGACATTGTTTTTCTATTCCCCTCCGTCTATTATATTCTCCAGTCGATTTGCACGCTACTTATTGTTGAGAAAGCCACTTGTTCTTCAGTCAGGACTTACTTGTCATTATAACTGCAGAAACCTCTAATCCGATCGTCAACGTCTGTAATACTGGGCCTGCTCGTGTAGCTGTTTGCTAATGCTAGCGCCACAGTTCAGGAGTTATCATGGAACCTATCAGGTGAAAATATTCCGCAACCGAGGCACATAATCACTTTCCAACAAAGCGTACACACGGATAGACTATCTCGAAGTTTCTCAAATAACATGCTTTCTGGGATGGACACTGAAAAAATACGTCGCCGTTTGCCCTACACCGATGCTATCGCTACCTGTCATGCTACCTGTCCATGCACCGAGGACCGCCCAGGACCGTGTTGTCATAGGTGAAAGGTCAGCATCCGAGTCTCGCGAGATTGAAGACACTGAGGAAACCATGCAGAGTCAAAGCAGCTGATTTAAAATTAAATTACATTTTAATCAGCCAGAATGCCGCGGACCAGCACAAGACTCTGTAGTGTTACAAACGACACCTGGTTAGGATGGTTAATCTGCATAACACTCACAAATATGTTATTCAATGATATTAAAAAAACAATAATGAATTGGCGCCAGATATTTTCCAGTTGCATACAAAATTTTAATGTAATTTCCCAAAATGATTTAAATCTTAACCGTTTATATTACCACGTCATATGGTGCTTTTGGAAGTGAGGTAGCTAATGTGACGATTAAGCTAAGCTAAGTATGCACAGAAAGCCTGTCATTGAATGCTGAAAAAATAGAAATTGAAAATATTTTTTACTTACCAAAAACCGGCAGCATAAAGACAATCACAGCAAAACTGACGAGGAGCAATGTGGAAATGTTTTCCAGCTGCACTTGTGCCTCAGACTGTCCCTTCATGAGGCAGAAAGTTCAAGATAGGCGGAGTGATATGCGCATGAAAAACGAGTTGTAACTGAAGTTAGCCGATGTTACACCCCGCTCAAAAATAGTGCTAAACACTGGCGAAGTGATGTGTGTTTGTTTGAATAATGAAGGAAAGAGGTGGCAGAGGTTGATGGAGAAAATATTTAGAGAAGCAATGGAACTGTTTAAATAGCCAAAAAGGAAAGAAAAAAGCTGGGAAGGCCAGAGTTCTATGTAATAAAACGTATTTTAGGATTGGTTTTATACACAATAAGCCACACTACTTTATATAGCTTAAATATTATAAAATGTATAAAGTTAAATTTGATTTTTAAAAACTGTTATGCTGTTATATAAGGATATATTGGTTATCAATAAATGTTTTTGTAGTAACAGAAAAACAATAAGAAATGTAAAGTTCCAATGGAATATACAGCATTTCACTACCAAAAAATCCACAAGTTCTAAATACTTAATTTGTTTAAAACATGTTAACTCAAGACAACTGAGTAAATTAATTTCTTCATCAAGAATTACTAACAACTTGTTTATAATGAGTGTTTATAACAAGTTACCAAAAAGTGAGTTAGTTCAACCCAATATTTCTGAGTAATATGAATGTTTGTGTTTACAGTGTTCAAACAATAGCAGCTATTTAGTCAGCTGCTATGTAGAGGTAGGAGTGTATTTATGTACTTTTCATTTATGTACTGTTCATTAAAGTTTATTACCAACATACATGATCAGTAGGCTACAGATGTCCTGCACCAAAGACTTATGTCTGAGGATTAGTACTAAACTATCAATGAGCCAGTAGGGCTCAACCAACTTTAATAAATAACTATTAACCGTCATTAAGAGTACCGTCGGACAGCTAAAAAACACTTTAAATATTTCCTATTTGTGAAGTCTCAAAAGACTCAAGATTCAAACCACTCTCCATTAGTGTAACATTCTCATTTGTTCCGTAATGAACAATTACAGATTTTTTTTTAATGAAGTCATCTTAATTGTAATCCCTTTTCTGCTTTCTAAAGATAAACACTGTTTCATCATTAAAATGGCCATATGGAAAAATGTGCTCTGCTGCCAATTTCTCAGTGAACACATGGGGATGATGCCAAAGCAAGCATGTGATCTGGCCCTGAGTCGAACCTGTTCATTGTATCAGGGGAAATAAGAGACAGATACTGAAGGGAAAAGACTAAGACATGGATTTATATAGAAGAAATTGCTTTTAGAAACATCTTAAATAAGCATAATTTAGTGTCTGCCAATAAATCCTGTAGTGAGTACAGTACGTGAGCATATTTCCATCACATGTACAAAGTGCAGTGACTGCATGTTTGAAAAAAGAGCAGCAGGTAAAAGGCAGGTGACGGTGACCTGCCCCCCGCAGTGTGTGTGTGTGTTTTCTTTGCCAGGTTGGCACAGGTTCAGGGTGTCCAAGAGCCAAGGTGACAGTGAGGGCCAGAGGCTGGGGTGGCCCTGGCACCGAGTCTTTGTCCTGGCAGCACTGGCCAGAGGTTACAATGACACCTGTGACCCCTAGGGGGGTGCTGACTGCAGGGCAGCAGTGACCGACCAACATGGGGGTCAGAGGCAGCTCTATGCATGAGTGCCACTTTTCAAAGATTTATTATTTTCATATTTCCGAACTGAAAAGGCCTCAGTGCCATTTATTTTATGACACTATCAATTTTAATCTAGTAAAGTATCATTTTAGCTTCAGTGGAAAAAATCATCCTTGACCCCACTTGTAACCTCTTGTACAAAAAAACAAACTAAATGGAAATGTGATTTGTTTGTCTGCTTCAGCTTAAAATCTGTTGACGTTTGGTTCAGTCTTAAATCCATTGACTTTTGTACATTTTTACATATAGAGAATAGACTCAGAATCAGTTAAAGACCTCATATAGCTGCTGCTTTTCTTAAAAAGCACTGTAGGTGAAATGCTTTTGATTTTCATCATAAATTTATAATGCTATTGGAAGTAAAAAGAAACAAAAAAAACAAATCAATCATAATGCTGTTCACACTTTTGCTGTTTGGCTTACTTAATACTTGACAGGCAGGAACTGACAGTGTGAATATAAAACACAGTTCTTATTGGGGTATTTTACAGAATACTTCACTGTTTTGATAAAGACTTAATTATTTATGATTGAACTACAGGTTTTGTTTTGATGGTCATGGAAAAGAGAAAACTGTCTTAATGCAGAGATATACAAGTAAATCTGTAAAATGAGGCATGGATTATGTGTATTTTGCACTTTAACCCTCCCAACTTCATTGGATCTCCCCTAAGTGGTAACACCTGATTTGTTTACTTATACATCTGAGACGGCACATTGGATATTTATGGTGACAACTGTGTTTGAAATATCACACTTTCGAAAATTCAGAAATACTTTTTAATTTCTTCCAGAAGTACAGTGTTTAATTTCAGAATTTCTCTATTTGTGGACAGTTAAAAATCCATATTTGTGTCTTTTTTTTAATCAGAATTTCTTGATTAAAAAAATGTAGCAGTGATATTATTAGACTTATATAGAGTGGTGCTGAGTAGTATTTTTGCAAGCCAACTTGGAAGTTAGCATCAAATTCCCTTGACTGCAAGTCCACTAAAAGCTTTTGTACAGAAGGTACAGGTGCTATAAAACTTACGTTAAAAATATGTGTGTGTGTGTGTTTGGGGAGGGGGGGGGTGTTGTTCACAAACTTCACAAACAGTGTAAAGTATTCATAGCTCTACAGAAAGTGCATTCTTGGTTTCAGTACATGTGCATATGCATTTGTAGGGGGTGTACCTTTACCATTCAGGGCAGTGATTTTTAACTGGAAGCCTGGGGGCCACATTAGGCCCCCCACTGCTTCCCATCTGGCTAGTTATTTGCTGTGGTTTTAGGGGTTTATTTTCACTGAATTGTCCCTACAAACATTTACACAAATCCCTACGCCAGGGTTGGGCAAAGTGTCACCTGGAGTCCACATGCCACCACCCTTCTGACACAGTACGCCCTCAAGTTGATTTCAGATATCAGCAAAATGTAAAAATGAAAAAAAAAAAAAAAAGACACAGTCTGTCATGAAATAAAAAACTTTAAAAGTCTAATTATTTCCATAAAAATGACAGATGTTTTGAATATCTGAAGTTCTTGTAGCATAATTGTTGTCTCGTTACATCACTAAATGTGTTTGTTCAAGAGAGAGAAGTATTCTAGAATATGTTCGAAAAAGTAATTAATTTTATTATGCTGAAAAAATAGTGTTAATTGACTGGAATTCAATATTTTTTTGTTGGTAAAGTGAGACTTATTATTTGCATTTTAGCATTCATTTTGGTTGTTAGTATAGTCGATGTTAAAGCTGGGGTTGGAGATCTGATTTAGATACACTTTTTGAAATACTGGTTAAAATGGTCTTTATGACCCGATTGTAATCAACTCATTATGTGTTCTTAAAACAGAGCGAAAAATATCCGCTATCTACAGCAGGAGTAAAACAGGGAAAACCCCAACCAATAATCTTGCCGGGATACCTTCTTTTACACCAATCAAATCCCGTTGCCATTCTGCGTGCCTGCTGCGCGTGCATTTTCCCGGCGTGCACCGACAGTGCGTGTAGCATGTACCATGTAGCATGTAGGGAACAGACTCCGCTGGAGAATGCTTACCTTTCAAGTTTTGTCTTTGAAAATCAGGGCAGTCCGCTGTGAGCAGTCCCACAACACCAACCAAGCTCCAGTATCCCTCACATTTTAAGACAGATGTACAAGAAATCTAAAATAAACTCTGTTTTTCTAAGTTTGTTCCGCTGTTGGCTCTAATCTCGCGAGAACTGCCGTCCATGCTACTGCAGGTGGCAGTTCTCGCGAGACTTCTTCTTCTTCGGTGGTTGGCATCCATCATTTTGGAGCATTACCGCCCCCTTCAGGCTAGAGACAGACAGCTAGTTCTCCAAAATCGCCAACCCCAGCTTTAAGGAAATCTACATTTGTTCCCTTTGTAATTAAGTAAGCATATGTTAAAGGATAAGTTCGGTTTCTGCAGCTTTCACATTGTTTATAAAATGAAGTAGATCAATATACTCACCCAGAAGGCTTTCCTGATCCAAACAGTGCTTCGGGAGATATTTAGATCCAAAATCGAGCGGCGGACTTCCGTGGAATGGTAGCACATAGGGCATACAGCGCCGCACCTAAAACTGCATTAATCGTCCAAAAACTCATTAGTTTCACCAATATTTCATCATGGTCCGCTTGGGCTACTCCTCCACGACAGTCTGTGTCGCTCCAGACATGTCTTTGTGACTGTGCTGACCTCTGAACTGAAGAAGAAGAGCGCTTGCTCCGCGCCTGCGCAGTGCGGCTCATTGTTTCAGGGGAAGACAGCCGGCTACACAACAACTTTCTTCTTCCAGTTTTGTGCAAAATGGACAAATATCTATCGGATGAAGATGTCGTGGAGACATAGACCGCGGAAGCGGGGGGGCCAGGCGGGCCGTGGCCCGGGTAACTTTTTGGGTCGAAATACGCACTTATTGATGAGTTTTATAGCATCTAATTAGGTTATCTATAAATGCTATTCTTTAGCCTCCTGGTCGGGTCGTACAGGGCTGGACTGGCCTGGATACTCAACTTAAGGAACAAGACAATTAAAACTAGAACAAATTTATATTATTTTATCATTTATATTACACGTCTGAGAGCGCCGGGCTGTAAGTAGCGATATATAGCCGTCTACAACTACGATAATAACTTTTCCCCGCATTGCTTGTCTTCACACATCAAAAACTACCACTACGTAACTAGAAAGAGATACATTACCTCGTGGCTTTGCATCCTGTAAGTTGTTGAAAAAGAAGTTGTAAAGCAATGTAGAGTTCCGACAAAGATCCATGCTGCAGCCATTCACCACAACAAACAAACACATCTAAATATCTAAATACCTCCCGAAGCACTGTTTGGATCAGGAAAGTCTCCTGGGTGAGTATATTGTTCTACTTCATTCTATAAACAATGTGAAAGCTATCGAAACCAAACTTTTCCTTGAAGTAATGAGTATTTCATGCTTTGCAGTGTGGCTCTCCAACTGGGTAACACTAATGTGGCCCTCGAGGCGGTTGCTTAAGTTGCCCATCTCTGCTCTAAGGTTCCAGAATCACTACTGATAAAAATGATCGAGTTACTTAAAACCTTGAGGTTCGACATCATGATGAAGTTATCAATGGCTGCTTCAACTGTTTTCCAACAGAACTGATGGCCCAATTGTAAAATGTATGGTATATAAAAGGATTGTTAAAGCAACTAAAAGTCTGATTTGTGGTGCTATGTCTAGTCGTGTCTGTAAGACTAAACTTACATTTGACCATGACCATGTAAACATCGATGGTGCAGATTGGAGGCTGTGGGAGACGCTCTCCTTTCTCCAGCAAGTCTGGGATATCTCTGGTGGATATTCCGTCATATGGCTTCCCTCCAAAGGTCATCACTTCCCATATAGTTACACCTAAAAGGAACACAAAGTAAGAGTAAAATGAGACAAAAACACAAATAGAAGAAAACCACTGTTGTAAAGTTGGAAGACAAAGTTCCCAGAGATAAGTACAAGTAAATACAACCAAGATGAGAAGAAATCAGATGAGGGGTAAGGAGAACAGATGATTAAAGTTGAGTAAAAAAAGAGGAGGGTCAAAGAAGAGACAAGGGGAGACATGGAAAGAGAAGTGAAACAGTTGCAGAGGGGAAATAGGAGACAAGAGCAGGACAAGTACAAGAGAAGAAGAAAGAGGAACGAGGAGGAGAAGCAAAGATGTGAGGGAGCCGATGAGATCAGAGGGGATGTAGAGACAGGGGAGAGCAAGAAAAGAAAGTCAAAAAACAAAAAAGTAAAGAAGAGAGGACAAGATAAGAGAATACAAGTCAACAGAGGACAGGAGATGAGTGAGGAGTGGAAGTAATTGGAGCGTTGAAAGTCATCAGTCAATGTGAACTTTGGGCACTCTTCAGTCTTAATCGTGTTAGTGTTAATGAGCTAATGAGTGGTAAGAAGAGTAAATGCTCTCTATAAGATGGAGAGATGGATAATAGCCCACGGTCATGAGGACCACTGGGGACATGGAGGCACTAAACCATACTCATACTCTTAATCAAACGCACATTATTCCCTTTGATATGACCCGTCTTGCATATTTTTTGCTAAATTACTTTTACACTGACTTTAAGAGTCATTGGTGGATTTCAGCACGATATTTTAATATACTATGAAGCTTTAAGAATTAGTCTGCATGGTGGAAGTAGATGGACTTTCATCTTAATCCAGACCATTCCTTTTTTTCTATTTTTATGTACTGTTATTATTTTGAGTGCACTATTCCACTTTATTGGCAGCTGTGTCCATCAAACTCTGAAGCTAATGCTAGCTAACGCTCTCCTGTGTTTTAAGGTTATGATGAAATCCACACTTCAGCCCCGAAAGCAGAGTCTTTGTCCTTCTTCTGACACAGGCTGAAATATTTTCAGTGCAGGTCACTGTTGCACAGTCAACGAAATAATGGTACACGGAAAGTAAGGTGTAATCAAAGAAACTTTTTAAAGTGTTCATGTGCTGTCAAATGACCTGCAGGATCATTAGACAGCAAATGACCCCCCTGTATTGCCCACTCGATCTTTAAAGAGGTCATACCACACTTTTTCAGAATTTTCTGTACAGCCTCTGTAAACAAAACTTCTTCCTCTCCATCTCTCCAGGCATCAGCAGCTGCCTAGAACGACTTGCTCCCCAAGCCCCCTTCTTAATTTCCCTGAGAGTCGACAAAAAGCAAAAATAAAGTTCTGTCTAGTCCAATCTAAATAGACCTACCAGTGTGACATCCCGCCATTGTTTTGTTGTTAGTTTTAGATGATTTGTGGGAGAGTAAACGCTGAGTTGTTAACAACATGGTGCAGAGCAGTGCTAAACTGACCAATCACCACAGAGCGCACCAGTCAAAGCAGTCAGGGCCCAGGTAGGTTGGGGGGCTTTAGAGAGACTGACAAATCATCTCAGACACACCGGAAAACAAAACTATCAGGGGTTGTCCTCAAATGGAAGTTAGACCAGTTTTTGATTATACCCTAGCAGACATCAATAATGATTGTATCAACCTGATTTCAAGCTAATAACGAACTCTTTAGGGCTACGTTTACACGGACACTCCTGAAGTAAAAATGCAAAGAGTTTTTCCTTTGCATTTCCAAAGTCAATCTGCATTCAGAATGTAATCACTGTTGTATGCATACCAGTTCAGTAGATGGCAGTGTAGGTCTGCTGAGAGGCAGTGCTGCTACAACACACGTATGAAGAAGGAAAAACTTTTCACAAACAACAATGGCGAGTAGATGCACAGAGACGCAGGAGTTTCTTCTCTGGACAACAAATCAGTTCGAACAACAAATCTGTCCGGATAGTTTTGTCTGGATAACAAACCGAGTATGGTAAGCAGCTCACATGTTGCAGACGGCCAAAGCTGTTGTTGTTCCTGGTATGCACACGCAGCCTTCATGTGAAGGTTACTGTGCATGTGGTGACTTCAGCGTTTCACCCTTAAAGGCTCTGATTCAGTTTTACACAGCGCTGCATGGAGAGCGTATTCAAAACTTTCCACTCTGGAGTTGTTTTCAAAAGTTACTGCTTTGGGACAAAACGCAAAGAGTTCCCATGTAAACCCAAAGCCAAACGCAATGAAAACTTATTGGATCTGAACGTATTCGGCCCCGTTTAAACGCAGCCTAAGAGAATGTGTGCTCTGTACAATTGAGCATTTTCCTCTGGGGATGTCAGAAGTCGATATGAAGCCTCCATCAGGTGAGAGATACTCTCCAAGCCAGGTGTTTATTCAACCCGCAGCTGGCTATAGTTGATGAGAAATGACTAGGTGTGTCTTTGTAGCCTCAATAAACAATGGAGCACCACACTGTAAAGCCAAAAGTACATCTGCTTTTTGAGAGGGGCATTGTCAGACAGCTGATTAAGATTTTCACCAAAACAGCCTGTTCTGAACAAAAGCCTTTAGACACACCAAAATCCAAACTCTAAGTGGGTTATTTGGCTAGAAATGTAAAAGAATAGTTTTGGGTCGCCTCTGTGTTAACTTGAAATGTGTGAAATATGTTACTACATTTAATTTAGTTATTTTTAAATCTTTTTTTTTCACCATTTACTGTATGTTCGATCTCCATACTTCTCTAGACTGTGCTACACATTAATTTAACATTAAACTAACTATTTTTCACAAGATTATATCATGATTTATCATCATGGCTGTTAGAAGTGTCAGTGGGATGGATTTCTTGAGCATTTACTTGTGCCCTGGTGTGTTTATGTCACCCCACAGTACGACGCAAAAATGCTTATGGGCAGTTTGTATCCCTGTCCTGACACATTTCCTGCTTGTCTGTGTACAGGACATCCTGCTGACTGAAATGGATCACATAATGTAAGAGTAAAAAGCTGATAAATACAGGACAGGGGTTGATTACAATGCATTTATTGCAAAACAGAGGGAGGAGCAACATCAGAGATGCAATTTAAGACTACTGAGTCAGTTGAGGCAAGGGACAGTTGTTTGGCAGACAACTTTAACATGCTGTTACACACAATACACAACATTATGCCTTCAATGTACACAGGGACTGGCAGTTACCTTGTACTTTAAAAGCAAGTGATCACAGGGCTTGCAATTTGTCATTGCCTACAATTTGGTTCAGGGCTACACAAACCTAAAGCATGGGCTACGGTGTAGCTTTGATGCTGCTGAAGTATATTCAGGCTTAAACCTCAAGTATAATTTACTTTTCCTCCAGCATTACATATCATTATGATAGTTAGATTGATACACAAAAAGATATATTTATCTGGGTGTTCAATTTCTTAGCTATTACCACCAGAAACAACTGTTTGGAGGCAGACCTCTGGGTTTCAGAATCCTATGTTTTTATTCCTTAAGTTTTTGGTGTTTCATAAATCGTGCATTAATCAGAGAATATAGCCCCGATCCTTCACTCTTAAAAGTTTTATTTGCCTTTCACTTTTTAAAGTTATTTCACCAGATTTAAATATACCATATTTATTTCAAAGGACATCCATGTGGACACAAACATATATGATGGCTGCCATATGTTCCTTTGGTCAGTTCAATGTGTACTTAAGAATTAACATGACACAGTTGCAAGATACAGAATACATGTGACTGGTGGGATGAATGTGAATGTAGCAGAAAGGGGATTTGAGAGGGTCAACCCAGCAAAAGGGAATATTGACAAAAGGTTTTAAATACTAATTTAAAAATCAAGTCCATAACCATCAACATATGAACAAGGTGTTATTAAGACTGTACAGACCGAAATAGATGTTACTATTGCTGATGATTGATACATTTTTTTCAAATACATTTGAAATTCTCCAGTTAACACAGTCACTCATTAAACCATCACACCTTGACAGTTATGCCAATATATTCTGGGCCTGATCTACTAAAGGTTTGCATGTATTAAAACACCTGCAAACTTGATAACATGCCCAAAGCTGTTCTACTAACAGGTTGCACAGAAGATTGCGTCTGTCAGATGAGCAAAATAGCACGCGCAGTCCATTTAGCGTGTTTGCCCTCATGAATATGCTGAATACATGCAGATCGTCAAAACGTGCAAAATACTGGGAGGAGGAGATGCAAATGCAATCTCTTAGCACCCGCAATGTGATTTATCAAACCCACTAGCGATTGCGCTTGGTGTTTTTGCGTCTGAATTTAGTACGTTTGAAAAGCAGGTGCAGAAAAGGGAACAGTGTCCCGAACATAGGGCTGCGATCATGGTGGCAAACAGGGGTCACATTAACCAAATATTTTCGATCACTGAATGAATTTTTTGATGAAAAACACAAAGACTTGGAAGAAGGACTGAAAATGGAGGGACAATCCAGTGTGCCATGAAGACGCACACATAAAGTAAACCCTCTCTGCTTTGCGCTCTACAACAAGGAGGAGGCCATTTAATCCATGTTAAAAAAAAAAAAGCCTTTTATAGCCATAATCACTACATTTGTCACTTAGAGCTGACTGCATCACACTGTCCACGCAATAGCAGCAAGTTAAGAGGCTGTCAGTCCGCGGAGAGTGTGGTGCAGTCAGTGGGTATAAGGCAACAGTTACCCGAGCGGTCTGTTTGCGTAACTGTAAGGCTGATCGTTACATGAGAGTTTATTGATTATGAAGCTGTGCAACTATGTTACTGCTTCCACTTAGATTATGTTCGGTTGCAATCAGAAAAGGAAAATTAAAAATGACGGATAGAAATAAGTCATGAGGGAAAGTGACGATCTTGTCTGTCAAAATGACATGCGGTGAAAAAATTACTGCAAGTGTCTTTGCCTCAAACTCCATGGCTTTAAACGTAATTTTTCATCTACGGCCTCTCTGCTCTCCCAAACTCTCTGTGGTGACAGCAGATAGCACACATAAAATACTCTTTAAAGCGGGCAGTCCCCATGACTTTTGCTCCTGTTATCAAATTGCGAACGCAATGATAGATCTGTTGCAACATGCCCACAAATAGAACATGCAATTTTTTAGTTTGCACACGCAATTTAGCATCTGTTATTTTGGATCTTAGTAGATCAGGCCCACTGCAGGACCTGTTGACAGAGTACTGGCAATGCAGATGGTGTTTAAGATCACTGATTCTCAATTGCCTTCACTTATTTGATGATAACATAGATTTAGCTGTTTGTTGTGTAGAGATTGCTTTCTAAATACATAGGGTAGCCTTATCTTATTGGTTGGACTCTGCCCCCTATGTATCCTCCAGTTACAGGCATTGAGTTTGTGTAAGTATACATGCAACAGATTCAATTGCAAAGACAAATTGCAGTATATCCAGCCTCGGAGGTCCAAAACCATACATTTGATTTGATTTTTAAAGCATATTGCTATTCCTCACTTACACTAACAGATGAAGCACTGTCCATCCTATTTTTATTTATCATCAAATTATTGTTTAAACATTATTTTTACAACTGATTCTTGGGAAAAAAAACAAACACCCAAAAACATGACGCATCATCAAATAATGCATTATTTAGAAGAAACGGCTACACTTACCGTAACTCCAAACATCGCTCTGATGAGTAAATTTCCTGTAGTGGATACATTCCAGGGCCATCCATTTGATAGGCATCTGTTAGATACAAACAAAACACATCAGTATTTCTATAACCACAAGATACAGATATTGGTATTTTTCATAATATGAAACATTAAAATTGAGTTCAGGTTGAAGTGAACCACTGGAGCAGATCTGTCTTTGAAAACTACAAAACAGAGAAAAGAGGATGAAAGGAGTAAACAAGGTTGGAAGGATAGGCACACACAAAAGCAAGCTCCATCTGCACTGGAATAAGGTGGAGCAAATGGCGGGATGGTCGAGGATGCAGCTTAGTGCTGTGATTAAATTTGAAGGCCAATTCTATTGATTACAGAGATGGAGGGTGAGGGGAGGTGAGTGTGGAGGGCAAGTGAGTGTCTGTCTTTCTCTCTGAGGAGGGGATAATACCTGAACACCCAGCATTGACACAAACCATGATAGACACATTTGAGCAGAGGGAGAGAGGATGAAATAGGCTTTTCAGAGAAGAGGTGGTTTGAAAACAAAATAAAATAGAGCAGGAAAATGATGAACAAAGATTTGGAGAGGCCATAAGCCCATGTATACAGTGCTCCAAGGACATATTTTGTTTACTTTGTTTATAGGGTTTGGAGATCCCTCTTCCCCAAAAGTAAATTAAACGGTCCAGTAGAGCAGAATGGTTTAAAACTGACTTTACTGAAAGTGTCCTTTTGTGATGGGCTTATTACCCCCCTCAGGAAATAAGAGCCTAATTAATGTTGATGTCTGTTGTTGCATTTTACAGCATATCAATGATATGGTGGAAAGTAATAATTAAATGATACTGTATGTTAATAAGCCTGCAAAAATGGACACTTCACATAGCAGGCAACAGAAACAGATAAGAAAGCAGCTGTACAAAACACAGCAGCCACTGTACCAACACAAAAGCTAACAGCACTGCTGACATGACTGGTTCAACAAACCCAGCAGCTCAGGACAATTTACACTAGTACAATATTCCTGTTATTTTACTATAATTAAAGGAAATAATAAAATTGCATTGATATTAGCATTTTTAATACATAGATCAAATTGGCTTTTAAAATGTCAGTTAGCTTCTTAATCTTTAAATTTCACTTACTCATATTCTAATTAAGACTAAGAGAAGGTAAGATTGGACTCCATTCTCATGCCAAATTTCTGAATGCAAGAGTAGATGCCCAATGTTATAACATCTTAGGCAAAAAGGCATAATGTTTAATGTAACTGCACCAACAGCTAACCAAGGATCAACTTTTTGATAATAATTTCTGCACTTATTAAATAACAACTCCTTAACTTACCAGTCAAAATACAGAAGACCTTGAACTTCTGCTGGTAACTTTGTCAGCATGTGCAGGTGAAACTTATTTGCCCTTTTAATAGCTGATAGAAGAACAAATATCCTTTTCATTTTGTTTTTCCTACAATGTCACCAAGCTCAAAATATTAAACTTTTTTTTTTTTTAGTAATAATCTATGTTGCTGCTCAGCTGCACAACAGTTAAACTAGTGTAGCCCAGCATCAGTTGAATGCTCAGCTCTGTAGTTTCTTGCTGTGTCACAGTGATGGAAACATTTAGCACTTTAAGTAGAGGTAGAGTAGAGGTCCTGAGAGTGATGTAGCACCCACCTTAAAATAGGCACACTCCAAACCATCAGCTCTAGAAACATCTAGTCTTATAGGCGCGGCTGTCTTATTTTACAAAGCCTCCTGCTGATACAACAGGTAACAGCTCAGAGCTTTTCAACTTCACATATACATCACAGCGTTTTGAAAAGGTTTTCAACATAATCAGATTAATCAAAGACTGTCAGACAAAGCAAAATGACTAAATATTTCTACACTCTGCACTTGGATTCTGTTTTCTTTAAGTGACTGCAGGGCAGTTTTGTTTGGACAGATCCACAGCACAAATTCAATTTGCACTGCAATGATACTCAGAGAGCCTCATTCATATTTAAAACCAGGGAGTCCAAGACAATACGTCTCTGTTTTTCTTGGATATACGTGTTGACAACATTAGAAAATGGCTTTGATGCTATTGACCCCTTGTCTGTCCCTTAGCATGCAGTGTTATGGGACATGAGGAGAAAGTGAGGTAGCTGTCAGTTACACATTGTTGTATGGAAGGTGAAATACAAATTTAAAAAGGTTTGTTTCTTAACTTGTTATTGAAACCATGGCTTCTGTCTTCACTCAATAAATAATAAGTAAAAGCATAATTTTGATCTTGAAGATGAACTTTCATTTGGTACCTCTGTTTTGTCCTTGGAGTTTGTAAAGCGTTAAGTCAGGTCCACATGATTATAAAAGTCTATTAAAGCAATAAGACTCTATGATGAGAGCTCCTCATTGTAGAGGAACAAATAAAAGACAAGAGTATCCTCTGATCGTAAACGCCCTGATGTGACTTTTCTCATAGAGCTTTCAACTCAACTCAACTCAACTCATCTTTATTTATAAAGCACTTTAAAAACAACCACAGTTGAAACAAAGTGCTGTACACAAATAGACAAAACAAAACAGACAAAAATTAATTAAAAACAATGGATAAAATAAAGCAGATATAAATACTAAAACAATTGTTTCAGTGTTTTTAAAAACTAATTTTAAAACAGTAGAAACAATAAGTAAAACACTTTCACACTAAAATTAGCTGGTCAATGTGTTTTTTTTCAACACGGGTTAACCTGCTAATAATTGGCAAGTCACTATTTTCCCACTGCCAGCAGACCCGGGTCTAATCGTCAGCAGACGAACTGTGTGGCTGTTTTTTTTCCTCTGGTGCATCAAACTGATGTCTTCATAACTTGACCAGGTAATCAATGGGAAAGACCAAGGAGGCTGTCAAACTGCTGTCAGGAGCCAATTGCTACTGAGTTGAAACAGAGTTTTTGGCCAGTCTGAAAGGGCTAATAGTCACACTCTTTTTTTGAAAGAGTGTGACTATTAGTTTGAAAACAAATGTTACAATTTATTCACTTGAATCAATAGGTATCGTGTGTTTCTCCAGTTCTCCGCTTCTCATAACAGTTTCCACCTTAATCAATTCAGACTTGTTGACTCTTCACCTATAGAAGTCTTTCCTGTGTCTACTTAAATTCATGGGAAGTATTCCAAAGTGTCCAAAGTACACTGCGGTCATACCCACAATCATCAGTTTATCCATTTTGGTAGCAGCTGTTCCCTCTTGTAAAGCAAACCAGTTGGTGCTTCTGGTGAAAGGACACACAGGCTGTGCTGTGCCTAAAAACGGTGCCTGATCAAAACGGCTTGGTAAACACAAATTAAGTGGATATAAACCAACTGTTTGTAGCATGTGTTGACTTTGTGCTGTTTTTGTGGCTTGATTTCTCCCTCAGTTCTTTTAGTCATGTGGAGCAATGTATAATATTAGCATAAAGCATCTGTCCTGAGATTTTTTGAACTCAGATAACTGAGCTGTGACACTGTGGCACATGTTCAGGCTCATGTCATGGATCTTACACATCACCACTTCCAAAAAAAATGAATTTTCTCTTTAAACCTCTGAGATGAGGTTTGGTTTCAGTTAAATTGTAAAATGTTCCGAATTAATTTGGAGTTGCTGTTGATTCCATGAGTATATCATTAATCTCGTTATTTAAGTTTATTGCAATAGCATGTAGATGTCAATTAGTAAAACAAACTCATTCAGCATTCCAAATTAAACTGACATCAAAAACCCCTTAAGTGGAGAATAAGGACATCACTGTGCCTGTGAATTACATATTTTACATCTAAGAAACAGTCATCTCAGTGGAGTCAAAACTGAATAGAATGTTGCAAAATCAAACAGCTTACTTACATTACCATTACCTTCACAAATTTTCCATATCTGTTTGGTGATTAACAAGTCCTAATTATGTGTTGTTAAGGTTTATGCATTTCCCTGTCAGAGTTTCCTTCATTACCTTTCAAAATAAAAGGTAATTCCATCTGAACAAAAGTACGCTACAAAGGTCCTTAGTACAACCAATACAGTTAAATAATACCAAAGACAGGGCTCTCAAGTCTCCATATTCAGCGCGTGACATACACATTTGAATCTTTTCACACACCTGGCATTTCTCATGCATGAAAATCTATTTTGTAACATAACCCACTGAGTTCAATGCTGTGTTTGCAATGGTATGTGTAGCAAGACACTCAAAGCATCATAATCATCAACAGGAACTTGACGCCACCCAATCAATAGGTGAACTATCCATCAACCAATCAGAAAATAACATTCTGATCAGCAAATCAGGAAAAAAGCACTGCTGTGTCCTGGTAAGATTGTGCTTAATTTGACTGCAGAGGATGTTTTCTGCAACCGAAGTCCTATCACATGAGTACGGTTAAGTTATCTCTTAATTTGATTTTGTAGCTTACTGATTTATAAAGTTTTTGTACTAAAGCACAACAATGAGAGCCTAGTCTTATTCTTCCTCCACACCTACCATTGAACACTTAATCACATTGACATACAAACTGTAGTAACCAGGCATCACATTAAAATAGAATCATCAGCATAAATTAGAAAGTTAATAGTAATGATTAGAACATAAGAAATGTTGGCTATACCTTAAATCAAAATTGCACAATTTTAGTTTGAAACAGTATGGTCAAAATTACAAGGTAATTAATGACAGAGAGAGAGAGAACAATAATAATGTACTATTATGTTGCAACATGACATGATAAAATATGCACAAAGTATCGTAAGGCCATTAGGTGATTAGGTAACTAATTAACTTAATTTCAATTTTAAAATAGGACAAGCACATATACCCAAATATCTGCACATCTGCAAAAACAGTTCCAGAAAAGTAAGTTTAGCTTGCTTTCAAAGATGGAAAATGTTGGAACATTATTAGTTGACCTCAGTAAGTAATTCTGTACAGACACACTAACATATTTCTTGTTGTATAACAGCGTTAAATAACCCATTTCTGAATTTTATTTGCTTTTAATATTGTTTGGGGAGAGCAGAAGAACATGACATCTTTTAATAAACTCTCAGTCCATGGAAAATATTCTATGCATTTTTTGATGAAGATGCCCCCCAAAATGCTCATTTTTTTGTGTTCAGCAATACATGATATAAATAGTCAAACATCCCTGGATATGGGACCTTTAAGTGCTGTACAGTATGTACTTCATCTACAAGCCAAAACCACAAGATACAGTACATGTCTTTGCATTCTGCTATAACAATGATCAAACTGAAATATGTTGAGGAGTGCCAAAGAATGGCTGATTCATATCTTTTGACCACAGTGTCCAAATGCACATGGATTGTCCAAGACCATCTCTACATGCAGATATTGCCCAGGGACATTTGTATGCACATTGTTAAAATTTACTAGATTGAGTTAAATGTGAAACAGACAGTTGACTTACCTTCCCTCCATCAGCATTATACTCCTTCTCATTGACATCCAGAAGACGAGCCAGACCAAAGTCTGTGATCTTGATGTGGTTTGGAGATTTGACCAGCACGTTTCTTGCTGCCAGATCTCTATGCACCAGCCGACGCTCCTCCAGGTACATCATCCCCTGTAACACACAAAAAACACATATAAAAGGGATTATTTTCAGGCAGATTCTCTTCTAATACATCTCTACGGGCATGAGTGTGCACAGTTTCAGCCATCATTGACGAAAACACATACATGTATGATTCCCGCTTCACATCACCATCCATCATCATCATCCCCATCATCCTCATCATCATCATCATCACCATCACAACCAACAAGAAGACCCCATTAGAACATCTATAATTATTGGCGTCATCATCATTACCAGCACATTGTTTTTTTATGGGTATAATTCTCATCAATCAACAGCTAGAGTGTGGAAAAGCCCCTCTTTATTGCCAAATGCTTGGCAATGCAATAACAACAAAATCCATAAGCTTCAACCCAGAGGCAGCATTTCAATTAAAAACAGGACCCAGAGGAGTGACAAATGTTGGGGTAAAACATTTTATTCAATATGTTTACCGAACAATTAAGAAAAAATCCCTTCCCACTCTTTTCTCCCCGTCTGCACTTTGATTAATAATGACTCAAACAAAAGGGTTTTTTCCCCCTGACATTGGTTAATTTACAAACAAAATTCTTTATGATTTAACTATAGTGTGCATTTCTCTTATGTTCATTAGCATCTTTCATTGTAAACAACATAAGCTTCACAAATCATCCAAAGGAACAAAGACAACAGGATACGCAAACTACTGATACTAAGTCAGCCTTCCCCCCAAAATGTTTGCAGTTTAATTTCTTTCAACATCATCCAAAAATGGCTGCTTAAATAGTCATAAGTTTACAGTTTTAATGTCTTACAAAATAAAAAAAGATGATACATGATACAAACCAAGATACATTTTAACAAAAAAGTGCCTACTTTAGCTGAGGCTGCCTAAAACCCTCTTTTTTAACATTATGCCATTATATTTAATTTAGCTCAATTCAATGTACAGATGCAGGCGCTTCAAGTTTTCCCTTCCAGCTGAATACCTTCTGAGTTCCAGCCAACTTCCAGCCACTGGGAGCTTCTCTCAATTCCCCTGGGTATGTGCCTAAATTCCCCCATATAACCCATTCATGCAACCTTAAGGTGCCCTGATGGGATGCATCGTCCCTCACATAAGCATATCCAGTGGGCTTCAAACTTTGCATTTATGGTGCATTCCATTTGATCTCGGAGGTCAGAATCTCTGAGTTGCAAATGTGATTCATCACTGGGAATGGATCATTTGCTAGGAATTTATACTCAGGTGTCAGATGATCTTCAGGTATCCTGACTTTCTGGAAAACCTTTAACTTAGATGTGATATAATTCCATTTTCCAAACCCATGTTCTGAGGGGAAATCACCATCATTAGCATAACATTCACCAGTCACTACATCATGTCATTATGGGGAGTATCATTACGGCCAAAATAGTGGGCATGACCCAGAACATTCTAGTCATGGACCATTCAAGACTCAGTAAAGGAAAGTGGGGAAAATTCAAAGGGCTCCATCTGTACACAGGGCAGCACAATACAACATACATGTCGCAATCGCTACACAAAAATCATCCTGTGCTACAATTTTTTCTCATCACACTAGTGCAATGAGAGCCAAAGAGCTGCTGTATACATTTTTGTGAGTATGTGTGCACATTATTTTCATTAGTAGCTTTATTTTCCACCTTTAAATCAACACTAAGTAGTTTTTTCCTCCCTAATATTAGAATCATTGTGATGGCACATCACCTTACAACAAATGACACCTCTGTCAATGTGGATCGTAGGAAAGCTTCCACTCTAATAAACTACAAATCTTTACTGCTTTTACTGTTTTATGGCACACTGCACTGCCCCCTTGAGGCAAAAGCTAAACATTGGGAAAAGGAGAATGTAAATCAGTTTTTCAAATTTAGGAAACAGATTTAATGAACATAATTTAGTTTAAAGTAAATATGAACTTATTTTCCTTATGGAAATAGAGACCTCTGGCTCAGGTGGTGGTAATGCTCCTCTAATGTTGGATGCCACCTTAAAAAGGAAGAAGAGGAAGCTATGTAAAGTTGTTATCACGGCAGAAGCAGTAAACCCCATTGGTCCACATGGTTTATTTGTTTCTGGGGATGTTCTGTTGGCTCGCTTCCTTCCCTATGTATGTCAACAAATGCATGTTGGTGTGAGGCACTCTGTTTTATGACTGTGCAGATACAGTCAACGACAACAGAGGCTCCTAGAGAGCTGAAAGCCAGAATCTTACATAGTGTGGCTTTAACTGTCATATTTACTCTTCTTGACCTGTTTCTGGTCTCTTTCATGCTCAACAGGTTCAGAATGAAAATTCCATCAACCATTTTTGCAAACGCTTTTAAATGTCACCAGGAGCTATAGAGTATTTATTTATATTTTTATTAGCAAACATTTTCTTGATTATTTTCCAGCCAACTGTCTAAGCTGCAGATTGTTCTTCTAGTTTGCCTCCACTGTGTACATTGTGGGGGACATGTTAACTCGATATTTGGCCAGTCCCCATAGGTTTTTTTACAATACAATGTGTAATATTAATGAGAGGAGAGCCTGCACATTCTGTGGGGCATAGCAGCACTGTATTTGTTTTCCTTTTTGTGTATTTCAAGTATGTGCAGTGTACCATTTTCTTGCGTTCCTCCACAGCCATATTTCATTGTCACAAATATCACATCCTCACAAAATTAACAAAAATGTATTAAGGTGTAATGACTACAGAGTTTCTTGTGCTACTGTGAGAGGGGCTTTAGACACCCATAGTGAAGAGTGTCCCGCCAACAAAATGACACATTAAGCCCACTCTTCCTATCTTGCATGACTGCAGAAAAGAAAGAAAAAGAAATTAAGAAACCTAAAAGGGGAGAAACATTTCAGATTGGACAAGAGATGACAAGAAGCCCCTTCATTCGAAGTGGCATTACCATAGAAAAAAAAAACAGATATTACAAAATTGGATTTACCTTGAATGGAATTGAATGAAAAGAGGAGTGGATGAAGGAGGCAGAGGAGGATGATGAGGGGGTGGGTACAGGAGGGGTTGAGTGGTGGCATTTTGAGAGGTAAGATTACATAGCCAAGGCTATAATCACAATGCCTCATTTGGCTCCCTCACAGGAGAGAGAACATGCATCCAGTGCACACCTGCACACTTATGCGCAGATTCATGCATACCTGCAGAATTGCAACCCCCCTATGGCGACACCAGCACGTGTCCTTGTGTTTGTGTGTGAGTGAATTCCTTATAGGGGCCAGAAAGAAACACAATCTATGTTGAGCTTACCTGAATGAAAAAGATTTCTACATCTCCACCAGTTTTGGTTTTCAATACACAAAATGCTAAACTCTTTTTAACCCCTTCTATGCATTAATCCAACCAATCACTTATATTGTTTGTTGCCATTTAAAAATTCCTAGAAATTCGACATCGTTGACCATGATTGTTATCCCCTCAAATGTATTCATATTATAAAATAAATGTGAAGGACTGGCTCGTGCATTCATGGAGTGACAATAATATTGAATGTTTAAATACAATATCATATAATACAATTCATTTAGTGTTCTTCTGAGTCTGACTTTAAAAAGATTTTCATCCAAATGCCAACTTTGATTAAAAATAAACAAACATGCTCACACTGTCATACCAAAACCAGATTTATGCTTGTCTATGCCTGTCTTTATCAGCACACACTGTGATGAAGGTAATTAGCTCATAGGCTAGCATATTTTATTAGCTGAAGAAAAAGGGTTTTGCTGTCATGTTGCTAAGATTATAGATAATAGAAGGCTCATCTATTTTAATGTGAGGCATGCCTATATTTTATCCAAAATTAACACGATAATAACAACTAGAAAGAAATTTTTCAACCTAAGTTCAGCAAAGCTAAATATCATCATTTGTAGAATATAGATCAGATGAATACAGTATGTTTGCAGTTCCTGTTAGAACTTTTCATAGAAAAGCTTGGTTTGCCATTTTCTGAAGGAAATCTATTTTGCCTTAGATTCCTTTATTCCCACGTTTTCCTGCATCAGTTACACAATGAAAATGGTGTGAACCTATTTTTGTTGTATTAATGCCTTAGAATTAGTGTTGTCAGGCAATTAAAAAAAAAATCTATTAATTACATGACTTTTAATAAATTAATCTAATTAATCGCATTATAATTTCATATCTGCTTAAAGTCCCTAAATAAAGAATTTGAATTCCAAGACATCACAAAATTGTAGTGCACGACTAATGGAATCAATACACTCAGGAGAGAAGATTTGTAAATTCACATTTTTATTGGTGATTGAATGAAACCTAAGTCAGGGCGTCTTGTCCAGAAAATACTGGGTTCAATCAGGCAGCTCAAATTACACTTTCAGTGTGTTTCATAAATATAATTCAAAACAAGAAAAAAAGGTTGAGGACATCCAGAAAACCAGTTAGGCCCGACGCATAATTAAGACTGTAGTACAAATATAGATAATTAATTCAGAAATAAAATAACGAGGAGTAAAGAACCTCAGTTGTACTCAAACGCCCACACAGTTGCCACGTCGCTGAAACACGAAGACTTGCAGAAAGACTCAAATGTCACGGTCTTCTTCAGTCTAAAGTAGGCCATTCCTGTTGTCACCTTGGCTTTGTTTGATTATAGGAGTGAGGCATGTGTGAAGAGACACTGCCATGTACAGGTGCTTCAACTGGACAATATTAAAACGTTTGTGCGCTATAATTAATCTTGCGATTAATTTTTATAATGCATTAATTTGCATTGTAATTAATTAATCTAATTAATGCACTAAAGTGACAGCCCTATGTAGAATGTCCAATTAATTTTAGCATTTAGCAAAGTAGTGTTTGATGGGTTTTTTAGCCATACTTAGATCTGCAACCTTTTTTTGGGGGGGGGGGGGGAGGGGGGGGTAAAGCTGTCTAGAGGGGTAGTATTCCCAACTTTAACTTTACTTATTATTGCTCATTTTAAATGAAAGAAAAAAAAAAAAAAACAATTTATTTGTAGAGTTTGCATGCTTTTAATTGAGTGACAGGACAAGGACGGGTTTAACGTAGGGAGTGTGGAAGGAGATCGCGTAAGGAGCCACAGGCCAATTTAAATCAGGCCAGCTACATCAAGGACAACCAACTCATGGAGTGAACATATCAACCACCAGGCCACCAGCATTTCAAGCACAGCTAAGGAGGGTCCATTTATTAGTCCTTTCAGGGGACCAGCCAGTTCTAAGTGCAGGCCTGGTCACCAAAGACAAACAGGCAGCACAGGGGAAGCCAGAACGGAATAATATGAGTTCAAATGTGAAATTCTCTCATTTTGTCAGAGCTAAATTTCAAATCACACTCTCAATTTTTTGGCATCCATTAATTAAGTTACCTCATACATTCACGGAGATGTGCTATATAATACACCGTTATCAAGAACAAGACAAAGACAACTTAGCCAGCCTTTACTGGCAATTTCGAAGGAATGTATTTCCTCTATCGAAGCGCCTCCTTCTTCCAAACCATTTCACTCATCAGAAATTGCAAACCAGATCTGTTGGTCTTTCAGCCTTTCTTTTTGCCATATTGAAATGTTCAGCTTTATATCATGCTTTGACGTTTATACAAATGACTAAGAAAATTTTCATCACTTTTTTAAATGATGAATGCTGTGTATGCCTTGTCCTCAGTATGCTTTGCTTAGATGTGGTCTAAAGTTTGTTTCAGCAATGCTTCAAAAAATATATAGGCTACTATAATTGAGGTTCACATGAAAATGAGTTTATGACATAACCCGGCACTGACGGTCTCATTGATGGGGGATATGCTGCTGTGTGACCAGATGTTAAAAGTTAAGAGAGAACATTACAACAGGAAAATATGTAAATTACACTGTTGGTTAGAATCAGAACTCCCTATTACAGATGACTTGAGTTTTTCATCCTTTCGTTTGAATTTTTCCTCTCATGTGTATTGTTTATCTTGTGAAGTCCTGAAATGAGCAGTGTGGTATGCACTGGGTGAGCAGGTATAAGACCTTCAGATTTTAGGTATCCCATGGTGCCATTCCCCACAGTTCCCTTAAAAACAAGTCTGCTTATGCGTATTTCATGGCCAGGTTTTAGACAGATCTTTATTTGTATATAAATTGTCCCCGGTAATCTCCTCAATTTTCGAGACAATTTAGCAGTGGAGGGAGAGCGGATGGCTTGGCAAAGCGTGAATTTTAATTTGCCTGCACAATGAGATTGAGATGAGTTGATGGAAGTATGCAGAGGGGGAGGTGGCTACAGACATGTGTGAGTGACCGGCTTCTGTTTTTGCCTTTTCTACTCTGTGGCTTTCGTTTACTGCCACCTTTGTTGCCTCAGTGGTAAGGAACTTACTGCCACAGGTTTGTAAATGCATCAAAAGACTGACGGAGAAATGCCTGCTGTTGAAGCTGTATTTCGGGTAAGCCTGCCACCACAGGAAATCAGTGGGCTTCAGACAGACTCTGTCTGTCACACCTCCAGACCGCAGCTGCTTTCCAATCAGTAGGGATCAGGCCTGAGTCTTACACCCACATGAAAGAACATAGAACTGAAAGTAGAGGAGTGTCTTGGCTACAACAAGGAGTATTTTAGTATTATTAAAAAATAAATTAAGGATATTTAAATGGTTCAGTGTTATTTCATCTTTGCCAAATATTTTACATCACATAAACATATTTATTCTTGTTGTGTTATTACACATCGGAAGAGAAATTTACAAAATCTTAATGGCCAGCCTAAAAAGTCTATTGTATGATGTAGATGTAGCAGAAAAGAAATCCTGTCACTAAAATGTTGTTTCTGCTGTCCCTGGGCTGAGCAATCAAAACTGGATCATTTAAAATAATCAGGACTTTTCTGCAAGGACCTGTTTTTTTATCTTCTTAATTTCAGCCAATTGAGGAATTTTTGAAGATCTGAGAATGAAAAAAAAAAATCATGGAATAAAAAATCATACAAGGAAATTAAAAAATGGTTTCGCTGTATTGACCTTTAAAGTGGTCCAAAATGCCCACTTTATAATTTTCAGCAAAGTCCCAACTTCGGTGACATTAAGGGATCTAATTTCGTGGCGCAGCACAGGGGGTGCAAGCCTGGCGCACCCCGCAGTGTTAATTTCGTGCGGCGCACTGCCGTGCGCTGCCAATTTGACAATTTGGTATGACTGTCTGTGCAGAGATGGGTGCGACAGCGCACCAAGGGGAGGTGTCGGCAGATTCATGTTGGCGCAGTGACAATTTCGTGCCAAAAACAGTGCAGAAAGTGTGCTGAAAGCTCGCCAGCTCCAATCTGGTCTATTCTCGGCGCAAAGTGGAGCGCACCCTCCGCAGCTGTAATTTGGTGACAGGCGCACATGTGCGCACACGTCAACAAAGCTTCTGAGGCAGGTTTCCAGAGTGTCAGGCACATTTTAATGCAATAAACAATCACAGCAATCACTATTTGATGTAACCATCAGAACCGGCATATACATTTGTATCTGTATTAACTGTCCCGTCACAGCTGATGTCGGATTAAAGCCGTTTGTCATAATGGAAACTTAACCTGACGGCAGCTGGAAGTTTGATGCACATCTTACAAGTCAACAATAAACAGCCTTAACATCTGATACTGAGTATATATCTGGCTTCTCTCATTTCATTAAATTCAAGAAAAAAGGGAGAAAAAAGACGAAGAAAAAGGAGAGAAATTAAATGTATGTCACTAAGGATTTACCCATGATTTCCCATATTTCTCTATTTTAGTCTTTATTTTTAACGTGATCTAAAAAGATGGAGTACATTATTGTAAGGAGGATGAGGCGGAGACACCGGGAGAGTATACAGTATATCACTAAAGGCTCTGCTATTTGGCGATGACAAACCAGGAGTGCAGGTGGATCACAAGCATTATGAATGGATAAGCCAGCTGTGGTGTAACTGTCTCTTAATTTTGTACTCCTATAATGACAAAGAAACAGATTACATCTGTCCTGGGTGCTGGCCCACACGGTGATGCGTAGACCGATGTGCGCCCCGATGGCCAGTCTGTTCTCCCAGCTGCTGAATGACAGCGGCTCTGACTGTCTCCAGCAGCGGGGATCATTCAGACCAATCAGACGCTGCGCTTCGGCCGCAGCGCATTTAAAGGTGAGGAGAAGCGCTCATTTGATTGGTGAAGACAGCGATCAGCTGTGTTAATCCCACTCACGTCTATTCTCCTCCTACTCTGACATTTGCGCGGAGAGGCAGAGACGTGTGCGTGGATGCGCTCCTCTGTGCCTTGAGTGCGCCTCTCTTGGCACTGCAGGAAACTTGCAAAGTGCGCGGGTCACACCCTGTGCGCACGGCGAAGGCGGGCGCAGGGCAGGTGCGCCTGCGCTTGCGCCTGGTCTACGAAATTAGAGCCCTAAATGTTGAAGAATAAAACTGTGAAAGTTAAGGGCAGCCCTCTGGGATCCATCAGAAAAGTCAAGAGACCCATCTCATCTCAAACAGGAGTCTACTGTTTTGGATACATTAAAGAAAATTAGAATGCTTTCTCTCTCTACTAGGAGGTCATACTTTTGTACATGGACAAACAAACAAAATTTTACAGAACTTAACAGAAGATTTGCCGTTTTTTTATGAAGTTCTTAATCAGGTGGTCATATCATAGTTCAATATGACCAAAACTTTTACAATGAAGGTCCATACCCGAACAGATCTATATTGACAATTTTGTATAAATCAGAGTGCCTCCTTGTGCTGATATACAAATACCCAAACCCTTCTGGTGTAGGAAGTTTATATTTACCTAAAATTTGTGTCAGGAAGACCCAACAAAAATCTGTTATAATTTAACACTTGAAAAACCTGGGCGACATGCCTCAGTTGTTTACCTTGAAATCATACACTATGCCTCCTCAATATGCTGTGTCAAAAGACCTTCAATTTCATAGCTGTTTTTTTTTGTTTGTTCTTTGCTTTTTTAGAGGTTTGGCTGAAAAATACACAGCTGGGAAAGGACTGCTCATTGCTGTACCACAACCTAAACAGCACCATTATGTATGTGAGTGAGTGTGCAAGGGCCTGTTCATTACCACTGGCAGTCCTAGTTCTTCTTATTTTTCAACAACAGGCCATGATTATCAATCAAAGGCTGTTTAACTGTGGCCAAGCCACCCACCAGTGGTAGCTATTGTATCTACACTTAATACTGTTGCACTGCTGATTTGCTCTTTAACCAGAAAGTAAACCTGAAGGGTTATGCAAACCCCTCAACTTGAGTTGGCTGGCTCCAATGGAAGAAATACATCTATCTACATATGTCAATCTATTCTTTACTAGTACTTATACTTTATAATGTATGGGATACAGTAAAACATTTTACTTTAATCTGTGGGGAAAATGGTAGTTTTGATGTTAGCATGTAGAGTCTCTGCCCTTTGAACAACATATGTGATATTCTTGCTCCATTGCAGGGCCTTCCAAAATCATAGCTTTATAAAATACGTTCATTATCTTGTTGTTACAAACCAGGCTAAATGAGTTGGTACTGATTTCTCCCTGACTTATTGTGGGTTTGATCAAACTACAGGATGTATAAAGTGAGTTTTTTGTTTATGTTAATTTAATTAAGAAAAAAGATGTTAAGATGAAGAAGGAAAAGAGAACAGGGCATTAGAAATGATATATTGGTCAGTACAAAGAATGCAGTAACCACAATATCTGACCCCCATTGTTATGTAGGCTTCTTTTACACACTCGTGTGAACAAAAACTATATCAGTGTGACCATCCTCATTTGTTTTGTAAAGACAGTTGTAGATAGGATGGCAAAGGACTGTGGAATGAATCAATAAAGGAATGGTGATAAGAGATACTGCTTTTTCTTTCTTTTTTTTTTTACCTTTTTCTGGCTGGAATTTGCCTGTTATTTATTTGGGCAAGACACAGACATACACTGCTGCACAAAGAAGAAGCTGTCAACACACCAGGAAAGCACTCACACACATTCACATACGCACTTAGACAAATACACACATAAATCTGTAATCTTGTGATTCATCCTGATTCAAGATTCAATTTTATTCATGAGGAAACATTTGTAATGGGAAAAAACGATTCTACTGAGACTCTAAACCTTGGTGTGTTCTCTACAAGGCCTCTCTCCATTCACTTCCTGTCATATATGTCAAAAGCATTGTTATTTTATCTGTGACATGGATCATTATGGCATTTGTTGTTTGTTTCTGGTCTTTTATTTTCAGCTATTATTTTGGTTTGCAGTAATGATAGCCATTCAGTGTGGTCCTTAGAGGTTAGATCCATTTTAGTTTCATGTCTTACGTTTATGCTCAAGACCACAAAAAGCCATCCAGTCTCCCACCTAACTTAGTTGATCTCATTCCAAATGCTTAACAAGCTGTCATCACAAATCAGTGTTAAGCGTTTACACTTGGTGTAGCTGTTTATCCATTAGCTGATGAACAGAAATGCTGAACACTGGAGTGCTGCAACATGCAACCTTGGCAATAGAGGGGGACACATAAATTACTATTCTCTATGCCTGAGGACAAAATGGTTTGAAATTGTAGTAAACATTCAAAAGGATTTTCAACATTGTTTATGACCGAACAAAAAAGTGAAATACAATTTCAATATTTAGACTAATATTGTTTTTAAATGTGACACCCTGAAAATGAAACCTGTTTAAGGTTTTTCCTAAGTGCAAATAACTTGCCTGGATGTGATTTAATTAAATTTCATTTTTTCAATGTATGTATATATCCTTCCCTGAAATACAGTATATTACAGAAATTAATCCAGCAGTTTAACATTATAGATTTAACATATTTAGCATTTTATCCATGTTTATCCTTTCAAATATAATTTAAAGTGACTTTTGGGCCACATTAAGAGAGGCGGAAAGCTGCATATAGCTCTGCTGTATGTTGGAAACAGTTAAAGCCATAGACTGTTGAACATAAACATCCTTTAAGTTTTCTAAAGGTGAAGCTTACATGCTGTATGACTCCATTTAGCTGGCAGTAATACAATTACCAAAGTCCCCCATATTCAATGGCATGCATAACTTACTGACATGTTAATAAATGCACTTAACCCAGAGTGCTTTCAGTTATGAACAAAGGTTCATTCAGCTAGCATTGACAATTATGTGAAACTGTGTTCCATTAATTATATAATTTTCAATGAATTCCTCATAATTGCAGTAAAACATTGGTGAGTAATACATTAACATTTGCTCATTCCTGTTGTCTAGATCAAGATCCTTACAGATATTCTATTAAAGGACATAATACAAAGTTTAAACAGAATTCTATGGTAGGATGGGAGAGGTCTGTTCTACTGCAACTTCTTTGTAACTTACAGACACAGTAGAGTTTCTGACAGCATCCACCCACTATATGCTCCTTTCTGGCTTTTCCCTGAGAGATGGGCCTCTGTAGAAGTATAACTCAGGCTTGTTTCCACATTCACTTGAAATACACCAGTCTTCACTTAAAAAAAGAACCTGGTTGAACATGTGGTTAGTGCTCAAGGTTATTAAATTCTCCACAGTATGAAGCTGCTATGAGAGCGTTATGGGTATGTGACATTACATTAAAGTTATCACATGAGAGGAACCTTCCTTTTATTTCCTGTAGACCTTGCAAACAAGTTAGCAAGCACTTAACTGGTTGTTTGTTGTTTTATTGAAGAAATAAAGAAACCCCTCTGTCTAATTTCTATACTTTGAGTTTTCCTTTTATGTGATGAATGCTATTCTTTTGGCTTGTTATTATGCCTAATATGAAACTTGGGGAATGTGTAAATGAGAACAAAAGCTAATGAAGGTTTTAGTTGATACTGGTGTAGAACTTGGGCCCTGCTGGAGACCTCACATAAAATGCAATGGTTTTTCCTTTGCCTTTTCAAAAGCAATCCAGATTTACATCGAGATGCCAGAACTTCTGAAAACACTGTCGTATGTGTGCCAGTCCAGTAGATTGCAATAAAGGTTTGCAGAGAAACCACACTGTTGCAACACATGTACAGTAAAGCCAAAAGTTTTGACACACCTTCTCATTCAATGTGTTTTCTTTATTTTCATCACTATTTTCATTGTAGATTCTCACTGAGGGTATCAAATGGATGAACATGTGTGGAATTGTATACTAAACAAAAAAGTGTGAAATAAATGAAAACGTGTCTTATATTCTAGTTTCTTCAAAGTATCCACCCTTTGCTCTGATTACTGCTTTGCACACTCTTGGTATTCTCTTTATGAGCTTCAACAGGTAGCCACCTGAAATGGTTTTCACCTCTCAGATGTGCCTTACCAGGGTTAATTAATGGAATTTCTTGCCTTATTAATGGGGTTGGTACCATCATCTGTGTCGTTCAGAAGTCAGGCTGATGGACAGCCAACAGTCGTATTAGACAACTTAGAATTGAATATTATGGCAAGAACCAAGCAGCTTAGTTAAGAGAAACCAGTGGCCATCATAACTTCAGTGAGAATCTACAATTTAATTAGTGATGAAAATAAAGAACACGCATTGAATGAGAAGACCTGTACTGTATGAAGAAGAAAAACTTTCCACAAACAACAATGGCGAGTGGACGCAGGAAGACACAGGAGTTTCTTGTCCCGCAACAAATCTGTCTGGGTAGTTTTGTCTGGATAACAAACTGAGCACGGTAAGCAGCACACATGTTACTTGGTTGATGGCTGAAGCTATTTTTGTTCCTGGTATGCACACGCAGCCTTTGTGTAAAAGAGTACTGTGCATGCGGGGATGTTTCAGGGTAAAACATTTAGCTGAATGAATGAATTACTTAGCTGGGCGGCAATGCATTTTCATACTCTCCACTCTGGATCCTGGTTTCAAAAGTTTGTAGATTCAGGCACTCCAGGCAACGTTCCCATGTATATGGGAGGCAAAAACGCAATGAAAAGTCTCCAGATTTGGCCGAGTCCAGCCTTGTATAAACAGGGCCTTACATGGGAACTTCAAGTTTGCCAACAAAAAATCACCTCATTTGATGCTTTTTGGTTTGCTTGCCTTGTTTGGTTCTTGATTGATGTGGACAGCTTTCACACCCACTGTGAACTGAACACTGGTTTGCTTGGAAGTGAACCAAGACCTTTGTATTTTTGGGGGACCAGAGTTTGGTGCTTTGTCTATACCAGAGTTTGCATGAGCTTTCGCACTTACCCAAATGAACCAAGCTTTCCGAAAGAAAACCCCAAAACAAAACAAAACAAAAAAAAAAACAGATTTCATTTGGCACATACCAAACATGCTTAGTGTGCAAGTGCCTTTAGTCTGACCTAAAGAAATTCAGTATGTGCTGTTTTGAGTCAGATTTCCATGTCAACATGCATTAGTCTTTTCTGAGTAACAAGGAAACTTGACTTTGAATGGATGCAAAGCTATACTAACCAACAACAGTGTACATAATCAGAGGCTCAAGCATCTTTTGATCATGAGCTGTTGTTTGCATTAATTTATTTCTACTTATTAAACACCACAAGCTACAAACAACTGGCTCCACATCTTTTAAATGATCTTTTCTATCCCATCCCCAAGAACAACAGCCGATATGGACACTTGACTGTTTTGCTCTATCAAAAACAGACAAACAAACAAACAAAAAACTAACACAATTATCCAAAGCAGTCGCTCTGGTGTTTATATGGAAAAGCTTGAGGTTCCCCTTTCCTATGTCAGATGAATAAAAAGCACTTTTTGGACAACTTGAAACACCATGACAACCACTGATGTCATAAGACACAACGTTTACAAATGGTAATGTATTTTGGGGCTTTCAATAGTCATGCAATACTATGAGACATATTTTTTAATGTGCTATAACAGACCAGTAAAAAATACAAACTGTCCTCGTTTGAATAAGTGTCATTTCATTCTACACAGTAGTATGAGTGTATGACTCAGCTGTGCTGTTTTTCTCATACTCTACAGCCTCAGTTGCACATTTTAAAAAGGATACCATATCGAGAGGGTAGAGAAAATTTGGTTTCTGACAACTTCTGAATTATCATGCATATATGAATTACCTTTTTTTCTATGGGAGATTCTTTAAATCAGAGAAGCATCTGCTTGACGTAGTTCATGTTTAATGTATTCTTAGGATATAAAAAGATCCCAGTGGGCAGGGGAGAAGGTGAATCACTGTTTAAGGAATGAGGTGAAACGAATCAGATCAACGTGGAGGAGAAACTGAGAGAAAGGAGGGGTGAAATGATAACACAATAATGATGAAAGCAGGAGGCTTTCATTTCATTTGGAGCTCCCGTGTCAGGATGAATTTAGCAAATGACATTAGGGGGCAGCTTGAATATGAACAATTTGTCTCTGCTCAGACTGTGTTAGTGGTGTGTGAGGGGAAACCTTGTCTGTATACATTTATTCTCTCTGATCAATGCTTAATCCACTGCCATACCTTGGGTTTGTCAGTCTTATTGGATTTGTCACTTTTATGAGGAAACACACACACACACAGAAACTTATCATTGTGACCCAAATGGCACAATGTGTTATTACCACTTTCGATAATCATCATATGTCAACAGACCTGTAATGCTAGCTAAGCTAATGTGGGCTTTTACTTGAAGGTAGCACTCTAACGATCTCTGGCCACAGTCAGCTCTAGCACAAATATTCAGGTACCAATGAATTATACCAAAACATCAATTTACAACAAACATAGATCAAAGTAGCCATTTAATTTATGGGGGTTCTTGCATTTGGGCTCAAGTATATAATTAAGTATGCTGTAAAATCTACAAGTTGTCTTGTTTCCTTCCCAAAGTTTCCATAAAAACATTTGTGATATCAACAACAGTAGTGACAGAGCAGTGAGACCTGCTGCCTTCACAAGTGCATTGTGTATTGGGACCATGCACAGCAATTTTGTTCTTTTTTGTCTTACTTGATTGAACTTATAGGATGCATTAACAGAAATCTTTAAAATTATTAAAGTTCTGGATGGGCAAAAGGTCTAGAAAAAATAAAAAAATAAAGAAAATAGTCCCAACATCTAATCTCTCCATCACTCTCAACATATTTTCATGACATTTCAGGGGTTGTCCTGGTTCAGGGACAAAGTGATTGGTTTTGTTTCGGATCCAAAACCAGGTTGGAATCAAGGAATCTTAAAGGTTTCTTAACAGTGCAGGATAAGGCAATTTTCCACAGTTTTGAAACTAACCCAAAACATGCCTTGGTGGAGATATGTACCCGTTAAGCACTTCTTGTTGTGTTGTGTAGTGTGCTGTTGAAGACTCATTATTAGGATCTAATACCACAGGGTTGGTGGTTTATTCTCTTTAATGTCTAAATGGCAGTAAAATTTGATTTGTATTTTGCACAGGATAAGCTATTATGTTCTGCTTAGTGATATTAATTGAGATTGATCTTTAACATGATTTGAGAAATTTTAACAAATGGTATAGAATAGCTGATGGAGCTACTTCAGTTAAATGGATTGCACTTAACTGCCACCACACGCTTTGAAAGACTGTGAGCACCAGGATCTTTTGTGAAAATAAATGTCAAGACATGCTGTTTTAAATATGGTGTATTACTCCAAAGAAATGCTTTCCAACATGGGAGATGAGGTTATGATTCTGAGAGAAAAAGGCTGGTTGTGTTTTTGCAGAGGAGCTGTCAAGCAGACATCACTCCAAATGGGATTCAACCTCTCTCCTGTATCTGTCACTGTGGCAGCTGAGCGCGGATTGACCTCCCTTGGCCACGGCTGTTGATTTTCTTTCTTTTTTTTTTTTCAGTTAACATTCCTCCTGTCATAAAATTCATACCCTCGACTTCCAACTGAATAATAAATTCTGAATTTAATTTCAGCTCATGAATGTGAGTGCAATGGATTTGACTGGATTTTATGCTTTGAGGATGGATTCTTGAAATTCAATTTAATTAATCCCTAATAACATTAGGGAGAGGAATGAGCAGAGAACACAGGTTTCATGAGATTACTCTTACAAGAAATAGGAAGTGCATAGAAATTAAAAGATTTAGGGTCTGAAGGAGGAAAATAACAAGTCTCCATCAAGCACTCATCAAGAAGCCACATAATTTATCGTCTGAGTAGAGCAAACATTTCATCTATACCATCTTTTGCCACTAAGAGAAAGAAAACATCCACAGTTTGAGAAGGCTTTGCTTGAGAGAAAGAAAAACTCAGGCTAATATTTTTTGAAGCCCACCTATCCAGCTGGCTCTTATGAATGAATGTATGAGAGTATCCTTTGACCCTAGCAGCCACAGAAGGAAAAGAGACAGAGAGAAGCTTAAACAGAAGGAGAAAAGGGAAGCTATAGGAGATCAATGCGTATGGAACAGGGAGGTTTAGGGGACAATCTAAAATAATTTGGAGATGCTTAATTTGTTAAATATACAGATATTGGCTGCAGTGCAACTTTGATAATACCTATTTCTGTTGATTTAAAGGCTGTATTTATTTCTGTTTATTTAAAGTTCATATAAATTACATTTATACTCTTTTGGGTATAGTAAGCAACAGTTTAGAATTAAGATTCAAATGCCAAGTGGGACTTAATTTTGTTGAGGAAAAATAATTTGTTGAACAGCATAATTTAGGAGCATATGAACGGCATGTCTGAACTCCTACATTCAACTCCAAAGCTATACATCTATTTGAGCTGCATTTATACCAACCTTAATGCTAAAGTCAGATTTATTTATCTGCTGCTCTTTGAAACGAGGCCTGTATAAGTCCTCTTTGACACATGGGGAGGTATTTTTCTAAGCATAGATATTAAGTCTTTTGTTATTAAAAATGATCCCATCTACACATTTGAAGTTGTATACAAAACAAACAAACAAAAAAATCAGGGAACACAACAATGTGTAGCTTCATAAATGCAGTATTGAAGCTCTACTAATTGCATGAAACAAAATCCCCCCTGGAAGAGTTGCTGATGAAACTCGGTAAACATCTTAAAATCTGCACACCCTGTTCTTCAGAAAGCAACAGGCAACAGAGTCAGGTTGTCCCTCTTCCACAGCATGTGTGGGTGATGTTTGTGCAAATTAAAAAATGTCAGATCTGCAAAAACTGTCCATTTAACTATGAGGTAATATTTGTAATATCTTACTCTGTCATTTTGCTTTGGTTTCTTTCTAATAGAATGATGCAATTTGGAGACATCTGACATGATCACTTTCTTGTAATATCAAGTTGAGGTTTCCATAAATAATAAGCAGGGGGACACTCTGCATCAAATATATGCAGCTTTTAATATTGGCATCCATGTCTGAGATGTATCAATTTTGTAAATAAATTAAAAATAAAGACAGAAATGTTTGTCAATGACTTTTCTCCCTATCAAAAAAACAGCTTAAAACAAATATTAACTCATAAAACTCGGATAAAATGTTATTTTCACTTATTTACTGTCTTCCAAAACAGACAGGACATACAAGTTATGACTGGACTGCTAGGAAATCTATATTGGTTGTTATTTCTCAGAAATATGTTTGAAATAACATAAATGCAAAATAGGTGAACAAGATCAATTTTATTTTAAGTCTTATTTTTCTCAGAATCAAATAAATGTCACGATTGTGGTTTTAATTAAGTGTGTAAAAATGTGTACCCTAGTATTATTACGGTATTGATATTAATGAGAACTGTTCTTACAAGAAAATAATCCACAGCATGTGGAAGTTTTTGAAAATACGTATGTGGCCATTTTGTGAGCTTGTTTTGACCTACAGCATTGATGGATTAACATTAGTTAAAAGGTAAATGTATTTATTTTATTCTATAGTACTCCGATTACAGATATTATAAACATAGTTCTTAAATGCATTTTTACATTTAGCTCAGTAGTGCTTAGTTTGCAGCAATCAATCGTACTCAAGTCATAGGGACTCGGACTCGAGGCGACTTGAGCTGCTAATGAGGTGACTTGCAACTCGACTCAGACTTGGGAGGTAGAAACTCGAGACTCGACTCGGACTCGGGAGAAAATGTCTCCAGACTCGACCTGACTTGAGACAGCATGATTCGGAAATTGCACGCACTCAGGTTTTATATGAAGAGACAGACAGGAGATTTACACCGCTCTTTCCTTTAAGTTCACTTAATTGATGCTCCATTCACAGTACACTTGTTCGTCACCTATTATTGTCCTGCACACGACACAGTACTACACACATATGTTCCTACCATACACCCACTTCTGCTACAGTGATGATCAGTGGGCAGGGCAACCGCTATGTCTTCTGTGCCCAAAGTTATTCTCTTTGTATATAAAGAAATTCAATCAGATGGCAAACAAAGACACGTCAAGTGCACGACCTGCAACACTTCAATAAGTGAAAAAGAGGGCACACCATCAAACTTTATCCGCCACCAGCGGACACATGAGGCCAAGTAAGTGACACCTGCAAATGTTAGCCAGGTAGTTTACGGTCCTGCCATAGGTCAATATGGCAGGATCGTTACCCCAACCTGTGATCAATATGGAGCTGGCAAAGCTAACATTAGTAAAGTGTGCTGTATGTGTGGGAAGATAAGGTTTCTCTCCTCAAGATGAAAACCTGCATGCTTTTTTGGTGGACTGGGGAACAGTGGTGAGGGACTCGACCAGTCATAACCTGTGACTCGACTCGACTCGACTCGACAAATCCGTGACTCGACTCGACTTGCCCACAACAGAAAAAAACTTGGGACTTGCTTGAGACTCGGATCAGAGGGACTTGGGCAATTGCCTGGTTTGCAGTATGGTTTAGTTTTTCAACTTCATAGAGGGTCAAATATCCCCAAATTGCTGACATGGCTCAAACTTTATCTTTACCTCCTTTACCTGCAAATATTGACAGGTTGACTCCTGTAAAATGATGAGGGATGTATTGACAGTGTTTTCAGAGTATGAACACTTAGTACTGGCATTTTACCCGATTCCTGGATTAGAACCAGTACACTCTTAATTCTGATGAAGACTTGTGACTAAAATAATAATTTACCTTACTGAAAAATGTTTTGAGTTTTTGTATGCTATTCATAAACTTAACATGGCAAAGCTGACATAAATTGCATTTTTATCTAAAGACAAAGACCTTCAAGGAAATCATAGTCCATGTCCTGATTTCAGAGGGTATTCTGGAGAATCTAGCTTTTTCTCTGCATGTTGTCTTTCTTGACACAGCAAACAATGTTTCTGGTCTGGGGAAAAACTGTCAGTGTGAAGATTTCCAGAAACTCTGTTAACAATGTTCCTGTTTCTCCGACATCACTGTGTACTGTTATGACTTGTGTTTACATGAGACTTTTGGTGAATGCTGTTGAACCCTCGTTGGCTTCAACTTTTAAATTCTCACACATATGCTCACTTGCTTCCCTGCTATGTTGCTTCTTCTTACCGCACTGACAAGATGAAACCCTTAGACATTTTGGATGAGAACACGATCAAGTATTGATAAAGTGACTGTGTTAACTGGTGACCTTTAGCCTTTTGTACAGTTGCTGTTGTTTCAACAAATGTTAAAACTGACAAGTAACAACAAATACCTTTTACTATTCCTCCATAACAACATCAGAAGCAGTTCCTCCAACAAGGCTCAGATTGAGGACCAAAATATATATTCAAAGAGGAACAGAGCATCAGGTTGATGGAAAAATATAAATGAAATGCTCATGGCACAGGAGTATCATTTTACTTTTTTGTATGTCAGTGACATTACTAAGAGCATTCAATAGCATATAAGTTTGTTTGTTTTCTTTTTGCTAAAAAACAACTAGTTTGTAACTTTTAAGAAACAGAACAAGCTCAGTTCCAAAGCATTGTCCTCATGTGGAGAAGGCCCAAGACCAAAGTCAAAATAGCTCACAAGATTAACAGATTTTGAGGAACTCCTCTTTTACATGTTAATTTCCTATTTCAGTCCTTGACCCAGAGGTGGCTTCACTCTACTGAAGCCTGCAGGTATGTTTTGCTGCTGTGATTTATACTGAGACCTTGATGGTCTAGTCGGTTCTGAGGGCTGTGGGTGAGGCTGAAAAAGTGCAGAATGTCCAGAATAATACATTTAGGTTTAAAATGTAGAAGGACACACACAGACACAAAAACTGAGGGCAGAGAAAACAAACTGTCAGCAGAAAGACATCCGTCTGTTCTCCTTCATGATTGAATCATCTCAGACTGATGGATCAGAATAGAAGTCTAAGACGGTGCTTTGGAAAGGGCAGGATTCTGCCCCTCATTCTTTGTTTTTCTGGCTCTCCCTCTGCAGGGCCATCAGTTCAGTAAACTCTTAAGTAAATTTCCGCCATCAGAAATCCTCCAGGGACAATTTAACTTTCATATCACTGAAGGATACAAGGGCTGGAGCAGCAGATTTAAAGTTCATGCAGAGAAAGAGATGAAAAACAGTGTGTATTACACTAGCCATTTGTGGCAGAGACGAAAAGATAAGCTTGGACAGTTCCTTGAAATGTGAACAGAATACATATCACTCTAGTTTTATGTCCTTGAATACATAAACTAAGTGTACTGTTTTTCATTCATCATTTCCATTCACTAAACATTAAACTTATGAGTTCTGCTTTTAGGTTGAAAACTGTAGGAGGTTAATGAATAAACAGATGGAGACACTTTGTTTTTCCCCTTTCCACCAATGCCTACCAAATGCTGTCCCAACTCCAGCTAAATACCAGCGAACTAGGAGTTCACCCCACCTCTCTAGGGGTGTGCCCAAATTCCACTATAAACACGCCCATTCATGCAATTGCGGGGTGCCCTTATGACGTGGTACTTCCCTTACAAGAACACATCCAGTGGGCTTGGCCTTTGCCCTAAAGATGGAACACACCATCACCAGAGGAGCATCAGCTTTAACCAGTACCTGTGTGTTTGTCACTTCATTGCAAGGAATATCATTGCATCCACTGTGGTTGACTGGTCCAAGCATGTTCCAGTCATGGACCAATCGAGACTCAGTCAAGGAAAGTGTGGAAAAATTAAGTTGCTCCATCTGTAGTCTACAAAGGTGACACTCGGCCTAAATTAAGAGCTAATGTTTGATCATTGCTCTCTGTTAAAGGTGCTATGAGGAGAATGTATTTCCGGTGACATAAGGAATCTGTTACCCATGAGCAAGCACGCCGACTGTTGTAATGCCGCGTTCCAGTAACCTCGGAACTGGGAGTGACATCATCTCCGACTTATCGTCGTTCCAGTTAAAGTCTGAAAAAAACATGCTGATCTACCAGGCTATTGTTAGCTGTTGTTAGCACGCCTGCGTTGTTGTTCACAAATATCACATGAAGAATGTGATTATCACTATGGCAGCATTTTTGTAAATAGAAGTCTAACAACACAATGTATACAGCTGATCTAGAGCGACACACCCCAGTCAGAAGTGCAAATAAATTGATTATTACAGGAGCTAAATAACTGTTCACGCTGGGGGCATCCATCTTCGATTGTCAACTCGGGAGTGGCGAGGTTTCAGCGAGTTCCCAGTAGGAAATTCCGACTTCAGGGGACGTTCCAGTTGCAGTTTCATCCTCAGAACTCAGAAATTCCTACTTCTGACTACAACTGGAATGCGCCAAAAGACGAGACCCAAGGTACATAGCGGTAGTTTGATGTGTGACAACAAGCAATTTAGGAAAACTTGGTATCGTAGTTTTGTAACCGGCTATATATCGCTACTTACAGCCCGCTGTTCTAAGACGTGTCTGAATAATATAAATTTGCTCTAGTTTAAATTGTTTTGTTCCCGAAGTTGAGTTTCCAGGCCATTCCAGCCCTATCCAATCTGACCACTTAGCTAAGGAATAGCATTTATAGTTAACCCTTTTTTGATGCTATAAAACTCATCTTAAAGTGTGTATTTTGATCAGGCATATATCTAAAAGTGATACTTTTTTGTAATTACTTAGAAACTCCTCATAGCATCTTTAAAATATTAACAGTGAACAGCTCAGATTTGTTGCGCTTCAGTGTGTAAACTACAAAGCCCAGTTCCAAAGTTAGGACACTGTGTAAATTGGGAACACAATCAGAGAGCATTAACTTCACAAATCATGTTGGACTTATATTCTATTCAACAGAGATAAGATATTCAGTTTTGACATTGATTGAAGAAGTGTTTTTGGAAATGTGTATCTGTATTATTTTTGTCAACACATTTATATATTGGGATGGGAGTATGTTTACCAATGTATTTCATCACATTTTTTTTTCAAACAACACCCTACCAACCCTCAGGCCAAATAAATAAATACCAGAAAACAGTAAAAATCTTTCCAGTTCTCGTTTAACAGACTTAAGATAACAAGGGTTTTTGCATCCTTTAGGCTACTAACAGTTGACAGAGTGTAGGGGATGGGGGCATGAAGTGGGTACAGCTGTTAAAAATCATTGAAAATTCACCACATATCAATTGGTTGTAAAGACGCAAAACATAAAATTTTTGCTATCAAAGTTATGTATAAGCTCTTTTTCTGTTTTGTGCCTCTTTGCTAATCATATACTGAACTAGAAAAGCACTACAAGAGTGCAGACATCCACCAAGCAGCTCAGTTCCATAAAGAGTGATTTCCATCCAAAATTATAGTCTTATATTTATGTTGCACTCACATTGTTGAATGAAAAATATCAATTTGCAAGAAGTGTGATTATTGTTGACATAAACATCATCCAATAGAGTGACCCAGTCAGTAGTGGGTCTTGTAACTTGTTGACTGAACCAATGTGCTGCTGCTTGTACAGATGTTGGTGTTGTGCACACTGCCAGTGGGTGATGTTGCTAACCTGTCAGTTGGAGCAAAACCATGCTTTGGTGAACGGCAAAAGCCATGTCAAATTCAATTAAAGAGTATGGCACTGTGGGGACATTCTTTCCATGCTGCTCATGAAACTCTGCCTGCAGGTCTTCTATGTGGAATTTGACAGTTAGGTTTTTACACTCACTCACACACACACACAGACTTCTGCTTTGATGGACTATTTCTGTAGTGATATTATCAGCAGCCTTGTTTCTAGTGATTTTAGAGGCATGAATTGGGAGCAAGTAGAGCTGTCATGTATCCTGTTCCTATAACTTTAATGGGCTCACAGTAATGAAAAAAAATTAAACCTGGTAAAAATTGGCTCCTGTCCGCAGTTTGAAAGGGTTTAACTGGTATTTCAACCTGGGTCAACTGACCCTGCAAGTGACACTGGTTTTAATTGGCTCACCTCCGATCGGCTTCAGTGAGAAGATCTCACCCGGGTCGACCCACTAATTTACCGATGACATTGGCGTGATATCATGCCCATCCTTTCCATCTGAAACTTATGTGACTCTTTGCCGTCTCACAAACAAATTCTATCTGCCTTTGAATCATCAGCCCCAATACAGAGGACCATGTCCACGGCCTCTATGCTCTTTTCCATTGTTTACATGGGCGTACTGTCACGCTGATGATGTCATTAACATGATGACATCAGCTTGATACGCCAGAGGAAAATAACAAGCCGATAGCGGGAAAAGAGTCACGGAAAACCTGTGTCCACCCGCTAATATTAATGTGAAAGCAGTAGTAGTTGTGAGTTGTAGTGGACTGGGATATTTATTAAAATTTCATGAGAGTCACTGCCTTAATTTACCTTAGAGACCAAGGTTCCAAGAACTACGCAGGCTTCCTCTACTGGCAAAACTTCCTCCTCTCCCTTATGTCTGTCAGTAGAAATGCATGCACAGCTTTCAGTGCTAACAGGCTTTCATAGCGCTTTGTGTGTAATCAGAGCGTATAACCAATGGGATGGTGCTGTGGGTAGGACAATGCTGGGAACAGAGTAGAGATATAGTTAAACTACAATTCCCATAATGCCATACATGAACGATATTTTTTCCCATTATAAACTTTTCTTTTTTTTTTATGTCAATCTAGATTGGATCAGCACAAAAAGGTAATGACTTCTTATTTGGACCAAACGACACCTCTGATAAAAAAAATTGCATGTAAATCCATTCAGTAGTTTTTGTATAATTTTGCTAACAGACAAACAGACAGATGAACAAACAGACAAATAAACAATTAAACAGACAGACACTGGCAAAAACATAACCTCCTTGGTGGTGTGAATATTACAAATTGTAGTCTGATCTTTAGCTTGTATGTCTTGGTCATATACCTACGTTTACTTAACACTAACACATTGCACAATCAGTCAGCACAGACCCTCATGCAACCTGGCCTCTTAATAGCCCATTCACACATGTTGACTCTATGCTAACAGTACAAACACATCCAATTAAGGTATCTATGAAGGTGAATGCCGGTGGTATAGTCATGCACATAGGCATCCATAAAACACAACAGGTAAAATTTGCATTAAGAGCAATTTAAGGTCCAGAAAAAGAAGTAACTCTGGATCTCTGGATGCATCTGTGACCCAAATTGCGTGATCCTGTCTTGCCTGCCGTCAGTGTACCGTTCCAGTGTCTCTAACTGCCAGCATGCCAGTGCGTTGTGCCCCCACGGGCACTTTTGGGATCAGGTGGCATATTCGTAACACACGCCAAAAACATGACCTTGTCCTGGAAAGGCCCACACATGCACAGTGACAGGGGCAAGCAGGGCCAATGGGGTTAGCGGGAGCGGAGAAAGAATGAGACACCAGATGGAGACGCTAATGTACTTGGCATGGCATAATCTGCTGCTATCCCTCTGTCTTGCTCTTTCTCCATTTCAGTCTGTCTCTGTCCCTCTCTCTCTCTGCCAATCAGCACATGCACAGCAGAAAAATGTCATTCCTAAAGTGCCATAATGAAATATATGAGTGGTCAGCTTTTGTAGGTTGCCAAAATGCTGCAGCCACACAATCAGCTCTCTGGAACAGACCAGCCCAATTTGTGTCCCCTTCAATTACAGTGGTCTGTAATTTGCACTTAGTAAACACAACAGAAGGAGAGAAGCTGGTTAATTTACAGCAAAGAGGAGACCAAATTTTCATGAAGTGGTTGAAACCAGACTAAATACTGTAATGAGGAGTATTGTGATTTAGTTGTGTATTTATTTATTATAGTACCAGGCAATTATTCTGTGATGATTAAACTGATCAGAAAGACAACATTTGATGACTTTAAAGTATCCTTATAATACAATGCAATATTGCAAAGTGGGCCAAAGCACGCAAAACAAAAATGAGCAGTTCTGACACAGTTACTTCATAACCTGCTTTTCATCCTACATATGAAAATAAATTCCATACTCAGTGGTCACACCAGCAGTGCTCCAGTAGCAACAAACCTCCTGAAGGTATTTCCACTATTTTCATGTGTGTTATTGTCAAAAATGAGCAAAATTGTCCTATTGTTAACAAATTCTTGGAAAAATTCTCATTTCCATGTCAGTACTCTCATCAACGCCAGAATCTGAGCACTTGTCCCTTGTGATATAGCTAACACTTCCTGAAAATTCCTCCAAAATTGGTCGAGAAATTATTGAATGTTTAGTGAAAAAGTGGAAAACTGCCCTTTCTTACAGTGTTTAAAATTCCTTTAAAGAAGTCCTCGAACTGCATCCCAATCTGAATAACCTCTGAAATCTAATCAAATGGTCTTATGCCAACTTCTGACCTATCTTGAAAAAGACTTGAAATTCTGATCTTAACTTTTGAGTTACCCTGTCAACAAACTGACAAACAAACATCGGCAAAAGCATAACCTCAGCAGAGTTAAAAAAAAAAAAAAAATAGTATAATCAGTTTATTTAATCAAGGAAATAATTAGTTATCATGATATGAACAAGTAGTGATAGAAGGTTAAAACCTCGAATTAAAAGAGTTTTTTAGTTTTAGTGGTTTGTTGTCATGTTAACAAGGCCTTGGTTGAACTGGACTTTGTTATTATGTTTCAAAACTACGATGGAAGTAGACAAAGAGACAGAGAAGAAGGAGTGCAAATCCTGATCAATTGATTTAACTGGTGATTAGTAAAATAAAGCCAGTGTGTGTCTCTGCCTCTTAATAAACTTTTTTTCTTTCATTAATTGCACATGGTCTTTCTTTGTACCACTGGAGGCCTGCCGGGGGTGAGATCCACTGATCCATTCCAGGCAGCACAGCAATATTTTGTAAAGTCAAGGAGGAAAATAGACTTTGAAATTAGATATTTTTTATTTCTAAGTTGACAGTGAAACTTCAGATGACCTGATATTCCCTTTCAAGGTCTGCACTTCTGCTGCTGCAATAGCACAACACCAGCTGGAAGCATAGGCCTACTACCCCGCTTTTGTTGAGCAAAGTAAGCCTGAATTTCTGTGTGACAGCAAGAGAAACTCAAACTGTCCTTTCACCATCTCCCTTCACGGTATTTTTTGTGCTTGCTGCTGTCATGGAAACTTCTCTTTGACTGAGAAAATGGAGAAAATTGAGCTCACGGGATAATCATGGCACCATATCATTTGACAAAAGACATGTAGCATCTCTTTATCACTACACACTGTAACATTGTGTTAAAGGCAAAGCCACTGCTGGCTCTTTCAACTATATCAGAAAATCTGAGTAAAAACATATCTAGGATCATCTGTTTCATGTTGTGCATTGGAGGCACTACAAATGAACAGTTTCTGTTCAAGGAAAGAGATCAAACATTACAGTGTTACAGTTTAAGTCTGCATTTTGGGATAAACCCTTTTGGGATTAAGACATTTGGTTAAACTTTGATTAATTGTATTTAAAACGGGATTTTTTGGTCCTCCTTGTTCTTGCATTTCAGTAGAAAAGCAAAGAAGTAGTTAATTCCATTTGTCTAAATTTACTTTAGTTGTCACTGGTGATCTGGAAAGTCAGCAATTTCTCAGTCAGATTTTTTTTTAGGTGGATGTGGTTGTTTTTTAAAAATGCCTGATCTTGTGCTCCAGAGCTGGTGTTTGTGGTTCAGACTTGCTGCCTTGAGATGAAGAACACAATTTCATTATCTGAACCTGCCATGTCTTAATTCTATTCAAACAAGCTCTGGATTACTTTGTATGACAGTTTCTTTGGTTTCATATTGTGGGAATGCTCAACTGAGTCTGGTGCTGGCTAAAGAAGGTACCAAAGCAATATTTTAAATGATTTTTAATGTGGCAAAATGTGTCACTCTACCTGAACCAGTGCTTACATATTGCTGCTGTCAAAGCTAAAATAATATGCTGACCTTAAAAAGCATATCAAACTCCTGACTTTAAATTTAGCCTCTCCAAGTGTATGTTTTAATTATAAACTCAAATGTCAGAAACACCTACTGCTGTACGCATTTGTTCCTCAGTTACATAACACTTCCAAACATGGGTGATGTAATACACATGCATAGAATAAGATGGATTCACTTCGTTGCAGGTGAATTTTATGAAGTTGAGCTAATTGTGCGTTGGGAAACTGTGCGACCTTTTGCCTTATTTAACATTTTCAAAGGCTTTCATAAATTCCTTGCTTGTCACCATCAGCCAACATGTACTTGTCTGATTAAGGAAAACTTGATATTTCTGGAAAGAAATGATGTTCTGCCAGCAGCAGCGGTATGATGCGACGTTCCCTCTGTCTTTAATCACATTGCCACAGCTTGTACGTCTGGCATTCGACAAACCAGGTTATGAGTCAGGCATCATGTGAGGTTGCAGACCGTGAGAGACAGCAGCTATTTAGAGGATACGTATGTTGAGAATGTTTTCTTCACCTTTCAGAGGGACAGTCCTCCCTATCAAACAGAGCATCTATCTGTGTGCATGTGTGAGTGCTGGCAGACTGTTGTGTTTGTGCCGCAGTGAGTGGAGATTGCCCCAGGTTGTTTGAATAGGGGTGGGTGTGTTGAAACACACCGCCGGGACGCCTCTAGCAAACAGTTGTTGTGCCTTATCTGATCTACGATATTACCCGCAGGAGAGGCGTTAAGGTCTAAAAACTCAAATTCTAAGTATAAATACTGGAGATCATAAATGATCTATACAATTAGAAAATCTGATAGCTTCAGTGTGGTTACAATTAGTCCAATTTCTATGGTGTCCCTAAGGTGCAAAGTGCAAAGAAAAAAAATCAGAAAATACAACATCATTAAAATATGAATAAATAAATAAATAACATCACAAAGACAAAAACAGGAGAAACAAACCGCAATTATAAAAAACAGCAACACAGAAACAATCCCAGAACAAAAACATCACATCAAAAGAACCAACAAAACAAGAAAATGCAAATGCAAAAGTGAACAAAAATGAGAAAAAGTAAAAAAAAATCTAAAAATAGAAAATTTAAGCCTAAAATAATTACATTACAATAATAAAAACCCAGCAAAACAGATAAAAACAATTTAAAAATAATAATAAAACCCCACAACAATAAAGTGAACACACCAGAGAAGAAATGAATGTGTGTGTGAATCTGTTTTCTCTACTTTTTTTTTTTCTCTTTTAGTTTATTTATTTATTTTTTGTCTGTCTGTTTTTCTTATTGTACATTGATGTTTTTGGGGCTTTCTTTATCTGTTATGCATTCCTTTATTTTTCCTGTTTATTCTGTTGTGCTTTTTTCTGAATTTTTGTTTTATTGTTATATTTTTATTGTTTGGTGTTCATGTTCTCCTATCGTTATTTTTCATTTTTCTCCTGAATAGTATTTTGGGGGATGAGTTTGTGTCTTTCATGTGGTACTTTGTTTTACTTTTTCATTGTGATTTTTGTAATACTTTTAGCTTTTTTGTGCTTAAGGTCCATCACAAATTCCTATCTTTCTATATATCTGTCTGTCTGCCTGTCTGTGTGTATGCAGGGTAAGTGTGGGAGAATAGCTTCAAATAATTAGGAGTTCTGAACCTCACTGATCTTTTAATAAGGTTGATTGGTAGCAGGCTATTGTGTTACAAACACAAGTACAGGAGGGAATTTTGGCAGAGATCTCAAGAAGAATGAACCTCATTTTTGTTTGACAAGCAAATTAGCTGATTGTAATGAAAGGATCACAGTCTTTGTGACTTAAGGAGGCAGTTATCCTTGAATAAATCCTCTCGCTACTGCAGGTCTTTGCTTTTAAAACAATTACACTGTGCTTATGAGGATAACCAAATTGGTTCACAGCCACACTGTGTGTAATATAATAAGGTTTGTGTATTAATGCACAACTACTGAAAATTTCCAGTTAGTGCCAACTTTAGTTTACTGTGAGCAGCTGACTGAAGTGTTTTTGCAAAGATGTTGGAAATCGATTAGCATTGAAGTTGAGCAATGCGTCATCTCAAAATTTTTGGTGAAATTGAAAAAAACAGCATCAGGTTTTTTGGTGCATTCACAGAGGTATGTAGAGAGTGCTTCATTTCACATTCACATGTGTTTGAATGGCACAAAAATTTTGTACTGAGAGGTTGTCCAAGACGATTAAAACCCTGACCCTGTGCATATGAAAAATTTCTGAAAACATTTGAAAAAGTGAACAAACTCTGCCAATGTTCTGAAAAAGACCTGATATTATTATTCAAAGAGTGACCATGTAAATGGTGATCATTTGTTATTACAACAGACAAAACCGACAAGATTACTTTAAAAGGTGTCTTTATCTTATACGTAAGTCTTAGATGGAAAGCTACAAAGAAACATTTATAAAAATGCCACTTCATCATGGTAACATAGTCACAACTTTAACATAACACTAGTTGGACTTCAGGTTGGTGACATCAATAAAAAAAAATCAATTTTGTTATCATCGAAGAATAGATTTTTTTTGCATGTTATGGACATTGTTGCGTGCTACAGACAGAATTAAACATTGCATCTAGGCTTTTATGCATTCAAATGTAATTAAAGTTGTTTGTGAAAATAACGTGTGTGGACGAGGTTACTTTTGTGTAACTTATAGGGCTTAGTTATTTATTAAATATAAATCTTGTAACTGAACTCGTTCTGATTTCAACAGCTTAATTAATGATGACATCCAAGACCTCAGTTAACTGAAAGATGCCAGGTACCTTGATAACTCCTTTTACTACAGCATCAGAGTCATACTGCCTTTCATGAGCATGATATAGCACTGACACAGTGACCTCTGTCCACCAGCCTTTACTCTGAGATAATTTGATTTAGCTGAAATGTTGGTTTTGACCTCTTCTCTCCATGTCTGTTGTTTAAATCCTGTACATCAGGCAGCTATATACAGCCTGAGATCTCTTGTGCCATTGTTATCCTCTGGTAATACCCATTGGGCTGGATCTACTGAAGTTTTATGTATATAAAAACACAAAATGCAGAATTTGTGCAGATTACCAGAACATGCAACATACTGGATGGAGGAGATCCAAATGTAATCATTTAGCAAAGGCAGGTGCAAGTTGGCACAGCGTTGGGCACTGAAGGCTGCAGTCATTATGGCGAGAAACAGGGGTCACATTAACCAAATACTATACATCATTTACTGAATATTTTGATGAATGACAGAAAGATTTTGAAGGCTGTCAGTCGGTATGAAGGACTGGAAAAAGAGAGATGATCCAGTGTGCCATCATACTCATGCAGACACACATGTAAAAGTAAACCCTCTCTGTGTTGCGCTCTTAATACATTGTGAAGGAGATAATTTAACCTAATCAAAAGCATCCCCTACATAGCCAGAATCATTCTTTTTGTCACTTAGAGCTGACTGCTTTACAGTCTCCACACACTTACAGCAAGTTTAGGAGCTGTCAGTGTGTAGATAGTCCTGTCTGTGTGTGTGTAAATGTAAGACTATGCTTCACATGACAGGTTATTAGTCATGAAGCTGTGTAACTATGGGAATACTGTCAGAGATTATGTTCAATTGGAATTGTAAAAGAAAACCTAAAATTGATGGGAAAAAAAATACCATTATAGAAAAGTGATGACCTTGTCCATCATAATGACAGATAGCAAAAAAAAAAAAAAAAAAAAAAAAAAAAAAAGGTTACCGCAACCTCTGGTCAGAAATAAAATAAAGTAGAGAAATATTGACTATCCGGTAAAGCCAATTTTTAGCTGTGTGCTTTTCACAGATGGCCTCCCAAATCCTGTTCCTTCTGACAAGATGAGATGTCTCTGCTGGAGTTTGTGAGTGTGTTTATTTGCCCCCAACTCCATAGCTTCAAACCAATTTTTCATTTATGGCCACTCTGCTCTCCCAAACTCTCCATGGTGACATTGGGTAGCTCATACAAAATCCTCATTTAAAGAGGGGGTCCACAACCACTTTTCATGTTATTGATTGCACATGCAGTCATAGTAGATCACCCTAATATTACGTGCATTTTTTTTTTAGTTTGAACACACAATTTCGTGCTCATTAGTTGGGACCTCAGTGCATCTTGTCCATTATGGGGAGTAAGGTATATTCAAACCTTATCCCAGGACACAGTTGGATAAGTATAAGAACACAAGTCTGAATAGGGAGTTTATATCAGGCCTTTGTATTTACTGTACTAGAGGAGCCAGTGTGCCAAGTCTTGATAGTCAAACACACTGCTGACCTGATCATCAAAAAGTGAATTTACAAATTTATATCTCAGTGCTGCCTGATTAGTCTGCAGCCCCCTTTATTGAGACCATAGTTTTAGATCATGAGCACACAGGTGTCTCTTACATAATACTTTTGTTTGTTTTTTTAATGTGATCTGGGATGGTTGATTGATGTGACTTTTTTATATTTCATCCAGCCCTTTCCTCGCACAGTCCTATCTACCCTTTGGCAGTATTTTCCAATTTATAGCTCAGTTGGTCAGATCTCGAGCATAAATGTCAGATTGGCTTGCGAGCCTTGTCAGCAGCACTCACAAAGCTGCTGTCAGGGAAAAAGCTTGCAACAAGGTTTGCAACTTCCCACCAATCGATAAATGGAATAACTGCCACTTAGACCATTATACCATCCTCTTTCGGGCCTGGAGTAATGAACTGTAATGCAGAAATGATAATAATGATGATAGTCATAATTAGTGGGATAATAACAGGGCAATCACAGGGTGCCATAACGGGAGACATTAACTGTGATCTATGATTGATCTGTTGCGGGGCTGGCAGCTCGGCAATCTAGTCTGAGATTTCTAGGGTGATGCAGACAAAGTGTGTATCCAAATGTGTTTGTGGATGTCATTTGAAGACATTTACAAATCTACAGAAAGGGTAAGACTACATCCTGTCTCCATTGTTCCTATTTCTTTGCAAGAACCAGATCAGCAAACACTGCAGATTAAAATATTCTTTGCATTCACAACTCGTTAACCAAACACTCCTTTTACTTTTGCTCATAGACGTACAGTATGCATTACAGATTTGTAAGTCTCATAGAAGAAGAGGGAAAATGTGATTTGTATCAAAAGGTTTAAATGTGCTGATTTTGAGTGAAAATTTTTAATAAGATTTGTTTAGGAACTACAATCAAAGAGAGTCCAGGCAGTAATGCTGTGCCTGAATGTTGGAAAAATAACTTTTTTCTTTGTTTAATGATGAAATGAATGGAAAATAAATAAATTATAAAAGGAATATTGTGCTGACATGGAAAGTTGTCCTTTATGATCTGAGAGGCACAATAGAGGCAGAGCAGGATTTACTGCACCGAGCATCCTTTCCATCATTCACATCTCTGAACATGTGTGGGGAATAAAATGGTACGGCAGCATATAAGACTTTTCAAAGTAAAAGCTCAATCCCTTTTTTACCCACTTGTGTTGCTCTTATTCTGATTTTTTCCCAGCATATTTATGTATGTGTTGCTCAAGTATCTCTAAGTAAGCTCTTTAGGTTCATCTTGAAGTAGAAAGTCTTCATCGCCAAAAAGATTCTAACCACAGAGACTCTAAACATTTTTAATCGTAACAACTAGTATAATAAATAATTGTTATTCAAATGTAGTCCCTCCGGGTTGAAATGGAGTTTGAGAGGAGTTTGGTTATAATTGTAGGTGAAAGATGACTCTGAAATAGGACTAAAGCAAAAAAACTCCAGCATCTCCAGTTTCACTGAAATTGCTGATAGGCCTGGTAAGGGTTGGAACCAAAAAAGTCAAACTGAATAACATTTCCAAATTTTTTGGGGTTATATAGATTTGTTGTGTAAAAATATGAATTTCTTTATTTCAACCTGTGTGATCTCCTTCAAGACGACTCTTGATCTCATTTGAACTTGTGAACCTAAGAGTCCTTCCCAACAATTCAGCATTGCAGGAACGTTCAGATTTCTTTTTTTCTTTTTACATAATGATCACAACCCATCACCCAAAACATAGAAATGCTTCCAGGTATCAAGAGTAAAATGAGGGATTTTTAAATTCAACCCTGAAATCATAATGGGGATGCTCATGGTAAAATGACAAGATACTGATTCACAGACTACATGTCTTCAGAAACTAACATGTCTGCAACATGTCCGCAGCTGAGAATGTACTGTTTACTCAGTCTGAGATTGTACTGTCGCCCATTGTTTTACTAAATAATTGAAATCACCCCTCATACTCCCAGGACGGAGAGAGAGAGTATGCATGTATATTTCTGTCTGTAATCGACAACCCATGTAAGTGTGGGCTCTAATCTGTACACACAAAAGTGTTCTCTATTATGGTTTTGTGGCTGCAGGCTTGGGCAGCCTCAGTACAGGAACCTGCAGTCAACTGTGTACAACTTTCCTGCTGAGATCTGGGATGTGTCTCTGTGTTAAGCATGCCTGAGGAGAAGTGTGAATGTATGAGGTCTTTAAAGTCAGCTTCAGTTTGCCAAAGGGAGAGTGGGACATCTGTATCCCATCGATAAGTTAAAGAAAATACATTTTGTAACAAAGAATTATGTCTTGGACACGATAAGAGCTGCAACAATGCACCGCTCTTTAACCTGATATGGGGACACCAGAGGGACATTTTTTGGCAAAGTTCATTCTCTTAGTGATACCAGTGACAATCCAAAATAACCTTGAGCTGTGACCATTTCCATTGGGCATCTGAAAAAGCAGTAGGCCTCCAGAAAATGCTGTTTAAGCTCTTCTAATGCTGTTCACACACAGCAGACCTTTCTGCTCAACTATGATTTATTGCTCAAATCCATTTTCTTTGTTTGGCTGTTCAGATTTCACATTTAAATGTGGCTAGCCTATGTTATTTGCACCTGATAAAATCCCATTAACGATGTCCATGCAGAGTTAATACACACAGGTATCAGATATAATCATACAAACAGCCTAAATAAGAATGCTTCATTCATATTTACTGAATGTGCGTGTAATGGAGACACCACTCGTCTCTTTTTCTCGTCACTCCTCTTCATGCATTATTTAATGCTTGTCAAGGGAAATCAACTGAAACTCTTTATTTTAGAAAAAGAAAGGTAGCGACTTTTAAAATAATCATCTCTATATTTTAACCTCTGATTATGTTCCGCCATTAAGAGATTGAACAAAAAACTGAGGTCCAACTTAAAGGTGTAGTGAGCGATCTTCTAATCTTCTAATCTAATGCAGTATTTGTCAAAATCACAGTATTTCTCCTCTCCATCCACAAGATGTCACCACTGACAGCATGTTGAAAAAAAGGTCCGGTTTCAATACACAGCCTTGGCTCTGAATTTCAGCAGGTAAATACTGTGGCTCGGGCCGAGTTACCAAAACAGGGTACACCCCCCCACATCCAGGGGGCGATCATACTCATGCGCAGATCAGACAGAGGGGGGAGGGGGAGTTGTAGGTTGCGTAGCGTGCGCAGTTAGCGTAAGAGAGAATTACAATAGGTGCAGTAGCAATGCCTGAAAAACAGCCCAAAAGAAAAAGGTCAGAGCAGTGAAAAGTGAAAAAGAAGGGCTATGACCATGAAAGAACGAAGACCCGGGTCAACATTGGTGTTGCTTTCCGATGGTGGAGGAAACTCCGCGAACTGAAAGACCTGAAAACGGACATGGATGTCACCGTCTTTCTGCTGGACAGGCAAGAAACATTAGCTTTGTGGTGCTTCACATAACAGTAACAGCCGTCGGACATTCATCTTATTGTCTAATCTGCCAACATGTACTGTTGTTGTGATGTTAACAATAACGGTAGTCGAGTTGTCTGACGAGTCGGGGTTACCTAGGCTATGTTGGTCTGCTATGCAGTTTCTACGGCCATTTCCATGACATGGCACTTCCATCAGCTTTCAGGGGTGGAGCCAGTGGTGAGGTATGAAGGGAGAGGCGGGTCTAAATTTGTTTATCAACAACTTCTCCACTCATTTTCTCCCACATCGCTGACTCCACCTTTAATTGCTGACCCCTTGTCGAGAATGATGTCAAAGTCACATTAAATGCGACCTGGCTGTTCAGACTGCAGTCACATTCCAGAGAACCTGATACATGTCTGATATAGTCACATTTGAAAGTGGCGTGAATCTGATCTAAAACAGTCAGAATCAGTGTAACTATCACACTGTCAGAAACATATCTGATTCAGGTCACTTTTGGCTACAGTATGAACGTAGCCTAATATTTTTTGATGTCACTCTGCATGAGGAGGGTACACAGGGCACGTGTCTTTTTTTTTTTAGTCATTTGAATGATGGAAGAAAATGACACATGACCTTAGAAATGATTAGAAAACATTTTCACAAGTGTGATGCATTTGGCCAACCTTCAATCTGTTTCGTTAGAAAAATATAAATAACTAAAACCAATCAAGGAGCAAGGTGATTGGAGCCAGAAGCAAACATGCCATGGCAATGAGAATAAAGGCAAAGCATTAAGTTAGATGGACATCAAAATGGAGGTCCAACTTGTTGATTCGTGTCAAAAACCCAAGCGTCTAAACAGCCTAACCTGTTATCATATATGACAAATAGGGCTGCCACAAATGACTATTTTGATAGTCAACTAGTCAACGACTACTTTTGCGATCAGTCGACTAGTCACTTCATGCATAAACTGCAGCGTACTGCACCAGCATGCAGCTGGTGGCCCAAATCGCTTATTATGAGCAGACCTGGCAACTTTGGTGCCTGCGTAGTTGTGCATGAGTGTGTTTCGGGGTGTGTTGGTTTGATTCCTGCAGGTGTGATAACCAGAAAACAGGACAGATAGGCAGACAAGACAGCAGAGTTACAGCAGCAGTTTTGTGAGAAAACACACCTAAAAAACAAAATGACTAGTCGACCATTAAATTAGTTGTCGACTATTTTGATAGTCAACTTTGTCACGACTAGTCGACTAATCGTGGCAGCCCTAATGACAAAATGATTGGGAGAGGAACTTGATGGAAATCATTACCGCCAGGGATATTATAGGAAGCTAAATGCTAGCTGCATATAGTTGTCTGACAATTTTGTTCAAATTAAAGTCTTCTTTTATCATGCAGGTCCTAAGTGGTGAGAGCAGAGGCACTGCCACTGTAAATTAATCAGTTGGTTTGTAGTGTCTTATTGAACAAAACTGATAAATCGGACATTTTTTGTCCTCACATGTCAACCCTTTCCCTGTTACATAATCAGTAAAGATTTTAAAAACCTTTTTGTGTGTACTAGATCCAAGCCTAACTGGCAAACTCACATACTGATCAAGGACTGCATTGCCATTGCATACTCTCTGTAGAAATGCTAAAATATGTAATGAGGAGATATTTTCTATCTCAAATTGTTCTTGTGATGTAGAAATGTAGGTTTTGTTAATTAAATGTCAAGTATTTTTCGAAAGTTATGAAAAACACAAGTTATATGGAAAAGAGGCCAAATGAAAATACATTGTGATACTCCTTCCTGACTCTCATACTTCCTCCATGTGCTTCTTTGAGTAAACAAAAGAGAGAGGGGAAATAATTGCAAAGTACGGCTCCCTCATAAAACAATGCCCTCAGTATGAGTCAGACACCACTGAATATAACAGATGGTGCATGTCCATATGCATGACCGCAGAACTTGACCTGCACTCCAACAGCTACATCATGAGTCCACATCCGTTAACATTTTTATTGGTAGTTGCAGTGAACCGTAATATGGGAAGGTTGATATCATTAAAAGGTTTAATGGCATGTAGTTGTACTTGACTTTGATTGCTTTACCCTCCCCACACTTTCCCTCTTTCATGTTAGTTAAGTGCATTATTACATTATTAAAACAGTCCTCCCTCAGATTGATGGCATGAAAAGTTAACATTATGCACTGTTGACCCTTATTTAACACCTCATGGAATGTGTTTGTCCAAAAGTAGTTCAAGCAGATCACAATATTTTAAATCATGGTCAGAGGTATGTGAGTATTTCAACTATAAGAAACTGAGACATTAAAATGCATGGTCTTGCTACAATATACATGACATGCTAAACTGACTCTAATGCAAATGAGGCCGGTGTAATTAATGAAGTAATTACCACATTTTCCTATTTACAATGTCCTTGTCTTCACATAAAATTATAGCCATGAATATGAAATCCACATTTCATGCCATTAAAGAGAAAAATGATGCCTCATTTATATTCTTGTGGGGGGTTTTTTAAAACATGGGAAAGAAGACGATTTTTCTCAAAGATAAGTAATACAGGCAGTCTCAGGGTGGCTTGGATGAAAGCTTTGTGTCTATTGCATCCCTTTTTGTTTGGAAAGCATGTTCTTTGAGACAGCTATGACACTGTATGTGACAGTATCACGGGTATGTGACCAGTGACTGGTGACTGACCCCTGGCATCTTCAAGTGTAAAATTACAGTCAATCTCATCTTTATCTGCACTCTGGTTCAAAAATTTGAAAAGCATTCAAGTCTTTGTTTATGGACATTTAAGTTAAGCTGTATCAACAGATAGCATATTGGCAGTCTTTGATGTGGTCCTGGTTTTGCATTTGAGAATATTTTGATTTTAAATAAACGTTAGTGACCTCTGCTTCATTTTGTGATTTCATGATGATGTCACATTAGCAGGAGGTAAAACATTGCTTCCCGAGGACCAAATATGAACTGCAGGCATCACAGGAGTCTAGCCACATTTAACTGTGGCTCACATAGACCTTGGCACTGACTATGCTGTTAGTCTTAGTTTCAACACTGGGTGGCCAGGGCAGTTCTCTTATCAATACGGGAGACACTTAAAGTAAACAATGGGTTATGAAACATACCCAAAGCTAAGAAATACAAAAGTAGATCCAAGGAAAACCTGTGTCTTTTTTGGCTCATACAGTTCAAGTAAGGTTTAAGATGCCAGGTGACTAATTATTTACTGCTTAATTTAGACTCACAATGAATAGGTTAAATATTAGTGATAGACAAGATAGTCTTGACTTGAAAACATTGGATGCTAGCCTCTCCATGGCAATTGTGGAGTTACAGAGAAATATATAATCGTCCAATCCCAGAGCTATGCCTTGCTGTCAGACAAGTATTATCAATGGATTTTAACTGCTGCCCAAATTATACAAATCAAACTATCTGTTGAAACAATAAGAATTGGGTTTACAAATCCCCCCAGTATAAAAGAAGCATAAACTCCCTTTGTTGCTTGAATCATAATTTAGAAAAATGTATGCACAAACAGTCTAAAATTTTCCCTCATGTGTCATCAATGGATGTGTTGTCCCATCAAGATGGAAGACACTACCTAAGTAGGATGTTTGTTGAGCCAACAGCTGGCTCCAGTGGATGCAAGGTGTCTTGTCATTGCAGCCACAGTTAACAGTAGAGCACAACCCTGGAAAGGTGAGGCCACATCCATTTCTTATGAGGAATGTGGTCAAAGACAGCTCATGATGATTTAATATTGTCGTGAAGCACTTTCTAAGGTCTGTCCTCCAAGTTTTTTTTTTTTTTGGCATAGTGGTCAAACCCTTGAATAAAGACAAGTATCAGCAAAAAGCCCTTCAGTCAAAGGTCAGATAGACGACTAACAATATGCCGTTGTGGGAAGTCAAGCAGGCAGGTATGTGTCACTAGCAGACATCACATGCACTTAAATATGCCCGTCATTAACATTCCCTCAAACAGCAATGCATCAGCTCAATTTAAAAACAAAGATACTCGCATCTACATAAAAATTATAACAACATCCACTTCACACACTCTTAGTTGCTCATTATTTCGCACACACACACACAGTTTGGGTCAGTTCCAGGGAGGCTGGTGAGCAGGCATCCACAGTGGCAGGCCACTAATTGAAAGTGAAGTGGGTCCAAGCTGTCGCAGCGTTGGCCTGCCGCCTACATGGCTATGAGATGACAAGCTATTCTCCAACCAAGACAACAAAACTTCCATGGCTTTAAACTACCTACGTGCACAAACATGCAGACAGTATACATGAATATTTATGATAGCATATATAAGTACAACAAAACACAGTGTCCACCCACATTATTGTTCTTTTCAAGAAGACAAACTTTCCTACACTGGCAGTCAGTAGACATGGAAATTTGAAAGATAGATATATAACAATCTTCTAAGTAGAACTAAGTCATTTTTAAAACAATTATGGTGTCATTAATTTGCTAAAGGGACAAATCAGAAAACAACAAACATGACAAAGGCCGTAATTTTTCTGGACAATAAGACCATGATCAACAAGAGAATCAAAGACTGAACATCAAACTTCATATATGTAAATATTTATTTGGGTGAAATTAAAAAGGCTGATTAAAAAAAGTGCATAGAAAAAAGGCTTTATGGATTTTAGATTATCATAGACTAATTTGATTTTCAGAATCAGCTATTGATTTAGAGGAAAACAACACTGATTTAGAAGCTATTGTTTGTCTATCAAAAACAAATGGGTATAACACTTAAAAAAGCTTGGGCTTTTAGATTTACAATTTGTTTAAACACAAATATTCAATCAGCTCATTGCTGCATCTTAGGGGTCTATACCTGCACACTATATAAAATCTGTCACCATGACAGAAACAGCTACATAAAGAAAAACTGTTCAAAGGGACTTAATAATTTTCTCCTGCAAGCTCCTCAAAAAACTTTGAAGGATGCTTGCAAATTGAATCACTGTACAACAATTTAGTAGCCTTCCTCATTGAGTCAAAGTTTATTTGCACTGAGTTCTTGTTTCAAACAGTTGGTCAAATCAGAAGCAAGTTGAGCTGACGCAGTGCCTCTCCTCAACTTAACATCTGCCAGGGCTACAATATTACAGGAGTGAGGGGGGGAGCAGCAAGGGCAGGGATTTTAATAAAGGCTTCTGTTTATAGTAAATGCACCTCATGAGGAGGAGATTTTGCAGAACAAAGTCCTTATTTCAAAAGAAAAAAGAAAAAGAAGCAGCAGAGATGGGCTATCAAAAACATGGGACAGTATTGACTTTAAAATGTCCGGGGTGACCACACCGGTTGTGGAGGTCTGGAAGCAGAATGAATTTTAGGAGAGCTAAGGTGCCAGAGTGTGCAGATGCTACCAGATATTCATGCTTTGTGTTGCTTTGCTGTGATGGATGATGGATGCACAAACATTGCAGCAGCTTCATGTAGAAGTCCCTGCTTCTTTATGGCACTCAAACCATACATCAGGATAATCAAGTGATTTTTCCAACTTTTTGAAACTTAATAACTTAAATACTAGGTAGGTAGGTATTTGGGTATTAAGCTAAGAAAGCATAAATGGCAGAGGATGATCCTGTTTTGTAATTCAAAAATTCAGAAAACTCCACATATTGTGTCTCTAAACTTGAAGCATTTGCTGCAAAAGAGCTTTATATTCATTAAGCATTCCAATTTGACATGAATCAGGGTTAAACTTTGTCTTTTAATGCTCTGAAAGGAAAAGGCCAAGATTTTACTAAAACTTTGAAATCTTCTGGCATTTCACAGCACTGTATTGACTTAAATTCCTGCCTTTCTGAATATCTGTACATGAAAGTGACATTATCCTGATACAGCTGCCGCACCCAGAAAACACAAGATTGTCATCAGAGTCATTTGCCAAAAGTGGATATGGATGCCTCACTCGCACCCGACACAGCATCGTGTGGATTTGCTGTTCATCATGAGACTGGGATCCACATTCAAGATTTCCTGCTGCTTAACAGAAGGTTTTTTCTTGCCGCCATGATGGAGGGATTCATGATTGGCTATATGGATTCATGTTGGGTGTTGGATGTATATATTTGTATATGTATATGTGTATTTTGTATGTATATATGTATCTATGCATATATGTGTATCCATAAAATGAAGAGCTTTATGCTCTACTGTAAAGTGTCTTGAGATAACACTTGTTATGAATTGGCGCTTTACAAATAAAGATTGATTGATAAATAAAGATTGACTCTAAATGCTGTCTCGATCTCACGAACATAATCTGTAAACACATACTTACAGTACAGATCTTTCCTCATAGAAATTAAGCACATATGTCACCAAAGGAAAGGGGCAAGTTTTCAATATTCTAGCATTTCTCCTGAATCCCTACTGTTGCCTCGATAACTTGATCTTAACAACAATATGCCACACGAAAATCCACAAACATGTATTTATTTAATAAATAACCTAATTATAGTTCATGGTTCATATCCTCTGGAATTATCCAAGACAACATGGTCTTCTGATTTTACTGAATTATCATCCAACGTTTTATTGGCTGGCATTGTTTATATTGAAGCAATACATGGTTTGTTGGTTTCTAATTACAACTTTTATATTGTAGCAAACAAACTGGAAAGAATAGTCATTACTCTTATGGGTGATAACGAAAGATTTTAAATCAGTACAATTCTGTTTGTTTTTGTTTATCACATAAACAACTATATATATATATATGTATATATATATGTATGTATGTATATATATATGTATATATATGTATATACATATATATATATATTTTTTTTTTTTATTTTCAGTTTAGTGAGTTTAGTTCAAGTCTGCGTGCAAAGACAAAATATGGTTTTGGAGTACTCATTGGTACTGGTATTGATTCATTATGGTAGTCCTCCATATCAAATGAGTACTTGTAAGAAAATCAATACTTTGATACTGTGGTATCTATATTCCCATTTATACTCGTCAGTTTAAAGAGGGTTTTAGAAAATAAGGCAAAGAATGGAGAAACATATAAAGAAACAAATTATTCTAAGAACATTAACATTAAAAGCACATTAAGAAAAACCTTAACACAGATTTGTTGAAAATATATAAACCTTTTTTGCAGGGTTGTGTATATACCCATGTAAGCATGTGTACCTTTTAGTCACCTGTTAGTCTTGACCTGTCTTCCTGAGCTGCCAGTCTCATCCATTGTGTGGGCTGCCTGCAGTGATCCATTTTCTTGACTGCTTGACCTGGCCACATCCATCTCCGCTCAGCCAGATGCTGTTCAAACTGCATCACCGCAGTACGTGCATGTGTGTATCTATTTGTTCATGTGTGTGTGTGTTTGTGCATGTGTGGGGGTGGGCCAGACAGAGACAGTGAGGCAGACGGTGTGTGTATTACTTTTGTGTGTATGTTTTGATTGACAACATGGCAAACATGAGTCAGCGCAGGTCTAATGGTTGCTCTGTATCACAGTGTCCGTGACCATCTATCTGTCTGCTACCTTCAGGTTTTTACTTTTGTATTCAGGGGCTATTCAAGGTGACCAAGTTCTACAACAAAAATAAAACTTAAAACGCAATTTTAAGGTGGCATACAGGGTAAATGTTCCTCTAAACTTGTAATGCTTCTTTTTTTAGCCAAAAAGGTAACAACAGAGGTTGAACCATTAACTTCCTCCTTCAACATGACGGCAAGAAACAAGACAGGGGCAGGTTGGCAGGATTTCTTCTTTTGTGGCATTAACATCACTCCCGTCTAGCCTGTTTTCATTCACAGCTTTTTGGTTGCTTGTTCAATTGAACTGATGATTCAAGGCAAAAAGTGACAAGTGGGTGATGCTGTGTTGTTTGTAAATGATCTAACCAACTCTTTTATGAATGACAGGATCAGTTTGTTCAGCAGTGATGGTTGCCCTTCCTATTACACCCTTACATTGTTGTTAATATAACATCATCAACACTTTGGGCCTGATCTACTAAGATCAAAAATAATGGGTGCTAAACGGCATGTGCAAACAAAATAATTGCAAAGCGATGGGGACCACCCCCTTTGAAGGAGGACTTTGCTTGTGCTATTGGCTGTCGTCATGGAGAGTTTGGGAGAGCAGAGAGGCCATGAATGAAAAATGAAGTTTGAAGCCATGGAGTTTGAGCTAAACACACTTGCGGTTATTTTTTCGCTGCATGTCATATTGATGGACAAGATCGTCACTTTTCCCTCATGCCATATTTCTATCAGTCATGTTTAATTTTCCTTTTCTGATTGCAATGAAACATAATCTAAGAGGCAGCATTAACATAGATCCACAGCTCATGTGAAGAGCAGTCTTACAGTCATGCACACAGACCACTCGGATAACTGTTGTCTTTTACGCACTGACCGCATCACTCTCTCTGACAGCACTGTCAGTGCGTGGAGAGTGTGATGCAGTAAGCTCTGAGAGACAAATGGAGTAATGGCTATGTAGGTTCTTTTATTTTTACATAGAATAACCTAAATTGCTGAACAATGTTTCCAGGACTTGTTAAATCTAGACCACAAAGAGTTATTGCATATCTTAATGCAAAAGGTGGTCCAACCATATACTCAGGCCAGCTGACAGCCGAGGCTGGGCCCGGGACAAGGTAATCTGAAATCCCCCCCAGCATAATTTCATTTTGAGGCCCCCCACCTGATCAAGTCAATGGAACCTGGCCTAACCTGGCCTCACATACTATCATCAACTGGTCAATTATTAACCGTAATTATTAACTGTATATGCGGTTAACTAGACATTAAAAATAATAATCAGGGCAGCAGGGAAATCTGATCTCCAGTCCACATCCAGACAGAATTATCCTCTCTCCTATTTCATGATTTCAGGCTAGCAGATGGGGTGTTAATGCCAAAAAGTTTTTTTGTTTAATTCAATAACATACATGCCCACCTTCAAGCAGTGTAGTCTGGTTATTCTTGTGGGTAAACTCTGATATACTCTCACGGATGTTTGTCCTCTTAGGGCCTCCATACACCGAAGACATAATTGCCACATTTTTACCTGATTTATACACCATCCACTGAAAACAGCTCTGAGACCCACGTATGGGCCTAGACCCACAGGTTGAGAACCACTGCACTTGTAGATTGTATTTGGAGTTTGATCCTTCAAAGATTGTTTTTATATCATGGACAATGCGTGATGCAGCAGACCTCAGGGTGAATTTATATTTCAGAAAACATGAGTGATTTAAACAGTAACAAAGAGCTGGACTGATGAAGAATGATGAGTTTGATTCATCACTGTCCCTGCGATGCGCGCCTGTCTGCGTCTTTATGGTCACCGGCACACGATAGAGCGTGCGCCCAAAGAGCGATTCAGGAGGCGTTTAGATCAAATGTTCATGTGCACATCGGCTGCACTGCAAACTGACGGACAACAATGGTAACAGCCATACTTTAAAGGGGACATATCATGCTTGTTTCTCCTTTTAACTATGCCAGACTAGGATGCCTGTAAAGCATTTCTGCCCTCGGTACAAGTCATTTAGTTCCTTCATTGCCCCACAATTGCGTTCTAGAAATCCTCATTTAAGGCCATTATCAAGCTCTCGTTGAAACGCTCGGATCTCAGGATGACCTACAGTTACCTCGCAACGTCACAGCCCTTTGCGCTCTGATTGGTCAGTTCTGTCAGAGCTGCCGAGAGGGTTTAGCCAGCCTGTCCTTCTTCTTCTACTGTATTTTCCGGCAGGCTCAAAGCAGCGAGCACGTATTAAGTCCCCCTACAGGCCAGAGCTGGTAGTGAGAGAGTGTGAGCTAGGGAGCTATATACTGCTGCTGGTGGATGTGTTCCTCGGTGATGGTTTTGTGGCTAACGGACATCACAGAGGAGGAAGTGTTTTATCAGATTACTCCAATAAAAAGAAAGGTACCTCGTGACGTCACAACGATTTAAATCTCGCAGACATCTCGCAATGACCTATTTTCAGAGGCATCAAATCTCGTTCTAGGATATCAGAAAAAAACAATATCTCATTTTTTGAAAATTAAGGGGGTGTAAGGTCTTGTTTTCAAATTTATTATATTATATGTAAGTATTAAATCATGCATCAGCATGATATGTCTCCTTTAAATGAAAATTATCAGGCCTGTAGTCCACAGAGCGGATCGTTAGATAGTGGGGGATGTGTCCTCTTGCACAAAATGGGGTCCCCCATGAATCGTGGAGCCCTACTCACAGCGCGTGTTTTGCATATGTCATAATGCAGGATTGCTAATATTAGGGCCCCCTCTTGCTTCACCGTGACTCACTCTGTCCCACTACTCTCTCACCCGTAGCATGGCTCTGAGTCTGACCCTCCGCTCTGGGGCAGCAGGCCCCTTCCGCATCACTGTCCTGCTATGCCTGCCTATTCTAGTGTGTGTAGTGAGTGTATATACCTGTGTTCACTGTTTACATCCACAGAAATGAAAAACAAGGGATAAAGAATTTTAGAGTTATATCAGAATTGTATTTTCCGTTTTATCAAGGCTAAACCAAGGTTAAGAGTAAAAGGTTTGTACAGGTTTGTGTCCATGACAAGCAGTAAACAACTGGCACACTTGTACAATCAAAGTGCTCTGCAATTTTACTCTTAAAATAAATTGAATGAAGGCATTTCTTCTTGTAAAATCTTGGATTGGTGGCTTAGACACCAGTCTATTATTAATCAGACAAAGGTTTCCAAAGAGGACTTCTTTTAGAGAAGGAGAAGAAAAAAAATCACGATTAAAATTGCAGGGGGTAAGAAACTACACAGAGAACTGTTAATGAAGGGTAAAAATTCCAGACTGTCTGAAGTACAGCTTTTTAAACAAAATAAGACTTCAGTTGAAGGGTGAGTCTGTGCATTTAAAATTGCAACAGTGTGTTTCAGGGTTCGAGATTTCATCAGTGTGTGCTTATGTCCAAGGTGGGAGGGAGTTTAACCTGCCAAAGCTTTGGAGAACTTATGATAAAAAAAAAATGTGGAAAAGATTTATCAGCTTGTTGAAGAGATGATTGATCTGATTATTTGAAGTTATATTTTATTTATCTTCCCTTAAATGGCCTTTTAATGTCACACGTCTTTAGTCAGTCATGAAATGGAAGGATAAATTCCCTGCTTATGCCGAACAAGAGATGTTCACATAAAGGCTCATACAAAAACAGGCAGGCCTCTCTTCATTGAGGCCACAGTGTTCATGGATATTAAAAAAAAGTTTGTTTTTTTCCATTGAAAGCAGAGGCTAAAATGAAGGGTAGTAATACTTGGGGTTAGAATACATGAATGGGAACTGAAATACTCTACCTCGTCAACCTTTTAACAAAACAGAAAAGCAGATTTGTATCTTCTACATGGGAAAACACAGGGGGCTAAAGTTTAAGTGTGCATACTGTGTCGTAGTTTGAATGTAAACTAAAAACATGAAAATAACTAAGAATAATTAATAATTGAGGAAATTTACATTTGACAGTTCATCCATTGTGCTTTATTTTGAAACTTTGGGATACTCCACACACTGACTTCCTGTCTGGTGCTTTCTTAACCACAGAGAATTTACAAGGTTTGGAAGCATGACGAAAACAGACCTGAAGCAAATCTCCAGCGTCATGGTGTGCGATGGCATTTGCCTGATAGACTAGAATGGAAGTAAAGTGCCCCACAGTAGGTTTCAAGGGCGCGTCACTGTATGGTGCGGTGCTTTTGTGTTATGTGGAATTTGGGGGTTAGAATTTCATATTAATTTTTACAGTTGTTTAATTACAAACTGATGAAACTGGTTCAGATTCATACCTGACCTTTAAGAACATATTGATTGGGATTCAAACCAAATATTTAGGAACTGATTGTATTTTATTTACAAAAACATGATTTCAAACAGGAAGACAACTTTGTGTGGAATCGATTTATTTCCATGACCTTTAGGTAATTTCATGATGTGTTTTATCTTTGGTTCCTTTTTTAGTACAGTTTAAACAGTCTGCCCTTGATGCTACCATATATTGTATTTTAAAACAACTTTCATAAAAAAAAAACATTCAAACAAACAAACAAAAAAATCAATAAATTCTACCTTCACAGTCCTCCACTTTGATGAGAACTGAAGCTGATAAAAACAGGCATGAAGCTTCTGGCACATATCAAACAGGCCTTTCAGGCTGATATTTACCCAGGGGAGCGGGAGTATTCTGGCTGCTAACATTAAATCATACACTTACTTATTCAGTCATGAAAGACAAGCACCAGAAAAAGCTTCAGATTTAATTAGTTTGGAAATGAAAATGAGGTAGGCTACTGGAGAGAGAGATACTGAGAGGGGAGGGGAGATAGGCGGACACTTGTTGACATTTCTAAGGGATGGTGGAATCAAAGGCTGGAGTCCTGTGATCCTCTGCTGGATCCATGTGTTAACATGCAGTGCTGGAGCAGACATGCTATCTGCCAACACTGATTGGGTTCAAATATATGAGAGGGTTTTTTATCGAAAGTTTGTGGCAGAAGAGAGATGAAGGTCAGTCTGGTTGTTACAAGTTAGTCATTGAACACCACTAATATATACTGTCAGTTCAAACTTAGCTGAAGAGGCTCACATTTTCAGGAGCTCTCCCATTGTACCATACTATATACGTAGATGTGTTCTGAAAGATATTACTCAAATGTTATTTCAATACACTTTCCTCAAGAAATACATATTTTGTTATTTTCTAAAAGGAACTTACACAAGGTTTGAGAAGTATCCTTGCACATACATAACTTAAACGTCAGCTGACATACTACACATTCTTTTAGTTGGCTTTTTAACTCATTTTGATTTACAAATTTTACTCCCCTCAGTCTTTCATCTCACACTGCAAGCTCCTGACAGTGACACACACAAAGGAGTAGAAATCATGCTGAGAGAGCAGCGGGAGCAGAGGGAGAATATTTCTGCATAAACTTTAAGATTAGATCAGACTGCAAAACATGATTAAAGTGCAATGTAACCTCAGTAGTTTTCTGAGATCTGTTGGCCAAAAATAAAAAAGTTGTTTCATCCTCTGAAGAATGTAATGATGAAGGACATGTGGGAAATCCTCCTGACCTCGTGACAGTAAGTCTAACATATTTGATTTCTGTCCTGCCTTCTACCATATGATCTGATGATGCTGACAACAGGGGGATGTCAGGGGGCAACCAGCAGAGGCGTTGAATTGAAGGGAAAGCCCACGACCTTGTCTGAGCTCAGACCCCACAATTATATGTACGTGTAAGTAAGTGTGTGTTCTCTCATTAGATATTAACTTTCTATAATGTCCTTGTTTTACTTATTTATGAGACTTGGCCATTAGGATTAAGAAAGTTACATTTGCACAGCAATGTGGGTGGATGCTATGATGCATGGTTCATTTCAGGTAAGAGTATACTAAATGAAGAGAGTGTAGTCCTTCATTCTTTTCTTTATCACAGTATTAAATAGGTAAACCATAGAAAGGAAGGAATTGTGTTGTGCTTATTTTTCTCTAATTTGGCACCTGGCTTGTTTTCTTTTGTTGCCTGCTTCACATATCTCTCCCTTTGTCTGCTTTTCTTTTTCTGGCATCATCAAAAGTTGGTAAATCTGTTATTAAAGCAAAAAAAAAAAAAAGGCTTGTTTTCCTGAGCACATTAGCTTCTGCTGCTGCCTGTTTCCCAAGATCTGCACTAGATTGTAACATCTTGAATGAAAAAAAAATGTAATTGTTCAAAACAAACAAACAAACAAACAAAAAAAGACATTCTTGGTCCAGTACCATTACTTTTCTTACATGGTGAATTGGGCTGATTTTAACTGCGATCACATTGTTTACAGATCCCATGTCCTTGTGTGTCTATTATGCAATGATTTGATTTAAGTTGAATAAAAAAAAATAAAATATCATCTCTGTAGAGGATCAGATGCAGCTCCTTGTCCCTCCCCTTTGGACATGTTCAGATCTAAAGCCCCATTTCCGCCAGAGGGTTCAGTTCCGTTTGTCTTGGTATGACTCGCTTTTTGTGGCGTTTTCATAGCCTAAAACTGGGACAGGAACCCTAATAAGCAAACTGTACCATCCTATTTTTTGGGACCCTTCTGTTGGGGTGCCAAGTATACCGATCTGACCCCAGAAGGTGGAGCTAGAAACACTACAGTCCGTTGATTGATCGAAGGAGATGTAACTTCCTTTGCGACAGCGATAATAAAGAACAACACATAACCCCGCCATGTTTAAATCTCCACTCGTCTTCATGAAGATAACTCTCGCAGCACACAGCCTTCTCTGAAACAAAGCTCTGTTGCGCTTTGTAGCAAAAAGCCTCATGCTGATCACAAAAAAGAAGAATTGCTGGATGTCTTCCATTGTTGATCTTTGTCTACTATGTTGCATTTTCTTCTTTGTTGTATTTAATAGCCAGGTACACTGTGTCGCGCTGCTATGACATCATGCTGTTGGTATCCGGCTTAGATGGCGCCTACCATGTAGGGTTCGGTTGGATGTGGAAACGCAAACAGGATCAGGCTTTACTGATCCGCCCTGAGCCAAACCGTGTCGATCCATACCAGACCACTTGGTGGAAACAGGGCTTAAGAGGGCAGAAGGCTATGAAAATAAAATCCCAGCAGTGTAGCTGATCAAATGATGTCTGACTGGAGAAGGGAAGAGGGATTACAGGCCACCGAGTGGAAATTCGCCTCAGTCATGGCATCTGCCTGTGACTAGCAGAAAACACACGTTTACAGGTGGAAGCTTTATAGCTATTACATGATAAGCCCCAGGATGTAAAAGCAACAACAATATAAGCAAAGAAAAATTATTTTACAGGATATAGGACCTCTAAAAGCAAATATTAGATTAGAAAACGAACTATTAGCCTTGAAAAATATTCTGTCTCATTAGATAATTTTGTGTCAAAAAAAAAGTAACATTGAGCTCATGCCCTGTGGTCTTTGTAAGCTAATTTTATCGAACAACAGGTATACAAACATATGTTTATTACTTAGGGAGAACATTCTCCAAGCATTTTTGTTGTTAATCTCATAAGATCCAAGTACTGTATCTATTAGCTTCCAAAAACTGCAATAAAAAACAACAACATACTAAAAACAACAAAAACTGTAACAAAAACCCTGTCTTCATTCCCACTGTCCACAATATACCACAGCATATTGCATCTTTTCTTTTCTTGGCTCATGTTTAGTGTAAAACTAAGGTAAGTGATATCACTAATATTTTTATTAATATTTAATTACATATAAATTTAAGTAATTATTGCTTGTGCAAAATCAATCTTGCTGCTCAGACGGATCAGATATTTTGGATAATTGTGCACTTGCAAGTAGGTCTACATGCAACAGTTCATTTCAGAGGCAAGCACCCCTAGATTTAAAATCTGAAACATACAGAATTATCTTTTCAAGCTGGGATTAAGAAATAAGCAAAATCACTTGCACCTTTCGGACAGTGGAAATTATTTTTTACAACAGCAGATAATTTTTGCCCATACCAGTGTCTAGAAACTGGAGACGCATGAACATGAAAAACAACAAAAGCAGCAGAAGCCAGTGGTCAGCAAACTGTGAGTCAGTCTTGCCTTATTACTGAAATCAAAGCAGCAAAAGCCCAACATGTGTTGGAGCCAGAGCTATTCAGTGAACTCTTTTTTGCGGGCTGACAGTGTTTTTCTACATGATAGCTCTGAAAGACACCAAGAGAAACCAAAATATTAGAACTGCACACTGACATAAATACAAACAGAGAGGCAGGGGTAGGAGAATGAAGAAAGCAGAGTGGGAATAGAAGTGGTTGAGTTTTCATTGGAACCCTCGAGGCATCTGTAATGAGTTGTACAGCGCCGTGTTTGCCCTGTCTGGTTTACACAGAGAAATGACCCTGTGATACACACTGTGGGGCCCTCCTACCAAATTCGAACACTCACAGACATACAGATACACAATACCTGACTTGGAGGCAATACAAACAGCAATGTTGGAGAGGGCAGAAGGGAGATGTGTTGGTGAATTAAATAAAAGCCTGCTTTTTTTTCCTAACCTGCTTTTGGCTCATAAGAAGCTGAAATCCGTCTGAATTCTGTAAATCTGGACTCTAACAGGTAACAACATATTCCTTCAAAGACAGAACAGGAAGGGAAAATGAAATTAACAGTGACCAAGCATTGCAAACAGCATATTCAGAACACAATGTCAATTGAGCATGGCATTTTTTTTTCTTTTTTGGGTATGTCTGGTAAAAGCACATTGTCTAAGTAAATAACATGTTACTTTTCACTACAAAGATGTTCAGACAAAGACATGATATCATTAGAGATTTGTATAGGTAGCTTTTTAAATGTAAACTTTGTACCATACTGTTAGGCACTGCAAAAACATATACATCATCAAAACATACTTGTAAGTGTCTGATCAAACTCTATGCGATCACCGTAAAAGAGCTGGTTAATAAGATATATGGCAGGATTATGGGTATCAATTTGAAAAATAAAATCAATATGTATATATTTATTTGCCAGAAACCTTGTGCAGCAACTGAATCTGCCTGATTCAATGTCTGTGAACTGACAGGTCCATTTTACCAAGCTCTAATCTAAAATGACTATAAATGACCAAAAGTGGTATGACAGTGTGGAGACAGCAGGAAGTGTCAGCTTGAATAGAGATCAGCATACATGCTAACTGCTTCATTAGAAGTTTTGTCAGATATGGACCACATCTCTTTATTAGATACAAAAGAAATAACAGCAAAGAAAGCATTTCTAAATGTATTGATTTTTGCTCGACTTCTAATATGTTTTGGAGATAATTTGTTCCACATGATGTGTGCCACTTGCAAACGGTTCTGAAAGTCATCACATATTTATGGGTACCAGTCTCCTCATTAGCAACACATTAACTCAATTCACAACTGATAGATCATACCATTCAGTGACCCAAGTCCCCACAGCCACATTGACAGCCACATTGTTCTCGTAAGAAGGACGGTCTGCACGACTCACTATAGGTGACCACATTCACATCCACAAAGTGCAGTGACAGTAAATGTTGAACCTCCTGCAGAACGCTGTTCAGGGCTACAGTCTTTCTGTGTTACACACTAGTACAAAAAATCATCTGATCAGAGCTGGCCCAGGCCATTTTGTAGTGATGTTACGAGCTGTGCCGAGGCTTCGAAGCGTGTGCCGAGTAATGGAGGGGGCGTTTCTTCAAAGCGCGTATCGAGGCTTGCTTCATTTAGGGGAGGGGCCAAAACCGATGACGTCCGAAGCCTCGCTGCCCGGCCGTACCACGTGACTGCTTCAGGAAGCGGTTCAGATTGTGCCGCGAGGTTTGACAGCGTTATAAACCCCTCAGGCGCCATTCAAAATGTGGGTGTTTGTAGGAGAGTTGCGGTCAGTTGAGAGTTTGGATAGAGTTTGGATAGTTTGGATAGTTTGGATACAGGAGTTTGGATAGTGTTTATATAGTGTTGAGATAGTTTGGAGAGTTTAGAGTGAGTTAGAGACAGATTGGAGATTAAGGAGAGTGAGGAGAGTGAGGAGAGGATAGGTGAGAGGATGGAGCCAGCTAGAAGAGGAGGATTTCCTGTGTGGGAACATTTTGATTTGATTACCCCGAATAAGGTAAGTGAATAACATAACATATTTCAGACACATTAGATTTGCTCATCAAGAAATGTATTTTTCACTGTTTCTTATTTTTTATTCAAAGGTGAGGTGTTTATTGTGTTCCAAGGAGTTGGGGTACAACAATAATACCTCATCTATGCTAAAACATTACCGTGCCTTGCATGAAAATCGGGAGAAACCGGAGACTTCATCTAGCCAAGGTAAGTTATTACAATATTACAAACAAACATATTGACACATTTTGTCTATGTTGACTTCTGTTTATTATACTAATAAAGATAGTTAAGAGACACTGTATTTATTCTGTTTTAACCAGCCACCAGAAAACAAAGAGCTGGATGAGGCCTTGGTCTCCATGATTGTGAAGGACACACAGCCCTTCAGTATTGTGGAGGATGAAGGATTCAGGACATTAGTGTCCAAACTGGATCGAAATATGTTCTCCTACAAGGCAGGTATGTATTGGTGTATGAATGAAACAAAATGGTTACTTTATTGTATATCTCAAAATGGAGCACTTAATTTTTTTTTTCTTTTAGGCTCTAAAGGCCATGGTGGAGGCCAAATATGAGTCAGCCAAAAGAAGGCAAAGGCAACAGTAAAAAGGCGCCTGCTGTTAGCCTGGCGTCCGACATGTGGACATCCATTAACATGGATGCCTACCTTGCTGTGACATGTCATTTGGTGGGAGACAACACTAGGCTGAGTTCTGTGCTGTTGGGAGTGCAGGCATTCCCCCACACAGCTGAAAATATAGCTCGTGTGAAGGCCTCCTGATGGAGGAGTGGGGAATCACTAACAAAGTGACATGTATGGTCACTGGCGGTGCTCCCAATATGGTTGCCTGTGTGAGAGAGCTGAAGCTTGGCACCATATATGCATTGCACACACGCTCAACCTAATTGTTAAGAAGGCGCTTGACCAGCACCCTGTGCTTTGTAGCATCAGCGCCAAAGCAAGGAAGCTGGTTAGCTACTTCAAGCAAGCACCACTGCAAAGGTATGTCCTTTTATTCCAATTTTTAATAATGCTAAAAGTTTATCTATGTTCCTACTGCAGTGATTTAATAGCCTACTCATCTGTATCTTTAAAGGAGAAGCTTACACAAGTGCAGCTACATCTGGGAATGAAAAATTTGAAGCTAATCCAAGAGGTGGAGACCAGATGGAACAGCACGTGCTTGATGTTGCAGCGGCTGGTGGAGCTGAGGAGCCAGTGGGGGCAGCACTAGCTGGGCTACAACCGCGACATCTCTTTTCTCAATACAGAGGAGTTCTGCATTGTTGGAGGTGCTTGTCCTGCTGTCTCCCTTTTATGATGCAACTGTGGAGCTGTCGTGAGGAGAATGTGTCTGCCTCCAAAGTTGTTCCACTCATGAAAATGCTGGAGCAAACACTTGAGGTGGAGATCACCAAGCCAGTACCTGCAGTTGCATTGGAAATTGGTGAACAGCTGGTCAGACATCTACGGGACAGGCTTCACCTTTTGCAGTCCATGAGCATAATGTCTCTTCCATCACTCCTGGACCCCCGGTTTAAGACCATTGGATTTTTCAGTCCAACGAAAGCAGCTGATGCAGTGAAACGATTGACATCTGAGTGTGCCATGCTTATTAGGTCCAGACAAGGCAGAGAGGAAATCCCTCAGCCTTCCACCTCTCATGATGTCAGTGGAGGTAAAATTTTGTTTGACATTTTGAAATGATTAATTCCTATTGGAAAACTTTTACTAACATGATCTGTGGTTTCCTCATAGGTAGCAAACTTTGGCATCGCCTGGACACCAGTGTAATGGAGGCACGGAGGACTCAGAATGTTACAGCTGATGCCACAGTCGAAGTCCAGCGCTATCTCTCTGAACCAAATATAAGCAGGATGGAAAACCCTCTGGAGTACTGGGAGAAGCAAAAGCTATCATATCCAACTTTATATGAACTTGCACTTACATTTTTGTGCACACCGGCATCTTCCGTCCCTGTGAAAGGGTCTTTTCAAAGGCGGAGAAGTTGTTTCCAAAAAAAGAAATCGTTTAAAACCAAAAACTGTTGAGAAACTGTTATTTCTAAATAAAAATGAATAAAACCTCCCCTGTTCATCATCATTGTCCAAGTTACACAAGCACAAGCATATTAAGTGCCCTCTTCTCAGTTCCACAAGCACTTTCACTGTCCTCTGCTTAAGCACATCACACTCTCCTGAAGTGAGGGACAATTAAACCACACGATAGAAAACTTATAATTTTAACAAAAAAAAACATCCACAAAATTTCAATTTTATTTAAATGTAGATTCCCGAAGAGCTTAGGAATGAAGTCCAAAATTCTCTTAAAGTATGAAGTTCTTCAAAGCAAGTCTGTAAACTTGTTTTCAGTCCATCAAAGAGAAAAACTTAGAATGTTGCAGGCAGTTCATCAAACACAGAGATGTCCAAATATATTTAGATCCAAAATTCCAAATATCTAAAGTTCTTTGTCAATTCAAAATCTCAAAATGCACAATTAAACCCAATGAATGCAGTTCTCACTCCTCCTGATGCCCCCCACCCCTCCTCCTCCCAAAGAACGAACAAAGAAACCCAAATCAAAGCGCAATTGACAATGACAATCAAGGAAAGTCATACTTTAAACACACAGTACATTCCAAAATATTTTATTACACACATATATGTTAAATTATGTCGAGAAATTACTTGATCATATACATATACATATATACATATCTATATATCTATATATATCTATATCTATCTATCTATCATATATATACATATATGAAATGAAAATGATATATTGAAAATGAAAATGAAGCAATGTTATTTTTTAATCCATAGTCATTTCCAAGAGCCACAACAGACAATGCTTCACACATTGTATGGTTAAGATAAACCTATCTGTGATTATACACCTGGCCAGTAGGTGGTTTCGTGTGCACATGAAGCTTCATGAGATGAACCCTTTCTCGAACCAGTTGGCTCAAGTGGTTCAATGCCTCATGAGGCTTCAACTCACCACCACTACCATTTTGGCATCCTGGCTAAATTAAGATCAGTGTCCCTCGGTCCTGGCCCTTCATTATAGAGGAGGCTGGATAACGGTTTAAGGGTGGATACTTATAGGCTTGAAAACACATTGAAACATCCTGCCTCCTTCACATTAAAAGAATTGGTGGTGAATTTGTTTCTGTTTAAAGATGGTAAACATACATGTCTTTATAGTGCTTTTATCCATATGCTGTTGATCTTATATGATTGCCACATATCCTGATTTAAAAATGGAATTGTATCTAGGGGCTTTTTTGGGCGACTTCTCTGCTCAATCTCAACCATAAAGCATCCTTAACTTGAGTTATCCAAGCTACAATTGATTTCTGCTGGGCTCCCTAACAATATTTTTTTTGGTTAGGTTGATCCAGACCTCCATTTTCTTTTGAGCTTACTTTTTAGTTCAGTCCTGGGTCTTCCATGTTGCCAGATAAACCCAAATAACCATTTATTGCCAGTTTTAAATGTAGACATGGGAATCTTTAGTGGAGAAAATCAGAACACAAAGAAAATTCTCAGTAGAATATTTAATTTAATTGTCCCAAATCTTCCAGTCAAGAATAGAGGAAGAATTTCCCATCTTGAGAGGTCATTCTTAATCTCACAGAGTAATGTTCTTTAATTAGCCAAAAACAACTGCAATGTGTCAGAGGTCAAGACAATACCAAGGTCTTTACATTCCCAATTGGAAAACCAACAGTTAGAGTTTCCTGCAAACTGTCGAAGCCGATTTCCAACCAGCATCATTACCTAAGACTTGGATTAATTAATTTTGGTATCCTGAGAATTCTCCACATTCCTTAATGTGTTTTTTTCATTCATTTTTTGGTTCATTTGAAGCTTTTATTGACAGGAGATAGAAAGGCTGTGAACAGGCTTATGAAAGGGGTCGATAGAGAGAAAACAGGCCACAGGCTGGATTAAAAAAAATAGCACCCCAATGTTTTGAAATCCTATCCTGAGCAATTTCTGGCTGTTTTTTGCTTCTCTGACATTTTTACTCACTGCGTTCTCATTTTTTTCAAGTCCAGCAGCTCTATCGCTTCAGGACAACCATGGCTTTAGGCTGATTTAGCTCAGTTATGTATACATGCAGTGTAACAAAATAAACAAGGTTTAATTGGGAAAAAGAGAACTTGACATTGAATTTTTCTGATTAAGAAATGGAAGAATAAGTACTTAGTGCACACAATACATTTTCAGGTACCCTCGAGCCTAAGGAACATATATAGGAAAAATAGTGGTGGTAGTAATGCATTCAAATAATCTACACATTCTGAGACAGTGTTTGATATTTGGAATTCCAGCCCGTTTTTGCTTCTGTCATTTTTCACTCACAATGGTTCAATTTTTCTCTGCAATATGAAGTCCAGCAGCTCTATATATTCAGGACAACCGTGGCTACTGACTGATGAAACTCATTTTTTCCTTTAATCAGGTAAACAAAAACAAAACAAAACAAAAAAAACGAACATAACATTTTTCTAAAATATTCTGATTCTTATTCTATTTCTAAATTCATATTGGTTATATAATGTGGTTAATATTAAGTGCATTAATATTTATTTTATTTATTTATTTATGTAATAATATTGCAATATGCAAGCACTCTTTTCTGTTTCAACCGGCAGTTTGCTGGGAAAAGTTTGCCCTGTAACAGGTTTTCAAGGCACTGACAGCAGTTGTAGCTACTCAGCACTCAATAGCGCTGACTGGCCCTGAGCAGGAATATGATGCCTGCAAGACGCTGCCATAGGATGAAAATTCAAAGATTTTTTGAACATCGAGTTCAGAGGAAGTATGTGAGTGATTTAGGTCTTGTTAAACACAGTAAAAAGTGAAGATTATTTTAACCAGAGCAAACGGTTTATTTTCTGCAACCTTTCAAAGAAGAGATGAGAATTAAAGCAATGTTGATGAAATCTCATGAAATTCACCTGTATTCTCCTAGCTGTTTTGATATGTTGCCAACATTACTTGTGATACATTCAGGTACACTTTGGAACTTGAGAATCTAACAATTATGCCAGTGTTTTCTGTTTGTAAATGCCAGTCATTTAAAGTGGTATTTACTGCCTGCTGGCAGGATTGGGGGGGGGGGGGGGGGGTAAGGGTTAATGTTGGGACAGAGGAAATCAGATCACTGATACATGCTAGCATATCATTAGCATACGTTGATATCTTAAGCTCTGTCTGAGCTTTATCTTTTATACCTTGAGTATATTTTGCTCTGTTAATGCTAAATGTTGTTTATAAAACATTCACCAACAGAGTGAAAAACTGAGCTGAATTCCACAGCTTCCATGGTTTTATGAATGTAGTAGTCTGTCAATAATGATCTCACTCATGATCAATGATGATTAATCTCTGATTACCCAGCTGATGCATCTGAGGGTGAGTTGGTTCTGACAGCTCTGTCTGACATTTATGTACTGCATGCACTGTAAATGGAGGAAGTCATTCAGACTGTTCTTTTTCATAAAAGAAAAGAACCTCTACCTCTATGCTCTTTTGGGTCAGAGGAAGCCTGACACAAAGAGTGTTTTAAAGAGATCTTCACAAAATAAGTCAGAGGCCTAAGCTTACTTCACATGCCATCACAAGCTAAATGTATGATTGTCAGACTTTGTTATTTGGCAGAAACATCCTGTTGTCCCAAAAAATTAACATACCTTCATATAATGTATTGATGACTTAACTTTCTGGAATACAATAATATAATAATTCAACCTCTGATTGTACCCCAGACTAAAAGCTAAAAATACCCAACATTCATGACAAACAGGGAAAGTACACATACTTTATAATAAGTTGAATAAAATGTTGATAGATATGACGAATTTAAAGCTAGGGTCTACTATCTGAAAACCAGTTTGGCTGTTGAGACAGATTTGAAAAACGCAGCCTGCCCCCCTTCACTCACCCCTCCCCTCAGTGTTCCAAGATTCTGCCCCCCAGCTCGTGTCGCCTCCTAACAACACGCCCCCTCTGATAGAGCAACAAGCTGGCTGGCATAAAATATCAGCAGCAACAACAACCAAAAACAACTCAGCTCAACTGAAAGTAACAAACACGACAGTCATCCCCCTTGTAGCCATTTCAATTGGACCGGCGGCGAAGCGGGTCTGGCGTCGCCAGAGCAGAGCCGATTGTGTGCGAGGATTTATCTTTCCCAGCGTGTCCTAACCAGCCTACCCGCTCCGACCAACAACGTTCAGTCATTAGCCAGTATAGGCACAGACTAACCAAAGTTATTCAGCAGACATCTCCCACCGTAGTAAACAAGTTATTACCTGATCAACCAGGGGCAGAACGGCCGATGCTGCGGCTGGCTGCCAGTGCTGCGGCCGGTGCTGCGGTCGTTCACCAGCCGGTGGTCCGTGCTGCGGCTGGCCGTTCGGTAGCCGGCAGCTGGCGCAGTGTTCAACAATCCCAAATCATTCTGCAGCTTTTTCCACCGTACGATTCTCCAATGTTGAGTCTCCGTTGGGACCCGTATTGCTCATATTTCTTCCTTACTTCAGCCTTTTCCTCGAAACTTTTACGTTTCCTTCTCTTCGATGTGGAGGGTAACAGAAGCAGCCTCCCGGCTCCATGATGCTTCAGTAGCTGATCACCGGTACATGAGAGAGGTAGTGGGGAGGAGGCGGGACCATGGGCGAGATGATGTGGAGCAGGGGAGACAGGGGATTGGATGGACTCGGCGATTCAGATTGGTCAACTATGCTGCTTTGCAGCGGATATACTCAATGGATTTTTTTCATTCTTTTTCGTCTTATATTGCGTAGATAGGACCATAACAGCCTTATGAACGGTGTTATTAAGATGTACCAAGCTTCCAAATTGTAGACCATAGCTTTAATTAAACAAATTAAGTACCTGAAATCCAACTTTGGGAGGAGCTTTGTTTATGATTTTATATTCACATCATATTAACTAAATAAAATCAAATCTTTGTATGTTTTCCTCTCTGAAAAGCTTTTTCAGTTGTATTTTTTGATTAACAACTGAGATTAAATTGTTACCTTTCCTCTTTGACAGCATATCATTTTATACATCTTCAGCATCTATACCTGATATATGAACAGGTGGACCAAAGAGTGGGTATGGGGGGATTCAATAACGAGCAGACATAATGAGGGGAAAGTGATATATAGTCGTCCTTAGTGGAACCATATCAAAAGATAAAATGGGAAAAAGAAAAATCAGCCCCTGGAAGAAAAAAAAAAAACATCCTATAGCACCTCGATCCTGCATGTGTAGCACCTCTAATGAATCTGCTCATTAGTATGACTCTCCTGACGGATAAGTCCATTAATAATCTATGGCTGTGACGGTGGCCGTGACAGAGAAAGGGGGAAGGCCACAGGATGTTGCTTCAGAAAGAGCAGGCCTGTCACTTCCTCCAGAGTTCTGTCAGACATTGCAGGGGTAATGTATATATCTGATAGGAAGAGGTAATCTGTAGAATATGGAGGACTACATCATGGCAAGGCTGCTGAATGTATATCAAGAGGCCCCTTGATGGTCCATGTGTGTCAGTGAATTTGCAGAGGTTACCCTCAACACACAAACAAATAGCTTGTCTCTAGCATCCCACTTTATCATACATGAAAACAATACAGACAGCATGAATATTAAAAGCAGGTTGTCCATAAAATACAGTTTATATTTTCCTGTTGTTTTTACTGATTGACAAAACAGAGGCTTTGTTAAATTCTTGCAGATTTAAAAGTACAATGTTTGTTATAAGTGACCATTTTAATAACTTATAAAAATGATTGTAATGAAATGCAAAAAATAAATAAAAGCCTTTTGCAACATTTCCAGAGTAACTGATTTAAAATAATCTGTTCCCATTTGACAAGGGAAACGGCCCATCATAGTTTAGGATTGTAAAGCAGTCAAACAAAATTTTTGGGCTGGCACTCTTCTGCAGCTAATGCTCTCCACACATGGAAACCCTTTAAAAAGGCTTTTCAAGGGATTGAGTTTGACAACCACTTACATCAGAAGACAAGCCTGTCAGCAACACTCCGAGCTTTTGGGCACAGATTTAGATTTTGCTAAAGCATCTCACATTATTGACAAAAAGTAGTGTGTGTATTCCTAGGTTCATTACGATACTAACTGATTCCGTGGACAGCTATACAATACGTGCCCGTGCTACGATCTTTGGGTTTAGAGGCATGCAAAAGTCTGCCAATATTTGAGTGGATTTTTGGCTAGCAAACAATCGCAAACCATAATTGGGACATCTGAGACAAGAGTTATCTTGTTAAATAAGATCTAAACATATGAAGGTGATGTTCACCCCTCAATATTGACTATTTTTCTTGAGATTAGACACTTCGGGTCCTAGAAATTTTACTTATTTTCATGCACCTCTACTGTAGTGATAAGATTGGAGTCAGGGTACCAGCATGGAGGAAAACAATCCTTTCCCTCAGCCTGCAATACCAGGAAAAGTGCAGATTTCAAAACTCTGATGCTCATGTTAATAAGCTGTTATGACCATCAAGCAGATCACATGGAGTTGAAAGCAAGTTATATATATAAATATATATATATCTATAAATAGAGAGAGAGAGAGAGAGAGTTATTACAGTCTGAAGGCTCTAACTCATTAACATGCCCAACTACATGAAAACATGCACTGTCGCTCTAAGGTAAGTAAAACAAAGCAGGTGTGAACCAGCCTCATGCTTTTGTTCACTTTTAAAGCAATTTATTGTTCCATCTTGGAGCTTTTGGACACATAAGTATTTACTATGATTTAACCTGTTCTGTTGTACTTGTAATATAAACTTGAACTTATTAACTATGCCCCCTGAGGGCTATTTAAATCCCTTGAAGCTGCCGCCAATTATTGAAAACACAAAACAATAAATGCTTGAAACTCAGAGTGGTAAATAATAAATCACCATCTCTACCCTTTATGAATTATACATCCTTCCATGTTGACAACTGTTCACAGTGGGTGTATATTTGTTCATGTATATATAGCCTGTCTACATCCATTCTCCACAAAGTAATTTGTGTGATTAATTTCACACTGGGCAAATATTTTTGTTGCACAGCATGGGAGGTCTGTCAGTGGCAAGACTTATTGCACGCTCCTATTGCTGTTAATATGAATCTATGAAAAGCTCTCCCTATAATGTTTTCCTGTGCAACCTTGCAGGAAAAGCTGTTTTTCTGGATTTGACCAATAATGGCAACAGAAATATTTGTCTGAGATATTAAATCTGGGTCTGCATTGACTGCTGAGTCATTTTCATTTTGCTCTTCTTCTTTTAAAAAAATCACTTATTCCTCTGCGTATAATCTCCTCAACTATTTATCAAACAATGTTTGGAGGAAGAAATGTATCATACAGAGGTATGAAGCCTTACCTACAAATTATCAGCATTGCATGCTTTTTAAAAAAGTATGAACATCAATAAAATATAGCTCATAAACACATACTTTTCAGGTGATGTTAAGCTTGTACTTTGTCGGAGAGATGGTGGAGATTTTTGGTAGTTTTTCTAGCCTGGATTTGGAGATAAAGAAATCTTTATTTGATGTATCTGTCACCCATTAATATTGACAGCTAGATTAAAATGGATTATAATGCACTTCACACCCATGATCCTGTAACACTGAGCTACCCTGGACTCAAAACTTTGCCCACCAAAGTCAGGAAAGGCCTTTAATTATTTACTTTAGTTCTCCAGGGAGACTGGAGAGGAGCGCTGCTGTCTGACTTCTCCACACAGACCGTACCCCGATATCTGATTTTAAAAGCCAGTTCTCAGACATGGACACAGATGTATTCATGATATCTATGGAAGACATTCAGATTGGACAAGGTCGGGGGTGCAAGGCTGAAAAAACACCACATAGGATAAGATAATGTATCATAGGAGTATTAGTAGCCTTGTGGTTGCATTCACACAGACTAATGTTTTTGAAGTTGATTTAGTCAGTAACCTCTGTTTGACTTTGTTTAAAGCATTCATTGCAGCTGTATAGTTGATTTTGGACTGGGCTCCAACCTCACCACTCCTTGCTGATTTAGTCTACAATTAGTCAGTTTTGATTATGAGTAATAATTATTATTCCTTTCTTTTTCCCTTTTTGTCAAAAGCATAATAATACGTTCAATATACTGTATGAGTAACTTGGGCAAACCTGGTCATGCTACCAAAATGTTAACTAAGTACTGAAACAATACTTGAAAGTAAAATTAAAGCATTGTGTTATAGTTAATACATTAATCAGAAGCAGGGGATATTTATAGTTTTCCAGATTTCTGAAATGTATTAACTCCTTCAAAGAGCCAATATTATGTTATTTTAAATAATTCACAGCCTTTTGTGTGTTTTACATGTTTCCTCCACATAATATGATTCCTCTATTCACAAGACTAAACGTCCTCATCATCAGATATTCACCCTCTAGACATGGTTCTTACATCGGAGTCTGACTAAAATTTCCTCCCTTCCCCGAATAGACCTAACACTGTGACACCTTTGTCATGGCAGGCACGCATATATAGTGTGATGTAAAGAGTTCAGAATGAAGACGGGGTCATTGACAACATGGCACGGAGCAGTGTGACCTAACCAATTACCACTGAGTAGACTGGTCAGCCAATCAGAATAGACTGGGGCCCCATTTGGAGGGGACAGGGAAGTGATAGGTCAAGATCAGGAGCACTCAGTACATCAAACTAGAAGGTTTATTGAATTTTAGCAACTGGGAACAAACTGTAGGAGTCATCAAAATCAAATTTATGAAAAAAAATACGTTTCTGAACCTAAGAAATAAGAGATTGGCTGTTTAGTTATTGATCGGGGCAAATTGTGAGTCAGTGTTAAGTGCATTCTTGATAGAGAGAGTGTCGGATATTGTTGTTGCTTCTTATGTGAAAGTGTTACATTTAGCTTAGCTGCAGTAAAATTGTGAAAAATATTCAAATTAATGAGAGTTCAAGTTACTATGGTAAATGTTCCTCAAGTACAAGTAAGAACAATCCTTTATGATTTTCTATAGTTGAATGGTGTTCATTTCATTTAACATGCCCTTAAAGACCTGAGCATTCTGGTTACAAGTTCCTGTATCATGCAAATAGTGTAAGCTAAAGTTTAAAGAGTCAATAAAGTTATTTAGCAATTTGCTCTGACACACAAGATATGGGACATTAAAGATACCAGTGAAAATGAGATTGGAAATAAAACGATATATATATATTTTTTTTCCCTAATCAATTTCTTCATTTCTTAAACTAAACTGAACATGTCGTTTTTTTACACTTCAACTAAACTATTAATTCCAAATGTCCCATACCAACTTTGATATCTTGTTCTTCATCAAGTTTGTGTCGGATTTGGACTAATGTTCATTTTCCAAGAATCATTTCAACATTGTGATAGAAACTTTGTATCCTATCAAAGCAAAAAGTTTGTTTTGTGGCATCACTAGTTGATAGAAAGTCCATGCATTTGGACATTATTCTACTTTTTTTTTCACAGCTAAGATGTTATGGGAATAAAAAACTAGTGCAATATCTCCTGCAAAGAGTTTGTCAAGAGACTGCTTTTAGCCCTTCTTAAAAACAGATTCAACAGGTCGGTAAATTTGTCACAAGCATTATCAGGATAAGAAAATCATGCTTTGCAGACTGACTTGTATAAAGATACACAGAAATCCACCAGCAGATATTGAGCCAAACATCCAGCCAGACACCAAACAATCTGAACAATGTGAACCCCGACAGCTTGCCAGCAACTTTTACCATCCTTACCTTGGCAATCTGGACACACCAGTTGAGCAGCAGCTGGGACCCGATGTTGTCCTTGTGCTCATGGACATAGTCGAGCAGGCACCCATGAGGCATCAGTTGGGTGACCAGCTGGATAGTGGGACTCAGGCAGACGCCCAGCAGGCGGACCAGGTGTGGGTGCTCCATGCTCGCCATGATGAGGGCCTCCTGAATGAGACAGATTGACACTGAGGCATGTGGGGGTAAAGAATTTGGATTCAGTTCAGCATACGACAACAAATGTCACAATATTGCTGGTTTAAGGAAGTACCCCGACAGAGGAAAAAAAAACATAAAGCTTAAACCAAGCTGCCTGGACTTTTACTCTGTGAATTGATAATCAATTATTAATAATTACCAACAATTCAGTGGCCATTATTTTCCATTCACTACAGGAGAACTCATTGTTTGTCACTTGTTTCATAAGCAACTGGTCCCTAGAATAATATTTTTCATTGATGAACTTGTAATCACCACCTCATGGTCCCTCATTTTTCTCTAAGTACTTCTGCCAGTTAAGATATCTTTCCACATTAGTTCACCAACTTTGTACGTCTTTCTTCTATCCACTTCTGCCCCTTGATTATCACTGCAGTTTGTATTATTTTTGTAAGTGGAAGTTTAAAGTAAAATATGTTTATTAGTTTGTTTTTTAAACTCTAATTCAACCTATGATTAGTTAAAATTATGTATGTATGTAAAATTATGAGTATGTTTGACAAATGGTTGACCCACAGTTGTGTTTTTCTTTTTTTCATATTTTCTTTAAACATTGTATATTTTACTCCATTTCTACAAATTAAACAGGTTCCAGATGCTAGCTCTTCATGTTACTGACTGTGCTCCCCTAAAAATTCTCCAGAAAATAGCTAAAGATAGTGTCACTGATCTCGCTGAGAAAATGTAAAAAGATCATAAAGAGCGTGGTGACAGAGAAGTGAAGCTGCTCTTCATGAAAGGTCACCATACATTTTGTAAGCCTGTTTTAAAATGTGAGTTGTGTGCTGTAAATGTTTTGTCTTTCTTAAGTCTGTAACACTGTATTGGCTGCTACTTTGGTCAGGTCTCTCTTATTTAATGTCTAGATATAATGGATTTTTTCCTGATAAACTATTGACTTAATAGTAGCGCTGTCTTCATTTCTTCTTTGTTTGTCAAAAGTGACCTGGCATGTTTCAACACCTGAAATCATGAGTCCATGTTCAATTCGTGAACAAATCAATTCAATAATTAAAATCAAACCACTCTAAACAGGAAAAAAAATCTCATCCTTAAAACTGAGGTTACAATTTGATTTTTGTCTTATCGAGGGCTTATTTTTCCTTTTGCATATTCAGAGAGCTTTAGCTGCACTTCATGCAGTGAAGGAACATTACTGTCATGTAGTCTATTCACAGGCTCACACACACACACAGTCACACACACACACACACACACTCACAGCTCATCAACTCCCTATCTTTTTTCGGTTACAGCTGATGTGTGTTTTAATGTGAACTTTAAGGTTTGACTTAGTCAGAAATGTTATTTTTTTGTTCAAAACACTGATATCAAAGTGACTCACTGCTTCAAAACACTGTCAGTTTACTCTCAGGGTCTGGAAATGCAGTGAATAGAGCACACCGGTGATATGCTGCTGTTTATAATATATGCACATATGAAGAAGCTGTTCCTGATCATTATTAGAGCTTGAATTCAGAGTGAATGGTATCATGTGTGGCATTTCTAGAGCAAGGGAACATGTATACATTAAAAAAAAAGTACGTTGATGAAGCACACAGCAAAGAGCAATATTTCATTCATATTATACAGAATAACCAAATATAGACTATAATCTGTTTTTGTTGAGTATGAAACATGAATATGCAACATATGTTTATGAGTGTGTGTTGAGAAAACATACATTACACTGAGGTCCACTGAACACTAACACTTACATTCACATTCATGTATAAACCAATAAGAATCATTTGTACTTCCTTACACCAAAGCAGGTGCTGGAGACAGAAACTGATGTCAATTGACCCTGAGCAGAAAAAATGAAGGTAAATCAGAGCAAAGTTTGAAACTGTTTTGGCAAGGTCCACTTCAAATCCAACCCAATCCCAAATAGCCATAATGTGGTTCCTTGAACATGTTGCAGATACGATTAAGAGACTATAGAGTGTAATCTAATGTAGATTTATATCTGTCAAACAGACTACATGAAAAAAGGATGAAAAAAAAACATCAGAAACACAATTCTTGTGCTCAGTTTTCTAATTTGTATATGATGATATAGATATACTTGTACTGAAAAATTAAAGTCCATCTAATGGTGCATTTACATCGAAAGTGACTTGGCGACCAAGATCATGTTGCGTCACCCGTCCACAAATAGCTCATTTTTTCACTGTCTCATAGCTCATGCCTGCTCAAGATTCACTGCGATCACAACATATCATACATCATTAATTTGTATGTATTAGCTGACATTATTCTAACCGCTGCCTTTTAACTCATCTACCAACCATACAACACTTCGGCATATGCAGATGAGGAAGGACTGAACCGCAGAGAACCACCACTACTGTATTGTCACTTTGATGTGATCGAGAATAAATTGTTGTGTGCGTTGTCACATAACCACACAATGCTGACTGGCTGTTGGGGCACAGCCACAGCAACGTTGCCTGAAAAGTTACAATTTTTCAACTTAGGCAACCAGGTGAAATGACCTGGTTGTACGTCCGAAGCGATCTGGTTGGGCATAGCCCAGATCACTTCCATCTCATCACAGGAGGGCTGGCCCCACCCCGTTGTGGCTGTACATTGTCCTTACATGGAGTCTTTTACCAGATTGACGAACTTTTGTTCAACTTTAGGCTCTAAAAATCATTAGAAATGACATGAGATGTCATCTTAGCTAAATTGAAATAAAGCAGACAAGGATGCTTGCCCTTGACTTTCTCAAGAAGTAATTATGTTATCTTTATCTTATATTGTGGGTTGTTGTGTGTTATTATCTAACTTAGTGTGTCTGTTGTTGAAATTGTGTGTTGCTGTCATTCTTGGTCAGGTCTCCTGACCTCAATGAGACTAAACTGGCTAAAAAAAGGTTACATTAAAGTATCCCATAGACAGCTTTATCAATGTGTTCATTATTGAGAACACTAACATTACATTAGAAATTAATTCCAAAATACTATTATGGTATTTTAAAAAACAGCCACACACTGATGTGCTTGGATTTAAAATAAAGTGTGTTTGTAATATAGTTTATACTCAGAATTGAAATTACATCTTTGCTGGAGCTGAATAAGGTTTATTTTGGTGCTCCTTGTCTTTTCATGTACAATAATTATTGTGCAAAAATCATAATTAAAGAACACAAGGTAATCTTTATACACAGGGGAAAACCACTTTCGGGAAAAAACAGTATTTTTCTGAATGCGATTGCCAAGGACAGACCAAAAGTGTCTCTTCTGCCATGATAAAAACAAGCCTTGAGCAGAAGTTTGACTTTAAACAGAATAACATACATCTCCCCCTTTAGCTGCAATCAAAAATATGCATAATATGGCACACGCGCATATGTACATACATGGTAATATTACAGGGTATTGTGGTGGGATTTATTGCATCTTTTTTTTAACATCTTAAGGCTGTTAGAGAGAGGAACCTCCTCATGCTCAGTGTCCCTTAAGTGGGGTGTGGGTACACTCCACACACAAACACACAAGCGTACACACAGTAAAGGACAATCAATCCTCTGTGACATTCTTCAAACAGTAAGAGGCAAGTGAGTGTGGCCTGCGGCTAGAAGGTCACCAGTCAGAATTCCCAGTCCAGCTGGGAAAATATGGACAGTTGGAGTAAATGAATGGCACTCTGCTCTCCCCCTCTAACTACCACTGATGCTCCCCGGAGCAGCCGCTGAGCCCCCAGCTGCTCAGCAGTCAATAGAGGAAGACTGAGGGCCTGGATGAATGTGAATCAAGGTACCGGCAAGAAACAAACTGAGCAATGCTTTTAACGGAGAAAAACAAAAATGACCTAACAGGAAATGAATGCAGTTTTGAAGTAGTTATACACCATCCTTAAACCCTTTTTTCCCTTTCAGACTGAGCAGTGAGTCATATGCATGTAAACGCAACATTTCCACTGGTAATGCAATCTTCAGGGGAAATTTTTTCCTGTTTACGTAAAAGATTTTTAGCTACAACTTCACAACACGACTGTCTCAGTAGCATCTACTCCATGCCATATAAATAAAAGTCTGTAGCTTTGCATGCACATCTTGTTACATGACCCACCTGAGTCTTTCAGAAACAGAGGGCTGCTGGTGAGAATCCTTATCAGGATGTGCAAGCTCAGATATATGTGTAAATCAGGTAACATGCATCATTTCACATGGCTATTTGAAATAAAGAAATCAACCTACATTACAGCGGTTTGAGCTCTTCTGTTCTTCTGCAACACAGCACGGTTACAACAGGGACAAAAGAGGGTTTGCACAGGACATCCCAGTCAGTGCAAGTGGATGGGATGCCACTCACTGTGTGGCAACATGTAAAGATTGACAAAAACTCAAAAGTTCTGCTGGAAAAGAGTTTTACTATAAGTATTTAATAATGTTCACCAGTAAATGTCCTCAACTGATGTCATGAAACATTTGAAGCCATAACTTGAGGTTTCTTATAAAGACGAGGCTATGATGCAAAAGTATTTTTCATGAAATGAATGTATCCAGCGTGCTGTATCTTATTAGATACATAATTTTATAAACCTGTATCTAATCAATGTGATCAACAAATTACTAAAAAAAAACACCTGAATGCAATAAAAAAAGTTAAAAATGTCTCCAATAGGACTATCAGTTGCCAAAAACAGTTAATTATCAAATGAGATTTATTTATTTATTTATTTATTTATTTATGGGGGGTCAGTAAAATAGAGAAAAATAAACATTTCAGTAAAAAAAGGGAAAAAAATAGATAATTTTCTGGCTATAATTTCTGTTTTCGGGCTTTACAGGTTTAAAATAATGCTAAAATCTTATGGCTTGAGCAAGCCTGATCTCTTTCTGCATAAACATAAAATCACACGGACACTGATTTACAATTGTCTTCACAGGGCCTCATTCTTTAAATCAGGCTTGTTGAATTTAAAACAAACTGTATGGCTCCAACAAGAACTTACATGCTTTATAAAGAACATTTTCCAAACCAAAATGGTTTTAACACAGCCCTTTTCAGCTGAAATATTTTCACAGTTTCATGCTGCCAATATTAATTACAACAATCAACATTGTTATCTGGCACTCAGTGAATGGAACTATCAGTCAGTCGCACAATTTGTGACGTCAATTCATATTTTCTATACTATTTGCACACCACTGAGAAATAACTTCAATAGAGATGCTCTTAGATAGATTTAATATGATCTTTCTGTTGGCTGTGAATGTTGATTAAAAGTCTGGCATCATTTTTCATAAAAAATAATCATGATGATTAATAATGTTTTAAGTTCCAAACGAACTCGATGGTCCAGTTATCCAGTTAACAGGAAATAAAGCGCCCGTAACGAGCGCTATGACCGAGACTGCAGGTATTTTGAGCACTTCCTACATTGAAATAAACATCATCACATTGTGGCAATGACCTGTCAAATCAGCGCCCTCTATGATCCTAACGTATCCCTCAACCCCAAGTATCAAACCCCCCACCTCCCCCTCCATGCTCACTCCCGCCCCCAACAACAGAGCGTGATGTACTTTCCCGGGGTTGGTTGGTTCTTTCCTCGGACTTTACGAGTGTTCACTTCCGTTTTTGTTTCCACTCGACTCTTTTTTCAAAACATTCAGACACATAACCCACACACACCCACAGACACACACACCCCAGACATCCATCACACACACTTTGACACACTTCCACACATACACAGTGATGGAGCTGCAAAAATCTGGTCGCGTAAAACTGTTTTACAGCTTGCGCAAAGCTATTGATCTTATAACATATATATCTTGTATAAAGACAAGATGTTCATCTTGTCTTTATACAAATTTTGCCTTGTGTCAACATATTTTTGTCTAATTGCATATGTTGTTTGAAAGAAATTTGAATTCACGTGTTCCTCTATTCTAAAGTTAAAACTTTATTTTATTTTCAAATGCACTTTTTATGAATAAAAATGGTTTTGTACATAAAATATGTGTGTTTTTGATTGATTTTTGATTGTACTAAGTTTGTTTTGAAGTTGTCTCTTTGCTAATTTTGCACTGTTGTTGATATTCATTTTTTTGCAGGATACAAAATTGACTATATCTGAAAATGCAAGTGATATACAGACTCCAAATAAATTTCCTGTGGTTCAAAAAAATATTGTGTTACTTTTTTACATTTAAAATTTTGAGGGATAAAGCTTTGCAGTTTCTGTATTTTGAAATATATAAGAAAATAACAAGAACAATTTTCATTTTTAAATAATTTTCATTAATTTAAGCTATTTTTTGTAGTAGTGAAGACAAAAATCAATACACATTATTAAAGTTTGGGATATTAGGGTTATAATGATGTAAGATAAATAAAAATATTCCAAAAAATGACACTACAGCATGTAAAAATGTAAAAATATGTCCAGGCGGACTTGCATAAGGGTGGGTCTTAAAGGGTTAAAGAACTCCATATGGCTTTACCATATAATGATGTGATAATATGGAAAATGGGTTTATTTGAGAAAGAACTCTTGCCTTTCTTGTCTGTATTATGATAAACTGCTCATGTACAATATCGTATGAAGTAAATGCCCTTTTTTTTGGATACTGACAACCATTCAATAAAGATCTCCACCTTCACCTTCATCTTGTAAACTAAAAGCCCTACCTGACATCCCCCTTGGTCGTCTCCCTCATGCTGGCCGATCACTGCAGATATCTAACTCTCTGATTGTCTGACAAGCTCTCTCAGCACGTAGAGCATTAAATTAAACACACGTAGGTTGTTCATCAAAGATGTTCCGATAAAAATAGAAATGCTAACACTCCAAAACTCTCCCCGTTAGACTGTCAAACTAAGTGCAAAACACGAGTGCAATTGGGTCACTTTCAATGTGTATTCCTGAGTGTGTGTGCGCATGTCTGTGTGTGTTGATCGGGGTTATTTCATCTGCATTGCATCATCACTGGGTAATAATTTTGATTTTTTTTCTCCTCACTTTCCCTTTTGAAATGAGCAGAGTTGTGAATGTTTTATAAATGGGGCCTTGTGCACTCTACTGGCAACCTAGGGCTGAGTGTGTGTGAATGTGGGTGTATGGGGGGTGGTCCTAGGGGCCCCTGATAGTCTCAGCTCTGGTGTCTTCAGGATCTTAGATCTCAGTAGAGTCATTCCCTTTAAAAAATGCCCATGAATTGGCTTTAGTCTTTTAAATTGTCCTTTTATCAAACCATGAGATATGTAAAGGCCTCCATTCCCTGTTTGTTGACTTTGCTGGATCACAACTTCTCAAATTAACACGATTCACCTTGAGATATTTTCAAAGATACTCACGTCCATAAACTCCACGTTTGCCTTCGGTCCTGTGGCCTCATTTAGGATTTTAATGGCGACAGGAATCTTCACTGTCTCACCCTCTGGGATCCAAATACCCTGAAAAAAAAATACAGAAAAAGACTATGAGCTTTAAAGGGAAGTTAGTGGCTAAGTCTGGCTCTAAATTCTACCATCAATCTGAAGGTCTCGGAGTCTGAGCTGGCTGTTGCATGCCAGTATGGGCAAGACCGTTTAAACCAAGTTCCCCCCTCTGCTGTGTCAGTGGTGTATAAATGGGTATGAACGGGAGTGGATGTTAAGTTAAACTGATGGACAAGTAACATAGGGACTCAGTGAATGTCAGAGTGAACAGGTGTGGATGGGTAGATGTACCCTTTGACTAGTTAGACTGACTAGAACTGCACCACATAAGCTAGGAAATCACACAACCTGATTTAATTTTGAGGATATATACAACAACTAGAAAAGCACCTGGAGAGCGCAGACCTCCGCCAGCGCCAAAATCCTCAGCCATATTGTGATTTTCACCATAAATATTAGTCCTACCTTTATTTCATCTAAATATTTAGATTCCTTGACCATGAAAACATACCATTAGCAACTGGATTCATAATGATATCTATTTTACTTCAGTAGTTATTCCCAGAAATCACATTTTTCGCCATGGCGACCAGATGCTGATCCGGATCAACACCAAAATAAAATCAGTTCTTCCTTTTCCCATGCTGAACATTTCCTGAAAATTTCATCAAAATCCATCCATAACTTTTTGAGTTATTTTGTTCACAGACAGATGGATGGACAGACGGACAGACAGACAAAATCTCTCGAAAACATAACCTCCTTGGCAGAGGTAATAAATTGTCTGACTGTGAGTAACATCTGTTTGTATTCTGAAATTAATAAATCATGAAATTAATACATTTTTTTCAATCATCCTGACCCTAAACCTTTCCTTAACATGAAATAAATTATTTACTAAAGTATTCATTAGTATATTAACTGAGTTTATTTAATAGTTAAAATGTTGCCTTATATCTGATGAGTTAGTAATGTAGTAATATTGTATTTATGCTTATTTAATTTAATGTAGTAATACTGTATTTATGCTTATTTAATTTACTTATTTGATATGAAGTATTTACCACTGCATCAATCAATCATTCTTGCATTGTTTTTAAATGATCAATAAATATTCAATACCTGCCTTACAGATTGGAAGTCAAGTATAAATTAATGTTTGATTATTACTTGACATATGCTCAATATTGTGTTGTACATGTTTATTGTTGCTGTTAACACAAATTAAAGAGGCGTACTGTCACTGTCACTGCACAAACCCCTGACTGCCAAATTGCTACTTTTTTAAAAATGAAGAAAAAGTTCTACACTGCCCGAACAAATTCAAATTTATTTATTGTACTTTTAATTGTCCACGGATGTAAGAAAACCAACTCACCAATATGGAAAATGGCCAATAACTAGCCTTATAAAATTTAAAATCATTTAAAAAAGAGAATTCCAAGGTTTTTGCCTAACAGCAGCAACAAATGAATATGGTGCACCACAATATTCGACTTAATTTTTGGTGGCTTTGGCAGAAATATTAAAAACCTCTGGAGTGAAGTGACTAAAATGTCTCTCACGCTTTTTTTACACAAGACCTGTTTGTCCAACCTTTGTTTGCATCGATTTATCATCAGGTTCAACACCTACATTAAATAGTCAAGGAGTTTACCACACCATGTTTTAATTTGATCGTGAACGATACCCTCGAACCTTAGTCTACTTCCCACGTTTGAAACAGTCCACATAAGAAACAAGTATTCTATCTACCAAAAGTCAAGTTCTTGTACAAACCCAAAACCAGTGAAGTTGGCACGTTGTGTAAATCGTAAATAAAAACAGAGTACAATGATTTGCAAATCCTTTTCAACTTATATTCAATTGAATACACAGCAAAGACAAGATATTTAATGTTTGAACTGAGAAACTTTATTTTCTTTTGCAAATAATCATCAACTTCGAATTTAATGGCAGCAACACATGGCAAATAAGTTGGCACAGGGGCATTTTTACCACTGTGTTACATCGCCTTTCCTTTTAACAACACTCAGTAAACGTTTGGGAACTGAGGAGACCAATTTTTGAAGCTTTTCGGGTGGAATTCTTTCCCATTCTTGCTTGATATACAGCTTAAGTTGTTCAACAGTCTGGGGTCTCCATTATTGTATTTTACGCTTCATAATGCGCCACACATTTTCAATGGGGGACAGGTCTGGACTCCAGGCAGGCCAGTCTAGTACCCACACTCCTTTACTACGAAGTCACGCTGTTGTAACACGTGCAGAATGTGGCTTGGTATCGTCTTGCTGAATAAGCAGGGGCATCCATTCACAAGACGTTGCTTGGATGGAAACATATGTTGCTCCAAAACATGTATGTACCTTTCAGCATTAATGGTGCCTTCACAGATGTGTAAGTTACCCATGCCTTGGGCACTAATACACCCCCATACCATCACAGATGCTGGCTTTTGAACTTTGCGCCTATAACAGTCCGGCTGGTTCTTTTCCTCTTTGGTCTGGAGGACACGACGACCACAGTTTCCAAAAACAATTTGAAATGTGGACTTGTCAGACCACAGAACACTTTTCCACTTTGCATCAGTCCATCTTAGATGAGCTTGGGCCCGGCAAAGCCGGCGGTGTTTCTGGGTGTTGTTGATAAATGGCTTTGGCTTTGCATAGTAGAGTTTTAACTTGCACTTACAGATGTAGCGACGAACTGTAGTTACTGACAGTGGTTTTCTGAAGTGTTCCTGAGCCCATGTGGTGATATCCTTTAGACAGTGATGCCGGTTTTTGATGCAGTACCGCCTGAGGGATCGAAGGTCACGGGCAGTCAATGTTGGTTTTCGTCCTTGCTGCTTACGTGCAGTAATTTCTCCAGATTCTCTGAACCTTTTGATGATATTACGGACCGTAGATGATGAAATCCCTAAATTCCTTGCAATAGCTCGTTGAGAAATGTTGTTCTTAAACTGTTGGACAATTTTCTCATGCATTTGTTCACAAAGTGGTGACCCTCGCCCCATCCTTGTTTGTGAATGATTGAGCATTTCAGGGAAGCTGCTTTTATACCCAATCATGGCACCCACCTGTTCTCAATTAGCCTGTTCACCTGTGGGATGTTCCAAATAAGTGTTTGATGAGCATTCCTCAACTTTCTCAGTCTTTTTTGCCACTTGTGCCAGCTTTTTTGAAACACGTTGCAGGCATCAAATTCCAAATGAACTAATATTTGCAAAAAATAAAGTTTACCAGTTTGAATGTTAAGTATCTTGTCTTTGCTCTGTATTCAATTGAATATAGGTTGAAAGGGATTTGCAAATCATTGTATTCTGTTTTTATTTACGATTTACACAATGTGCCAACTTCACTGGTTTTGGGTTAGAACTCTCAGTTGCAGTGGCGGTGTTTCTGGCGTGGCAACAGCTCGATGAAAAATAATATAACTTTACCAAAGTTTTCAAACACATCCACATCAATTTCATTCTAACTCATGGTAGCTATTGTTAAATATCCAAATCTCGAGGCATATTCAAGTCTCAAATTGACTTCTGATATGTCCAAAAAGAGTGTCATAGACAGACTTTATTTGAAGTTTCCTTACCCCTCTGGCAGTGGCCTGAAATGGGATGTGGCAAATACAAACTCACACTCCAATTAAAAACAGAACCAAACCAAACCAAAACAAAACAAAACAAAACAAACTGACAAACCAAAAAAAGTTTTGTATCTTTATCAATTCTATCAACTGTAAATACTAACAGAAATGTGTGTTGCAGACATGTTTTTAAGGAGTATTCAGACACTTTAGGGCATAATTTGAATCTGTGTCTTCAGTTTTCCTGGCATGAATTTGAAACCAAAAACACTTGGTGCATCTCTCTCTGTTTTCCATCCATAACAGGGAAATGCTGGATGCTTGCACTCTTGGGGAATTGATCACATACTATATCTTACTAAACAGAAAAGTTGAATCACTAATAATTGCTGAATCAACACAAGTCAGCTTCTTACATGCAAAGAGCTAATCATAGTTAAAATTTTGCGGTGAGCATCAGGTTGGCCTACCCCACCATCCAAAAAGCACCTTCCTTTTCCTCTTTTTTTCTTGTCATACAGTCCTATCATGAAGAAAATATAAATCACAGATGTTTTCAGGTTCAGAAATTGTCTGCCTAAGACCAAAAAGTGCCTTAAAATGTAAACAGTTATTTTAGACATTATTGTAGTAGATCTTTTTTAATGTTTCTTTAAATAAACTAACAACAAAGCAGCCTAGGCATCATACTGATAGGAAAAAAAGCAACAAAAATCCAAAACCTCTTTTACCATAAAAAACTTGGGGTGCTGGTTTGGCGTAGTGGTTAGCACCCCATGCACATGCTTCTGCCGGTCCAGGTTCGTATCCCGCCTGTGACCAGTTTGCAGAGTGTCTTCCCCTACTCTCTCTCCCCCTTTCACAAGCCTATCCACTGTCTCTTTCCTATCAATAAAGGCACAAAATGCCCAAAAATATACATAAAAAAAGAAAAACTCAAATCACATTTTAACAATTTTGATTAAAGTATAAACTTCACTTCAAGTTTTTGCCTCTGTCTCCTCTACTGTAATTGATCAACACGTATTTTTCTTGTGTGTGGTAGTAGTGTTAGTGTTTGTGAGTATGTGTCTTTGGTCGAGGTCCTTGTTGTCCCTCAGGTTGTGTTGACAATTACTGGCCAGTGAGATATGCCTCGTCTCCTCCCAGGAGTATTTTTGGCTTACAAAGGTCATTAAGGTCCTTCAACTTTTGCTTAACAAGGTAAACTTTGCCACAGATGTGCATGCCTGCCATGTCTCTATATGTCCCCGTGTATTTTGTTTTTCTTGCTACTATTCACAGTTTGTGGTCACAAGCATACATTTTGTTACTGTGTGATTTGTCTTTGCTTTCTATCATTAGCTGTAAGGAGAATATCTGCTTATTTCCCAAATCTTGAAGCAAAACTAAAAAAGAGGAAAAAGTTTTAATGGCTAAGAGGCTGTTCTCAAAGACTTTGCATTGGAAGAAGCAGCTTGTCTCGACTGACAAAGAACCCTTTTCTTGGCTCAGCTTTTGGGTTTGGAGGGCTTTAGCATAGAAATTGTCCTGTGGGCTAGATTTAAGTCAACATGTCAACACTTTCCAATCCAAGCACATCTCTTCTAGGTCAAGGTCAATTGTCCAAGTCAGCAATGTGAGGGGTGAGCCAGTGCCTAAAGCTGCACATTCACCATGGTAGTAGAACTAATCAATGCCCTGTAAAAGCAACCATTTGAGAAAAGAAAACCGAGTTCAAGTTTTTTTTTTGTTTCACCGACACAAACCTGGGAAAGGCTTTTAATAAAGCATAGCTGTTTACATCAGCTCACAGATTCATTTTCCTTTCACATTCTGATGATCTGTTGCTGTGTTTCTTGATAATTAGTGCTGATAATGAGTTTTAGACAAAAGCCACAGGGACATCACCAGCAGTGCTAGAGCTTATGTACAGAATTAAATACTTCATCTTTATAATCCAAGTATTTTACTTACTGTTACTGTACGTAGAAAAAGGGATAAGAGTTCTCAGATTTGTCTTAAATATGTGTTTTATGTATGACAATGTTCGTACTTTCGTGCTCTCTGTCTCATGTGCTAGTGAGCTAAAGAAAATCTTCCACTTCGGTGGACAAGACTTATTCTATTCTATTCTATTCTATTCTATTCTATTCTATTCTATTCTATTCTAAGGTACTTTTCTCACTAGCAGCTGTTGATAGAAACAAATCTATAATTTTGTCAGAGTGTATACATATACACTCCTAAAGCAGAAATTGGATTCAATTTTGATTAAAATCAACGCTTTTACGACTGAAGAGTTGTCATAACATTATCAGAATATCTTTTAAAAAAACAACATAAACAGGCAAACAAGCAAAAACGAAGCCAACACTAAATTCAGCCTTAACCTACCTCATCCTCAAAATACTGTATTACTGGTGTTAATACAAGACAACAGTACATCTCTAACAGAACTCTTTAAACTAAGGGGTGCGTGCTGGGACCAAGAAACATAATATATTAGTTTTGGACTCAAAGTTATTGGGCACTTAACTTGATTTTACCAAGAAAAAATAACTGCCCCTTTTTCATTTGATGCTACATTTATTTTTTTTCAAAGAAAAGGGAATTTCTTAGAGGATCTGCTAGTTTGTGTTTCTTTCCTATTTTTGGCACGTTGACTTGTAGCTTTTGCCAGCAGAAGTAAAAGCAGCTGTGTGGGTGCAAACATAAAGCTTTCAGATTCAGCAAGGACATAGAGAGGAGACGCCATTACATTATGAAAATGTCCTTGTTACGATGACTGAAGCCCATGTCATATTGCTTTTTTACAAAGGGACTGGTGCACAGCAGTTGCAATCAAATGATCGCATAGCCTGTCTCCCCCAAATCATTGTCAGATTGAAGACCGTGGGTTATAAACTAGGCTGTAGAATAACTGTTTTTTATTTAACCTTTAATTAACCAGATACGTATGAACCTTTGAGATCTAAATCTCATTCAAAAGGGTGACCCGGCCAAGAGGTCAGCAGCACATGTTATAATAAATATTACAAACACAGGCATTGTTTAATGGTTTCGCACTGTCAGTCTTTGCAGACAGAACGAAAAGCGTCACGAGAAACAAGTTCTGACAGTTTCCATTCAGTCTGGAGAGTATTCCATGCAGAAGGAGCAGCAAAACTGAAAACTCTTTTTCCTGGTTCATTTTTGAGACGAGGAACACACAAAAGAAAAAAAACAGAAGAACTCAAGGCATTGTGGCTGTATGTCTTTTGTAGAGAAGTACATAATAAAACAAAACTAAGCCAAGAAGAGCCTTACAACAGTCCGCCGGTGTGCACTCAAATGGCCAATCAGATTTGGCATATAATACGGCATGTATTATGATAAGGGTCCACATGTTTAAAGGCCCATGTATATATGGCTTCATGGATTTAAAACAAATAAAGAGACATTTCAAGTTTTGGTAGTATAAATGTGCTCTTAGTTGCTGCTCCTCATAGAATGTAATGCATGAATCATGTTTCTTTCACAGGTAATACTCCCACACACTTGAGCCTGAAACCCAGAAATAAAGCGGTTATGGCTCTCCTTCAGGTCAAAACTCCACATAGATTCTTTAAGAGAACAAACTCTTCTAAAAGTTGAATACAATGAAATACATTTAGTAATAGAGCTGGACTGCAAAGCAAATGCTCTATTTGCAAGTCAATGTGGATGCTGACCCTCAACATTAACAATGACCTCAGAGATGTGCCTGAAATAATTTGATAATGAAATGGGTCTGCTAAAGTTAGGTTGTTTAACTTAATTCCCTCTGGCAACCTGATCTTAGATACAGCCAAATGTTCTTAATGCTTAGAGGAACCATTTGAGGACATTACCCCTCAAACACCTTTGGTCCCCATGAAAACTTCACATGTGCTCAGGCTCGCACATCAATCTGTACATGGACAATATGACTGGAAACGCTGAAAAGTGTTGAAAAGGATATCTGCACTTGTACTTTTACACCTCAGACCCCATAATGTTTACTGGATTTACATAATTGGAAAAAAGGGGAATCAAATAAGACACAGACTGCTCTTTTTGATTCCGGCAGTGTCTGTCTTAACCTCCCCAACCAGTCATTATACTTGTAGTGACCTCAGCTACCTCTTATTTCACTGTTACCCCAGGGATCTCCATATCTGCTTTTTCTTATTCCACCCTTCCCGTCCCTCAGGCTTTACATCTCATTTCCTGTCATTAATTATCCTGCAACCCATCTTCTACCCTTTTCAAGAACTCCCTATGTTATCTCAAATGTGGAGGGTACTGGCCATGTAGGCATTTAATATATGGAAACTGTCACCAATATTGGATGTTGTACGCTTTACCTTGTAAACGGTCCCGAAGGCCCCAGAGCCGAGGATCTTGACTCGTTTCAGTTCAGTCTCTTTCAGGATGCGAAGCTGGGCCTGGTTGGGTGCTGTCCCGCTGGGTGTTAGAGGCTCCACCAGCTTAAAATACACAGTAGCAGAGAGGACATTCAATCAGTCACTGCAAACCAAAAACCTAAGTACAAATGCACCTGAAATGAGATTACTTTGTCCCTCGATAACCCCTGTTCTGTAAACACAGTGAGCATCAAGGTTGCTTGTGCAAATAGGCCAGCAGAGCTAGATTCTTCCAAGAGATTGTATTTGACAGAAATGGTGGAATCTGGGTGGCAATTGAGTCTAATATTGATAAAAGAACACTTTACCTCTGATTGAGCTTGTGTTTTTACAGCCCACCACTCTAGCAACTTCAGGAGAGGGAATAAGTGACAAAAGTCTTGGTACATCCCTTTGATTTGCTTATCAACCAGGCAAAGTTTTCTTCTGCCTCTAGGACATTGAAAAGTCAATGTCCTAGATTGACTGTTATTGTTGCCCGTCTAGTGTTCGACAACACCTTTGAGTTTTCATAGATTGAGGACCAGTGATCCAGTTGTTGTCTCACCCTGATTAGCTCTGCTAGAGCCCATGCCTCTTATATCTTACATTCTCATGTGGGCTCTGTCTGCTCTGATTGCTTGACTAGTTAAATATAATTTGACTTTCAGTTTCTAGCTACTTAAACCACTCTTACACCGCAGATCACATGTACCCACTTACTGATGGTTGAAATTTCTATGCTAGCTGTTATCAGCATTTGCTAGCACATCCTCACACCCTCATACCCATTCACACGTGACGCAGCAGTGGGAGCAACTTGGGACTCAGTGTCCAAGAACATGTTGCACAAAGTTGGTACTGGACTTGAACCCACAAACCCTTGATTGCAGGTATACTGTACTACCAGACTAAGGCCCCAATGACCCTAAGTCCTACTCTTTGGTACCTGGTCATTTCAGCACCACTTCACACCATGACACATAATTGACTCTTTATTGATTGTGTAATCAATGCTCTGAACTGAGCTTTACACTTTGGGCCACTTGGCTCAAACTGCCAATTGTCCCAGGGGTTCATATCATGGTAGGTAGGATGGTAGGATGCCACATTGGTACATCTATTCAGGAGAATGGGCCATTTCAGAAAGCTACTAAAATTATAAAAAGGAGAGAAAAAGAAGTCCAGGTGCCACATTTTGTCTTGTGTCTTTGTTCTCTACCACATGCAGATATCAAACAAAATAAAGGGCATATAAACTAAAAAAAGGCTCTTTAACATTTTCACTCAATGTCATTTTTTTTTTTTTTGACATTTACATTTTCACTCATAAACATTTATAGACAGTATATTAGAACCACAAATGAGACTCATTAATCACAAATGAAACACTGATGAATTTAGCTGACTTAAGCTTGCATCATATACATTGCTTAATATATCTACCCTTTTTACAACGAAATTAAAACCAAAAAAATGAAGGCAACCTTTTACCTGCCCTACTGAAGTTAAATCAGAACAAGACAGACATCAAACTGAAATAAACAGACTTTGAGCATTGTTAATTAACAACCGTGTCCAAGCTAATCCTGTTAGCCTGTTGATGCCAATTCTTTAGTTTAGTTTAGTTTTAGTTTATTTGTTTATTGTTTCGTGGACAGTCCTCTTTAATGTACTGCAAAGTAAAAGAGGCAGCTTTAGCCTTTACAGCTAATTTCCAGCTGTAGTCCCCGGCCAGCAACCCTTTACATGTGACTGCATTAGGGGATTCATGAGAAACATTGCTCCCACATTTACTTTAGACAGTTAGTTTGTCAGCCTTTGAGGTGGTCTGATTGGCACTAACTTGCCTCAAACATACCTTAAATAACAATATCAAAAAGCTGAGGTAAGGCAGAACTTAAGGCGGTCCTACAAACAGTCATGTCAAGCATGTGACCAACAATACAATGAAAATGGATGAGCCATATAAAATATATAATCCCTTTATATTAAGAGTTATAAGTCCCAAAATGTGGCACACAATCCACAGCCCAACCCCAATTCCTCCCCCCTGGCTGAGATACACATTTCAAAATTGATTTGACACACTGCTTCGCTCTTCCCACCTCCACAGCATACTTGCTTGCTACACTAAGGACTGAAATGTTGCCCCTTATGAGCTATATTTATTAAATAGAGACAAAAAAAAACACTTGTTTTAATGGCTCAATTTCATATAATGTGGTAGAAAAGCTGTTAAAATTGCCCTTATAGGTTTTTGCTGCAAGGATTTCTGGAATACTGAGCAAGTATGCAGAAACACAAACCAAGATGGCCACTTTAACAGCTTTTCTCCATCATTCTGTAACTATTCCATGAATCAAAATGGTGGTGTTCTGTTTTGTAAGTCCACATAATGAAGCCCTTTTTTTTTTTTTTTCAAACTCAGTCTTGTATTCAAATTAAGAATGCAGTGGAGCTGGGTGGAGCTGATGTCACATTCTTTAATGTCATCTATTGTTATTGCATCACTCTTTGTCATAAGCTTTGTGTCCCATCACCAAAGCCAAAGCTCCCTTTACCCCATCTCCTCAAACAGTATGATCCTACAGGACATTTTAAAGTACAGAGACATGCTGCTCGGCTCTGCCCACTTTCACTGCATCTTTCTTTATTTAACTGAGGACTTGATTCAACACAAAATGCACTTCTAACGCAGAGGTATGATTTTGGTTTCATGGATTAATTTCACTTCATGAGTAGAAAAGCTTTCAAAAGTAAACTTTCCTGCTCCCACTCTGGGTGATCCCATAATGCTTTATGAGGTGCACACAGAGAAAACCAGTGAGGTTTTATTCAGCAGTTCCCTCATTATGTGAAATTCAACCACTAAAAACACAAACAAAGAGGGCAGTTTCTGTAAAAAAAAAAGTAGAACAAGCATAATAGGTGTGAGGAGCTATCAGCACATCACAGCATATCATCTTTAGTTATTGTTTTGATTGAGTGCCCCCTGGTGGAAGATTTGGCAGGAGTGATCAAGACAGGGACACAAAAAGGCAAATGAAATAGTAAGAATTGGGGGAGGTGGACAAGTATATAGCCTGAAAAGGAGATGACGCTTTCTTTGTCTGTGACAATGAGCTGATTTCATAGCATGAATGGAGTAGTGCCTCATAAGAGAAGATATACAGGGGGAGATGAGGAAGGGCCGAGATGAAGTGTTGCAGAAAACAACAGAAAGAGAGCAAAGAAGAGGTAAGCATCTGAATTAGTCAGAGGATGCAGAAGCATGAGAGAGGGAGCAATATACGAAGAATTAGAAAAAGAGCAGTACATTAGAAAGGGAGGGAATCAGAAGGGGGGAGTGTAAATCAGCCTGGCTGTGGTCGGCAGCTTCTATCCCTCTGGCTTGTGGTTACCGTTTGATTAAAAATAAAATGGCCATTCTTCATTTAAATGGAATAACAAATCAGCTTCTGCCCGAGTGTAAAACAAGAGGGGCGGGAGCTGAACACACAGACATGCAACACACAAGGCACTACAGATGTCTCAGAAAGATCCATCCATGCACACACAGGGAATACACCACTGGATGCTATTCCACTCTGCAGGGAGCTATCCGGGGTACTGAAATCAACCAGACTGTGGAGCAGCAGTGGTGCTCAATGGAGCTGTTCACTTTCTCACTGCGTGAAACAGTGCTGAAACCAAAACAGAAATGTGCAGCTCTGAAAAGGATATACTAGTTATTGTTATTCAATTTTGTCAGTATCTGGATAAGGTTGAAACATTCAGAACATCCTGAAAGTTCCATTCATCAATTCATCAGAAGAGGATTGGAAAGGTGTCTGAGACGTTTTAACCTCTTTAAATATAATATGGATTTTTCAATGTTTGGAAAGAGCTTTGAATTTTGAGAGTACTGAAATGGAAATTTCTTATTATATTATCCCTTGTACCTTCACTTTCTCTACCTCTCTATGGCCTCAAAATGTTTCAAAAGACATCCAGTGTCCAATTTTCTTTATAATTTGAACCAGTATCATTTTTTTAAAACCTTTTTTTGCTTTGTTTATATCAAAATGCTTTGCATTGATTATTTTAATTTTAAATTTGAATAGCGTGCCTTTACTTGTATTTTCTTTCAAATACCAATTATTTTAATTCACCAGGTAATTAGCATCTGTGGGTGCCCCTTTTGTAAGATTGAATTTGACAAAAACAAAACAAAAAAAATCATGCATTTCTTTCCATGACCAAACATGTCATTATGTCCTAATTTACAAGTGTTTTTTCATATTTCAAAAAGTTCTGACCATTTCCTTAATAAAATTTACATGTTTTAAATTGATTTCAGTAACCATTTCATCAAATAGCAGTTCTTTACAGGCCAGTTTGTATCACAAACTGCCTCTCAAAAACAAAAAAATAAAAAACAATGTTGAATAATTATTCTTCTATTATTCTGATGGAGTAGTTTCTTTGTGTTTAATTATCTTGCATTAAAATGTTTTATAATGGTTTAAGTAACTATACATCCATAATTAAACTTTACATTCCAGTAGACATAGCTCTCTTTCTTTTATCTCAGACATATAGGTTTTTCACATACCTTGACATGTTTCAGCGGAAACAATCGCCTCCCTCAGAAGTGTCACCAGCTTCAGCTGGTTTGATGCTTTTAAATTTTGTCTTCTGCGATGCAGAACACAAAATTTAAAAGCATTCATTTATGAATTCATTACATATTAAAATGCACTTAAGCTTTGGACAGGTGTCAGAGTCCTATGTAGCACACTTGCCATTCTTTAGATGTGAAAAACATGGATCAAATAGCAGTTTAAAGTTAAAGGCTTGAAAATATCACACCATTATTCCCCAGATCTGTAGGTGGAATATAATAAAGGATTTTCATTGTCCTGTAGCTCCTTTGATCACACTCTGAAAAGATATCCCTCAGAATAATAAATAAACGACTACTTGTGGCAAAACACTTTTTTAAACCATGAGTGTCACAAAGGATTCTCACACTGAGGTCTTTTTCATTTTATGCTCTATTTAGAGATTTTTCACCAGCTTTACATTTAAATCTACTTTATGTTTGTAGACAGAAGTTTACATGTAAGCTTTTATGTATAATTGATTATGCAGAGCATTAGTGTGAATTTTATGTGAAAGAAGGACATGTGTTACACAAAATCATGTTAGTCAGTGCTATTTGGTCATAACATTTTAAAAGCTACCAGCTGAGATACTTGGCTGACACTTGTGAGCTCTGAAGAGAAAAAAAAGCAGTGAAACAGGAACTCATTCTCACAATCCACACTCAGAGTGCATTAGATGACGCACTCTTCTTGTTTTAACATGGAGGAGTGCTCTCTGCCCACCTAATGATATGGTCCCTTACCTCTATGTGACAGAAGTGTCCTCTATCCTACAATATGGTAAAGTCAACACCTGAACCCCTGAGACTCTGACACTTTCTCCTCCTCTGCAGTCACCATCTGGGGACATAAAGCCCTCTTTCCTTTACCCACTCTTTTAGCTCTTTCGCCTCTTATTTTGTACAGCCTGTCCTGGAGATTTGCTATGAGTAAGAGCAAAACACATAGTACATTTGGACTTTCAGGTTTTGACACACAAACAGCAGGGCCATATGGATTCATCAAATCTCTCTGGCACTTAACAGTTCAGGTTTTGCTTGACTTTTATCTTCCTGCATCAAAACCTGATGTGCTTTTCAGCACCAGCAGTTTGATAAGATGACACAATATTACACGACCTGGCTACAAAGCCCAATAGCAGTAATGATTAGCTCAGAAAAGACTGATTTAAAGCTTTGTTTAATGCTTAAACAATCTTCTCAACCCTTTGTCCTGACTCACAGGAACAAATTAAGGGAGTAAAGAGTAAATGAAAGATGGATGTATTCAAAACCAGAAATACTACTATTTACCAGCTTATCAAACCATGGACATCATACTGAACAGAACTGATGCATCTTAAATTTTCATGAAACTAGTCCGATTCCATTTTTGGGGGCTTATCTAACAGTAATTCTGCCCTTATGTTTGTCTGGAGGGTAAAGACAAATCGTGACATGTCTGTGAGTGTGTGCTGTGGATGCTTGACACCTACCTCGTGCCAACCAAAAAAACAAGCTCTGGTCTATCAAAAAATGGTGGCTTGGCTTGCTTCCTAATGGACCAGAATTTGGCTCTTAGTGGGTGTGATGGCATTCAAAACGAACAAGGCAAGCAAACCAGAAGCGAGTGAATTATGGCTTGGACATAGCAGATTATTACCACAGAAAAATTAGAGTTCAGTTATCGTTAGCATTGCCAGCACCCAAGCCTTCTGTCCTGTTAACAGATTAAGTGCATATCTGTGCAGCATGTGTTTATACATTGCTCCAGTCAAGATACAACTGCCTCCTATGCAGTCTTTATCTTTATTTCACAGCACAGAATACCTCTGAACTGTTTTGAGCAAAACAAGGTCATTACTCAAAGCCAAATATGTGTATTCCGCTCACAATGCAACAACATGAAGCAACAAAGAAAGCAGCTACAGACACAGCTAGTAGTGGGGAGCTAGGTTATGTTGTATCTAACAGGGTTTCATTCACCAGACTAAGACGTAGACTGAAAGTCAACCAAACCATTTGTTCATCTTTTTATTCTGAGTCAGGTAAATTTTATGCAATCTAAGAAAGATCAAAGTAAGTTTGAGACAAGCGGGAGGGCCAGGCAGGGCCTTTCTGTGTGGAGGTTGCATATTGCTGCAACCTCCACACATGAATATGTAACCTCCACACAGGTAGCCTATGAGTGTGAGTGAATGGTTGGCCAACTCTGTTTGTGGCCCTGTAATTGGCTGAGGACTGATTCAGGGTGTTCAATCAGGATGGGCCCCAGTCTCCTCCTTTCATGACCCCAACAGGGATAAGCGGTGTAGATAATGGATGGATAGTTTGAGACAGGACTATGAAAGCTGTAGGCTCTGTAGATTGAACTCAATAGTTTGCTTTGGTCTGACATCACTTGAGTGGTCTCAGTTTGTCCACAGTGAGTGATCTGTACATTTTTGAACACTTTAAGGACTCACTTTTCCTATTTACTTTAAATTAAATAATCTCTCCATCGCCTATATATGGTCAGGGATTCTGATACTATTTTCCTGGAACTGTGAGTCAATAATAAGGCCAGTGTGGTACCATGTATGAGGTTTGAATTGTATTAGCACAGCTACATCCCTGAAAAAGAAGAAACACCAGGCTTACTTTGGACTTGGCAAAAAGAAGAATTTTCCCTTAAAACTGTCACCTATGATATTGAGTCGTGCCCAGTCTTATGACATTATTCTGCAGTGCTGCAGGCAGCAAAATTTCCTTTTCATCCACTGTCCTGCTTACCTCTGTCTCCAGGAAGCGACGGAGGGCTCTCTTCTTCTTAATGTTCTTCCGCCGCACAGACACTGCTACGCTCAGCACCATGATCACCACCATGAAGAGGCCACCGATCACCCCCGCTGCGATCAGAGGGGTTCTGACGACGAGAGGAGGGGGAGAAAGAGAGGGGAAATGAGCAGATGATGAAGACAGAAGAGGTTGCAGGAAATCTGAAAGCATGACACATTATCAGTGCAAGGACAGAAATGGAAAAACTGGGGAGTAGAGGTTGGTAACTGCAATGTTTTTATGCAGAACAAAAACAAAGCAAACCAGCGAATAAACCAAGACACACATAAACAGAGCTTTATAGTGTAGGGGATCCTTAAAGCACCTTTTCACCTTTAGTTATTCTGTTTTTGCTCTGTGCCTCATCTGCCTGCAAATATCCCTCCGTGCCCTCTCATTAAGTCTGAGGCCGAGATCAAAAACATGGAAATAACCATCAAAGCGAGTTCTCAGAAACACACCACTGCTGTCATTGAAAATCAAGTCTTTCAATAATTTCTCTGGTATGACCCCACTCCAAAAGTGTCAGCAGAGCCCATGCATAAACAAGCTGGAAGAGTTGACTTGACCAGCTCACCCCTGCATACCGGAATAAAAGAACTTAATTTGGTCAGAGCACACTGAGACTCTACCCTAAATCAGGCTGTTATTCAGGACCGTACTTCACGGACTGTGATGTTACACCTCATAAAATGTTATCACAGTTAGCTGGCTTTAAGGGAAGTGAAATCTGAATCTCCTCACATCTCACAGCATATATTACTGCTTTGTGTATGGCCCATAATTAGAATTCTATCATAAAGCATGCCTTAAAGTATATGTTGAACAGGATTTGCCTTCTGAAATTTTTTTCTGTGACATTTGAATGTAAATAAAACAGATTCACTAGTTTTGGCTATAAAAACAATAAGACTAATGCTGCATCACTGTATAGCCGTAGACTTCTCATCTCTGTTTTGCTAGGCAAAGTCCAGAAAGAAAGTTGTAGACAGAAAAAATCAACATTTTATACCCCCAGAAACCTGACTCAACAAGTTATGTTAATAATTCAACAAAAACAAGTCAGAAAAAGGTGAAATTAACAACTTTGCTAAAATGCTTGAGCATTTCTGATTGATTCATGATTCGTGGTGCTAGTGGTACATTTTATGAAACTAATGTATTTTAAACAACAGAAAAAATCTAAATGAATAGCAGGATTGAAAAATGGAGAAATATATATCTGGATTATCAGTGCCTCTATGGTGTTGCACTCAATGTTTTTCCATTACATATATGATTAGAATACAAATAAATGATTGTCTGTCAAAACATAGCAAAACTGGGGTCAAACATAAAGCGCTACCATAGTCTATTCAGCAGCTCAGGAAGGTTACAATGTTTATAAACTGTGCATTGACAGATTAGACATGATCCAGTCAGGTGACTTAAATGTGGTTGTGAACCAGACAGCAGAAAAAGTGTGTTTATGTGTTTTGTCAAGTTTAAACATAGTGATGGTAATTAAAGCAGTTTCTGGAGAACCAGATCAGTTGTGTCAGCTCTATTATAGGACAAACAAAACTATATTATAGAATAAAAGTACTGCTATAAAGTATAGAACAGCAAAAACAATGCCAAATAACATCCTTGGGGTGCACTCTGTCAAATTTAAGACCATACATGTAAACAATGTGTCAGCAGTCTGTTGACTAATTCCTGTTTCACTTTTTGCTTATCTAATTTTCTGATAGCACTTAGTCCATCTCATGTCCTTCATTTTAGTACACATACAGTACATGGTGCTCATTTGTCTTAAACTAATCCCACATGGCTTCTCTATGTGTTTTGCCACTAAAAATACCTCTGGACGAGAAAGGCCACTGATTATCTGAAACATGACGAAATGCCATTTCAGCATGACAACCCTCTATAGATGACTAATTCAATCTTCATGCTTCATGTACGTTTTCTCTCCAGCTGACATTAGCAAGTCCCCAGAGTGATCACATGAAACAGTGCCATTTTTTTAAATGAACTCAAGACACACAGTTCTAAAGATCACACAGAAAGTGTCCTTTGTGCATGGTCAGTGACACGTGAGCACATTAAACACAATCTTTCTCCGTCAAAAAGGACAGATGATAGTTTTAGTTGAACAATTTTTTATTGTTAATGTGATTTTCATTAACATGATATCTGTATTTGTCATATGGAATGTGCTGTACATCATTTCTAAGCTTGACCTTGCCCTGAAACTACATTATTAAGAGACAGGGAGTGATTAACCCAACTTAATGAGATAAGTGCACAATCCCTGCACAAAACAAATGCTAATCCTATGTTAGGGCTTAGAGTATCATGTATTACTGATAAGACTCTCTGCTTCAACACCTTCAACAGGTTACAGATCTGCAAGATTTCCCCGCAGACTGCACAGCCTGAGGAACAGGCATCCATGTATGCTTACGTGATTCCTACCTTACATCTGATAAGAGCTGATCTTTTAACCAGGGGAGCAGATAGCGTGTAAAGCTGCCCGCTGGTCACAGTCTCTTTTCCTACTTTGGGCAGCCTCTCAGGTTTAGGTTTTGAAAAGCTGTCTAGTTTAATATTTGGTATCTGGTGTAGTTTTCATTAAATCAATGATGCATTTACATATTTTACATATAGATATATTATTTTTCATTACTTATTTACTTGTATTTTAGAACAGAAAAATTAGAATAATGAATGGCTGATAAGAAAATCCTCCTTGAATTTCAAAATATGTGTCCAAGAAAAAGAGCAGTTTCAATGTCCAACAAGTATCTAAATATAGAGAGATGTCTCTATTTATTTACCTACCTCTCTTTCTCTCTCTCTCTCTCTCTCTCTCTCTATATATATATATATATATATGTATATATATATATATATATATACATATATATATATATATATATATATATATATATATATATATATATATATATATATATATATATATATGTGTGTATATATATATATATATATATATATATATATATATATATATATATATATATATATATATATATATATATATATATATATATCTTAAATAGCCATACATACACACACACATATATATATATATATATATATATATATATATATATATATATATAACACAGTTTGCTGGTAACAGCAGTTTTTTTTTGTTTCATTAAGATTTTTTTTCTTGATATATATTTTTGTACTTATTTATGTTTGAGAACATAGGAGAGAGTTGTATTACTATGTAACATCGGAAATGTCATTAGTTTGTCTCCATGCAAAGGAAAACATATCTACAGATATTTTAGGTCAAAGGCCTTGCAGATCTAGTTCATATATTTCTAAAGGACCAATTGTCTTCAATTTCTTTTGAAGAGAGAAAAAAAATTGAACACTGACATGGATATCTTGTTCATTCAAAAAATGAGCAAATACTTTTAAAAAACATCTAAAAGTTTAGAGATAAACATCTATCTATCTATCTATCTATCTATCTATCTATCTATCTATCTATCTATCTATCTATCTATCTATCTATCTACCAACCTACCAACCTACCTACCTACCTACCTACTAGGGATGGGACGATACACTGAAACGCACGATATGCTGCACCTCGATATGCCCAGGTCACGATACGATACGTCACGATACAATATCAAAAAAGCAAAAAATATTACTGTGTAATTACAACTTATTTGTTTTTGTTTGAGTTGCACACAGGAAAACACAAGGCCTAACAGTCCAAACACAAACAATAACACTCTCTCTAACCCTAGAGAGGTTAGAGAGAGTGTATGCTAACGAGCGGTAGGCTCGTTTTCACTGTCTTTGTCTTTTTTAATGAGAAAGCCAAAATACTGCCAGACAGATGACCTGTATCCAGGAAGAGCGTCCTCAATTTTGACCTCATTCAACTCCATCATTCGGCTTTTTGGAGGCAAGGTAGTTGGTGCTAATGTTTGTTGTTGTCACTTCTGGTCACATGCACTATTGCCGGACGTGACGTCTTTATTTCGCGATCCATTTTATTCAAACTCGATGCATTTCGTCACGTACTGTATGACGATATATTGCCAAACGATATTTCATCCCATCCCTACTATCTATCTATCTATCTATCTATCTATCTATCTATCTATCTATCTATCTATCTATCTATCTATCTATCTATCTATGGATATTAACATTGAACTTTTTGCCCTACGAGCAGTAACAAACCACACAAGTATTAACCTGAGAAATGATTTTTACAATCGTCACAGTTTGTTGGTCCAGTCAGATCTTTAATAAGGTATCTTCTCTGCTCATTTAAATGTCTCCAAACACTGATTATTGATGATCAAATATTTACTGAAGGTTTGCAGTTTGTTTGGCGAAAGAACTAACAGCATCATATCATCCTCTTGTTACATGGTATGATTGCCAATGCATGATTCCATTCTTTCTTAATTTGAACCTGGTGTCTGCACAGTCCTCACTGTCATTCTGCCCATCAGCCTTGTTTCTTTTCCTCTAAAGTCATTTATGAACGACTCTCACCAATTCTCTACTCCACATGCTGACTGCCTGTTTCTGTTATTATCATGAACCCACTTACTCTGAACAGTTTGTGACTCTTAACCCCCCTCCTGGCCACACAACAAACCAACAAAGAGCTGTCAGTTTATGAAGAACCTGGTAAATTGCTTGTTCACCTACACACACAAACAAGGAAGCTTGCTCAGTGAGGTGTTGAGGATAACCCTTGGGATTTAGGGCCTTGAATCCATTAGGGAGCCTGATCACTTTGGTTCTTTTGACTGGGTATATTAGTGCATATTTGTGTTTGTATGCTGGAGACTAGAAATGCAATACACTATTAGTATACTCTACCTGTCCATCCATCCGATACAGTCCTGCAGTCTTGGTCCGATGCACCTATGAAGGTAAAAAAGGGATAACAAAGTTTAATCAACAGTCACAGTTGATCATGAACACTGAGATCTTATAAACCGTCAGTGATATGGATGGCAAACAAACTTGTGGTCCTACCCCTGAAATGACCACACTCCAGCTTTCTTAAAAATGAAATATTCTCCCAGAAACCCTTTTACATAAGATTTGGGTATGTAAAGACTTGGGAGTAGGAGTGTGTTACATAAATGGGTGATTCTTCTCTACACTACACCTACACTTGTACTATAGGGGACACATTCTGGTCTTTCATATAGAGGCAAGAAGAACACACTGACACCCACAACAGTATATTGCAAGTCTCCAAAATAAACTCTCCCAGTGGCCTCTTTCCTCTTCTCTTCTTTGATAATGCAACCCATGCAGAAGTATATACTTGAGCAAGACACTGAAAGGTCATCGAGGCTGACTAACATAAAAGATATAAAGACTTGCTGTCCATATATTTATAACATCTTTCACATTTGAGCCATCAAAGTTGCCAACATGTAAGTTTCAAAATATGAGGTGATAGTTTTGCCCAAATTAAATAAGACAACAATGGAATTTAATTGGGAAAAATGAACTTGTGGTACTTTTGCTTTTCATTGAATATTCTTTGATTTTGAAAATAAAGAAGACAAAAAGAAATTGTTATGTGTTTCACCAACAATACGTATCCATATGCACTGCTGGTTTTGATGCTATAACTAAGCTCTTAAGCAGTAAATCTGGTCCTTAACCTTCCTCCTTTATATCCACATTTTTGTCCATGCTGGTCAGTTTGTTGACCATTGATGGTACTATTAAAGTTTTTAACGCAAATTATGGGAAACAGCGAAACAACTATGAAGTGTCAGCATGAGGTGCTAAAGGTCGCATTAGCTAACATATGGTGAATGCCCATTGTGTTTGGACTCATTGCAATAGCAGTGGTTAGTCTACTGCATACATTTAACTTTAGCCTTGACTTTTAGCATTTGCTGTGGAGGCTGACATTAAAAGGATCCGTAGGAAGTGGAAATGTTGAGTAAAGCCTGAATGAGGCCATTTTTTCCCTTAAGAGACCTTTTGTGTCCAGTCAAAAACACGGTTGGAAATGTATTTTCAGTCAACCCAGTAACAGGCACAGGGATGGAGGCCAGGTGGGTCTTAAGCCTCCCAAAAAACAGCTGCAGCCCAGCATCGTGATGTGTTCTTGGGTAAGACACTTGATCCCAAAGGGCCTGCTAGTGTTGGCTGATACTGATGGACAAATTACATGTAAGTTTTGAACTATCAGTGAGTGAAAGTTAGAGTGAATGAGTGATGATGTATACTATGGAATAACACTTCTTTGACTCAAAAAGACTAGACAAGTTTATAAAAAGTCAAGTCTTAGTACCATTTAGTACAGTTACATGCAGACTTGCAGTGGTAACAGCCCTGCCGCTTTTCTATAGGAAACTCAAAAGTTGTAAAGAAAAAAAAAAAGTCACCCTGTTGACATGAACTATCTTGATCAAACTGTTTTGCCCAGGCTATTAAGTATTTCTTGCTTCTGAAAAAGAAGTTGGTAAAAATTTGCGCTTGCCAAATCAAAACATTTTTGCCACCATGTCCCATTTTAAACTCCTCGATAATGCTTTACAGAGTGTACAGTGTATTATGTGCACTATGCTTAAACTTGTGAATGAAAAAACATGAATTAATGCCTGTGTTCATGATGAAATATCATTTGTACATCTTTAAAGCTTATATACATTCATTACTGAACTGGCAAAAGTGTTTTAGACATCGTGACCCATGAGCTGTTAATGAAGTGTTACCAGTGCTAATGACAGATTAGGGCTACACCGGCTACACTTAGAGGTCTACAAAGGACAAAGTCATAGGGCAGTAATGCTGGATGATCATAATTTTAAGACCTGAAATTAAACAAATTGGTATTTTGCTTTTTTGTCATTTAAACAGGACTGGTTATAAGTATCTTTATAACTCACAAGATAACATGATTGACACACCATAGTGCAATAGTCAGTGCATCAAGGCAGGAACTGAATGTATAAAATTGATGTTTTATTATGAACAGATCCACGGAATCATGTTTTTACATCAATTAATTCCTGCATAGATTTATGACGTATGATACACTTTATTGATCTTTTGCTGACACCTGACAATGATCATGTAACCCACTTTGGTGAACTGTGGAAATATCACTTTTTTCAATAATGCATTTTAGCCTAAAAGTATGTTTTGCGGTGTTTTTGGAACCATAAATGTGACCAAAACTATTATAATGAAATCAGGCAACAGCTTGAACCATTCAATCATACATAAAAACTACAATTATCTAGACATTACCTGCGTGTGTGAACACAGTTTTTTACTCTGACATTACCCAGGTATGTTTCCTCAAGGGTGTTTGTAAACTGAAACAGCACACTCAGGGCTTAATAATGTGTTTTTCTGGTACAAAGACAGTAATACTTGAGCACATCCTTGTAGCTGTCCTTGTTGAAACCCTACCCTGTTTCATGGAGATCTAGATAAATGTGCTTTCACAAGTTCACGGCATGTTGAAGTTCCTTAAAGTAGTCTTGAAGAGCATCAACAGTTTTAAGATCACTAACAGGGAGATTATCATCTGACCCATTTTTACAGAGAGCACTGTCAACTACTTTCTGCATTAAGTAACCTTTGCATCAAATGCATTCGGCTTTATAGCACCATCTTATACACAGGGGTGAAAGTAAGATAAGATTCTTGCAGGAACTGTGCAACTCAATTTTTTTTTTAGCTTGCACGCTTTGTGCACGAGCATCATACAAGACAGTTCTTGATAAAGCCTGCTCTGTTCTGATTACTCGGCCCATCCTTGAGTGCATAATGTAAGATTTCAGACACATAATGTAATATATGGCAAAACAGTTATTTTCTATAGGGGGAGGTAAAAATTGTACCTGATTTATATGCAGCCCACTGAAAATAGCTCTCAGACCCACTTTTGGGCCTCAACCCACAGGTTGAGAATCACTGCATTAGTACTTGAATGTTCACCACATTTTATGTATGAAAAAAGCTTTAAAAGTAAAGATTGATTGATTGATTGATACTAGACTGCATTTGGAGCTTGATCCTTCAGATTGCTCTGATATCATGAAGAATAAGTGATGCAGGAAACCTCAGGATGAGTTTATCGTTTAGAAAAGGTGAGAACGGGAGCTGGACTGCTCAGGAAATTGAGTTTTACTTAACCACAAGACTGCCTCGTCATTTTTTATAAATCATTCTGTTCACTTAAAAACTGAACATATTAACAAAAGACACACTGTTGGAGTTACAGTAAACACATAAAGTGATTCAGGACCCCTGTCCCGTGAGTATTTACGCTCACTGGCACAGTGAGGAGCTCTAAGCGCTAATGTCTCCATGCTCTCATACTTGTAGAGTGAATGTTTTTATTGAAGTCAAGGCTTCCTTCAGATGTGCACACATGTTGGCAGTTCACCCCGTCTACGTTGATGTTGCGCTGTGATTTGTTGTGCATCTCGGTGCTTATGAGAGAGTCACGCAGGCTGTTCATGCGAAAATGGTCTGTCGTCTGCGGCGTAACTGCAATTTTTTATTTGGTTAATTTATTTATTTGACTAAGCCGGAGCCCAGCTCCAAAGTGGCAGAGCTCAGCTCCAAAAGGCTCCGGACCAATTTAACCCCTGGTTACACTACAGTGAGTGACTGCCTACTACAAGTTGCAACCTATCACTGTAAGCGAGTACCGTCGCCTACAAATTATAGCCTAGTGTTCGTCAGGTACATTAAAACCTTGTTTAACACATCACAGAAGGCATATTCTGGAGCTGATTTTTATGTGTTCATCAATTTTACATTTATTTAGGTTAAATTTGCTTGGAAAAAGAAAGGGCTCTCATTGTATACATGAGTAAAAACTGCTTTTTGGAGGCGTTCCAGTAGAAGAGGTCTGTGTATTTCTTACTAGCACGGCGTTCCGGCTTACTTTCACCTCTGCTTACACACCAAAGGTAAGGGAGAAAAAAGCTAGTCAGTCCACCACTGTACTGTTTGACAAACTGCTGAAAACTACAGTGTGGAAAAAAATGGACAAAAGCCGATGATGGACTCCATTCTTCCCAGTGAAAGTTACTATACTGTTAGATCAACTGTAAAACTACAATATTAAGGTTGATATTCCGAATTTTATCGTTTTACCAGGGCTGTGGTTGCCAGCATTAGTCCATCCATTGCCTTTATCCAAAATATAACTGCCGCTGTAAAATGAAATTGACAAAATGAGGAGCAGGTATTTTATACTGACCTTTAAAAACTGGAATTCCATTGCATAACTGGAAATGATCATGATTAAACTTGTGGATTACCATTCTATCAATTTAGTGACATGTCTCCCATGGCTGAATGGACAAGATCTATGAGTCCTGTCCATTCAGCCATGGGCCAAAGTTAAATGCCAAGGCTTTTTTAAATTCCACATGCAACAATGGCTACTTTTAAGATAACGTTTAGCTATTAAAGTGTCCTCTTATCTGTGATTAAATGGAAGGAAGCTTTTTTTTTCGTAAAATGCTTTGATGTCCTGTTGTTTATGGGTAGCTTGTTACTCATACTATAGTTTAAACAGTAATAAAAAATCACAGGAGTTAAAGACAGAAATAGAAATATTGTGAGGGAGCAGGGGGAAGCCCTTGCCTTATGGCAATAACTCTAACTGATAATTATACAGAATTTAATTGTTTTTATTCAAAAATAATATTTGTAAGATGTCATACTCAAAGGAAAGAAATACTTTGAGTGAGCTACTGAAGTTCATAAAACAGTTGATTATTGTTGAATACATTCCCCCTGTTTCCTGTCTTTTATCTGAAGTGGTGTGAAGGATATGCTTTGATTCATCGTGAAATGGCTCAATGTTTATTTCTGTTTTTTTCCTCTCTCTCTCGCCCTCTCTTTCTTTAGCTGGTTGTGCAGTCCTCAAAGCACATGAATTTCTTTTTCAGAGAGGTGCCTTGAGGACGGTGAACCTTAGTACATTTAGCTTGAATGGAGCCGCATTGCTGTGAATCAGAACATTTATTGATTTACTTATTAGACTTGTGCTTTTCATATTCCCGACGCTACATGATAACACAACCCAGAATTGACGGATTCTTCTTATCTTTCCACTGGATCCTTTGTTGCCGTCTCTCAAAACATATGTGTGTGCATGTTCTTAAGTCCCTTGGAGAGGGTGCAAAGTGCTGCATCATAATGTCTCTGTATGCATAAACTTTTAATATCGCTGTTGTCCTCCCATATGTGCCGCACAACAGTAGCTTTCTACATCTGCCAGCCGCAACAGTAGAATCAGTGATCATTTTGAATGTTTAGAGGTAAGAGGTAGAGACTTCATTCTTTCCTCTGCCTTTTCCCTTTTTGGCTGTTCCCCTTATCCTGCCCTCCTACTGCTTGTTTTTGTGAGTCAGAGCTGCTTATGAAGTTATACCTGTGGCAAAGTGTCAGCCTGGTGTTTTCCATTTACGACTACATTGCCATGCTTGGGCGAGCTAGAGGCTGTCACTCGGTGGAGGAGAAATACCACACAAGCAAGTGACATAAACTCCCTGTGGAGCTAAATACAAAATGATGTCTTGCCAATGCTTGTTGAATATTACATTGAGCTATCAGTGGCTATTGAGCAATGGAGAGAGACATGGCACTTCACTGACTCCTCTCTGTTTCATTCTTCTTTCTTTTCTATCTCCCTCACTGTTTGCCACCCAATTTATCTGTCTTTTCTTGCAAGTTGCAAGGTGTTACTTTGTGTGAATAGAATGGAAAGGACTAGAGGAGAGGAAAAATGCTTGTTTATGTACTTTTTAAGAACACCATATGAAAGAACTATAACATAGTATTGCTCCATTTACTAGTTAAGGGGTTTCACAGAAGTATCCTCATTAAACAAACGGGATGTTAAATCTGCTGCCAAGGGGCTCTTAAATAAAACAATTAGAAAAGATGATGAGAGAAGACTGACATGCTGCCATCTCCGCCCATTCGGTACCTACATTTGGTTTTAAATTAAAGGTTTATTCAGTTCATGAGGGGATTTCACTTCATAGCAAACCAAAGTCTCTGTTTTGTGGATACATTCTGCTTATGTTGCTTTCCTCACAGCAGTCTATTTCAGTTCATTTTTTGTGTTTCCCCTGAAAAAATGGTGGGAAATGTACGAGGATATAATCCATATTTTTGGCCCCCTCTGTTGGAGTATGAAGCATACCAGTCTAACCTTGAGACATGGAGCTGAACACACTGCAATCAGCTGATTGGTGTAAAGAATCATCCTTTTTGTTATGTGGGGTCAAACTTTCTTAATTTCTTTTGCCTGTATTTTTCATGTCAGCCTTTTCGCAAAGTTTAATTTCTTGTATGGATGATCTAATGCTCCTAGGAACTGTTGCTCTGTATTTACTTTGTTACTTCTGCTAAGAGGTAATAAAGTAAATAAATTGATGAGTAAATAAATTCCCAAAGTTTTATGGAAATCCCATAAGAAACATTGGACTGTGTTTTAAAAAATCTATCTCTGCCATCACTGCATGGATTCAATTCAAACTGTACAGGATAGTATATATACTATAACTCTATCATCAGGGTGAATTTCATCCAGATTCACCACAAAAAAAAAAAAAAAAACTTAAGTTTATAATGGCAAATCCCATTAATTTGTCCACGGCTGCTATGAGGTTTCTGTCCCCGTCATTATGGGAATTATAGTTCATTTGAAAACTGACATCAATGTTCTATAATGGTATGTCACTACATTACCCAGTTTCCCTTGCAATGCCAGTTTAGGAGTTCTCCACATGGGACATGAGCTGACACGCGGCCATCCAATCAAAGCATGTGGTGATCCAGAATTGTATCTTTTTCAGGGACAACTGGCATTAATGAGCTGCTTGGCAGAGGTTTGCCCTCTCCGAGTGCTTTACTAGTTATCTGATATGTCAGACAGTTAAAAAATGTAGTATGGGGAATATTTATTTTGTTTATCTTAGCTGATGCCTAAAAAGTAATACGGTAGTATCTGAAAGGTGACTGGACAAATTTTCTATATGTCACATTTAATACTGTGGGTTGGTGCTGCTACAGAGTATTTAAGTTTTTAACCTGAGCCAGTTTGTTAATCAAATTCATGCCAAAAGGGAGCAAAATACCCTTTTCCCTTAGTTTTCAGTGTTGTTCTTCATTAGTTATTTGACAAAAACATTACTACATAGGCAGGCAGCATACATTCTTATCATGTTACTATAAAAAACAACTACTGTTAGAGACTCAAGCTGTGTTCACACTACACAATCAATTCAGTTTCTTGTGCAATGAAAATACATTAACACTGATAAGGTTGATGAGAAATTTGGTGAATGACATTGCATCAGGCAAATCCTGCTGATCTACAGGGATATATCTGCTGCAGTTAGCAGAATAACATACTCTGCAAACTGAGCACAAAGAGTAAACACTTTGGAAAGCTTTGGTCTCTTTGTAGGGAGTGATCTAGCAGAGCTATGCAGTAGATCATGTTTTACATCAGACCTCTCCATCTTTAATATTACTGCTGCATCCTTTTCTGAATTCCTGAAGTAAGGACCAGACTTGATGGTCAAAGTGATTAAATGAGAAGTGCAGAAGTTGTAGTTCAAAATATTGTGTTGCATTTAGAGGATTTAAACATCTTTAATGTGTTAGTTTTAACAGCATTACAAAACAATGCAACAAAAATATCACAAAAATGATGACTATCAGCTCACACCCCTGCCCTTAAGTGAGTGCAGTGGCTGACTGTGGACGTGAAATTGAGATTTGGACAATCAAAACCAGACCAGACCATTTGGTGAAACACAAAGCAACAATGAAGCAGAAAAGGTGTTTAACTTATTGAAATGATCTGTTAATTTTAAACATCACAAAATGTCGTTTTAAACAAATGTTGGTTTATGTTGGTTTTATGAATAATTATTTTTTATTGATTAGAGTGCTTGGTTTGAAACATGAAGGGAGGAGCTGACGACAAGTGTCTACTCAACTTGGAAACATCTAGTTAGGCCACACTGTTACTGCGGCCTTGGAAAGGTGGTGAGAGTCGAGCATTACCAGGGAGCTTGAGCAACAACAAGTTCAGCCAATTGCAGAGAAAACTGCTGGTTCATTAGCACAAAACACAAATGAAAAAAAGAATCAAAACTGCATGTAACAGTTCCCTATGCAGCAGTTTTGACATAATCTCCAGTGTTTCCCCAGCAATTACAAACATGTCCTCATTACAGAAGCCACAACACATCTTACAATTCTAAAAAATAGAACTTTGTCTTTAATTGGAAAAATGTCATGATGGAAAATGTGATGTTTTTAGGGGTATTGGCTGTGAGTTTGCTGTTTAACAAGCAAACAAGTGTCAACTTTTTAGTGACTCCCAGCAAAAGACAGCGTAAAATAATGAATTCAATAACTGTTCTTACCTATTCAGCTCACAGTTTTTGCAAACTTGGGATAATTGTGTTATCTAGAGGGCACTGAGATGATTTAATGCTTTGTTGGGTTTCGGTTGTGAGCTAGCTGTGCAACAAGCACACTAGTAATCAAGTATGGGTGGCCACCAACAAATGTGTATTTAGTCAACAAAGTTTTTTAAGCCAGGGCTGTTATTAAAACTGCTGGTAGCTCCTAAATTTGGGATATTTCGTGTCTGTTTTAAATGCAGAAATGAAAAGCAGACTGCATTCCGCTGTTGTGATCTTTCCACTTACCTTAACCTGCCAGACTCTGAATTTTAAGAAAAATGTGTGATAACAAACAGTGTCCTTGTCCTGGATGTACTCACCCCTGGGTGCAGTTGGAATGGCAGGGATGACATTCATTGTTGGCTTCTGCATACTTGAAGATGAAGCTGTTGGCACCTTGCAGACCATCGGGACACTTCTCCACACAATTTGGACCATCTTTAAAATGGAGGCATTTCACACAATGTTCTGGGCCCTGAGGAAGTGGAGAAAGATGGCATTCTTAAATTAACATTTGGGGGAATAAAAAGTAAGTGTGATAGAATATTTATGTCACAGTTGGTAATCATAACTGATGTGTTTGTATGTTTATATTCAACAAGAAATACACTTCTCACAGCAAGTTTTATTCTTATAATCTTGACGAGAATGAAGAGAAATGTAAGGTTGTTTCAGAATAAAACAACATAAAACTACAGTTATTTCCACAGTGGATAAAGATGACTTAAAATGTTTCAATAGGACAATATGTCTAAGTGTCTGTGATTCATTTAAATACTTTTCAGATTTAGCTTACGTCATACTTGCAATAACAAGGTACTCCACATAGGTTTAACATTCGGTGCATCATTTATCACAGAATTTAAAAAAAAAATCGAAACTGAAGTTATTTAACATAAAAGTTTGTGGATGACCATATTTCAATTCACAACATCATTGATCAGTCACTATTTTATTATGTATTTTATGTATGTATGTATGTAACATATTATTTATGTATTTTATTTTTCTTCTGCGCTACCTCAAAATAATGTAAGTGCAACGTTCAGGCAGTGTGTTCCAATAATTTCACTCTTCAAATGGTGATCATCTGTCAAGCTTCCATTTCCTATGTTGGTTAGGTGACATACTCTGCCCCATGTAGAAAATAATTGGTTTCCTAGGGAAGGAACATCAGCATCTGACTGTGCAGGTTAAAAGTTTCAGTGTAAGCTCCCACAGCACCTAAATAGCTTCAAACAATCACTCTGAACACCATGAAAAAGACATTGCTTACAAGTTGCCTTTTCAAATACCCAGTACTGATTTTGCTCTCAATTTGAGATCATTTTAGCAAAACATGAAGAAACTTGTGTGTTGTGCAAGCTAAGGGAATAGACAAACGGTAAATGGCTAACATTCACTCTCTGCTACGCTCATGTCATAATCCTGCAAAACATGCAGAAAGTAAATTTTACAAATGCCCCTTTCAGGCCTTCTGTGGCTACCAGCCACCTCTCATCTGTTAGTGTTACCGACTGATAATGATGTCAGTCTGTGTTTTGCTGTAACAGCTGTCTAAGCGTTTCCCCAGGAGAAGTAATAAATGTTCTCAAGGAGCAATGCAACAAGTGTCCCATGGTAAGGTCTACTGAATTACACAATGGTAAAATTCATCTTTACTTATGTTAATTTATTTGACTCAACAAAATTATGACTAATAAAAAGTTGTATTCGACAAGCTAAACAGTGTAAACAGTTCAGTATACCAAAAGAAACACAAATGAGCTTTAACTCAGTTGTATCATGCAACTAACATGAATACTCTATTGTGCTGAGGAAACAAGCATATTTACTCCAATTTAATAGTGTTTTATTTCCAGAGTTCTAGCCAAAGTATAAATTCACATCTCTTTGAATTACATTTGAACACATCATGTAAGTACTCTTGTCAAACATTATTTTGACAAAACAAAACAAAACCAAACAAAGAATGCATCATAATGTGATAGACTGGACCTTAAGAGCATCACATACACAACGTGCACATATCTAGTAGCAATGAGCAGCTCACTGAGCTTAGCTTATCTGTTTTTTTTCCCTTTTTGCTGAGATCAGAGCAAATTCAAACTAGACTTTAACCATTGGATGAATATTCAGGAGTAGCAGGAGCAGCAGACAACTGGACAAGTGGGAGGGTGATTTGTTGACATGTGAGTTTGGTGCCCTACCAGAGATGAGTGTAATGGATATTGGCTGATGATTATCAGCTTTCAAATGTTTAAGGCACATGTGGTGGATTGGATCCAAAACCTATGATACTATTTCTCCTTCCAATAATACAGAAATGATAATATTTCTTCAGATCTACAATAGAGGTAATATGACTGTTTGTACAATTGGATGTCTTAATTCCGTTGATTTATATGAATAAGGCTCAACTGATCTGATACTGTATGTTGTAGATGGTAATTAATTGATCTTGGAGGAAAACACATAGGTACTATATTTGTCAATTGAGCCTGGTAGACAATTTCAGAACCTCCTGTAATACTTATGCAAGCCATATAAAGTCAATAGGTCAGCTTAATGTCAACTTTTCTTTATTTAAAAAAAGAAACATGTGTTCCTTCAATCTTGAGGGACAATAATATGTCAGACATACATTTGAATGTTTTAGGGACAACCCCACATGCATGCGCACACAAGACATTCTTTCCAAAAAGGCAAAGGACTTGATTAAAATATTGTGAGCATTGTTATGCTGTAGATTTACATTTAATCTTGAGCACATAATTACCATGGTGTAGAATTCTAAACTAAACTGAGCTGGTTGCAAGACAATTGCAGAGCTAAACTAGATATAATGTTATGTAGGAATTTTTGTCCACTTAAGAATACTGAAATGAACTCAACGCTATGTGGCTGCCTTGGTTTGAGTTTGTACTGGCATTCTCAAAATGTCAGGAGGCAATAGATGCCAGACAATGGTGACATAGCCAATCAGGCCTAGGAACAGATAAAAATATATATATATTTTCCACAAAGCTGTGAAGAAATGGTCAAAATGACCACATTTGGCATTTCTAGTGTTAAGATCTGAATTGATCCCAGTGTTGAGACAGGCATGACAAAACCATGTTACGGGTTCTAGGCATCATTCAGTTACACTGATGACTAATTTCTTCCATATACACATTCTTCTATCAATATTATCCATATAGAGAAAGACATTTATGGATGCTAATTTCAAGTTTTCACATTATCAATAACTCTAAAAGACTTGTGGCCCCTGACTAATAAAGGCATACACTGCCCAGAGTTTCTATCATTGGCTGTTCTCTGCTCGTGCAGGCTGGTTGGAGATGGGCATAAAGAACAGCACTGTGGTACAGATCCAGTTAATACATTTGCCTCAGCCTCAGTCTGTTAGGTTGACTGACTGATGGATATAGCTCTACATCAATAACTACCAATGCGCAGGTTTCTCAGCAGCTTTATGGATTAAATTGTTGTGCTTGCCTCTGAGTTGCAGTAAAGTCTCAAGTGGAGGAGAGATAACAGGGAAGTAAAGACAGGAGGTGAAACAATGGAATAAAGGGATGAGAACACTAAAAAAAATACGCTGTAGAGTAATAAGTGAAAGTGATTGAGTGAGATAGAGTGTGGACATAGACGTAGAAAAGCACAGCAATGGGAACAGGCAGAAAGAGCAAGCTGGATTTAGAATGAACATGAGAGAGAGAGAGGAAGAGAGACTGGAAGGGGAGAGCAGATGAGACGTATAAAGCAGTGTGAGGGAGAAGGCAGATAATAACCATCGCTCACAGCATACACAATGACCATAACAATTCGCAAGGAACAGGATTTATGAAACTAATATAGAGGAAGAGGAAGGAGAGGAAGAGAAGTAAACCATGCTCGAACACAGGCTTCGGATCATCAAAAGTCCTGAGGAACAGCTAATTGAGAGGCTAGATTTAAGCACACAGAGACACAATAAGGAGAATAGTAACCAAGACCACAGTCTATTAGCGCAAAAACACTAATTCTAATTTTACTGCACTCATAGACTTGATTAATAAAGCCACATATGCATGAATACAGAGGAAAGAATATTAAATACAAACACAAAAAGACAATACTTTCCTACACTACAGATAAAAGACTATTAATCTATGCTGAACAAGTGTGGACCACTGTGCCTAGATATTAAATTTCATCATAACAGTTTTTATAAAGAAGAAAAACCCTACAATAATGTCCAAAGTGCACATCCAGAACAAAACAAATCCATCAGCATGTATACAGTACATTAGGAAAATGAGACAGAAAACAAATGCACAAATCTTGAACACAAACAGAAGATCAAGTTACCATGACCAAAGGGAGCCCAATTTTTTTTTATTTTTCTTTTGTTCATGTTTGGGTTATTTTGGCTATCGAGAAAAGAACACATACTTTAAAGGCCCTGATCATAATTGTATATGGAATGCACAGTAGAAATTGCTTACAGGGGATTGCAGGCTTAGACAGTCACGTATAAACACATTCAGACACTATCCTGCCATCCATGCAGAGTCAGTCACTTCTGCTAAATCACTTTTAAACTCTTAACAGAACTTTCATGTGATGTTGTCTTCATCATTAATTCTGTTTTACTATCTTTTTCAGCCTCTTATTTGTCTTTATTGCTCCTATTAGTTCTATTAGCCCCAATTAGTTTTCGGTCCTTCCTGTGATTATAGATGTTCTTATTATTAATTATCATTACTTTAAAATCCCTTTGTAATTATTGATGCATCACTACTTTTCTTTCTGGCTATTGATTCATGTTATGATACCTTTTCTTTCTATAGGTCACCTTTTAGGCTCTTTCATTGACTTATTTCTACTTTATGTGTGAGTCTCTATTTTTTTGTATGAAATAAAAATAAATATTTACCTGATTCTTTAGTTGTTATTCTTTTTTTTGTTTCTTGTCTTAATCTTTTTATTGCAAATGGTATCATTCTGCTTTTGTTCTCCCTTCTTCTGCTTCTTGCCTTTGGAATTAATTTTCTTGTTCTTATATTTTTTTGTTTCCAACTTTTTATTTTGGTCCTCATGGTCTCATTTTGAATCACTGGGTTCTGGTATCTTCTGGGTTCTTATGACATATGAACAGGTTCTTATAGTTAGGTAGCCGAGAGGACTTTGGATCCAAAAGTAGACATGGGCAGGTCTCCTCTTGCGTTCTTATTGTTCATTGGTTCATTCTTAGCTATTTGTGCATGCTTGCAAGTGTTCTGAAATTGTCCTTTTTGTTGGTTAGTTTCTTTGTACATAAACTTTTGTGCTTTGTCTTCTGTATGTATGTCTAAGCACTTTTGTAAACTTATGTTTTAAAAAGTGCTAAACAAATAAAAAACCTATCATTATACTTGCTAAGAAATCCATCTGTTCAGTATCTCATAGAGTCACAGGTGGCAAGAGCTTATCCGGCTGTCACTGGGATATAGATATGGCTCACTCTGGACGATACATGTTACAAAAAATCAATGAAAAAAATACAAAAACTCACTTTGCTGTCTTCCGAACTTCCAGTCTATGCATAAGGTCCATTGTGTCCTGATGTTTAAGTTCATGAAAATCAGACACACACATGCTTTGCTTGTTCCCTGACTGTAAAAAAGTAATTGATCCAAACCATATGAAACAGCAGATAAATAGAACTTTTAAAGTCTTAAACAACAATTTTACCTGAAATGTGTGTGTTTTCTAAGAGTTTTACTCTTAAGAAAACTGTTTGTAGGTTTGAGCTGTGTCACTCACATACATTCACACACCCCTCCTGTTAATCATTAGACAAAGACAAAGATGTCTGCGGTAGTCCACACTATTCTTCTGTAAGTAGGTTAAGTGAGTATTGGAGGTTGTTTACTCTCAATCTGAAGTCTAAGCATCGGCGTGCTAGCAGGCAGGGGTGTGTGTTTGTGTATGTAATACACACATACTATTGCCTCTGTGTGTGTTCTTTGTGGCTGTTTGTGTGTGTGTGTGTGTGTGTGTGTGTGAGTGTGTGTGATTGAACATACATCCACTCCGGTATAATTATGCAAATTGAAAGTCTCTCAGCTTCGGCAGGCTTTAGCGTCGAGTCTGCCTCTTTGCTTTTATGAGCATCTTCCCTCCTGTGGTTACTGGTGTGTGCATGTGTGTGTGTGTCTTCATTCAATAATTCCATCACATCAGCATGCTAAATTATGTGACAGGGCAAAACAAACAGTGTTTGGTCCAGCAGGGTATTTTGACACCAAAATAACAACAGGCGAGCACAATGTCATGACCAGTGTCCCTTGCTGGGTGTCTTAAATTGGTTAGTTCATGTGCTTAACGCTGAAGTTTGTTTGAGATCTCGTTGGAATTAATGCGTGTGAATGAATAACTCCACTTCTCATATCCTTCTTTCTAGTGTTTTATGCACAAACTGTGCTGAGGAGGACTGGCAGTTAATCTTTACTTTGTCAGAGCCCAGTCAAGAGTTTGGCAGCCACATTAAAGGCTTTCTCAAGCATGATCAGGTACATCAGCAATGACTAAGAAGATACAGAACAATGACATCATGCACATTAAGTCATGATGAGGTGCAGCTCACTGTGATTCTCAAATATCCCTCACTTACTCATACTCACTCAAGTATTTTAAAGAATAAAAATAAAACATCACGTGGCAAAAATAATTACACACATTAATGATAAGGCAAAAGGATGAAAAGCGAAAAGTTAGGAAACAGAGAGAAACCAAGACACTAATGGGGCTCCATGAACCAAAGACATGCCTGATGAGTTAAATGGTTTCTCTTTTTTGCCCTAGGTGTGAGCGTGTGCATGTGAATGCTTGTTTGTCTATATGTGTCATCCATGTGATTTGCTGGCAACTTAGTTCAACACCAAAATGAAATAACTTTTAACTTGTAACAAGACTTGTTACTTGAAATTTCAACTCCACACTTGATCCAGGTATCACAAATCTCCCTTTACTGTCCTACAGTAGGCATTTCACAAATTTCCCATATTGGTCCAAGCTTAGTCTAATGTTCCTGTTGAATAATGCAGACATCCTCTAATCTGTAAGTGTAGAGGTAGTAATTAATTGGCTTTAATGACAGAGCCGATCAATAATATGAAGATCACTAATCAACAACAACAGAACACTCACATCTTCTCATCTGCCATCATCACCTGCTCTAACCATTATGTATCCCATATTCATGGCTGTACTAATATCTCCATGTCTCTGCAGAGGGCATTAGACCTATGAAATCGCTGTGTGTAGGCTGTAATGTGATTGCTATGGCTGTAACATGATTGCTGTAATCCATTTGTGAGAGTGTTGTGGACATGCCACATCTATGTGAGGTCCAGCTGCCTGAGGCTCCAGGATATTGCCATTAAACACAACATGTTAAAGCATGTGCACACACACACACACGTGCACACCATAGGCTAAATGTGTAGGTTGATTATGAATTTTCAATCTGTTGTAGAAGATATTCTGTGATTCAGTTCCTAAAGAATTGCTAACATTTTAATACGGCTTGAGTTTGGATACTTCTGTTTTACTTTCTGAGTTTCTTGGACTAAATAATCACAATATAAAAATAATGTTCATTCATAAAAAAGTCACAGCCTAAACTAGCTGACATTTTGCAGGAGTCAGGGTACCAATCTGACCAACTGAGCATGTTTTTGGTCTCTGGGAGGAAACCAGGGAGTGCAGATAGAACACATGCATGCACAGGGAGAACATACAAACAAGCAGAAAGATCCTGATCCATCCAAACCACCCAAACCCTGCAACAAATTAAATAGATGATATATTTAAAATGTCAGCCTTTACAGTTTTTTGTTAATTATACGACAACAGAAACTAATTCTCAGTGTGTCTAAGAGGTTAAGATAATAATGTACTAAAGTTTGAATGCCACTTTTCTGGTCTTTCAGTCAACCCTGCAGTGATGTGAAGACAATTAGTAAAATGTATTAAGCAAAGTCACTAGTTCCTCGTGAAAAAATCAGTTTCACTACACTAAAGGTACACCATAGTGAAGAGTAGCAAGCTGCAGTTACAGCAGTTACAGCAGCATCAAAATTGTAGATCTATATCCAGGCTTTAGTTTTATAGATATCATCATACATTTTTTTTTTAATTAATTATCAGTATTGTATTTGTGTCTTTATTATGACATAATATCAATGCTTTCAGCACATTGGTTGGACTATTCTTTGTTTTCCCTATCAATGACTGCTCTAATATTTCTATTAAATTTCTTTAATTTGCCTTTTCAAATATGTATGCTTCTGAGCAGTTGTGTCCCTGCAATATTATGTATTCATAAACCTCATTTATTTAATTAGTTTCATCCATTTGTAAGATAAACTAAAAAGATACAAAAATCCACCCTATTCCCCCACGATGAAGGTAATGAAACAATAGCTTAATTGTTCTTTAATACTTTTGTTTTAATGTGTTTGTCATTGAAAAAAGCCAAGTAAGCAGTGATAAACATTCTGTAAACTGTCAAATGAGCACAAAACAAGCTCATAAACTTTCCTAATAATTGCATGAGGCAGTTTATCTTATTTCCCTGGTTTGCCTTGTTCTTGTCTCCCCTAATTTGAAATCATCACATCCATTGTCTCATGAGTTCTGTTCCACTTCTTTACTTAATGGTCAGCAGTTAGAGATTCAGTGACTGCCAGCTGATCTTACAGATTGCACTCGTGATTGTAAACATGTTGTTTTGTAATCAGTACTGTAAAGTACCTGCGTACAAGGTCTGGCCATCCTCAGACGGAAATACACCACAACAACAGTCTGCATATCTGTTCACCTATTTCCTCTCCCTTAAAAGTGCACTATACTAAGAGCCTTGCTGCTGCTCTCCCGTTGTGATTAGGGAAATGTGTAGCTTGTTTAGATGTTACCACACTGCATCATAAATGAGCTACTGGAAAGCAAACTTTAAGAAAACACCAACACTCCCGCAAAGCTACCAGCACATGTCATTCAACTAAGTGGTGCTGTAGTGATTTCACTGTGCCCATCCCTGCAACACTAAGTACTCTAAACGGTAGGCCACGTATTCATTCACACCCACTCACGCTAACATTCACTTACTGATGGTGGACGCTTTTTATGTGAGTTATCAGTATCAGCTAAAGGCCCATTTATGCTCAATGTAAAATATAGACCCAGATTCAGATGGAGCTTTCTGACCCTGTTCTGAGTTCATTTCCCCCGCATTTCTGCACATTGCTATGAAGCTTACAGATAGGGATGGGATCGATCCCATCAAGTGATATTCCAGCAAAAATAGCCCTGGCATCGGAATAGTATCGTATCGGCCAATACCCAAATTCAGGTATCGGAATTGGATCGGAAGTGAAAAAAACCTGGATCGATTCATCCCTACTTCCAGATACGGACAAAATGGAGCAGTACCACTGGAAACCATTTGAGCAGTGTTGCTGTTACTACCCAATATGTAGCTCTAGTGAGACATGAAAAAGAAATACTGAGCGCAGAACCTTTTGCAGAGAATCTATGCTCAATTGAGTCAGTCAGTCTGTGTGATGTCAGTTTGCCTAGACACTAGGACAAACAAATGCAAAAAAAAAAACAACAACAACAAAAAACAGCTGTGAGAAGATTGGAGATCAATGAAACAGAAGTTGGCCCATAGCAAAGAAGAAGTGGAGGTCTGTGTGAGACAGATTGATTCGAGCCCCCTGGATGTGTTGGCCAACATGCTTATGGAAAGGACGCAATTTCGTACGTAAAGGAAGATAAATGGGCCTTCACACATCTCTGCCCTACACAACCAATTTAAACACCATTGACACAGCAGAGGGACCAATACAGGGTCATGTGTCTTGCCCAAGGACACATCAACATGTCATAGCCCAAGCTCTGTGTAGAAGGTGATGCATTCAAGACCCCGCCACCGACGTTCTGACTCCAACAAGCAACAAAATAATTCCCCTTCAACAGCCTCATCTGCACAAGCTTTACCCTGTATCTCAGATGCTTGTGCCCTATCACAGAGACACTCCAACACTTCTGGAGGGGGACAAATGTACCACCCTTCTAAACTACATTGGAAAAACTATGTGACAGGGTGTGATGGGACACAAAAGACAGCACACAGCCCCTCTGGCTTACATCTGTCGCAAATCATCCCTCTCTATCAAGCTACAAGATAAGATTTTAAGAGAAAGCACAGGGTCAGGGGCCTCATGTGGCTGTGGGTGTAATGCGCAGGAGAGGCAGAATGAAATGAAGGTCAGGGATTTTCATTTTTTTTCCACACTGGCATTTTTCTAATGTACAGCTGCGACCAAACAATTCTTAAAAAAAAAAAAATGCTGCTGTCTCTTCCTGAGAGCCTGTGCAAAGCAGAAGTTTGTGAAGAGAACGTGTGTATTTCAATTACTTTAAGAAAAATAGAAACACAAAAAGACAGTCGCTGTCCCTGAACACACTTCTGACAGCTGAAGAAGAGGAAAATAAGAAGAAAAGGACGGACGTACGTAGGAACAAACAGATAAAAATTAGCATGCAATATTCTGTAATTCTGATATTGGCCAAAACAATGATTATTACCAGTTGAGTGTGAACATGAGACATAATCAATAGTAGAACTGAAAGGCATATTTTGTCCACTAATGCAATAATAAATCATTGTCTAAGATGACCGCAGGGAGCATCTGCAGCTTTAAGTCATTTGGTTTGTGGTGAGTGAAGCTATACTCAAGCCTTGAAGACTATTCTTTGCAGGGCCAAACAATGACAAGAGAAAATTAACCCTTTAGTTAGATAAATTTACTGGCAGCAGGTTTTCTTTTCATGGCTTGTTGGCTGTGAAATGAACATAAATAACAGCAGCTTTACTCTTGGGCACATATTTAAGAGTCTTCATTTACTGGCAACAAAGTGTGTAATGCTGTTAATTTACAAAAAAACTGATCATGTGAATATGAATAAAGATGTTACATAATTTCCCTTTAGTCTACTGTCTATTCTTTGGGACAACTTGATCTAAAGTTTAAGACTGGTCAAGTTGATGAATGCAATTCTAATCTGAAAACAAAATACAGTGACAACCTTTCCTTCTTCAGGTCATGTGCTTTAATGTCAGAATTTACATAGAATAAAGTTATTGGTAACCAGATCCAATATTACGTCATGTGGTGATCAAGGTGCTGATCATAAACTTTCTATTATAGCAGTCACAATCAAAATTTGTTTTCTTTATCTAAGGGGATGTGCTTTTCACAACTTTAATACATTTCCAGTAACAGTGTCTTATCTTATATTGTCAAGTAATGTTTGATGTTTTAAAAACTTCAAGCTTTTCATGCATACTATGGTTAAATGAAGCCAATTGATTACTTAAAAATGCATTAAAGTTGGTAAAGGATCGTTCAAAAGTTGCATGAAAATGTTTGACTCAACACTCTAAACAAAATGCAAAAGTGACAGACTCTAAAATGGTAGAAGAATGAACAATCTCACAAAATTGTGCTGTTTTAGCCTAGAGACTTTAGTCAATAGAATTTACCTTGGAAAAAATATTGAAGAGTTGGTCATGTTAGATCTTAGCTGAGTATTTGATGCTGTAGATTTGGGCCTTGTCCACACGGAGACAAAACATTTTCTGTTTCTATAACTTTTTCTGTATAGCCAACATTGGTATTAGAAATGTGCCTGTCCACCAAAAACACTGAAAACTGCGATAAATATGATGTAAACAGTGCTGTGACGCTGCTGCAGACATACACCCAAACCAGAGAAGAAGACATGGAGCATGCACATTAAGCATGTATGGCGTAAACAAACACTAGCTTTTAATGTTCCTCATATCCACTTGTTGCTCATGGTGGTAGCAGAGGAGAGAAGAGTTTGCTGTAAAGCCCTAACAAACTCAGTGGAGTGCTGCACAAGCCTGACGCTGTATTCTGCCATTATTTCTGTTGTTGTTGGGTTAGTGTGTGTAGTTAAGGGGAGATGTGGGACTATGAGATCATCATTTCTGATTATGTGCATGCTACAACTTATAATAACTTTTCATATACTCCTCAACTCATCTCCGTGTGGGCTGCTCCATGGAGACACCCATCAACTGCTTGAATTCTTTTGCTGAAATCACTCATATACAAACTGGTTTATGTCTTGTTTTTCTCAGTTCCTTTCTGGTTTTGTATTGGTTGCACCACTCTGCACTCTCCCTCAGTGAATTTCCCTGATTATTTGCTGTTGCACCCAAGCTTTACATAGAAAAAATACTGGGGGGGGGGGGGTTAACTCATTAAGTATAAATGTTAGACCCTGTTTCTCTTTTGGATATCTTTTTAGGGCTTAAGCAGCCTTAAATATGCTGATTTACACAAATTAACGGTGACAGACAGAGTGCAGTGTCCTATTTCATTAAGCTAAGTAAACTATAAATAAACTTGTATCTCTCCTTATTCAATACAAATGACAGATGTGAGAGAATAAAAACACCAAGTCTGTCCCCGTATTGCTGTCAGCATGAGTGGACTTACCGAGCCAGTGCAGGTCAAGGAGTCATCGTCTGCACGTTCACACTGGCCGTCACACTCCACACACACTGACCCATTGGCGTACTCTCTGATATCCCTGGAGAGTAGAAGGAGAGGGATGAGTAGAGGAAAAAATGATGTGAGAAATACAGGGAATGAGAGGAGGATGAAATAGGTAACACTATTTTAGAGCAATAAAATGTTTATAATATCTCAGTCAACAGTTAAAATACTTGCTATTACAAAGTACTAATATTTATAAAAAAAATTACTCAGGCTTCTGGCGGACATAATCTGCATTGACCTTGTTAAACATCAAGTATCATACCACATTCTCAAAGGCAAAACAAATCTATTTTTAGCTTAGAAAACAGCACATTGCATACACCAGAATTCTGTAGTTTGTAGAATTAAAGGTATCTTAAATCAGAGGTCCCAGATATTTTCATCATGTAATCCCTGAAACAGCAATAACTCTTATGTCGGCAGCAGGTTTGGAGCCTATCCCAGCTGTCATTGGGCGAGAGGCCGAGTACACCCTGAACTGGTCACCAGTCAATTGCAGGGCCTCACAGAGAGGCAAACCACCATTCACAAGGGCAATTTAGAGTCACCAATTAACCAAATAATCATGATTTTGGTCTGTAGGAGGAAGCTGGAGTTCCCAGAGAGAACCCATGCATGCACGGGAAGAACATACAAACTTCACACAGAAATGCCCCTGCCTGATCCGGGAACCTTCATGCTGTGAGGCACGTGCACTATCTGCTGAACCACTGTGCCGCCCACCATTTATTGTTTATAATTTTTAACTGTTTTTGGACAGAATCTTGGGACTCCTCTGAGTGTCTTTACCGGCATCATGCATTTGAAATAAAGCTATTTTTGTACACTTTCAAGTCTTTATATGTTTGCAGCTCCTAAAGGAGCCCCTGATACTGCATTTGTCAATATTGACACTCCCCCTTGGGTAAAGTCATAACTCTTAGAGGTAATGCTTTGGGCAAATGTAATTGGTTAAATACAAACACATATCAAGATGACAGAGATTTTGTGCACTTTCAAAATTAAACGAACAAAAAAAAAAAACAGAATACATATACCACATTATCACAGGTATGACAGCATTATAGGCAATCATATTTTCTTAAATAACACATTTGCTGGGGAAAAAGAATGCAATTCAGAGTGAAGTCAACACGATCAAGGAGAAAATACCCTAATAGGGTTACAGCAACAAGTAAATGATAAATTAATATACAGAACAAATAAAACTCACACATACTGACATAAAGAGTTAATGTCAAATGTCAAACTGAGAAAAAATAAATTGTACCAAGTGGGATCTTTCAACACGTCCAGCCCCTTCTGGTGTGAGTAAAGGAGACACTCTTTTCCTCTAAGGAGTTGAAAATGTTCACTTTGAACTTAAACTTTGTAATCTTCAAAACTCTGGTACCTTGATTGCCATGCCATTAAAATACCATTAAAATAGTGGCCATAAGAGCAGCTGACATTTATTACCCTATGCACACAACCTGGTGTGACTGAAAATTCCCCCTTTGTTTATTGTCTAAATCAAGCAGTGAGCACAGTGACTCCTGGCTAATCATTTATCGACTGTGGGTGAAAACTTTATTGCAAATGTTGCCATAAGCTTGGAGCTAAATGTAATTCATTGACCAAAATGAAAACACAGTTTTTGTTCCAATAAGGTACCCACAAACAGGCTGCATCTCAGGCTATGTCCACAGACAGGTATTTTTGAAAGCACAGAATTATCTGTGCATTTTGGCTTCTGTTCAGACAAACTTGCATTTTTGTGGACTTGAAATTAGGGAAAATGAACAAACTGTTTGTGTCGTGTGATAACACCACATCACTTTTGACTCTTGTGGCACAATTCTCTTTATTACACATAATGTCTGGCACTATGTACAGCAATGTATGGCAAAAGTGTCTGTCCTGAGTTTTCTGAACAGAGAACTGAGTTGTGATATTGTGGCACATGTTCAGGCTCATACCATGTACCTCACACAAGCCCACTTCAAAAAAGTCAAACTATCCCTTCTAAACAGAGAGAAGTGATTTGCAGTCCATCTGATCTTTAATGGATAATACTTGGCTATTTACATGTCATCACAAACTTTTTGCAACTCTCCCACTATGATGCTACTTTAAAAAATACTCTAAACATTTAAACACTGCTGATGTTTTGGATGAGACCTGGTCTTACTATGTTGATAGGTGACCCATAGCTGCATGCGTCTGAAGTTGCAATGATTATATCAGATTTTTAAACCAACAAGAAATCAAGATTTTCAGATTGTCTCAACTTGAAGCGTAAATACAGAAATGTATACTCAATGGGCCTCATGCAAGAACCGTTCGTACGAACAAATATGTTTGTAAGTGTTGCATACGAATGATTTAGGAGAATTTGTCACATTCAGCATTTTTTTCGTACTTAGAATTTTCTTTCAAGTATGAACACAAACACGAGTGGTCCAGACTTGTCTTAAAAATCACAACAAATTAGCCTGCCCTTTTCAAATCAAGTGCCTTAAATACTGATGATACATTTAACTAATTTCAAGCGTTTTTAATAAAATATAGCATAAGACGAAATAAATCTGAGGATCTCAAACCAGAGAATACATTAAAATCTATTAACTGAAGGTTTATTAGACTGGCCAATATAACAAATTAAATGAGAGAGTAACCAGCTGCTTCATGGCTGAGCTTCTTCTTTTGACTGCCCTGGCACGCCAGGCACTTGGAAGAGGGCGTGTGTTGATGCCATCTTTATGAATGAACACTCCTGTTTTATGGTGTGAGAAACGTATCCTTATATGGTATTCTTGGGGTGTTACTTATGCAAATATGCTATCCTCGTGCATGCGCGCTTAAGTACACACAGGTGGCATTCACCATGTTTCAGCGGGCCATTTAGACACTTTTCTAAAGATAGAAGTGTTTGTTGAATCTGATGGAGCATGTTTGTACGAACGCAACATAAGAAAAAAGGTAAGAAAAATTGAGGACGAGAATATTAAAATGTTCTTGCATGAGGCCCAATGTTCCTGCTAAGCTAGCTAGTTGACATAGATAGAAAGTTAAAGCGTAACACCAGTCAGCTCTGTGGTTGGGATTTAAAGGTATTTTAAACTGCTTTTGCAGATGGAACTGCAAAACAAGGCATTATCAGTTAAGTTAGTTTAAAGACAGTATTTAACTGCGTGTTAATATGTTTCTGTGTGAATGTGACAAATGTAAAACCGAGTAGGAAAATATTTACAAAATGTACATGCCTGTGTGAACAAAGTCATACACAGTATACTGGTGCTTTAAATTTTTACTGTATGAGGAAATGAGTAATTTTATTGATTGTCTCTTTTGGTGTTAGAGCAAATACAGAGACATGGCTTGTAACATCGATTTGATTCTTTACTAACCAAAAACTTAACAAAGTAGACATGACATCTTTGCCTTTATATGATCAAAGACGTATTCCAGTACAAAAACAAACGAACAAAAAAAGAACAGGAAATTATTAAGAACAACTTTATTTTTGCAAAATCACATTAGAGTACAGCAGCATCAAATATATTTAATGTCAGCCAGCCTTCTCATACAGTATGTTGGAAACAAAAACAAACAAACAAACAAACAGTACATCTCTGTTTAAGCCTAAATTTTTGAGAAAGAAAATGTTTTTGCAATGTAAATAAAGGCAGTAAAGGTCACTGAATGTTCTCAAAGCAGAACGGAAGCAGTCTCAACACACATATTCATACACACACTCTTGTTACCCCCACAAGCATAGCAGCTAATTAGCTAACTGTAACACTGATACCATCACACTGGAGGTCGACACAGTTGAAAGGTGTCGTGGTACCTGCGAGGGTTGCAGCGTTTTCAAAAATCAATTAAATTAAGTGCCTTGTTATTCAATTTCTGCAATCCCCTTATAATAGCAGAACACCAGAGTGGTCCAGAGAAAAGTCATTAAATGTGACCACAGAGCAGCTGAGTTGGCACTTTGCCTTTGTCACTGCAGGACAAGGAGAATGAGTTTCAGGTTCTTCTCTTTTGGTCAGTGGGGGAAAACAGAATGTTCAATCTCAGCGAGAAAAAAAAAACTCATTGACATAGAGGGATTAAAATCAAATTAGTATTAATTATGCTTCATCTGGCCTTTTAAAACCTCTCAGGGAGGGGGAGGTGAGGACTTGTCTGGGTGGGTGCTTGTAGAAATAACACAGACTGCTGTGTTGCCTGAAGGCATCACTACGGCTTTAGAGTAGTATGCTGTTGAGTGAAGTTCTGCTGCTCTACATGACCTAAAGAGAACCTTAATGTGCATTAAAGGCAGAGTAAACATTGAATTGAAATAGACTTTCAAACACTTAGAATGTCAAAGCTGTATACAGCAAGTTTGGCATTTTAACTGACAATGTTGATATTGTTGGCATTTAAAATGGAGGACATTTACAGCTGCTTTTCTTTTTTTTTTTCAATAAACAACAAAATGCTACAACAAAATGAAATTATGTTGTAGCCTTTGTCCACGTATGTCCTTCCTTAAAGGATAAGTTCAGTTTCTACAGTATAATGGTGGCACAGGGGGCATGTACAGTGCCGCTCTTAAAACTGCATTAATCGTCCAAAAACTCATTCGTTTCACCAATATTTCATCATGGTCCGCTCGGGCAACTCCTCCATTACAGTCTGTGTTGCTACAGACATGTCTTTGTGACTGTGCTGACCTCTGAACTGAAGAAGAAGAACGTATGCCTCCGCGCATGCGCAGTACTCTCTGGAGAGCTGTTCTTCTCTTTGCCTCCGTGTCCTCCTTTCGATGAGCTCCTCATCTGTAAACTCTGGCTCAAAACTGTAAGGACACCCATCATATTCAAAGTTCTCCTCCACAACATCTTCATCCGATAGATATTTGTCCATTTTGCACAAAACTGGAAGAAGAAAGTTGTTGTGTAGCCGGCGGTCTTCCCCTGAAACAATGAGCCGTACTGCACATGCGCAGAGACAAACGTTCTTCTTCAGTTCAGAGGTCAGCACAGTCACAAAGACATGTCTGAAGCGACACAGACTGTAATGGAGGGGTAGCCCGAGCGGACCATAAAGAAATATTGGTGAAACTAATGAGTTTTTGGACGATTAATACAGTTTTAGGAGCGGTGATATACATGCCTCGTGTGCTACCATTATGCGGATGTCCGCCGCTCGATTTTGGATCTAAATATCTCCCGAAGCACTGTTTGGATCAGGAAAGCCTTCTGGGTGAGTATATTGTTCTTCTTCATTCTACAAACAATGTGAAAGCTGTAGAAACTGAACTTATCCTTTAAGAGGAAGGTGCACATGTTCTGTTCAAAACCCATTTTTCCCCAAAATATCCTTCTGTCTGTAGAATTTTACCTTTAAATGTGTAAAAATCTGCTTTGAGGACTACACCTGCTGGATATTAAGTGCACAGCCTTACTACAAGGGGTGTGAAATAACTAGGAATATTCACTCATGTTGCTCTAATTCAGTATTTGTTTGTGTGCTCTGCTCATTTTCTGACTAATGGCAGACACATGACTAACATGATATTACATAGTTCAATCGGTAGCTAAATTTGCATTTTAAGCTGATAATTCTTACTATTATCGATCCACTAAAGTATAAGAAAATATCATTAATATAGAACAGAACTGTCAGTGAAGCTGTGAGAAGAGTCTGTTTGCCTCAAGAAGCCTCACAAACAGAAAAACAAGCCTACACTAGACCTAATACTCACTGCACAGCAGTCAGACAGCATGAGGACCGTCTGTTTACAGTGAGGCTCAATACACTTGTAGGAAATACAACCACTGCCCAGCAAGATAACTTGGCGGTCTTTAGGTTTGTATAGTAAGTGGTTTAAACCTCAGTTGGAACTGGAGGACATGAGAACATTCAGGTTACCTGTGAAGCAGGTGTAGAAATTTTTTTCTTATGTTGTCAAGTTGAAACACTATAAGAACCCCTCAGGATGTTTCAGAATCAGATGATTGCAGTGCTGACGTGTGCAAATCTGCAGTCTGTGACACTCACCAAGCAGATACTCCTTAATGTAATGAACATTTGTACTCCTACAAACGCACAAATGTGTTTATATTCAAATGGAAAGACAACCCAAAATGGCAGAATGAAGTTGGTCCCCGTAGTACTTATTTGGCTTGTAATGATTGCTAATGATTAAATACAGTTATGTTTTTAATGATAAGTGTACATTTGCTAGTATTATTGTTCGTCTATGAAGTGCTTCTATTACATTTGACAGTTTAAGGTTCATAAAATGACTTGTAGATATATAAAACTGACATTTGAAGTCTTGTTAGAATTGTCCACTACACAGAAGTCAATAATTATGGTCATGTAAGTTTGAGTCCACCATGGGGTAATACATCATTATTTAGCATTAATGTCCATTGAGTTACATGCTGGACGACATTGTTTTGATGTCCAGCTAAAATGGATCGGGGTGTGACATAACATGCAAATGGTCATTATTGAGAACCATACTTAGGTGAAAATAATCCCTTTAAATAATATACACTCTGAACTAAGGTCCTGGGTGCTACTGGTGTAATAAAACAGAAATAACATTTGAAGAACCTAAAGCATGCTTATTGAACTGAGAGTGCAAGTGGAAAAAAGTGCATTATATGAGCTGCTACACCGGGCAGACAATGTGCTGGTGATGCTGATAAGGCAGAAGGTGTGGGTGGTGCTCATGTGCAGGTGGACAGGTAGGCAGGGCGTGGCCCCGTGCGCAAGCAGTGACTGTGACACGCAGTGACACGCCTAGCCCCCCTGCCCTAACAGCACCCTCGGGTCATCTTCTTGTATCTCCAGTGCAGCTGCCAAAGATGTTTTGATAAATGAGGGTCTTAAGAAAATAGCTTAAAAGTATCCTTGAAGCAGATAAATAAGACAAAAACAATTAAAACATGTTTTAATGAAGCTCACCAGGGGAGCTGGTCTCATCACTCTCATCTGAGATAGATTTGATCACTCTATAGCTTTCTTTTAAGTCAGGGACCCCTGTTGTTTTGAGACTCTGTAGGTGTGCCTTTTAAACCGAGCCATAGCTTAATCTTAAATGACTATTTCCACCTCCAGCTTTTCAATATTATGCATGATAAATAGCAAAATAAGGCTGCTGAATTCAAAGCTGTTACAAAGAGCCTCAGGCTGTTGAGGTTTTGATGAGCAGATTGTGCAGTGGGTCTTTCAACTGTATATGATTACTGGAAATTCCTTCTTTTATGACTGAATAGCAAGACTTGCTTCATTTAAGAGTCACTCCATGGTTTGATCACTTAAACATGCTTTAAAGGAAGTTTTAGGATATTGAAAGCATTTTCCCTTGACTGTAGGAGTCCGTTTGCTTTTAAAAACACTACAATTGATTTCCATATTGAGGCAATTCCAAAACTAGGGCTCAATCACACAAATCTCTTTTGACAATTTATTTACATTGCAAAGGACTAGCATATTAACCAACTCTAAGATAGTATGGACAAAGATTTAAATATCCACCTCATGTTTGATTGGTTGATTGGACTTTGACAACACTCATACACAGCCCTTCTGTCCAGTCAAATTGTGCTTCTGAGTACAACACTGTAAATAATAGGCATGCTCATCATTAGCAATGGATGCGTGGTGCTGGTGCCTAAAATTTTCCAAACTGATATTTTTAAGGTGGCAGCAAAGTAGTGCAGCAGGTCATGCATGTGCCTTACAGCAAGAATCACTTGCTGTAAGGCATTTGCAGCAAGTGATTTATTTCCCATGGTTCATTGGAAATTAATCACATGATGGTCAGGGCCATTCTAGTCAGTGTTTGCATGTTTTCCTAAGTGCATGTGCAGGTTCACTGTGAGCACTCTGGCTTCCTCCCGCAGGCCAAAAACATGCTCGTTATTTAGGCTACGTTTACATGGACACTCCTGACTTGAAAACACAAAGATCTTTCCTTTGCGTTTTCAAATTTTTCCGCGTTCAGACGGAGACGAGTGAATCAGCTGCAGTATGCATGCCGGTACAGTACATGGTGCTGTAGGCCTGCACAGAGGCAGCGCTGCTACAAAACACGTATGAAGAAGAAAAACTTTTCACAAACAACAATGGCGAACAGACGCACAGAGACGTAGGAGTTTCTATTCTGAACATCAAATCAGTTCGGACAAAAAATCTGTCTGGATAGTTTTGTCTGGTTAACAAACCGACCTCACACGTTACTCGACAGACGGCCGAAGCTGTTGTTGTTCCTGGTATACGCGCACAGCCTTCATGTGAAAGAGCACTGCGCATGCGGTAACGTCAGCGTTTCACCCTGAAACGCTCTGATATGGGTTTACAGGGCACTAGATGGAGAGCGTTTTGAAAACCCTCCACTCTGGAGCCCGTTTTCAAAAGTTACAGTTTTCAGACAAAACGCAAAGCGTTTCAATGTAAACGCCAGGTCAAAACGCAATGAAAACTTGTATGTAAACGCAGCCTTAGATTCATGACTTCAAATTGCCCTGAGGTATGCGTATTAGTTTAGGTGGTTGTCTATCTCTCCTTGTGGCCCTGGGATTGGCTGGCAGCTGGTCCAAGTTGTGCCTCACCTCTCACCCTCATTATCTATATGTCCATTTAAATGTATTTAACTGGTGCTAATTCTTTCAGTGTGATAGGTATTGGATATGTTGTATTTGTTCCACATTGGTATTGATTTTGATACTTGCTGCTATGCATTTATACCTTTAGCACACTTCTGATATGTCATACTAGTTTGACTTGACTTTAGGTCACAGGTGAGCTGAGTCTTTACTAAAATATTCAGAGTGTAATCATGATGACTGTCCTAAGCTGGATGGCATAACTGGAATAAACTTAATGTCTCTTCTTTCTGTCTCTCCTACTTATAACATATGCTACTTTACTGGTTGCAGCCATATTTGGATTAAACCTGTCTTCTTGCTGTGATGAAAAGCCACAGACAAAGGGCCATCTACACTGTCAGCTCTACTTGATTTTCTTTTTTTTTTTTCTCTCAGCTTAGGGCTGCCTAAGCTTGAAACACATATGTTTCTTCCATGGTTACATAGTCTTCCTTTCAGTTTTTTTTCTTCTACAGTTTAAAAAGATGAAATGTGGAAAGCATAGAAGCTGCACATCAGAGGTGAGCAGGATATATATATATGTATATATATATATATATATATATATATATATATATATATATATATATATAGTTTTTTTTTTAATGAAATTTCAGCGCCCCTGAAAGGTCTGTTTGTATCAGCCCATGGAAAGTCAGTTATTTCAGCTTTTCAATAAATTATGTTTAACTGTCCTGAAATAAACCAGACATGCAATGAAAAAAACTGGCACTTTTATTCAACATTTTCATTTTATCACTATGGGTAAGTAAGTCACTTTGAAAAATTGTATTCATTAAAGTTTTATCACAGCCTAGAAAAAGCACAATGAACAAGAATACGACCTTTGTGATGAAGTGCTTTGTTTTATTCATTGAGTTAAAAAAAAGCGGGCATGTACAAGGTTTCTGAAGTTTAAGGAGAAGCTACATTTTTAAATGATGGGAATTAGAGACATGTAGGAAAATAACTGTAATAAGAAAGATTGACTGATAAATATTCCTATTGATCCTGTTGAAATATGTAGATGTACAGTAGCCAGTTTTTGGTTTTAAGAGTTTAATAAATCAACTTGGTTCTTTTTTCTGGAATCATCCCAGTTCAGTCTTCTTCAGTATGCATAAAGCTCTGGGAGTTTATGAAAAAATTCAATGGTGAACTGTGGGTTTGACAGCAAACCGATCTGTTTTGTTACTTTAAATTTAGCCAGACTTTTACACCCATCTCTCTGTCAATTTCCATATAAACAGTCCATGTAAAGTCAGGATAAGCTGATGTGAAAACATGACTGTGGATGAAAATAGACATTTTTTTACTAATACAAACTCAGTCATGAATTTTACCTGTCGATTAATATCTTAAATGATTCCAGCAATCGACAAGAATCCAACAAAATCTATCCTTGAAGGAAGTTCTCAGCTGGAACTGGTTTTAGATTCTTATCCCTAAATGTGGCAGGAGGTGTTGGAGAAAATATCTTGCCCTGATAGTGGGCGGGTCAAAACATTCTGGACTTGAAAGTGCAGATTTAATAAAAACAGCTTTAGGGATAGTTGAGGATGATTTTTAGTGGGGCTGTATGAGGTCCATAGCCGTAGCCTTAAAACTAGTCACCCTGACAGACAGCAGCTCTCAGTCTGTCCAAAATACTCTGTACAAAGTTCAATGCTAAACATTGCTGCATGTGCTGAATCAACCAAATCCACAGAACTATTAAAAAAACAAAACATTCTGAATACACGTACACCATTGAGGATGTAAACTAAGCTTGAAGAACACTGCATCAACATTACTGTGCTTAGATATAAGGATCATCTTTAAACATCTGTTTATTTATCTAATTGTCATTTTAGATGCAGTGAAAGTATAAAGCGTACATCAGAGGTGAGTATAGGATATATATATATATGTATATATATATATATATATATATATATATATATATATATGCTATGCAGTGTATCAGGCAGTGCCGAAGCAAAAGCAGCTTGGTAAAGGAAAAATAAGTTGTTGTAAACAACCTGTTAACATTCTGTAATTACGTTATGTTGTTTCTTGGCTTGTTTAACCCAGAATTCTTAAATTTAAAAAAAAAAAAAGGTTTGTACGAAAGGTATATCTCAAGTCTTTACCCCCAAATAGTTAAGTGCAGACTGAGAGCTGCTGTATGTTAGTGTGGCAAGTCTTCAGGTGTATGCTTTATACATCATACAACCTCACTTCAAAAATCTAATGAAACCTTCATCATGAAAATATGACATGAAAGAATGGACTTGCTTATTTACAGTAAAAGAACTCTCTATTTCCCATTGTTGTTTTGTGGCTCACGGGGGGGACACCACCGCACAAAAGGGCGACATTTATGTTTTGGTGTATAAATGTAAGAAATGCAACCCCCTAGATAATCTCCTGGTTAGGATGACAGGGACTATCTGTTTGCCTGTTGAAGTTTATGTGTGCATGCTCATGCATAACTCACCCTTCATAAAGGTGACATGTATCCACACATGTTCGTCCACGGCTGAAGAATCTGCAGGAGAGACACTGATCAGGGCCAGGACCCCAGCATCCTGCGTCTGAACACAGCGGATCACACACCAACTTCTCTTTGGCTGCTCGGCATACATGTATCCACAGAGAAGAAGAGAAAACAAACACAGAATTAAAATCATTCAGAATGTTGCTTGGCTCTGATGACTCAGTGCAGGTGCACATAATAAACCCAAAGCCCCACTAAATGAGCTCGATATGAAATTAGCAAAAACAGTATTATTATTTATGGAAGCTACACAGGGCTGGATGTACTATGGCCTGTGCAATTTGTAAAGGTTTATTTCTGCATTAAATATCTCCGCCTCCAAGGACCAGCTATTAATTTGCAGTGGTCTATAAAAGCCATTTTTGTGGGGACAGTTTTCCAAAATAGCAGTTGGATTAATTGCTATAAGGCAGAATAAGAAATGGGCCTCAAAGTAACAATATGCAGGGAACAGTCATCAATACTTGGCCCTCTGGATGAACTGAAAGATGACCCAGTTCCTCACACAAAATGCTCCCACATAATCTGGGTAAGAGTCCCTGAAACATCATATTTAGTAGTGGATTGCAGTCCTGTTGTTGCTTGTCATATTTTCTCTGTACCTCATGTTTTTTCTCCACACTGAGGTCTACCTATGTGCTTTTTGCTTTGGGAGGACTGTGTGGTGTGTTTTACTGCAGATCCAAAAGGGAGGAGATTGCTCTGCTTCATTACAAAAGTGCTGAACAGTGACAAAGTACTTATGGGACACAGACAGCCCCTTCACCTGCAAGCAGACTTGTTGATTTAGCTTTAGCTCAAGCAAGGGCCACACTAAAAGAGAACTAAAATTCAACAGGTATTGGAAAAAACAGACCCTATACATAATGACAGAAATGATAAATTGAGTTGTGGAGGACACAGAAGGTCCAACACAGAACATTTCATAGTAAGACATTAATTCTCAAACAACCAGAGTGCTGACTCGAGGAAGTGTATGTGTGCTTAACTCTCTTGCATCAGTCACACCTCAAAAGTAACAAATGTGGGGGGGCATTGAGAAACACCATTAAAGAAAGCTTGTCGACTCTTTTTAATTCACAAAGAAGAAATATGGAAGAATCATTGGGGAGGTAGCAAGAGCTGTTTGTATGCGTAACCTGAGTGGATTCATTTGCTGCAGTTATATACTTCCTTCCTCAGCCTACTTTAAGATAAGATAATAAAAGACAATACTTTATTGTCCGATTACTCAGAAATGTGCTTCACATCACCAGTCACATCACTGTGATTACTCAGAGCAGGCGTGCATGCAGCCGTCCAGGTAGCACCATTTAATTGTAAAAATGGGTAAATTTCAGTGTCCTTGAGTGTTGTGAAAGGAGCTTTTAAATAAAATGTTTTATTATTAAAATCAATCTGATCACTTCAAACCCTCTCAATTGGCAGCATGGCAACAGTAAAGGGGGTACCAGGTGCATGGACAGGGACAAAATAAAATGGCTGAATCATCTGACCACACTCATGCCCAAACCTTTGGAATTTGAATGATCACAGCAGATGCCAAACCTAAAATCTTCAAGTGTAATTGCCAATTCTCTTAGTTAGAGTGTCGGTGAAAATCAAATAGGGCTGCCAATAGCTATCAGCTGATGAAAATATAGCACATTTCTTTTGCTGGAATTTGGAAGTATGACTTTAGATATACACTCTTCAAAAATAAGCTGAGAAAAATTTAAATGTTTCCACCTTTTTCCGTCACTTTTAGTTCAGGTTAAAATACGGGAAAAAAAATCTTTACATTTTCATCTTTTGTAACAGTACCAGACTTGTTAGTGGTACTTCCTCTTCACCAACCAATCACCGCCAAAAAGGACAGAACTTCTCATGTCATCTTTGTAAACAAAAATTGGGAGGAGATTGCTCTGCTTCATTACAAAAGTGCTGAACAGTGACAAAGTACTTATGGGACACAGACAGCCCCTTCACCTGCAAGCAGACTTGTTGATTTAGCTTTAGCTCAAGCAAGGGCCACACTAAAAGAGAACTAAAATTCAACAGGTATTGGAAACAACAGACCCTATACATAATGACAGAAATGATAAATTCGACAATTTTGTTCCTAAAGAGTGTGGAGGACACAGAAGGTCCAGCACAGAACATTTCATAGTAAGACATTAATTCTCAAACAACCAGAGTGCTGACTCTAGGAAGTGTATGTGTGCTTAACTCTCTTGCATCAGTCACACCTCAAAAGCAAACAAATGTGGGGGGGCATTGAGAAACACCATTAAAGAAAGCTTGTCGACTCTTTAATTCACAAAGAAGAAATATGGAAGAATCATTGGGGAGGTAGCAAGAGCTGTTTGTATGCGTAACCTGAGTGGATTCATTTGCTGCAGTTATATACTTCCTTCCTCAGCCTACTTTAAGATAAGATAATAAAAGACAATACTTTATTGTCCGATTACTCAGAAATGTGCTTCATATCACCAGTCACATCACTGTGATTACTCAGAGCAGGCGTGCATGCAGCCGTCCAGGTAGCACCATTTATTTGTAAAAATGGGTAAATTTCAGTGTCCTTGAGTGTTGTGAAAGGAGCTTTTAAATAAAATGTTTTATTATTAAAATCAATCTGATCACTTCAAACCCTCTCAATTGGCAGCATGGCAACAGTAAAGGGGGGTACCAGGTGCATGGACAGGGACAAGATAAAATGGCTGAATCATCTGACCACACTCATGCCCAAACCTTTGGAATTTGAATGATCACAGCAGATGCCAAACCTAAAATCTTCAAGTGTAATTGCCAATTCTCTTAGTTAGAGTGTCGGTGAAAATCAAATAGGGCTGCCAATAGCTATCAGCTGATGAAAATATAGCACATTTCTTTTGCTGGAATTTGGAAGTATGACTTTAGATATACACTCTTCAAAAATAAGCTGAGAAACATTTAAATGTTTCCACCTTTTTCTGTCACTTTTAGTTCAGGTTAAAATACGGGAAAAAAAATCTTTACATTTTCATCTTTTGTAACAGTACCAGACTTGTTAGTGGTACTTCCTCTTCACCAACCAATCACCGCCAAAAAGGACAGAACTTCTCATGTCATCTTTGTAAACAAAAATTGCAGATAAGAGAACGAACTAATTAGTCTTTTCATAGAAACATCCTACAGGTCTTCAACTACCATTGGTGACTGAACATGATTCTTTTCTTAAGTTGCTTAGGTGATATTTATTGGGTTCCATATTAGCCTTTATTTAACTTTATTCAGTGTAAATGCTGTAATGCATGTAAATGCATTCAAAGCCATCCAAGAAAAATAACCACATGGATACTATCTGAACACTGTATTTATTAAAACCAAGATAAGATTTCAGCTCAAACTGTTCTGATTTTTGACGAGCTGCCTGCACAAAAATTGGTTGCTTTGAACCTCGTACTGCATGAACCTTATGAATGTTAGCTTTACAGTACATCAGTGCAAGAAGAAGATTTCATGTCCATCTGTTATCTGTCATAGGTCAGCCAAGGGAAACATGGCTTTGTGTAGATATATGAAGATTACATTACAGTATATGTTTTTTGAACCCAGGATGAAATTGAAGGTGCTATCACATCTCTGTTCACTGATTTAAATACTAACATAAGAGCATGTTGAATATTTTTCTTTATTCTAAATATTTGGGGAATTCTGTAATGCATGTGTTCACTGAAATTCCTACTATGGCAATGCAAATGTCTAAACACACTTACATCATCTCTGACTTGCGTTCCAGTTGAAATCTGAAAAAAACATGCTGATCTACCAAGCTATTGTTAGCTGTTGTTAGCACGCCCTGTGTTGTTGTTCACAAATACCACATGAAGAATGTGATTATCACTATGGCAACATTTTTGTAAATAGAAGTCTAACAATACTATGTATAGGCCTACAGCTGATCTAGAGCGACACACCCCAGTCAGAAGTGCAAATAAATGGATTATTACATCAGCTAAATAACTGTTCACACTGGGGGCATCCATCTTCGATTGTCAACTCTGGGGTGGCGAGGTTTCACCGAGTTCCCAGCAGGAAATTCTGACTTCGGCGGGCGTTCCAGTTGCAGTTTCCAACTCGGAACTCGGAAATTCCTACTCTGACTACAACTGGAACGCACCAAAAGATGTGACTCAAGCCAAAGCGTGTGCTTGTTGTGATGCTAATGAATGTAGCTCAGACCTTCCTCAGAACTCTGCATTGCTTTACAACTTCTTTTTTCAACAACTTACAGGATGCAAAGAGGCAAGGTAATGTATCTCTTTCTAATAATGTAGCGGTAGTTTTTGATGTGTGACAACATGCAATTTTTGGAAAACTTAGTGTCGTAGTTTTGTAGGCGGGTATACCGGGTATATACTCACTTACTTGCTCTAAGACATGTTTAAAATAATTTAAATTTGCTCTAGTTTTAATCGTCTTGTTCCCGAAGTTGAGTATCCAGGCCAGTCCAGCCGTGACCGACCTGACCGCAAAGCTAAGCAATAGCATTTATAGATAACCTATTTTAAAGCTATAAAACTCATCTTAAAGTGTGTATTTAGATCAGGCATATATCTAAAAGTGATACTTTTTTTTAATTACTTAGAAACTCCTCACAGTCCCTTTAACTGACACAGTTAATTACTTTTGTATATAAAACCTTTTTACCAAGTTATGACTTTTTGTTGTTTAGCATTTGATCCATAACACAGTCATATGGCATATTTCAGCAAGATGGTGAATTTCAAGCTTTATGTTGTGTCCTTCCCCCCGACCCCCACCCTCAACCCCATCCAGACCATCCAAGAAAAAAAGCCCTTCATCACACTTATCTGAACACTGTATTTATTAAAAGTATCAAGATAAGATTTCAGCTCAAGCTGTTCTGATTTCACTCTTGACGTATCATTACTCTCTCATCTGACATACTGGCAGGTCATTTTAGCTGCAAGATTCCCACTCTCTTGCTCTGTTAGCTTCTTACAGTAAATCTGCAAGAAGGGATGAGATTTCAGTCCATCTGTTATTGAAGAATATGCATAAGAAAGCACACGTCTTGCTTAATATGATCAAGATTGTGAAGATTACACTCCACAGTATATGTGTTTTTGAACACAGGATACAATTTTATTTCTCTATCACATCTCTGTTCACTGATTTAAATACTAACATAAGAGCATGTTGAATATTTTTCTTTATTCTAAATATTTGGGGAATTCAAGAATCCATTTTCACTGAAATTCCTACTATGGCAATGCAAATGTCTAAACACACTTACATCATCTCTGACTTGCGTTCCAGTTGAAATCTGAAAAAAACATGCTGATCTACCAGGCTATTGTTAGCTGTTGTTAGCACACCCTGTGTTATTGTTCACAAATATCACATGAAGAATGTGATTATCACTATTGCAGCATTTTTGTAAATAGAAGTCTAACAATACTATGTACACAGCTGATCTAGAGCGACACACCCCAGTCAGAATTTCAAATAAATTGATTATTATAGGAGCTAAAAAAAATGTTCACACTGGGGACATCCATCTTCGATTGTCAACTCGGGGGTGGTGAGGTTTCACTGAGTTTCCAGCAGGAAATTCCGACTTCGGGGAACGTTCCAGTTGCAGTTTCCTACTCGAAACTCGGAAATTCCTACTTCTGACTACAACTGGAACGCACCAAAAGACGTGACCCAAGCCAAAGCATGTGCTTGTTGTGATACTAATAATGCTAATGCAGATGTTAATGCAGCTCGGACCTTACTCAGAACTACAACTTCTTTTTTCAACGACTTACAGGATGCAAAGCGACAAGGTAATGTATTTCTTTCTAGTTACGTAGCAGTAGTTCTTTATGTGTGATAACAAGCAATTTTTGGAAAACTAATTATTGTAGTTTTGTAGCCGGCTGTTTGACCCGACCGCAAAGCTAAGGAAATGTATTTATATATAATCTATTTTGATGCCATAAAACTCATCTTAAAGTGTGTATTTCGATCAGGCATATATCTAAAAGTGAGACTTTTTTGTAATTACTTAGAAACTCCTCATAGCATCTTTAAAGACCAATTAATTTTCAGTGAGGTCAAGACAAGTCAGTTGTGTTCAAACAATTTGTCTGAATTGTTTTTCCCCAAGTAATGTCACTAGGAAACATCACATCTTAACTTCAAAGTTTCTTTAGCTCGCAGCAGTAGAGCGTTTTGCACATTGTAAGATAAGCAGTCACAGGGAAAATCAGAGCACAAGCACAAGATATGCCTATTAGGGGCATGGTCCGTCAGAGCTCATGAGGGTTCACATTTTAACATCCTGTTTAGGGCTAAAACAGAGGGTCTTATGCATGCTGATGTCTGAGAGAAGTTTTTGGCAAATGTGTTGAACATTGAAAAAAGGTTATTTTATGTTATCTTAACAGCTTTAATGGAAAGAAATTGTTTTTAAGAAATCTACCAGCGTCCATTGGATCAAATTCTACCTGTTTATTTTTTTTATCTTAATCCCACCTCTGAAGTAGCTAAACTCACTTCAAGATTTTGGCCAGGTAGCTGGGGTGGCCAACACATTTCAAACTTCACCCATTAGACTGCACTGCTACTCTTCTCTTGTAATATTGCTACATTGGAAAGACACTAGCTTCGGTCAGAAGGTTATGTTTTATACACCGTAAAATACCAAATAATAGCCGGGATATTTGTTTCAATCACTGAGCAGACCAGGTGTTTATTGGGGGCCAGGCAGCTATTTGGGACACGCTATTAATTCCTTAATAAAAAAAAAATATGGTAACTGTAATCAAATTATTTCTTTCCACTTGCATGAAAGTCACCTTCACATTTTCAAGGCAAGATTACAGTATTATAGTTATACTTTTGTCTTTTAACTCAGTAGTCTCTAAACACTCTTGATAGTTGTAAGCAACTAGTTAAGTTAAGGTCATACTTTTGTTTTTCGCTGTACCGGGCCATGGTGATCAGCAGCAATGTACCAGTCACTGATGTTACTGGCCTCCTGATGTTAGTTTTCTTTTTCAAAAGCAAGTCCAAACGTGAAAAGCCCTTGTATGTAAGATTCCAACTTTCTGCTCTCAAGTGGCCTCTATGGACATAACTGCCCTGTCATAAAGCAGAGTGTCTCACACCAATGTGCACTTGTTGACATATACAGGGAGGAGAAGCATGCCAACAGGACATCCTGAAAGATAAATAAACCATGCAGACTGATCAGGGGCAGCCTGCAAATCTTTATTTTCAAATAAGTCGCTTTTCAAGCATCAGCTCTCAGTTGTTAGCACAGTGTTTGCATGGGTGTTCTGCAACTTTGACTGTAGCTCATAGGCTATGCCTAATAAATTATACCCGGTGTTTATTTGGAACAGGCGTTAATTTATCAACAATTGCTTCCAAAAAAAAATTTTAAAAATGAAAACAGGAACACATGAACAGTAAGAGCCATTTTTGTTCGTTATTTGGAGTCATTTGGAGCCATTTGGAGCCAAAACCAGACTTTTCATTACAAAGATAGGAGTGAAAGAGCAGGTTGTTTTTACTTTAGACTGCAGTCAGTCATTAGAAGAGAATAGCTCTGTCTCCAAACCCATTCACATTGAGCAATCTGTATGCTGCTCTCTGTCTCTTCTCATATAGAGGCAACACAACACATCAAGCCCTTACATCCACTGTGCTCTCTCCTCTCCCTCTGTCTGGATTTGTTATCTCTTTTTCTATTTCAGTGGTCTCCTTTAAGCTCCGAGCTCTACAAGGGCTTCTACATCTGTGACCATTACAGTTAAAACAAAGGAGTTAAAAGAGAACAGTGACGGAACCAGGGGACATGTTTTATCCCATCTGCATGCGACATGGTCTTTAAACAGATTTATTCCCCGTCTCTGTTCCAAAGTGGGGTCCTGGCCACATGTAAGCCATGGGCTATATGTCAGTCAGAGCCATAACCTCGCTCTGAATGCTTAAAACTCATGTAGATATGTGGGGAGTAAAAATAAATAAATCAAGTGTTCCCTTTGAGGCCAAAGGATGAAAGCATTCCCTCTCACTGGAGACAAAACCACCTCTGTTGGGCTTCCAGCGCCTTAGGTAAACTGACCAGGCAGCGAGGGAGATGAGGATGATGGGTAATGAAAAAAAGAGGAAACAAACAAGGGAGGAGGAGAGGCTGGATTGCTTTTTTTGTTGCTCTGCACTCTCAGGATCAAAACAAACCGTCCTCAGATGTTTCTGACACCACTGAAAAACACAAACCCATGGAGTTTGTGCCTATGGGTACATTTTTGAGCCCCTGGGAGATGAGATCAGGCTATGATAATGGCTGTGATACTACTTGTAGAGGAGGAGGGGGGTGGGGTTGGTGAAGAAAAAAAGGACTGATAAGAAAAAGTTGTCAATTTTAACAAATAAATGAATAAATAGAAGAAATTATGTTTGACTTAAGACCTCTTTGGAAATTTAAATGGTCTTTCAAGACTGACAAACATTTTTACATTACTACATTTATCCCATTCTTCACCAGCAAATAATGCATTTACAAGTTATTCTCAGCAGAGCACTGTGATAGGTTTGATTTTTGCAGCTAAAGACATGGGGGTTTTAAGCTGGGGTTTGAAAATAACATTACTTAGGAACAACAAACAAGACTTTTTTTCTTTTGATAATTTTTTGAACGTTATTCACAGAAGACATCACAAATGTTTTTCAACCTTTGAAAATGGGGTTCAGTGATTCAACTTTGAGAGCATTTTACAATAAAATGTATATATTATTGCTTCACTTCAAGTATGTTTTGTTGGAGTTTATTCTATTTTGTGGCTGATGAACTGCATTTTACACTTTGGCAGTAGTGCCCTCCCACTACATTATCTGATTATCTCATAGGGTATGTGATTGACCAAGTAATGGTCCAAAAACCTTCTGGATATGCTTTTGGAAAGGTTCTGCCCATGCCAAAACACTTTCCATGGACTGTTGGCCAGATGGACAAGTGACGTACAGCATATTGAACGGTCCATCTTGTTTGTTGTTTTCAGTGACATTTGCTTGACCACAGGAATAATACAGACAAAAACGTGAAGGACATTTGCAAAGAGGAGCAGGAAGAAATGTAATAGAGGGTGCAGATTCTTCTTGACCTGTTCACTGAGCTAACTGAGAGTTTATTCAATCTGAAATGAGACACTTAATGTAGTAGAGGTCTTTTACTTTTCATCAGCAGGGAGCAAGAAGCCTGCCTGAGTACAATCAGTGGTTGCCTGTTGCGGTTGTAAACAGTGAAGAGAGGAGCAGAGGCTCTCTCTGCTCCATCGGTTAGTGTTAAGAGAGAGTCGACATTCTTTCGTTATAGCAAAAAACTGACCCAAAGAGAACTTTGGAGTTTTCTAGGGCTTTGAAGATGATGATGCCAAACAAATGACCCTCTTCCCTATTTACCAGAAACATTATTGATGTATTTCTTCCTCATTTCAGTCAGTACTGAAATGTCTGAGGGTCAGAAGTAGCTTGGATCCACAAAAGTGGTGATTTAAAAAAAAAAAATCTGCATTTACATGATTTTTCATATTTATTTTGACAGTTTTGTTGTCATGTTAATGGGTACATTTAGGTTGTTTCCTTTATGTCTAAATTGAATTGTCTACTTTTCTTTGAATATCAAAAGCTTGTTCATCATGATAAGATGTTAACTCTTGGCTTCTCTGGAATATAACCAAAAGGTATCTGTTTTTAGGAAAAATGGTCTGAAGAAAAAGTGCATGTATATGTTTTTTTCATTCATCCTACCGGTCTAGTGATGTGATTCAAACTGTTTTATTTTAATAAGAGGTTAAAACTGGTTATAAAAACAGATTGCATTTTTTAATTTGTGATGATATAATAGACCATTAGACTAAACCATTGAGAACTGCAGAATTTCAAATAGTCTGTCTGCACAGTGGTTACCAAACATACCAGAGGGACTGTTTGCCTATCCATGGTATATATTTGAAGTACACAAGTGGCTGAGAAGAACCTTTCAATAAAAACTGGAAGGTAAATGACTGACCTCACTATTTGTTACTGGTTTGTCAGAGGCTTGCAGTTCCTACTTACTCCTACATTGAAGGTTGCAAACAAGCTTTATCATTTTGCAACCTTGCATATTTGTTTCATCTTACAGCTTTTCAAGATGGGTTTGCCTAAAGATGGGATCTGGTGAATCCAGCTGCTTGCAAGGTAAGCATGGTGCAGTAGGTAGTGCTGATTCTTAAAAACAAGGTGGTCCAAGGACAGAATCCATGGAGGGGCAGTGCCTCTTTGAGGAGTTTGCATGTTCTCCCAATGCATGTGTGGGTTTTTCCTGGGTACACTGGTTAAACATTTTATATTTTGATTTTATTCCAGAGATTTTGACTCATTTATTTTAGGTTTGCAAAGTAAACTGGTTTTCTTTTATGTTTTAACCTGTTTAAGATCTCATGGGAAAAAAACCTGAAATGTATTTGTCATGAAAAAAAAATAGAAGAAAAATATATGCATAAAAGTCCTCCAGAGGCCCCTTACATAAGTGCTTTTCAAGTGTATTTTGTTTGATAGAAGGATTGTTCTGTCTCAGTCCAAACTGACATTTTTCACTTAATGAATTTAAGTTGTTGCAACTTTTCAAACACAGGAAGTGATCTTGATTCAAGAACAATGTGGTTGGTTCTGAGGCAAGTCCATGGTGAACAAATGGCCCTAACCACATGTCAAATTTAAGCCTCAGGTATAATAAAATATGGCCCCAAATTTTATTTGTGTGTTATTAATAGCCATTAAATGGCACATCCAACACTCACTACATAACCAACAATGCACTGCACTAGCTGCCATGCAGAACTCCTCTCATTGCTTTGATATCAGTCTGGTCAGTGTTCAGCAAATAAATTCATCGGTCACTGATTTTTACAGTGACTTTAAAGTCCTGTTCAACTTCACTTTTCTGAATAAAAGATTGATAATTTTGGGCTGTTCAGTAAGTGTTGATCCCACGTAGCCTGAATTTTGGACTGCATTTTCAAATTTGTTCCCTTCTGGGACTGAGCTTGACATCCCTGGCAAAGATCAAACATCTTAACACTGCTTTACTAGACCATGGTCAAAATGTATCACATATAAGCAAAGGAGGTCTTTGACTCTCTGTAAGAAGCAGAAAACTTCATCTTTCTTTTAATCTTTATTGTTTCTCATTCTAATTTTATCCCAATCCCTAGGGGGTATTGCGATCATGAGGCTTGTTTTATGTTTCCATGGCCTTAGGTAGAGCTCTGAGGAACCATGCCAAGGGTAGGTATTATTGAAACAACTTATTTTAATGCTACAATGAGCCAAAGTTCTGAACACCCTCAGATTTCATGTTTTCAGAAACAAGCAAAAGACTGTGTTGGCTTGTTTCCTGTTTTGTAGGTGAATAGGCACTCAGAGTGCCCATGGGCAAAAACATTCACGTTTTTTTTTTTTTTTTTCATGATATACTCCCTTTAAGCAATGGTATCCTGCACAGACAAAGTACAGGGCCAAAAGAATGACTAAAGGTAATCGTGGAGCCATTTACAGGCTCTAAAACATACTGTTGAGTGTTGGCTCATTAGCAATAAAATGTCAGTGTTTTATAATGACATTTTACAGCATAAGCCATGGGGTATTATGTGAGAGAGGAAAGTGTTTTGTTTTCTTCACACTCCTCTTCAAAAGGTCAGAACTTGAGAAAGGAAATGAGCTGTTATTAGCCCCATCAGTGCAATTGGAGTAATAATAATTTAGCAAGAAAAGGGCTGTTACATAACTCTGGCTGTCTAAATGATGTCTTAAGGGGTCACTGACAGCCCAAACATGTTTTATACACAGGTCATTTTTATCCTATTCAGACTGCAGGTTCAAGGAGCACAATTTCACCTATTATATATTATCTGTGAGTGACATTGAGCTCTGAAAGGGGAAAATGTTGGTCCCCCCTCTGTGCTGTCTTTAGAGGTTAATTTTACAGTTAACCTCTAAAGCCAGTCTGAAATGCTCTGTGGGAGGTCCTGTCACTTTAAGTCCCCTTCTGTACGTGGGCCTAGTCTGCTTTGATTGGTTGTTTGGTCTACTCTGTTGTAATTGGTCAGTTCAGCTGGGTTTAGTACCATCTTCATTGGCTTTGCATTAATTCAACAATCATCTCTCCCAAACATCATGAGGAAGTGTCTTTACAAAAGTCTTGATTATTGCATGTTCCAAATGAAGTTAGTGGAAGAGATTGCTAGTTTTCAATACACAGAACCATGAGAAAGAGTTCTGTTTATTCATGTAATTGAGAGAAAAAGAAAAAGGAGATGGTCTGTTGTGGGCTGGGTGGCAGCCAAAGGCAGGGATCTTGACGTTTCGATCCTCAGCTGCACAAGCTAGCTCTTGGAGCCTTCATGTTGGAGTTTACCGGGTACAAGCGGCCGAAATGAGTGTCCTCTGCAGGGTGTCCAGGCTCTCCCTTAGATACAGGGTCAGAAGCTTGGTCATCTGGGAGTAGCTTGGATTACAGCCGCTGCTTCTCCTCGTAGAGGGGGGCCAGGTGTGGTGGCTCCGGCGTCTAATTAGGAAGCCTCCCAAACACCTCCTGGTGAGATGTTCGGTGCACATCTCACCGGTAGGAGACCTCGGGGAAAACCAGGACATGCTGGAATGACTATGTCTCTCAGCTGGCCTCAGCCTGGAACACCTTGGAATCCCCAAAAAGAGCTCAACAAAGGGGAGAGGGATGTCTGGACTACCCTGCTTAGGCTGCTGCCCCTGTGACCTGATCAAAGTTAAGTGGAAGAAGACTGAAGGAGATGGAGATGGTCTGTATGGGCACTAAACCAAGATGGGACAAGATAAGGGGGAGTAAAGTAGACCTGTCAGAAACTGCCAGAGAAAGATAAGGAATGGGGTGTGAAGAAAAATATAATTTTAAAAATCAGATCTTTAACCTGCAGATCCTCAAAGCCATTTTGTTGTCATCTGCATCAGCATCTGTTTCTGTTAAAATATCTGAACATCTGGGAAGAAGCATGTCTGAATACTTGACCTCATGCTTTGAAGACACTTGAGAATAAAAAGTTGTAGATATCCAAATGTCATTGACTTGCTTTGTGCATTAAAGTGCTCTACCATGCAAAAGAGACTTGCAAGATACATAAAAGAGCTCAAAAAATTCAAAGGCATATCATAACCTCATCAACTCCTCTTCAATCTGTTATTTCCTTCTTGTGTAACTGGTCAAAAGTAAGAGTTAGAGGCTGAATAAAGTTTGCCCAAAAATGATCCAAAACAGTCACGTTGCAGGTCCCACACATAAAGGCACTTCACTGTGAGACAACATCCTCTGCCAGGCCAGGAAGCAATGAAATGAATCACAAAACAAAATTACAGGAGAACACCTTGTTTTGACTTCAGTAAAGTAAAAAATACAGTTGCGCATTCTAGACTAATATTGAAAAGACATCCAAAAGCACACGTTTCTTGGTCATCCCTTAGATGTTAATACTGAGATCAAATTAATCTTAAAATTTGTTTAATGAATCTTTAAGTTGTATATCACATATTGATTATTTCAATTGACAAATTAAGTTATTGAACAATGCCACATAGTTACAGATAAAATGATAAGGAATGATGTCTTCAACAGTGAAATGGTAAATGGAAATGAGCTTGTAAAGCACTTTTTAAGTCTCTCTGATATTCAACGAGCTCTTGCACTGCAGGTCACACTTACCCATCCCACCTATTTGCTATCACATTTAGTCACTGAGGGCTAAAATTTCAATTAGCAGTTCAGGGTCCAGGACACATTGACACTGCAGCTGTAGCTGGGCTTGAACCCTAAGCATTTCAAGTTATGGTGGAGTAACTCACCAGGCAAAGCCACCAAGAGGTAACAAGAAGAAATGTCAGCATATCCCCATTGTTGTAACGGTTTGCATCCTTAACCCTATAAAGCCATTTGTATCATATTTGATACATACTTTTATGATACCTCTATCTACTCAATATGATCAACAAATTACAAAAAAAAAAATCGGAATACAATTAGATGAATGATAAAAATGTCCTCAAATGGATTATCAGTTGCAGAAAACACCTAATGCATCAAATGAGATACGAAAAACCTATATGTTGAATTTTATGGACATTTTGATTTTTATAGATTTTAGCAGAAAGTGAAACAAACATTTCAGGTCCAAAAATTAAAATTTTCTGGCTATAATCTATGGCCTTGGGCTTTAAAGGGTTAAAATCGCACAATGTTTCATGCTCTTTTCTTTTCTTGTTGTTTTGTAACACTGACAAGACAACCAAATGTGGACCAAGGTTTGGAGCAATCTATAGGTGTGGCTGTGAAAATAAGTTTGGACCTGAAGGACTAACACATCACTTCCAGCCTGACAGTGGAGAGTTGCAGTCAGATCACTCTTGAATGAACAGCAAATCAAAGTGATGTGTCATGACACCTATCAGTCATTTAGTCTTGGAAAATCAATGCAGCTGATGCTGTGGTGCTAAGGCTGCTAAAATGTGCTCATGAATAGAGAGTGCATGTTTTTCCTGAGATTTGATCTGTAGGCTCCTCTAAAATCTAAAAGTCTTTTTAAAATTATTTCAAGCATCATACTAACTGTTTCAGGAGGTGAAGGCCTAGCTGTTATCTACCAGTTCTTTCTTACCTGCCAAATTATAGATCATGGATAAGAAATTGCTGCTCTGCTTTAAGAGGTTGCTGAAAAAGAGTAATTTTCATCATGGTGGATTTGTGGAGAGTGCTCCATTAGAAGGCGAACCTGACATGCTAAAGACGTGGCATCACATGAAGTCAAATTTTAAACCGGCATGGCCAAAAAAGTGTAAATGTGTCAGTCTATTCAAACAGTAAATGCATGCTCATATTACCTTAAAACCTGTCAGCCTATGTAGCTTATATGTCTTGATTTGATCAATTAGGGGTTGAAACCATGATGTCTATGGTCGCAGTCTCATTTTTACTCCCCTAAGTACTTTAAAAAGGTCAGTTCAGAAAAGAAATACAGAAATGGATGGTGTACTTCATGCATTTTTAGATCACAACATGGACTGGTAACAAGACAGAGTTTAAGGAAAAGCCTCTCTGAAATGGAAACATTTAAATATCTCGTGGAAAAAGGGCTTTATGAATATTTCAAATTGAGTTTGTCTATAAAATAAAAAAAACAGCTGTCCTATCACAACATGATACAAGCTGAAGATGCTTCTGTAAAAGAGAAGAATGATCTCCTGGTTTTATAACTGAAAATAAGAACCTCAGCCTGTGCTAAGGTTTTGTTTTACACAGGGATAATATCTGGAAAATACTGATATTATAACAAAAAACACATTCACTCATTCGTTATTAATTTGTGCACTTTACATTGCTGCTTTTTTTGTTATTTTGCACTTGTGATTTTTTTTCTTAAACGTGGAATAATTTATTACTTTTATACAGTTAAAATTTTGTTCTGTTGTTGTGGTTCATTAATAAAAAGCATTTTTGTTGCCTAAAATCTTTGTGCTGTGTTTTATCATAATCAACCAACTCAAGGCAAAATTACAAAATTATTCAATGATCATTACCTTTCATGTAAAAAGTATTGGTATCGGTATTGGCGATACTAGCCCTGTATTTACTTGGTATCGGATCGATACCAAAATTCCCAGTATCGCCCATCCCTACTGTAATCTAATGATAATTGAAACCTCAGAGACAATACTAGAAGAAGCTGTATTTACAGGTTCAACAGCTGCAATAAATAAATAAAAAATTTAAAAAGCACCTCAATTCACACCTGGTTTTCAGTTAACCCTCCAACAATATAACAGTGGTTTACTCATTTCAGAGGAATCTTCCTAATAGAAAGACCGCTAGCTGTAACTACCAGAAAAAACAGACCCAGGCTTTCATTGTAAAAGTCTGGGTTTCTCTGATCACTACTCTTTAAAATCTCCTGAACAAAAGTAATGACGGACTCATGAACTAAATTATGCACCTTTTTTAAAATTATTTACTCATTTATTTCTATTAGAATGGTTTAAGGTTAGCCTTTTTAACTGTGTTTGAGAACCTTATTTATGATATGCCATATTTATTTTTATGGCAATGGCAATGAGTGTATAGTCTGTGTTTGGTGAGCAAATCCAAGCAATTTCCACAGTGAGTTTTAGAATAACTGCAGAAAATAAGCTCTGTAGAGAAAGAGAAAACAAAATAAAAGTATTAATGCCACTCTCATGTTTGTGTATTACTTCAATCCTAACAATTTTTGTCTTTTTGTCAAAAAGCTTTAAGAGGTCCTCCCACTTGATCTTCATTGGTCATTCAAAGTGAGGTAGTGTTGAAAAGTGTGGTGCTGTTCCTAGAATGAAATGTTTTCAACTGAGAAAGACATAAACTGAACAATGTTGGTTTGTTTTACAAATAAGCACATTTGGCACAACAACAGCCGCTGTAGATACAGAAGAGTAATAAACTGATATCTAAGCATTTAACTTCGATGTCACACCTTTATCTCTTCTGCAAAAGACTGACATCTCAGTGTGACCTGATCAAGGTGGTTGTCATGGCTGCAACAATTGTAAGTCAAATATGATTTTCCAAAGATGACAAAAGACAAATAATATTCAGTTTCTACCTGGTAGTAAACATCTTTGCAAAGCATGAAAAGAGTTTCATAATGGACAAGTGAGGCGCTCCAAAATATTCTGCTGTTTAAAAACATTTGATTCTAAAATCAGTACCATCTTTCCAGCTTATGTTTACTACAGGGCAAATTTTGGAGAACCAACTCATCCAAAAAAGACTTTGACTTTTAGACAATGGATGAGAGCCAAAATGCTTTTTCACTCTCCACTTTTAAGGACTTACTGCAGCACCACTCTCTGACTAAAGGTCAAAGAAGCTTTCTGGCAACAAATTGAAAAGGGCCAGTGGTTTTCAACTAACTCCTTTTAAAAAATCATCCAGTTCTTCATATATATACACATATATATATATATATATATATATATATATATATATATATATATATATATATATATATATATATATATATATATATGTATGTATATTTATGAAAATTTTGTATCACGGTTATTGTGACCAAAATTATCACGGTTATCATTATTATCATGGTATTGTCGCAGCGTGCTCAAAATGTTCAAAAAGTAGTTTTACACACAATTTAATCACTTAACCCCTTCAATATTATTATCACAACAGTTCTTTTTTGTCTTTTTTTTCAATAATGTGTCAAGAAATACCCTTTGAGTAGATTGTTTTACCCTTCTTTCATGAGACATAAAAATAAACAATCCTGGAAAGTGTTTGTCATTATTATGTTATAAATGGTGTGACAAGAAAATAAAACAACTGATTTGAGCTTCAAACAGGATTCTCTTCATAAACAGCTGTAAATGAACATGATCAAAGTTTTGAGATGAAAAAAAATGACCTTAAACTATTTTGTATACACTCACACAGTTTAGTTTGCCTACAGCATTAGTATCAATGTTACAGGTCCTTATATTAGACCATGTCCAGGCCTTTTATTTTTAAATGACAATAGTCCCTGAAGCAATAAACCCCCTTCATGATTCTCCTCTGGTCTCCCCTCTCCCTGGCAGATCTCCTCTGTATTTTCTCCTCTAAATATTTCCAAATAACGATAGATGAAATCCATAAAACACAAACTTTGACGAAAAAAGACGATCTATTTCAAAATACGGCAAATACATGGCAAATCAAAGGCAAGAACACAGTCCAGAATGATACTAATTCTGTTATTTATAAGATTTCTACATTTTTGGATAGAATTACTGATAAGCTACCTGTTATTCTCTCAGGTATGGCTCACTGAGTCCTCTCTCTCTCTCTCTCTCTCTCTCTCTCCTTGCGGCTCCGTCAGTTCATTTACTCGAAGAGTTCCTGCCATTGAAACCACGCACATCATTTTCTTTTGCTGCAGCTTCGTGTGTATACAGGGAGACTGTCTTCTATAAGTTTCCCCTCAGGATCCTTGTAAAAATCAAAAATTCAACCTGACTTCAGAGTCCGTTTCAAGAAAACTTCGCTGTGGCTCGAACTTTTACTCTCAGACTCAGAGGCCAAACAATGCAAACTGCGCATGCGCACATTGGTTTAGGCTGCTTAATCGAGGACAGAGTCATAGTTCAGGCTTTTCCAGGCAAACAGCAGCATCACCGTGCATTATTGACACAGGGTGGTGATCAAACACGGTAAAACGGTAATTTTAAAAAGACACGGTAAGGATTTCCGTGGGAAATGTTACCGCGGTTTATCGTTTTACCGGTAACCGTTACATCCCTAATATATACATATATATATATATATATATATATATATATATATATATATATATATATATATATATATATATATATATATATATATCTATATCTATATGTATATATACATATATATATATATATATATATATATCACATACCAACAGTTAAAGATGGAAAAGCAGGCCACATCAGATGTGTTTTATTATTTCCCATTAAAGTTCAAAATCTCATGTGCATGTGTTCAACAAGAACTCTTATTTCATGCATCTATCCAAATCAGGAAGTGCTAAATGCTAACTCCCGTTCACTTTTTGGACTCATTTCTGTACCATGCTATTGTTCAGTAGATTGACAGGGAGTTGTTACTCTCTGTAAGGGTCAAAAATGAGGTCTAACACAGCAAAGCTAAGTTTTCCATCAAGAGAATTTGGATTAATAGAAAAAAAATCATCAGTTTCAAATTTGAAGTGCTACATTTCTGAAAGATAAAAATCTCATTTCAGGATCAAAACTCTTTGGGAGAGTTTTTTCACCCAAAGCCTCCCACAGACAGTGAGTTTTTAAATAATAGCATTATGTTTGTATCTCCTATCCATATGCCACCTTTTAAAATATTTGCAAGTGCACAAACAAACACATTAAAAAGTAAATGATAGGCCACTTGCAGCGTCATCCCCTCTGTCTTTACTGGCCTGTAAAAAAAGCAGTCTGCCCTTTTCCAGTTCCTGCTAGGCTCAGTCAAGTGTTGACACACACACACACACCTACACACACACACACACACACACACACACACTGGTGCACACATGCAGAGCTGTGTCAAGGAGAGCAGTTTGTGACTCTTGAGTCCAACCCAAAGTCTTCAAAGTCACTGAGAGAGAAAGTGTGCATGTGAGTGTGTTTGCCCGACACTAAAGAACTGCCAAGGGGTGGGGTGGAGGGGGGGGGCACATAAGGAGTGAAAAGGGGCCAACTCAATAATGCAAATATTGGCTCATTAATGAACATTACACAAATGAATAATGTCTGAACACTTGTGGCAGTAGTTCAATACGAGCACTTCCAGTTTTTTAATAAAAGATTGTGTCCTTAATTTCCCATATTCCTCTATTTTAGTCTTTATTTTTTAACGTGATCTAAAATGATGGAGTACATTATTGTAAGGAGGATGAGGCGGAGACACCGGGAGAGTATACAGTAGATCACTAAAGGTTCTGCTATTTGGGGATGACAAACCAGGAATGCAGGTGGATCACAAGCATTATGAATGGATAAGCCAGCTGCTGTGTAACTGTCTCTTAATTTTATACTCCTATTAATGACAAAGGAACAGATTACATCTGTCCTGGGAGCTGGCCCACACGGTGGCCTCCGATGCGCGCCCTGATGGCCAGTCCGTTCTCCCAGTTGCTGAAGTGACAGCAGCTCTGACCGTCTCCGCTACCGGGTCTTTCCAGCACACTGTTTCCGCGGTGGCGGAGAGCATTCAGACCAATCAGACACTGCGCCTCGGCCGCAGCGCATTTAAAGGCAAGGAGAGGCGGTCATTTGACAAGTGAAGACAGCACTCAGCTGTGTTAAACCCACTCACGCCTTTTCTCCTCCCTCTCTGGCACTTGTGCGGAGGGGCAGGAACGGAGGTGTGGATGCGCCTCTGCGCCTTGAGTGCGCCTCTCTTGGCACTGCAGGAAACTTGCAAAGTGCGCTGGTCACACCCTGTTCATGCGATGAAGGCCGGCACAGGGCAAGTGTGCCTGCGACTGCACCTGGTATACGAAATTAGAGCCCCTAGTGTTTTAGTGCATGGATCATGCTTGGGTTCAAAACTAAACAACATTCAAGGTGTGTGTTAAAAAGAACTTGGCGATACAATATGTTTGCTAGAACATGTTATTAATGCTTTAACATTAAAGTTTTGATTAATAGCATTAAAAGTGCATTATCAGTGGTGAAATAATTTCACAACAATTTGTGTTTGATCTTGTTCAGTTAATTTAAAGAGTAAAAACTGACATAGTAGTGACTGAACAGTAAGGACTAGGACTATTGCTAAGTCTAAATGGCTTCTAAAATTCACACTGGCCTATTGCAGGAGCACAATTTAAAAGATATTTTGCTTAGTCAAAACAACTGTTCATCAAATAACTGATTTTGTTTTGAAGCACAAGCATTGACTTATTCATCATATTTGTTTCAAAAGTTAGATTTGCACATGTCAGAGATCCAAATAGTTCAGACTACTACAGTCTCAACTTTTATTTTCACGGGTGTATATAAAACATTTTCCAACACACTCTCTTTTGGTAAGAAAATTTGCAAAAGAAAGAACTCTGTCCGTGGAACCTGGAGCAGCACAACTGATTTTTAAAATATGACCAGAATACAGAAATACACTTTGGATCATAATACTGAGCGAAAAAATTAAAAAGCAGGCATTAAGAGTCACCAAAGTGTCTTACACAAGTATGAGAGCAAAACAAACTGTTGAATTCGCCTAGCTTACAATTGCAAAAACAAACAAAGACTCAAAAAGTTAAAGTATGAGATCTTGGTCATATTATCATAAGCTCTGGCCAAAAGTGAAGACATTCTTCATAACTAAGGAAATGAAGTTATGGGGACTGCGTTTTGCGGGGTTTGTTGGGCTATCAAATGTGGTCAGTGGGCTCTGAGTACAGCACAGTTTCAGGTCTGATCTAAACAAGTGACTGATCTCATGACATCTAAATGGCTACAGATTGAGCAGAGCATAGGCCGAGTCTCTCAGTGCTTGGATGATGCATTCACATGGCAGGCCAACGTGATTTGTATCTGATATTTCCTCTTCTATTTTCTATTCATTAAATTATTGAATTTCAAAAGAGGACCACATTGACTTAAGTGGTTTGCCTTGTGCACAGTACCCCACCCCCATTGCTGTTCATGTCTTTTTGTTTTCAGTGCAGACTTTACACCTACAACTCAATAAGCTTCCACAAACATAACAAATACATTTTAATAAACCTTGTTATGAGAATAACATGATTCATTGCTGTCTCAAGCAAACAGAACACTCCACACAATCCTTGAGTGTGGTAAGAAATCAGTTATTGGTAAAGCCCATTGTTGGCCGAAGCAGTCACCTGCTTTCCACGTTGTAAATACTGTGATAATCTCCACTGAATTTGTCTACTCACGAGAAATATATGAAGTCAACTGCAAATTACCAATTTATAACTGATTTGGCCAGTTTTGAATTGAATAAAATATAACAGGTTTTTATTTATTTATTTATTTTTGTAATTAAGTAAGAACATCTCATTTGGTGTATTTTTATTTTCTAAAATTGGGCAGAAGAGGTGGGCAGAGCTGATAACACATTTTTTACATGTCATCTGTTTTGGTTTTTTTGGTCGAGATCCTCCGGGCAGCAGATTTTACACACTGCTTGTTTGAATGACATTTTAATATTTTTATATAAATTACTTGCACTTAAATAAGGACAAGTTCTGACTGCTATGACATTGCCATCCAGTATTCAGTGCAGGATGGGAAGGAATCCACTGTGAAAAGTCCCAGTACTATTATGATTCATATAAGCATTCTTAATCTGTCATTTATCCAACCATTTTTTTAAAATCCAAAACAAAATAAGGTAAAAATTGAGGATGTCCTCATGAGTTCAACTACAGCTCCTTAACAGCAATGAAATATCACCTCAAAAGATGCTTATTTATGTTTTTATAATAGAAAAAAGGGGACATATTAGTCTCAGCGCAGGGCTTCATGATGATTTGACTGTACACTTACAGCACTCTTTAGGACTCCTGTTGTTGCGGATGAGAACTTTCTGGTTCGGAGCCTGGAACAGTCTTGTCCAGTTGACAGTGTTGTAGTAGCAGAGCTGGCTGTTCTCTGCGATGTGGACGTTCCCAGCACTGACCTCTCTCAGGGACTGGAGCTGCAGTGATGTGATGCCCTGCTGCTTCAACACCAAAAGAGAGATCCCACTGAGAGGGAAGAACAGGTGGAGGTGAAAGGAAGAGAGGGCCGGACAGGAGGGGGAAGAGATGAGAGGGGCAGAAGGGAAAGAGGTGCAGAGTCAGGGGAAAAGAAAAGAAGAGAAGACATGATGGATTTATTTCAAAGAGCTCTGATGCATAAGTTAGATTTTTTGGAGGAAATGTGATCTGTCTTTGCAGTATGGAAGTTGGATGGCAAATATAAGCTGCTGAATCTTCTGAGAATACTACTCGTTTGCAGATGGAGCAGATAATTTGGTGAAATGTAATGTAACATAGCCACAGACTGTCTGTACAAGCACTAAATTCAGAGCCACAAGGGCATAGAATGTATCCCTGTTTATAGATAGGGTATTCACAGCTGTGTATGACAAAGGTTGTACTTTGTTAAATACTCACTTTTGGCATTATTAAACAGACATGGGAAAAGAGAAATACTGATGTTCGAAAGAGGAAACACAAGTATCTACATTTCACTGAGGCCTCAATTGGAGAAAACTAAAATTAAAAACAGCTCTATCTAATAACACAACAGGAACAAAATATACCCGCAATTATCTCCACCATGGTCTTGTTTGTGTACAATAATTGCACCGTAGTGTAATCTTTTCACAGTGATACAGTGTGTTGATGGGTCCAAAAAGGTCCTTCTTAAACACTTAATAGTCTGTTCTGTTAAACCTCAATTAATCCAAGTGCTGCTAATTATTTAAATATTTTTAGTTCTTTCCTAAATCTGCTAAAAAACACAACTCTGATTATAGTTTCACTAAAACCTCTGGTGTCTCTTTTTATCCTAAACCTTAAAGCCCCCCCGACCTGGGCCTTCTCCATATGTCCTGCTTACACTTTCAAAATGACAACTGGCCCGTGGGCCGTCAGGGAGACAGGGTTCCATGCAGGATTAGAGGTTATGGTAGGCTGTAATTTGCACTGCAGCCTGCTGTTTCCATCTGCAGGTGCATGTCACAAAAGCACACTCACATGTGCATACACATATGCACACTCTTAGGGACACACAGTTACACACCACCCTCACTGTGCACTCAACTGCAAGAACACACACTTTGTTTCCTTCTAAATGTCACAGTAAGTTTTTAGAGCACCTTTGGAGAAAGCACTAAAAATTTAATGATAAATAATTATGTTTTATGAGCTGGGTTAGGAACAAGTTAACGTCTTAAATGTCAAAACAAACCAATGCAGAAAAAATCTGCTTCAGTAGAAGCTGATTCTTTCAACTAATGCGAGAAAAAAGGCTTTAAGCGAAAAATGCTGATTGAAGAGACACAGCAAACCACATACCTTCATCAATAAGGTCTCTAGCTCTACTCTTTGCCATATCTGATATCAGTATGACAAGATTCTGTCCTTACTAAAATCTTAGGCACTGGTTTTCAAGAGTTTTTTTTCCCAAAGTCCACCAAACCAGGCCAAAAACTTAAGACATACATATGTAGTTCATATCAAGAAAGTCCGAACATGCTGCAAATGTCATTGGTCTTATATGTTTATGTGTTTGATGAGCAGCTATATAATGTTGTAACCATGTGAACAATATTATTTGGAATACACATTATTCTATTATCTTTGGAAATCCTTTATCGCAACATTCTAGGCCATAGTTTTTATTTCACCGATACTAATACTAATACCTATAAATATATACAAACTACTGTAATAAAGGTGATGGTTGCAAGGTATGCATTTTATTTTCTTATTATTATTATTCTTTACATAATCAGCTAAATAAGCTCAGTGGCCCCTCTTGTGAACTTCAAACCATGATAAAACAACCTGCAGACAGAAAATCTGCACTTTTTTGTTTGTTTTTACTTTCTAATAAAATGTTATGCATATCATACTCCTTAAAAGATGGAGTGCTTGTGAAAACAAGACATAAAGTGAGCGGCAAGTGAACTTTCACCCTGTTTACAGCACCAGTAGCTGCCTGTAATGAATCATTGCCCCAGTCCCTCCTAGATAGACAAACCTGTGTGATGTCCTAATATTGTTTCAATAACAGGGCATTGGCTATCATCTCTCAATATATTTGCGACATTACTAAATTATTAACCTTGTGCAGCAGCTGAACCTGCCTGATTTACTTTCTATGGTCAGACAGATCCATCTTTCAACCTACGATTGTACATGACCCAAAGTGGCATGACCAGTCAGCATCCTTGAGGGAGGAAGAGGTGGGATCAATAAGTAAGACTACAGCAGGGAGTGTCTGCTGCAATGTGACTAGCACAGATGGACAGATCTGGACTGTATTTCTTGATCAAATGAACAACAAATGACAACAGTGAAAGCTTTTCTCACTAGAAAATATATTTTCAATCCACTTCCAACATGTTTCACCGGAGTTAGTTTTACGCAGTAGTTTCTATTTTGTATTTTGCACAAGTGAGTAGCACCAACCTTTGACATTATCTGATTAGACCGTAATGAATGTAATTGACAAAACAATCATCCAGTTGCCTGCTGTTTATGCTTTAGAAAAGTTCTGTCCATTCCTAAATATTTTCTATGGGCTGTTGCCTAGATGGATTGGTAAAATACACTGAGCAGTCCATCTTGTCTATCAGGATACTAGTAGCATTAAAACAAAAGTAAATACTTTAATTTGTCAACACTGATATGTATTTTTCTTTTTTTCTTCAACCTACACTGTATCCCCATAAAAACTGCCAGATGTGCCTATACTACCTATGCCAAAGGATGGTTCTTATTGTAACATCAGGACCTGATTCATGGATCATGTGAGAAAATGGTAAAGAAACCCAGCATAGATGGTGCTGAAAATACCCCTGTCCACCTACCTTAGTCAGATATGTTGATATGATAATTAAATTGACTGTTCTAATTCATTATGTTAATTATAATCCCAGATTTAGAGTTGTCACCATATTTGCAGCTTAATTCACACACTGCAGGCAGAAGTGTAAGCTCTCTGAGGTGCCCTTTAGTGGTATCACCCAGTAACCCATGCCCAAAGTCAGTTTATGTACATTAGCACTCAAATAGGAATTCAAAGACACACAGCATGCTCTTTTCAAGCTTTATATGACAAGTGACCCTTTGGTTAAGCAAAGAGCTCTGTTGAAGCAAGCACAGTTTGTATACCTGTACAGTGCTCTTCCCCCGATGGTCGCCAGGTTGGAGAAAACACTCAAGTCGGTCATGTTGTCTGGCCAGGACTGGATATTTAGAAAGCCTAAACAGAGACACACACAAACAGAAGGCAGACAGGTTATAATGAGTCGCCAATACTGACAGACTCTAGCTGTCAATCAAACCCTCAATTCCTCACAGTGACAGAAATAAAATGAGAAGGCAGCATGGTATTTCTCTGGAATTAGAAAAATCCAAGGCCCAAAGTCACCACACCACCTGAGTCTCATCTGGAGGCAGCCAAGCTCTTCTAAGCCAGGGAAATGTTATGGGCACACGAAATCCATAGAGTGGTTTGGTGCCAGCTATGATGTGTGTTCAGTTTTATATATCAATATTTTTGCATTTCCTTTATCTGGCTCCCTGCTGTTGAATGATTTAGATGATTAAATGAATAGCTGAGAGGATGGTGGTGGCTCATTTAGGGTTATCAATAATGGATTCAGAAATATGAAATATTTAGTGGAGAAACGGCAGGGTGTACAATCCCCAAGCCAACACCAGAGGACAAACAAAGCAGCTGGATTAGGCTATCAGACCAAGCAGAGCACACAGAATAGGAGTAGGGATAAGATGGATGAAAGACAGGAATCCCTGGAAGTTAAAATAACACATGAAATGTTGCAATTTGTTGGAAATTGAAGGAAATGAAGCTACAAAATGCTGCTCTTTTTCTGCCTTGACAAAACAGATAGAAAAGGAAGTTCTGAATGATCGGGTGTGTGATGCACACTCTAATCATTTCGTGTTCCTCCCATGCGAGGCATTGCATTGTTTATCCAGAAAGAGAGGAGAGGTGAGTAGATTTGAAGAGAGGAAGGCTGCTCATGGCCTGTCGACAGGAGAGCGATAACCTTCAGCAGCACGTTTATCAGTTAGTGGACGTGGTTCTGTTTGTTATATGGATCCCAGCTGAGCTCAGGCAGGGTCTGAGCTCAGGCTTATTAAGAGTGTTTGATGAGGAAATGAGAAAATATCAGGTAATTGTAGAGGAATTACACAACAGGGCCTGTGAGGAAGGACATGAGCTGAATGTGATACTAGAGATTTATTATGCTGGGCCATGTTAATAGTGGCTGAGCTGAAAAAATGAAAAATTCATATAATAAGATGAAAACTTTGAAAATCGGAGAAATAATTCTTCACAAAGGTCAACTCTTCAACCTTTTAACAATAATCCCAGATGTCCACAGCACATATTCTCTTTTTTATTTTTTGCCTAAAGTATCCTCACCTATATTGTATAAACCCTTCTGCTGTAGTCCTGTTCATGTTTTATGTTCCTTTAACAAATTAAGTTCCGCGGACTTGGTTCAGTTTTGATAAATTTACAGCATTGTTGATTTCTTTGCTTGGCTTGATTGATTTTATACTTCTCTCTGTTAGTTGGACCAAAGCCTGCCAAATGATGTGCAATGTAGCTGCCTGCCATGAGCGGTATTGCAGCTAGGTAGACTGACAACCATGTGTTTGGAACGTATTTTAAAGCTGGGGTTGGTAATCTGATTTAGGTACACTTTTTGTAATTGTGGTTAAAGTGGTCTTTATGCCCCGATGGCAATCAATACATAACATGGCCTTAAAAAACATATCCACTATCTACAGCAGGAGCAAAACAAGGAAAACACCAAGCAATGAACATGTTGTGTTACCAATTTTTAAACCGATCAAATCCCGTCACGATTCTGCCACCCTCCTCCTGCGCATACATTTTCCCAGCATGCACAGACTCGGTTGTGTACCCGAGCTGAGAGGGATTAGAGTCCGCTGGAGAATGCTTACCTGTCACGGTAATTTCATGGCCAAAATGGGAGACTTTACAGCTATGTGGAGAATGGCAGAGGAACTACCTATACCCCGATCAACATCGGGCTGTGAGTACTAACTAACCAGCCATGTTTGTTTTTGTTTTTTTATACATTACTATGATAATGTTTTGTTGTTTTCTTACCGCTGACTAATAAATGACTTGGTGTAGTGTAAAACAAAAACGTTGTGCTGAGGGTTTGGAGTTGAATCAGTCTTCTGGATATATCAGCCACACGCCTGCATGTGAGAGGGGCTAGACAGAGTCCTTCGGAGATGCTACATTTAAATTCATGCTAGTTTTTCAAAATTACCAACCCCAGCTTTAAGATACAGCGTTTTAATATCTTGTGCAATGCAATTTTCTACATTCTGGTTCTCAATTTATGTTTTCATGTCTAAAAGCTGCCATTTTTATATCCATTGACCAAAAAGATCTTAAATATTTTGGCAGGTTGAATGAGGGACGCTACACAGCCCTTCCTGACTTACACACTATCAGCTCTAAAAAAGAAAGAAACGCAAAAAAATGCAGATATTTTGAATAAACAGAAGATAAATTAGAATATTCCTGACTGCAGGACAAAGCACTATGGAGATGGACATTTACAAAAAAGCATCAACTCATGCAGGCCATCACAAAACTGAAAAGACTGAGTGAACAGTTTCCAGGAAAAAGAATCGAGCATTTAAATTATTTGATTTCTTTAGCAAATTTTCAACTTTGTTGATAGGTACTTTGTGTAAAAAACATATGAATAGCTCTCCTTTTCTTCCAAAAAAATGTAGACTAGCACTCCACTAATGCAAAAGTTAATGATTGTACAGCAGAAACTGTTAACTGACATGCAAAAGTTATGAGGGCACAAGTTGTGGTGAGTTTGAGTCCCAACATTAGGGGAATACTTCTTTTGCTAAATTGCATAACTCAGTCAATCAACTTTGCACTCAAATGATATGTAACACCATGCAAACTTCAATATGGAAATCATTAGAAGTGAAATAAATGCTTTAATAACTTCTTATAAAAGCTATTCAAACATTTTGGCATAATTAAATGTGATTAATTAAGTCCCCCTCCTGGTAATGTGCAAGTGCAAACTCTAAAAAATAAAACATAAAAGAAAGATGTTGGAAGAAACATCGAAGAAAATACTTGCAAGAAAAGTTGCAGGAAAGTGAGAGAGAAAAGTAGAGAGAAAAGTACTATAAAGAACTGGAGGCAGGTGGAGGAATTGGTGTGCAGAAGTGGAGCTCTCCACTCAGAACTCATTTGAAAGCAGAAGCAGTGCTGCTGGTGACCTTGGGGCCACAGGAGCAGGTTGGCCTCCTCTGTCAGAAGTCACATTCTCCTGACAGCTCGGAGAGATGACAAGCTGAGCTGACACATAGCTCAGACTACATGGGATTTGCTCAATGGTTTGTCTCTATCACTTTCTCTGAATGCCATCACTTAACAAACAAAAAAGAGGAAAAAAGGCGCGAGGTTTGGATTGCTTTTGTTGCTTAACTTGCTCTCTACCTTTCACACATATTTTTATGGATGGAATGAAAATTGTTTGAATGAGTTCAGAAACAGTGCTCTTTAACCCTTTAACTACCAGCTCAACTTTTTGGCAGATTTCAATATATTAAGGATATTTCCTCCCTCTCCTCACACAGCACTCAGTCATTACCATAATGCATGTAATAGCACCAGAAAGCCCAGTTTCACAGCTTTCAGGGGCAGTTCGAATGAATAAAATTGCACGAAGTAGAGAGGAGTTACGGTCATTTGAAATACACATGCGCAGTGGTGTCACCGGTGATCAACGTGGTTTTACAATTAAGTTACATAAAAATATTGAAAAGTGTCTACTTAAATTCTAGAATCTGTGTGCTTGCATTAGGTATTTAACTGTATTTAAGTTTGTGGTCTTACAGGCTTGTTTTTGTTCTTCTTTTTTTTCTTATATAAAAACAATCAGAAAAACAGGGAAAAGCACAGTTGGCCTGTGTCTGTTTAGCTTGTAAGCTAGCTTGCTGTGCTTTACATTATACCTGGCCCACAGATTTTTTTCAGTTGTTTTTCTATTAAAAAATACAATGTGCATATGGCAAATCCTAAATCCTGCAATAAAATTTAACATGTTGGAGTTCATCTTTCGCCAAGACTGGAGGAATACTACCTTCCAATGCAAAAAATGTGGGTTTTGAGACCACTAAACATACATAATCATGGCAGAGTGCACTGACATCAGAGCATTAGCAAGATCAGCAACACTGTATCTTGACATTAGAAATCTGACTGCGACTCACAAATGGTGTGAAAACATTATAAGGTTGAATACTACTATATCTACTTGTGTACAGCATGTTTAAGTTGTTTTTGGATTCAGCAAGTTCCCTCTTTTATTTTGTTCTATTTCTTTTTCAGACAGATCTCCATTGCAGTCTCGTGATAAATCATCACAAGAAAATAGAATGACGTTGAGTTTACTTCTCTAAAAACGATGGATCATTTTGTTCCCACTTTCTTGTTTGGTTGTTACATCAGATTAGATTTTTTTTCTCTGTCTCTTTTCCTTCTTGCAGCATTTTTCTTCTCAAAGATTGCACTTGTGGTCAATCAATTGTCTCATTAATTACATCTTGTTTTACAGACAAACAAATCCTGCTGCCTCATGGGCTGACCTTTACAGAAGCAAACTTCTAAACTATCATTGACTTCTGTGGTCAGTCGCTGTTTCTTAGTGAGAGTACGCATAAAGATAAAAAAGGAACATCAGATTTCACGGGCCTACAAGGTGAATTCAATTCAGTTAAATTTGTGGCTATTAAAATAGTAAGTAAGTGTCACCAAAAAGTAAATGAATTCACGACCATGTGAAAAGGAAAGTGGACTATATGTAACATAACTTAAATAAGACACAATTTAATTTACCAAATGTTTGTGAAATTCACTGAACTTTAAAGTATATACTTTACCAATTCATATGATCTAATCTTTGTGGGTTTTTTAGAATCATTTGCATTGCTCTTTGTATTCAATCTTGCCCAATACTCTATTTTCTGCAATTTGGCTTTTTGTGGTTTGTTTTTTGCAATGCAATTTTCTAAAATGTTTTTTTGTATTCTTGTCTTCTTTTGATGACAACATTCTGTCCAGTTTAGAACAAATGTACGCCAATGACGCTGTCATCTTTACTAGTGCAAAAAATATTCAAGAAGCAGCCTCTGTTCTTACATCAGCAATTGTTGCTGTAAATGAATGGCTACATAAATCCTGTCTACAATTAAATACAACTAAAACTGTTTGTATGATGTTCACAAAGCAACCCCTGGACATCAAACATTCTGGTGTATTTTTGGAGTATAGGAACTAGAAATTGTTTCTGAATTTAAGTACCTCGGTGTAAAACTTGATTCGACTCTATGTTTCAAAAACCACATTAAAAGAATAGCTAACACAGTGAGATTTAATTTGAACAATTTCAAACAAATAAGGCCTTTCATAACACTGGGTGCTGCTAGAATGTTCTTACTCTCAATGAGTCACACATGGAATATTGTATTACATGTTGGTCATTAGCAGGTGTAAATATGTGTAAAATCATAAAATCACTCCATAAAAAATCACTCAAGATCCTTCATAGAAAACCAGTATCATTTCATTGCACCACTGTATAAGGTGCTCCATGGACTTGCTCCATCCCCTATGTCTGACTTTTTTAAAATAAGGGCTCACAGCGGCCTCAACACCAGGGCCTCATGGAGAAGGGACTGTGAGGTGCCATACAGAAAAACAGCTTTTGGACAAAACTCTGCTTCAGTAAAGGCCAGTAAGATCTGGAACAGTTTCCCACTCGCCATAAAGGAGTGCCGTACATTAAAAACTTTTAAAACACATGTTAAGCAGTGGCTGAAAGGAAACCAGTCCTGTAACCATTAACATCCAGGGTTTTAGAAATGAACTGTGTTGTATTGTGCTCTCAGTATGATCTATTGTCCTTTTCTATGTCCTGCTTTTTTGTGTGTGGTGTCTTTGCCATAATGTTTCTGTGTTACCTGCCTCGGGACAACGGATGTAAATTAGCATTGGTGCTATAATCCTCATTAATGTGCACTGTCCCTGTTAAATAAACAAATAAATAAATAAGTAACAAAAGCAGGCAGCATCCGTGCTATCCGTGCTAATGTCTATGTAAGCAGCCCCGCTCTACAGGCCTCCTGCTGTGTCACACTTTTAGATTCCTTTCTCTCTCCTCAGTGGACAGAGATTTTGCAGACCAAGCTCAGTTGTTCCAGGTGGATCCATCTCATCTGCATGGAATCTGGACGTTTTTAATTCATAACCAGCTTCATGGCACACTTATATCTCTTAAAACTGCTCCTGGCATCAGGGCTTTGAACTCAAAGAAAGCCTTGATATGTCAGGCTTGCTTCATGGTTGGTCACCTCCATGAGTCCTGAAAATGCTAATGAAGCACTAAAGGTGCAACACATTTAACATTCATTTGTTTTTCAGCAGCTGTTATTTCTTCTTACTGATAGTTTAAACTTTATTGGGAGTGCAGGTGTTTGCATGTTTAGCTGCTGTGACCTTTTTTAGACAGTAGTGGTAACCTGTGAGAAGTTAGATGAACTTTGAAAAAGTTGTGAGAAAGGTAACCTCAGGGTTGCTATTCTTTGAGTTGCTTTAATAATACATAAATAAATAAATCTAATAAAAGTATGCTTCATTATAAATAAACAAAAACTAGATGCATATTTTTAAATGGGAAGGGTGTTAGGTTTCATGGAGCTCCTCTTTTGTCATTCTCCTTTCTTGAGTAAAAACAATGTCACAGACAATATATCAACAGCACTATTTTCACATTTTTTATGAGTGGGGTGTCATAGCGGTGAGACAAGGTTTCTTTGTGATGGCATTGTCAAATGTCTGGAAGGATGACAGTCGACATGCAGCTGAGGAGCGGCGGTGGCAGAGGGGAGCTGGAGGATTAACGATGCGCACCACATGTTCTGGATCTTTTCTTCATGGTGCGTGAAGGGAGAGCTGGGACTGTGAGACTCAAGGCTAGGGACTCCCCAAGGGAAAGGCAGCAGAGACACAGAGGAGATTGAAAGACTCATCTGATATTCATCTTATGCTGCGATGTCTGTCCTTGCTGTGGACGGTCTCAGGGGGAGAAGTTGGTTTTGTGTGTGTATGTATGTGCGTGGGGGGGTAGACTTGAGCAAACACACACACACACAAGGGTCACACACATTCACACTGAAGAAAGCATTAAAATGTAAGACAAGGGATAAAAGTTAGTGTGAATTTTATTTATTTATTCTTCTATAAATGTTGTTTCGCTTGCGTATCCATGTGCAGAGACGTATAGTGTACGGTTGATGTCACCCACCTGTTATTTCCCGAACGGTGCGGAATACATTGAGTTTTTCTGGGTCCAAAGCTTCAATATTGTGGTAGACATCCCTGTGAAGGATTATTGGATATCAGAAAACAGCAGAACACTTCAGTTTTGTGCTGCAAAGGGTTTCTTGATCTTAAAATGAGATGCAAATATCCAGAAATAGATCATCAAATCAATGTGCAATCCATATAGTGGGAATTTTTTTTTTCTTAGTTGATAAAATACATATGAATAATGACTTGCAGGCATGCATACTGTACATTCATTCATAAATGATATATACATATGTACTTTGTCTTCCACAGCCGCCCTCTACACAGTAACTGTACATGACAAACTCCCTGAACAGCAAATTCCTTTCACACTCTCTATAGATTAATTCATGAGTTTATACATTTTCTAGCACAGTCTTTATTCTCAAGGCACTTCTAACGTACTTATTACTCATTTGCAGTCACTGACACTGGATTATTACACAACATTATTTATATCCAGTGAAGCAATTCATACTTCATATTATTCCTTTTATTCTGCCTTTAAGGTGACACTTTTACATTTGAAGCAAAGCATAAAAAAGTCATAAACTGACTGTTATTGTACCGACATGTTTAGTTCAGAATGCAGATGCTGCAATGTATTGAAGCAGATGTAAATGAACACTTGTTATAGAAGTCTTGTTGTTTTAATTAGACAAATGTATTGGAGTTCCCAGTCAAAGTATCATTTTTTTCAGATTCATAAATGTTCCTTTTAAATATTCCATTTGATATTGCCATCTAACAGTGTCCCAGAGCTGCATTTTAAAGCATAAAACATAACCAGCTAAGATATTGAGTGCAAAAGAATTTTCTATTCCTTTATTCCTGGAATGTTAAATGACAAAACATCTTACCCTTTGATTCCAGTGATGAGAAAGACTAGATTTCCATTGATTTTGGTGCAGTTGACAAACTTGTCAATATTATTGGAGTCCACTGTTTGGTCCGTCTGAAGGCTGGCTGTACCAATGCCATCGCATGCTGGAACACACAAGGGGGAATTTGGATACTATAAATGAGAGTAGTCTTCAGAAATATATGAGTGTAGGACATTATTGTTATCATCGTTACACTGCAACTGGATGCACAGGGCCTCTTTCTCATTGCAAAACACAATAAACATATAAAACATCATGGTGATGTGGAACGAGAATACTAATAGGATCTTAATTATGTTCAATATGCAGCCAGCATGCTAGTAATCATGAGCTAATAAGCAGATGTTAATTCTAGAGGAAAACTTGTTGCTGCTGTTTCATCAAAAGCATGTAAAACGTTCCACTGGTACAGTCCCAATTTGAATCGTTACTGCAGGTGACACATACATGCTGTTGGCCCAACTCATCTCTGCTGCTTACCTGCTGCTTTGAAGTAAAAACCCTATTCATCAAAAACTGAACTACACAAAGCTGATTTACAAAATAGTTCACCAGCAGACTTTCTTATGATGAGGGAGAAAAGCTGTTTAAGAGTGGCCCTTCTGGTTGGTACTACCACCAACTCACAAAGTGAAATAAGATTGTTCAAAGTGTGAATCTGAAGGGCCACTGTCAACAGCTTTTCTCACTAATATTAGGAATTGAATCTTTGATACAAAGAAATTGTTTACTGTCATCAACACAACTCATGGCGAGCAGTTTTCTAGTCCTAGTCTAAACAAGGTACACAGTGGAGGTGGGCAAAGCTTGGCGTCATGTCTCAGGGGGATTTTGGATTATCTAGCTGGGTTACATTGTTGGGAGTCAGGAAGTGGATTCTGTGTTGTAGCAGCCAGGGGCTCAGAATGAAGTAAGCTATGTTGTGTAGCTGTGTAAGTACTTTGCACTTTATCATTGCAGTCCGGTATGTCTGAAGTGCCACTGAACCCAAGGGTCTATGTATTAAAAGCAAGAACAGTGCAAAAGGCCATTGACTGTCAATTTGAGTTTGCATGCCTCAAAAAATAAATGAAGACACTCCAAAAACACAGTTCTGTAGTATTTCACTGGATTGTGATGGTCTAATAATATCTATACCTCAAACAAGGTGAGGATATGCAGAACACATGATTTAAAGTATGTAGTTTTCTCATAAGTTTCTTATTTCACAATGAAAAATTTACCTTTTGGACAGATGTCAGTACATGGGATACACATCTTAATGCGATTATTTTCCACTTCCATCTTGTTGCTGGGGCATGCTCTCACACAGGAGCTATGGTCCACTACAAAGTTATCTGGGAAAGAAAAAAGAAAATATCAATTTAAAGAACATGAGCTCATGTATTTTTCACACTGGGAGATACAATTCAAAGAGTGGCATTTGATGAAGGCACTGCATGAACAATGCTGGCAGTCTCATTGATCCATTTGGCTTAAAAATGTGCTCTCCTGAGTTACCAAAGAAATACATTTTGGAAGAGTTTTTAAGCTTTAGAAGTGGTATACTATTATGGAGTGCCAGGAAACACTGATGCACCAATATAAGGCAATAGAAAATCATCATCATCATCATTATCATTGTGCTGCTTCCTTCAACTGCAAGCCCACTAAAACTCTATGTGATGCTTCATTGTGTTTTGTATCACCACTGATAATAAGCTCTGTAGCAAATGAAAAATTATTAAACTTACATGCTGTTTTTTTTAATAATATTCTTAACAAACAAACCAACTTTTGCATAGTTTAGAGCTTAAATGTAATTTGTGAAAAGCCAGGGGGAAACTATGATGAAAACAGAACATGACAGTTTAAATTAGAAGATACAATAATTTCAATGTACAACCCTTTAACTGTAACCCTCTTGTTTTTTAGTTTCTTCATAATCAAGTGTCCTGATCAAATTGGTCCATGGCTGTGGTAGTAATAAATAACTCATTATGACAATACAATCAGAAGTACTTGCCTTGGGGTCCATTTTTGTTGGCATTGTTAGCAGTTAGTTAGCAATGTTCATTTAAACACACAACAGTAGTTTATGTTTCAAAAGCGGGCGAGATCAGATGAATTTTACTATGTCCCATTAAACATGAAAAATCCCATATGCATATACGCACAACAAACCTTTCTTCAGACATTAACTTGTAATCAGTATGCTAAATCCTGTTCACTCTCGAGGTTTGGGAATCAGGAATTACTTAATGCTAATTCACTTTTTGGGCTCATTCCTGTGCCACTCTATTGTGTGTTCATCAACAAGAAATTGGTATATTATCATCCAAATATCTACAGAAATTTGGAACATTGGTTTGTATCTAATTTCAGCCTCGGGCCAATAGTTGGCATCAGACATTTAGGCATTTACATTTACTGCTATTGTCTGTTACCAGGGCATTTATTTAGTTCATAAATGTTGCAGGGTCTAAGTTTTAAATAGTCCGTCTGGGCAGAACTAATGTACTCACTGACTAATGTTTCCCACACGGATATACAGTAGATTGTTACTCTGTAGTCCAGAATAAAAACTGTCTGTCTCAGGTACCATCACACATTCACACATTCACACACTGCTGATTGGCTGTTGACGAACAGCCACACACAACATCACCTGAAAAGATCAACTTTTTTAACTTTAGCAATGCGCGACAAGCAAAGTGGTTGCCTTGAAAGCAGAAGTCGCATCGCTGGAGGGTTAACCCAACCCCTATCGCGACTGTACATTGACTTTGCATGGAGAGTGATCGTTCAAGCCGGTTTGGTGTGTAGGCACCATAAGTCTTGAAGTAGATCTCTCTCAAAGTGCAACATCCTCATCCTGTCCTGCTGGTGGGTCTTTTCACTTATGTTTGCAGCAGCAAGGTGCATCCATAACATTTAGATTTAAGTGTTGTGAAAGACTGGTAGTAAACTAGGTTATAGTCGCAGAGGAAAGGAGTGATATCGAGTCTGACACTCCTGCAAAGGGATGTGATGCGAATGCAGACTGATCCCTCTGCTTCTGTATCACCTGTGAAAGCTTTGTTACCTCGAGTTAAGGACAGGGGCCGTTTCAAGGTAGACGGCTCATCAAGATGAATGAGTGTCAGGATGAGACCTTGATGAACAGTGCAACCGTAACATGTCAAACAAAATGTGCTACCTCTTGTTCATCACTTCATGGTTGAATTTTTGTCTCACATTGAGGTGACAAAACAGATAAACAGATAACCTCTCTCAGGCTGACTATGCAAGCAGTTACTTTTACTACATCTTCTGTCTTTGTGCGACTGGGGGTTTATCTCATGGAATACAGTGATGGGTACAGTTCAGTCCATTTATTTTAATCTGTGTCATGCAATGAAAGGAGATAAAATGATGAAAATGTGTTACAAAATGAGGCATATCATCTGATTTTACTGTGCATGTTCTTTGTGGAATTATAAATTACAAAACTGGAGACTTTTAGCCTTAGATGTTAAGATTTGCCATAGACAAGAGTGTTTATGGCATCAGCAAATGCAAACCCAAACGCACAAGCAAAGAGGACAACTTCTTTCCTAACAAAGATGCTGTGCATACCTCCACATCCTAACCATGTTTACCTTGACATTCACCAAAAATTAAAAGCTAACAGCTTTCCTCAACATAACATGGGCTGCAAAATGATGGTGATATTCAACCTTGGAAAACTTCCTTGGGAATTAACAGCAGCACCTGGGAATAAAACTGAATTTTACAAAGCTAAACACCCCACAACAAAGATTTTTAATATAGTTTGGGAATAATCTTACCAAAAACAATCAGATTTAATGAAAGTATACTTTATAATATCAACACAGATTATTCTAAAGCCCTGGACCATTAAAGACACATTTTTGAACCCAAGTTGATTGCTAAATGAAAAAAATTAAAACTTCTGTTTACGAATAAATCTGTTGAAATGTATTTTTTTTTAGTTGTATTAGCATGGATGTCAGGTTCAGGTTACTTAATTTGTACCCGTAGGTAGATTTGGCTGCAGGGAGAGTCTGTTTTTCCAGCACAATACATAAACAAACACACAGAGTGCAGATGCAGAATACACATATAAACAGATACAAGTAAAGGTAAAGAACAAAGGTGCTAAGGTGCTAAAGTTGGGCAAAGTTTCACTTGAAGATAATAAAAACAAGTCAATCCTTAAAAACTACAGGACCACAACATCGCATAAATAAAAAATAGTAAAAAGGGAATCACTAAAGGAGTAACAGGAGCTTCCTTGACAAAACAAAATGTTTATTTTTGGATCTGGACATGATACAGTTTGTGTATATTAATCCAAATTTTCAGATCATTCCCAAACATTTCTATGAATTATCACTGAAGTATCAAATTTGTAATATTTTCAGAATTCCCAAGCTTAAGTTCTCATTATTATTTTTTTTTAATATACCCGTAATTATCTGCCCCTTTGCAACACTAGCCAGCTTATATAATATAACTAGTCTGTTTCTTTCAGGACCACTATTAGCCTTTTAAATCTCAATTTCACCCGTATGAAAAGATGTTTTCATTTTACACAATTTTTACACAAGTGTAGAAAATAGAGGTAGGTTTTAGTTTGTTTGTGTCAGAGTAATAAAAACTTACGTGGACACTTCTTGACACAGAATGCTCCATATGTGTACTTGGCTCTGGGGTTGTGCTCCAGCTGGAAGGTGGTGGGGTTGTAGACAAACGGCTGGGGGCACTGAGTCACACATGCCCCACTGTCATTGAAGTTGGTACAGGCCTGCAGACACATGCAAGGCACAAAGTGTCAAGCCTAGTCAAAGAAGTGATTTTATATTTAACCCAACACTATCTCCACTGAGTCAGAATGTCATTCAAGTATCCTGGCAAATACACAGGTTTTCAATTCATGGTGCAGGTGACTGAAAAAAAAAATGTCAACAGGTTCATCAGTGGATGTCTGTGAAGAGACACAGACAACTTTGCATATTCTACAGACACGTACATTCAAAATAACTTCTATGAATTATTAGTGTATGAGACTTATGAGACTTACGGAGTGTAAGGCAGAGATCAAACATTAAAAAAGGAGACAGTCAGGACAAGAATGTCAAAATGAGTCATAACAGTTTCTGTTAAGTGTGTCAAACCTGCTTTTGTAAGATAAACCCACTCAATCTTGTCTGGTTTAAAAGATTATTAATGGTAATGCTCTTAAAATTAGGTCTTCAGAAAAGAGAATAAATGCATTTAATTAAAAAATATCTAGACTTCTCTCTCCCTTTATGGGGAGTCTTTAAAATAAATTGCTGATTTATCCATTCTGAAGAATCATAAAAGATGAAGTGTGAAGAGTCACAGAGGAGAAATAATGAGCAAGAACTTGGTTGTTCCACATCAGACAGCGAGGTCTACATGTGAGAGAATCTGAATTACATGAAACAAACTAAACATGATGAGGGATAAAAAATAAACTGATAGAGCAAATTTAAGATCACCAATAAAGGGATAGGGATGCTTGTTTAATGACAGTCATTCGGAATGAAACAGAGAAATGTCATATGTTAATATTTGCCAATAGAAGTGGCATTTCATCTAACTCTTTGCATAAAACTAAAGAAAAAGGTCCCCTTCTTGGAAAAACAAGAAATATTAAGTATGGTAAACTCAGAAGTGTTGTTTTTGTGCACTTTATACCTGTCTAATATTAGACTTAAGCTTAAGCAACACATTAACCCTCGAGGGACCAACCAACCAACCAACCAAGATAGAATAGAATAGATTATAGAATAGAATATTCTTTTATTGATCCCCCTTGGGGGAAATTTTTTTTTGGGATAGTTCCAATGCCCACCTTTTATATTTTGAGGCTGCTTGTCCACTTGTGTACCTATTCAAACATTGAACTTTGTTTCAATACACAGTTACTGAAACAGTTAATGTTTAAAGATTATGCAAGAGTTTTGTGAAAAACTTTTAGGGCCCCTTTTCTGTATGTTTTTATTTGTGTCTCTGTGCACTTGTGCCTGTCTATGAATGAACTTTAGTCTTGACTACCACATGACTGATAGGGGCATATTTCATGTTCTTTCTGGTGTACATACATGTGTGTTCATCTAGCTATTAAGTGGGTTAAAGTGTCATGTCGCATCCAACAGCAAGAACCATTCAACCCAAAGGGAATTTTTAGGTACTGTATTTGTGTGTTCACCTCTGGTAACAGGTAAGAAAATGCTCTTAAAGTTTATTATATAAATTAATGTCAGCGTTGATTATGTGTGTAGTTTTGCGATAGTTTTGGCTGGCAACTGCAAGTGGCTTCATGTAACTACAGACACTAGGCTAAAAAACTGAAAGGTGTGTGTTAACAAAGTCCACTTATCTTTCAAAGAGGGGACTTTGTTTTATGCCACATACACCTATGTAGCCACGTGTGTCTGTTCGAGGTGGGCCAAAATATCAGTGGTAGAATCATGTTTCCGTGAATCTAAACAATTTTTGAATTTTGTCTCTCTATTTCAAGACACGGTAAATGTGGTGCTCTTGTTTGCACAGGCTTCTGCAGAACACAACAGTAACCAAGGTGGATGCTGGCTAATCATGCTGCTAAATTTAGTCTGTTAGCTTGTTGTGTCATGTGTGAGCTAGTTAGCTCGCTGCCGAGTCTGTTAGCTCACTGCATTCCCAGTTTATAGCTTGCTTCTTAGCTCATTAGCCCTTTAGCTTGCTGTCCTGCCCATCTGCTGTTACTGTGCCCTCCTTTAGCCCATTAACTTGCTCCCCTGTTAGCTCATTAGCTTGCTGAGTCACAATATGTCTGTATGGACAATTGAAGATAAATTCAGCTTGTACTGCCTTCATTAAAAGTAAGTGCATTTTGGGTTCTACAATGTCATGAAAATCCAAAGCTTCACATGATATACCACGTGTTAGCGCCCATCCGACTTGCCATCATCCAAGTTCAAAGGAGCAAATAGCGGTTTGTATCCTTACTGACTGCTGACTGTTGTACTCATTTTCACCAACTCTTCGTAAAGGACTAAATCCACTGGCTGTTTCATTTCTAAAGACAAACACTCCTACAGTGTTGGAGACAATGAAGGCTGCAGGTCAGGTAAGGTAAATTAATAGAGCCTTTCAGCAAAAAAAAGCAAGTAAAGAGTTTTATACAGTACATCAGAACACAACGTCACTGGTGAATATGCAGAAGCATTAAACCTACTTTAGAATAATAAATCCACCACCATTTTTCTGGGGAGGAGATCACATGACCCAGAACAAGACATGGCTGTTTAGACAAACTGCTCAAGACTGAACCATGATTAAAACTCTCCTGTTGAAGTATTACTAATATAGACAGTATTTTAAATATAATGGATAGGAGGAGAAGACCAAGAAGACACAAAACAAAACCAGAACCTGACAAAACTACATGGACTGACAGGGGTGGATGAGAGGGATATCTGCAACAAGAGAGAGAAAGTCAGCAACAAAGCAACAAAAAATACTGTGAATGGGTCTAAAGGAGTGTAACAGATATTCAAGACTTTAACAAGCACTTAAGGGCAGATTTCATTAATTTCACAGAAGAACTGAAAGACAGGAGTGAGAGGCGAACTCAAGGAGTTTAGAAAAACATTCACTCAAAGCTAATACAAACAAAGAAAGAGCTAGCAACCCAAATGGCAAGAATCAAAACAACAGAGCAGAGCATTGGAAAGGTAGAAGGTTGGAACATGACTGTAAAGGTGGACCGTCCGCAAACACTCAAACACCAAAAGATACTTCAAGATAAACTGACTGACCAAGAAGGGAGAAACAGGAGAATTAACATAGGCCTGATAGATGGAGGTAGAACTAAAACTCCGCAATTCAATAAACCACACCTAAGAACCCAACTTACCCTCCAAGCAGACACTGACTTACAGCTCCAACAGGGACACAGAGCTCTTATACTGAACTGGATCTCGAGATCCATCATTGTGAGGTTATTTATTGGTTTATGAAAACAGAAAGAGCAACCTGGAAACAATGTCCTGCCTGATGTCAATAAGTCCACTGTATTTAACACAGAAACTCTGAACGTTTGTTTTCTTGTGTAGGGTTTATTTGCTTGCTGGGGTTGATGCAAAGCTGAAGCTTCTCACACTGAAAATGGACCAGTTGCATAGCCAGTACGAAGGTACACTGCTGGCCCACTCTGCAAGATGCAGCAATGTTGAAACAGGCTGACCAAAGAGACTGGGGATGATCTGTTGTGGGAATGGCACAATGGACCCCAATCGGGCTATGTGGAAATTGAGAGTTGCCTAAATTGAAAACTAACCCTGAATCGATTCTTCACCTTTAAAATCTAACTCAAATTGAATCATGAGGTAGGGAAAGATTCCCATCTAGAGCCTTTGTGTCCACTTGCTTACCAATCTCACAATGGATTTAAGTTTCATGTTTCACTCAGTAACGGAGGAAAACCCTGCAAAAACTGATGTTTCTTTAGGTCTTGTGAGTGTCAAACTGCATATCTATAAAAAAGTGAACTGTGTTGTTATATCACATTTTCCAAAAGGGAACTAACCATTGAAGAGAAGACATCTTTGAAGTCTCTTATTGTTTATCTGAGTCTGTCTATGTATGCGTGTGTTTGAGTGCAAGTTGTCATTACTAGCGTTTAACATACGCCAATTCTTACTGATCTAACTGGATATTGCAGTTTTTGCAATCACCTTCAGGAAACCACCAAACAAGATCTTTTTGAGGGTTACACTTGTGTTTCTGTGTGTGTGTGTGTTTTGTGTTAACTTACAAAGCAGTCAGTGTCCTTTGGTCCATAGCATCCACCGGCACACTCGCGATGGCAGCAGTCACTCACATAGGGACCAAAGCAACGTCCATCACACTGCTCTGCACAAACTGTCTTTGTTACTGTGGTGTGACAGATGCAGAAAAAAGAGAAAGACAGAGAAAGAACACATCAAGCAAGCCATAGTGCACTCCAATCACTGTGAAAAAAGAAACGCTGAATGGGGAATGGCATAAAAAAGGTAATTTGCTCATAAAGGATTGTGTTTGATCAGTGGTGAGTGTGATTACATTTGTCACCCTCTGCTCTGGCATTATGTAGAATGAGCCAAGTGTAGGTAAAGCTCACTGAATGGAAATGGAGTAAAATGCATTTGGACAAGGAGGCTTCAACCTGAAATTTCCATGTTTTTCCTTTGCTCAAATGTGCAACCAAATCCAAAGCATGTCCCCTACCCACTAGCTATCTCCATTCTATGTCTGTCTCCATGAATGCTTCACTCCAGGTCTTTCAGTCTGGATCTGACAGAGACATAGTGATTCCTAAATGACTCAGTATACTGCTTCCTCGTAGTGAGAGCTCCAGCCTTTTCTTGTCTGCCTGTCGTAGTCATATGGGATGCCGTATGCTAGCGTGCCTCGCCTCTTGACAGCCATATGTAAATGTGTGCAGGACTCTGGAATTTTAGATAAAGACAGCTGGTAAAAGAAACAACTAAAGTGTCTGCTCTGGGATTTCGAGCAAGAGCAGAAACACCATACCAAATTAAATGCTTCTGCAGGGAGACAAAGAAGCGAAACTAACACTGGTAAAGAATGTGTGAAGATGCTGCTGGGGTTGTCAGTAAGTATGCAATGAAAGAACATGTCCTAAGACTTATTTGAAAACTGGGTCTGACTTGACTGGTGCTGCTACTTTTGTGTTAATTTGTTCATCTGTTTGTACTTTATTGATTCCTCGAGGCGGTTTGCTGTTGTTTATTTCAGTTGATATTGCACAATTCTATCCACAGGGATCATTGTTGCCATACTTGTTAACATTATACTTGCATCACAACCTTAAATCCCCTCCTTCCTCGAATACAAGGATCAAGGATTTTTATAGTTGCAAACAAATTTCCAAGGTCTTTATAAAATCTTGAGTATTGCAGGAGTCAGGGCATGCTGTTAATGTTAAGTGATCTTCCAACTTGATTATTTCAGTTTTGAAGAAAATATTTTTTCTCCTGTATTGGCATACCAGTAAAATCAGACATGCTTAAGGTTTTTTTTTCTTGACCTACGCAAATTGTGTTGGTAAATAATGTGACCATAGTCAAAACCAATAGCAGTACATTTGTAAATAGCCTTTTGAGACAAATAATGTAATTTCTGAGGGGTTACAACCCCCATGCAAATTTTGTTGGGTAAAAATGTGATCATAGTCAAAACCAATAGCAGTAGACCCACAAGATCCTTTCAAGAAAATCATAATAGTTCAAGAAAGTGTGCACCTTTGACGTGTCTTCCTCTTACAAAAAAGTAAAAAAAAGGAAACTAACAAGTTTAAGCTAAATGCATTTTGCTATTATCAGTCAGAAATATCAATGGAGTACTTCCTCTAAGTATTTCCCTCTCATGCATACTTGCGTATATATAAATTGATGGGTCTTTACTTTGCACTGTAATCTTAAACAGCAGTCTGTAGTCCTTGTTATGCTGATGTATTATCATTGTTAGCCCATTGAACAGTGCTTGTGTTTCTAAATGTTTAGGTTCAAGATCCTGCTATTTACTTGCTAGATACCTTGCACCTACAAGAATATACATTTATGACATTTTCACCAGGTCACCCTCAGGGAAGCAAATTCAATCTTAATGAGTTTTTATCTGCTTAAATAAGGTTCAATGAAATCAATAACCAAAATATACCGTTAAGTGTGTTATATGTACAGTAACCACAGCACCATCAAGGACAGTGGTCAGCTCTTTGTTAAGCTTTCTATGGCACATCTAGGGGGAATTTTGAATGTTGTGGAAATTTCACTCCACAAATTTACTTATCCATGCTATTGTAGCTAAAATAGGTAACAGGCAGGGGTAATGCATGCCCCTGTTATTGTTGTTTCTGATGATCGAACTCTCATCTTTCTTCTGCCTCTACACTGATCCTACTGGTGACGTGTTGATTGCAGCTGACATTTGCATTAATTCCTGATGACGTGCACAACCAATGTGCTAAATTGCAAGGGACATTTGGCGGCCATGATGTCTACATGTTTGCATAGTTAACAGCAAGTATATCTCCACCTTGAGAGTTACTAATACACACAGACTTTAGGTCTGAGAAGGTGGTCATTTGACTGTCTTTTTAGAATCTTGCTTAAGTCCACCAATGCATAGTAAGCATAAAGGACTTCCAGAAATAACAACAGTCAAACCCAACCTGGGCCCCATTGGTTCATTGCTGCAAGTTCTGAGATAAAGTACACGGGGCACACAAATTTTTCTCAAACAAATCTGTTTTACATCAAGTTAAACAGAACAAACTCATCTAGAAGCTCATGGAAACAATTTTAATTTGACACAATTTAGACACTAAAAAAAGGAAAACAGGGTTGAGAATGGGCCACCAAAAGGTTTTGGCTCCTAGCAACATTTTGTTTCATACTACAGACAATAAATAGATACATAAAAATAATAAGATGATGAAATAAAGCTATCTAGAATTAATGGTCATTTATTGTGATGTCTTAATCAAGTTCATGTCTCTCTTTGTCTTTGGGTATTTGAAAATGTCACATTTGGCCAAATTTAAACAAAGTGTGCCTGATAACTCTTAACATAGATATAGCTCTGTTTCAATCTGTTAGCATTTTGGAAAATAATTGTTACAGTTAGATTTGTTCTGCTTTTTTTTTTCTTATTACTATTTATCTTTTATTATTTTGGATATGAAATATCTTATGTACGATGTGTATGAACCCAATTTACTCTCATCCAGTCACATCTATACCTTAAATTACAAAATAAACAAATCTCACAATCGCCCCCTTTCTTATCATACCTTCATTTTTCACAAAGACCCTGAAGTAGCAGATGTTCATTTTTGATTACTGAAATGCAATTTTGGAGGCAGAGACCACAGTTAGGGGTCAAGGTGTTAAGCTTCTTATCTGAGATGATTTATCAGAATCAACAGTTGAAAACAGGAAGGTAGAGTTTGTTGATGTTCATTTCCTAAACCTCTTTTACAAAAGAAAAAAAAATGGGACAGTACTCCCAGATATTGCGACTGAACTGCCATAAGAAGTGAATAAAACACCATAAACCTCTACTGGCTCCTTGATGTGCATGTTCTTGTGTTTATGAGTGCACTCACACTCTGTTTTGATGTGTCCTGTTTCCCTATGGGCATTGCAGTGCAGAGATACTATCAAAGTGATGGATATGAACCACAGACAACCTCCCGAACACACACATGCAAACGCATTCACATATTTCACGCGACGCCTAACGTATCATCAGCAGCATTCCATTAACGCTGCCTGGTCTAAAATGAAACGGCCTACCTTACCCAAAAGACACTTTGTCAAACAAATGACCTTGCCAACAGAGTGACGCAACGTTGTTGATCAATTTGGCTTTAAACTTCTGCTTTAAAGAAAAAAGGCTGGTACCAGCACATACAAAGGGAATCCATCTCATAAAATATGCCTGGAAGCTTCCATTTCAACAACCTGCGGACAGCGGCATCAGTCACAGGAACCACTGCCTCCTAGTTCCTATTTACATCAGCAGGAATCTGTTTTTTTAATATTTGGTCTCTGTAGGAAAGTGGTACATAAAGGAGGAAAATGTTTGTAATGCATTTTTTTTTGTTTTGTTTTACATGGTGAAATTAGTCTCAAAATCTATAAAATTTTGTTGAGATGGGGAGGGGCCATGCTTGGTCCACATACCTCATTTGTTCATATAACTGTCCCTTGTTTTATAGTCTAAATATAACTTTTAGATTCTGAATTACCTTTCGATCCAATATAGCTTTAAACTATGGCAAAAGACAATCTCTGTTGGTCGAGGTCAGAAGTCAACCTTTCAGAAGTCTAAAATGGAGAAAGGCTCGCTTTAGCAAGAACTTTGTGCTTTCTGCCAGAGCAGCCTGTAATATTAAATGCTGTTCCCCTTTGAGCTTTAGTTTATGTGAACAGTGTGTCCATGTGCAGATGTGACATATTTTCTTTGTCATGTGATGTGTTGTGAATATTTTTCTTCTTGGTAGAGACTGTGCAAACAAATGTCCCTTTGTATCAATTACTTCCAGAAGCATTTATGCAGCAGGGCATTAGCTATCAAGGGCACCATGTGTTTGGCAACTGTTAAATAATCAGAAACCAAATAATCAGTTTGTGTTGATAAGGGAATAGAGAAAGACTTAATTTGATAAGCAGACTTGGTAATGGCATTGGCATCAATAAAATCTTATCAATTCCTGTCAGTCCTCAAGATATGTTTCTGTAAAACATAAAAACAGCCCTGTTTCGTAAGCTTACTCTTGATCACTGTGCCTGGAACTTACCCTTCATTAGAGGTGTCAGATGTTAAAACAGCAGTGCAGGGATTGTCATTGTCTGTGCTGGTGTTCATGCTTACTTTATAAGGTCATAAATATGTATCTGTTCCAGTGTGTTTCATAACTGTCTAAAACATTCTCATGAACTGTTCTTCAAGTGTCCTCATAAGCCCACAGTCTGCACTTGAGAGACTTTTCCATCTACCACTAAAGTACTTAGAATCAACTCATCCAGAGGCAGTCTTCTGATAAATCAGTGACTTTACATGACAAGAACTTTGTTAAGCTGCACCTCATTTCCTGACTGTATTCACCTCCTTCCTGAGACACTGGCACCAAAAGTGGCTGTTTACTTATGACAGTGACAGTTGAATAATTATTCATGAAAAATGTCACAAAAAGATCTTTGAAGGTTTTTTTTGCATGTCATACTGATCCATTCCACATATTTCAGCAGAATAGAATTAAAGGTTGTGATAGAATAAGGCAGATGAAGGATAAAGCATGGCATCTGCATATGGACAAAGACAGCAAGATAGCTAGATAGCGATAGCAGCTAAAAGCAGGCAAGAAGACAGGGCCAGGGCTTGTTGGGGGTTGGTCTGTGACATGCTGCTAACAGGTCCTGGTCAAACAGTTCATCCCTCATTATCTTAATGAGATCGCAACTGCAGAACAAATACGATGAGACATGCCAGGGTTGGAAGGCAAAGATGAAGTGGTCTGCGTACAGAGTGATGGAATGATGAGGAAATAGACTAGTGATGCATCAAAGTGGTACAGAGAAGAAAAAAAACAACAGAGGGGATATAATAGAAGCAGGATGAAAAGAACGTTGTTGTGTTATCTTTACCACGGATATATGTGTTGTACTTGTGGTTGCACAGTTCCACCAAAAGCCAAATGTGTTGTCAACCAACAAACTTGCGTTCGTGTGTGTGTTTGTTGGAATTATGGGGGGTGTGTTCAACACAGATGGAGGGATGATGAAAATGGATGGACAGACATCTGCAGACACAGAGCGACAGCAGGTTGGTAAATTGAAGGCAGAGGGATGATGACTTTGCTGTCTTTCATATTCCCTGCTTAAAGGAAGAACGAATCTTTTGGGCACATTGTTCTTTTTACCTATCAAAGTCTGCAGATGCTGACTTTAATTCTCTCTGCGTTCTTGATTTGACCTTTTAGTGAGAATGTGGAAATTATCCCCATCAGTTGGCACAGTTCACCTGAATCAAGTAAAGATACAAATATACAAAGGTGGAATTTCCTAACCTTGCAGTGCAGCTGGATCTGATAATCTCGCTCCACGTCAGAAAAGTTTTGATAAAAATGTTTGTTCTACACAGTGGCTGTAGTGCTTGCTTACTACATTATCCGATTGGCCTGTAATACATAAGATTAATGAAATGATTGTCCAATCACCTGCTGGTTCTGTCCATTCCTAAAAAATTCCTATGTGCTTTTATCCACAGTGGAAATGGAAATCAGAGTCCATCTGGTGTGTAAATGGTAAATGGACTTGAGCTTATGTAGTGCTTTTCTAGTCTTTGACTACACAAAGCTGCATTACACCGCAGGTAACACCTACCCATTCACACCCATTCACTCTCACATTCACTTACTGATCGTTCAGAGTTTCTATGTTTCCATGTTAGTTATCCATTTACTCCCTTTCATGCCCATTTACATGCCACTCATGGAGCAACCTGGGGTTAAGTGTCTTGCTCAAGGACACATCCCCATGTGTCGCCCGGAGCTGGGCTTGAACCTGCAACCTCCCGATCACTGACACAACACAAAAGAAGTGATACTTTGATACAATGTAAAAAAGTGAGTGTGCAGCTTGTATAGCAGTGTAAATTTTCTGTCCTCTCAAAATAACTCAAGACACAGCAATTGGTGTCTAAACTGTTGGCAACACAACTGAGCAAAACCCTAAGTGAAAGTCCAAATTGGCCCCAAAGAGAAAAACTAGAGAGGAATTCCCTTTACCAAAAGATAGCTCAATTTTAAGAAAAAGTTATTTTAAAAAAATGGCGAATGAAGGCAAAAAGAATAAAAAGATAAGTCAACAACAGCTGCCAAAAAAACACTGGTGTATGCTTTTACAGGTAAATTAAAGGTAGAGGGGGAGAACCAAAAAGGTAGAGTGAGGCCGCACGAAGGGCTCAGCCTGGAAGATACAGAGAGCTTGAGAGTTTAGAGAAGATGAGTGAAGAGGATAACATGCAGCTCACCCCCCTCCCCTGCTGATGGACTCAGTAGTGCATCATTCTCACACTCTCCCCCAGCTGCCAATAGTTGCTATAGAGGGTGGGAGGTCCCAGCAGGAGAGTTGAGGATGGTTGTGTTCAGGGTCTCCTCATGCTTTCAGATGGTGACTATGTGTGTTTGTGTTAGAAGTGACGGCATAACTACCTCTGCTCTGGGCTTGAAAAAAATACAGTTGACATATTTACTGTGCAATACCTGCCTTACAACTTACTGTCATGCTTGATAAATTAAAATGCAGATTTGGTAAAAATATGCATTTATTCCACAATATGTGAGACACACTGTTTTATTCCTGTTCACTCAGTGCATTTTGAAAAAAAAAAAAAAAAAAGACAGTAAAGCTGACTTTAGAGTACACCACTTATAATTTGGATTCTCAGATGCTAAACTCTTCCACTGAAGATCTTAAATAATTGTTTTTTTCACCGTGTCATTAATCTACATAGAATATAGCAAAGCATTTATAAGTAAAATGTCCTCTCTAAATCTGACTTTGTAATGTTTCGATCTGAATCCAAGAGAGAGAAAAACAACATATTCATCACCAGTAAATTACACTAAGTAATCTAAGGATAAATGATCACTACCTCAGAATGGTAAAGCACATTTATTCCACTGAAGCCACCTGTTAAAAGTTAGGGCACCAGTCACACTGATTATTTTTGGGACTCCACACATTTAGTTTGTACGGTTTCTCCACTGATAATACATAAAATATTTTTGAATAATTTGGATTTTGAACATACCACACACACACACACACACACACACACACACACACACACACACACACACATAATAAAAAAAAATCATGAAAAATCATGATTTTTATGGAGAAGTGATCATTGATTTGACAAATAAAAGACAATAACTGTTAATTAAATACTGTGACACTAAACCATGTGTAAACCGTAATATTCCTCTAAATTTGCAGGGAGTTGCACCAAAGTTTCTTTCGTAGCAATAGTTAGTGCTGTACTTACAGCTTTGACATTGGTCCTCTTTGGGTCCCCAGCAGCGTCCATTGCAGGAACGATGGCACTTTTGACCTGCACAAAAGTTCAAGGAAAGAGATGATTGGCATTTCTTATCGTGCATTAATCACAAAATATGATCTGCATCAGCCTTAAATAAAACCCATGTCAGCTGAACCTTAGAGCGTGAAAGAGATGGTTTGCTGAGTCTGCTGTGTGCTTTCAAGCGTTTTACTGGAACCAAAATGGAACCAAGTCTTTACCAAGGAAGAAACGACCCTCTGGTTTACCTCTGAATGTGTGTGACCTACAGCATGGTCAAATGTTTTGGTTTAAAGGAGTAACTAGACACTTAGACCCCTTTTCAGCTGAAAATCTTTGCATTTTAAAATTAAATCATAATTGTGATCAGTTAGGCCACACATACATGTGGGTTCCATTATGAGAATGCAGCGACGCAGACACAAAACCAAAAACAGTAATGACAAATTCCCGCATAGTCTGCCTGCTGAGGACCATGTCCATGCAGGGGCTTTGCTCTGATCAATGGTGCGCATCCTTTCCCACTCTGAGCGTGTTTTAAGTGGTGCACAGCAGAGCACAGGGCTGTAAAGCTTGAAAAACAAGATCATAAATATCATGAAAGAACCACAACTTCAAAAGATCACTGTGGGGTTACATAATAACTGGAAGAGGATCATATAAACATGTCATATTTCCTGACATTATTTGCACTATTTGACTGTATTTTCACCTATTCATTCATTCCATTATTGTACTTATAAAATCTGAGAGCTTATTTTCCTATGTTGGGTTGATCTGCTTGGCAGGAATTGACACAATCAACTCGATATATATATACGACTCAACCTTGTATGAACCTCTGTGGTCTGGCTAAATAAGACTTTGGGCTTGGTGGGAAAAATAGATTTAAGTAAGCGCAGAGTTCTTGCTGTTGGTGAACTCCTGAGGTGGGCTGGGTCAATAAAAGCCCAGTGTTTGAGTACATGTCTTTTTGTTTGTTTTTTAAGTAAAAATCCACATGACCTCTTGCAGCCCATATGCATTACCTCTGGGGCCCACCAGAGGGCCCTGGCCTACACTTGGGAACTACTGCCCTCTGGTGGCACGAACAAAGTTGACAAACCTGTATATACTAAAACAATTAGAACACACTCGATTTTAGAGAAGAACATAATTAAAATTTTATATTTAATTTCAATATCAATGCATAATATAATTTGTATAAGCTAACTCGGCTAAGCTCAACTCTTTGAAGTCCCATTCACCCTGCCATCTCAACAGTAACATTTACACCCTGTGGCCCTTCATCTTCACTCAGAGGGTTGTGGGGACATAATAAGAGTTCACCCCCTATTTGCTCTGTTTCCAGAGGTAGTATCAGAGATGTAATATGCATGCAAACCAAGGGACTGGAGTGCTGTGAGTGTGTGTCTCTGCCCTGTGTGTATGGGAAGCTTATGCCTTGCCCAGTCTCCCAACTTGCATCAAAAGTAATTTCTTAGTAAATTGGCATCCTTGGAATTTTACATCCTTGTGAAACTAATGTGAATGTGTTCCACACAGTTATGATGATGAAGCTTTGTTGTGGTGCTAGTGTAGCGCCTGCCTACCATATTATCTGATTTGCCCCTAATAAAGGTCATTGTTGGAACAATTGCCCAATCACTTAAGCTTTTGTAAGGTTCTGCCCATTACCACTCTGACTATTTCTATGGGTTCTTTCCTAGATGGACAAGCAAGATATATTAAATGATCCATAGATGCACTTCACAAAACCAAAAGGTTAATCACAGGAAATAAACTCCATTATGAGTGTATGAAAATGCAGCACCAGTTTTACAGTAGAACGGGGATATCATTGGATTCTGAGCTGGTACACAGAAACTGTGTTGTTGTTCAAATTAATGATCATGTTAATCATTTTATCAGCCACTAATTCAAGTAAGACTTGTTGTAAGAAACCCCTACCCTTGTAATTATGAACTGGTTGCTGCTGATTGTAAAACACTTCAGCTAAATTGTTACCATGTGTTTTTCCAGAAAGTGTAATTATTATGCCACTGTGGTAATGAAACTTTCATTGGAACAACAACACATAATCTCTCCTGACTGTTACATGCTGTTCCAGTCATGAAAAAGCCTAAATGACCATCCAACTGCACATATCTGTGCAGAAATTAGACAATACCTCATGTCACTTTATTCCAATCTGCCCATCTGCACAGTGTGAAAGCAGCTTGCATCATCAGGTTGATATGAAAGCCACAGAAAGCAGAATCATGCTCTCAGAGCTTTGGTGTTTCTGGAGGATTTTTTAGAGGACTTAATTGACTGTCAGATAATTGACTGTGTGGGAAGTGAGTCTGGATGAGTGCAGAAGTGCTGTCCTATGTCCATCAGACTCTCCAGATGAGAGCTATTAGCATGGAGACTAACTCTGCTCCCAAACATGAGCCTCTTCATCCTCTGCCCCTGCTCTCTGTTCTCTTCGGTCCCCTTTCCACTGAACATTTCATCAACTCTTTCTAAATTCAGCCCTCGCTTATTCATCATTCCTGTTTCTCTGTCCCTAGAAGTTTTTTTTCTTGCATTTTTTTTTCCTATTTTCAAGTTTGTTCCATTTGCTGGGTTTAACATGCCCTCTGTGTAGCCTAAATACAAGGGTGATGTAGCAGATAAACCCTGCTGATTTGTTTCTTTACTTGATGTTACTTCATCAGTGTAGATTCATTAGTGTCAAGCCTTGCAAAGGGACAATGTGTTTTCATATGTGGACATTTTCACCTGCCATTGATATTTTAGGTCAAGGCTCACTGTATTTGATGCATTAAAAGTTTTTATTTTAAATGGCACACATCTTATAAATAGAAAGTCAGGGGAATTGTGAGAGGCTGCAAAGATGAACATTGTTTCACAGTTATGTCTTGTTTTTATCATAAATTAGCATCCTCGTGCATCATCCAGCTAATCTAAATATTATGAGTTAAACAAAAAACACATTGCTTTAGCTGTAAAACTGCACAGATTAGCTTACAGGTGAGAATTTAAAAGTAATCAGATATTGAGTTTCACAAAATCTTTCTGTCTTAAAGCAGAAATCAAGAATAGCTTAAATTTCCTGTATTTTGCACCTTTTCTGCAGTGTTTACCTTGACACCTCCATCAAAAATTAGTACTATGCTTTAGCGCAAAAAGTCTAAGAATTTAGCACAGCTGCATACAGGCTCACAAAACCCCTCTTTTCAGAATAGCTGGTTTTAGGACTATTGCCTTCATATGCTAATGAGCCAGAGCAGAGTGGCGTACATGAGAATATAAGACAGACCTGCAGCGTAACTCGTGCAAGGCACAGCACACTGGTGCTCCAGCCATGCACTGCCTATGGTCCTGAACACGCACAAAACGTTAAAGCAGCATTTCCCCAACCATCAAAGGTTAGCACACAACATGCTAACTGCTGTGGGACAGCTGCAACTTAGCCTACCTTCCGGGCTAATGTCAACAATGGAGGGGTAATGGGGTGGGTAACTGATTATATTCAGCCAACTGTTAAACTTTTCTGCTTTAACACACACAAACCCTTGATTCATGCTGGTTACCACGCACACGGTTACAACAGTGAAGCTCTTTTCCCCCAAACACCAAATATCACAGGCTAAAACACATGTTAACCGTGGCCTAGTCACCGCAGTGGAACAGCCGTGACTTAGATTATGTGGAAATGTTAATTCTTTGAAGTTTACCATTCAGACTTATATTAACATTATGGGTTACAATAACATTAACATTGATGAACACATGAAGCTACCCCTGCTATTAGCTCTAGCTCCTGGCAATGACTAAAATAAGTACAACACAGTTTTTAAACACTCACATTTCCATCATCAGTTTTGGTGACTGACTCAAGAAAAGTCTAGCTGCCAGTCCTGGTTGAACTAAATGAAGTTGAAGAAGCAGTTGGCCATGAAGTGACTGGCACAAACATAGGCTACAGATTTTAGCCAACTGTAGCTGGCTCTTTCCCTTCAAAAACAAAATGAATCCACTGGGCCCATTGGTCCTCTGAGGCTGGTAGCCTATGCAAGATATTGTAGCTGTTTATAGCAATCGACCTGGCAGTGACAGCTTCTGAGCTTAGGCATCCTGAACACCAATCACTCACTAAGAATATAAACAATTTGGCTGCACTTCACGCAGTAACATCTCCAGTGGGGTGCAGGAGGACACTCAGGTAGACGAATAAGGTTATGCTTTGCAAATTAAAATATGATGTCACATAACAGTATATTCACAGGCTCAACAGCTCGCCAAATACCATGAGGTTACATTTTTTACAGCCTGTTAAAATACAGGTTTTGTTGTCTACTATCACATTTTGTGGGTTGGGAGGAAGGCCAAATACCCAAAAATGTGTTCAAAAACCTCAAAAAAGTGGTTTTTGCATCATATGTTCCCTTCAAATAAAAGTTTATATCATGCTCACGAGGTTCAAAATGTAGGGTTATGTATTTTTACCATAAAATACAAGCTTCAGTGTTTGTTGGAGATCCAGTATTGCACAGAGGTAAAACAATCAAACAAACAAGCAGCCAAAACAAAAACAACAACAAAAAACGCCCTTATCCTTCTTGATGTGGGAGTCAGAGGGTGAGGAAGAATATGGTACTTTTTGGCACAGTAGAGCTGTCACATTTATACTGGAATGTGCAATATCCACCTTTTTGAAACTGTTTTCTAATCCTATTGAGCAAGATACACCATACTGAGTGGTAATTACAGGGGCCCCCCTTGTCTCCTCTGCTGCAGGCTTGGTGTTTGTGAATTAAAGCAACAATGAGACAGCTTGTTCGCTCTGCAAAGCGTTGTTCACCATCTAAGGGTTTAACACCCGGCTGTGCCCTGGACTGTACTGATGATAACTGGCTTGATCCATGTCTTTAGCCATTATATCTCAATTTTAACTGCCAAAACAATAGCCTAATGTAAGTTTAAACTTAATGTTTGATTGTTCATGTCTGAAATGATCCATAGACTCAATCATATTGTACAACATCCTAACAGGTTAACTCAAGCACATAAGGCTGGGTCAATAAATACTTTGAACTTCTGAGGAAGAAATACAATAAAAGTTTTCATCGGTAATTTTGGATTAAAACTTTTCTTACATTTAAGACCAGATATTGTATGCATGTTTTATCAACATCTTATAACACTAAGGAGATGAATAAAAAAATCAGTAACTGGTACAACGGACCATAACTTAAATCATAGACTTAAAAAAGAGGGTTTTGGCTTGAAAAAATACATTTCTGTTAGGACCACTTTGTTAAGGACAGACACCAGAGCCATTATCAGAATTAATATTTATTTGTAGTCACCTCTCTCTCTCTCTCGATAAATATATATGTATATATCTATATATATATCTATATATATACATACGTGTATATATATATATATATGTATATATATATATATATATGTGTATATATATATATGTATATATATATATATATATATATATATATATATATATATATATATATATATATATATATATATATATATATATATATATATATATATATTTAGCTTTTGTGTCCAAGGTCTTCCCCAACTCCTTTTATAAATAAATAAACTGTCAACCCCTTCTTCTGCTCCATAAGCTTTTACAGCCCCCACACACACACACACACACACACACACACACACACACACACACACATACACAAGAAAAAAAAAAAAGAGAGAGCGTTAACTACAGGGGCTGGCGAGCATCAAAAGGCATTTGTGTGAGGATTTAACCCAATCAACAGGGCATGGGATTTAAAACACATTAATGTCCTGTTTTTGAAAGAAGAGAGATGAAGAGAGATCAACACAACAAATGTGGCACAAATAAGTCAAAAGCAATAACAACTGTCGACTCATGCTCCTCAATGGATGAAATGGAGATTAAGTTCTCAATTGTGGATTACAGGTTTGGAGATCCTTGATCTCTGGCGGAGAAAAGGACTCACACAGGAGTAAGGGTCGATCCAGGGCTAACAGGGCTGCAGAAAGGAGAGCGGTTGAGTAGAATATCAATGATCAGAGCTCCTAATCTGCATCTGAAGTCTTACGAGCGGCTGTGAGAGGAAATCTAAGGATCCATGCAAGAACCACCTTTTTAATTCCCCCTAATAATTACACATATTATGTAATTTTATTGATTTCAGGGAAGGAGAAAATAACAGATCAGAAATGTCAAAGCTAAAATGCTCAGCTATAGCCTTCAGCAGAGGTCAAGAGGTTAAGTCAGTGATGAACAAAAGAGGGTCAGAGGAGGTGACTTCAACCTCATGTCACCCTCACATACAAACAGATCGAGCATGTTTATTTAACCCTAACAAATCCTCATAATTCCACACAGCTGTTCATATTTCTTAAGAGGCTGTGACTGAAGCATTATTTGATTGGGTTTTGTTGTGGACAGATTTGGGTCATGGGGGGATCCTGTGTTAACATTGTTTTGCTGCTCACACTCAGTAACTTGAACAGATCAGGTCAGTGAGGGGTCTCCTTTTCAACATGACTCATGTAAACCCCACAAAGGCTCCAGTGGCAGGCTTGAGTCTTTGTCAGTGGTTCACAGCAGCAACATTAATGTGCTCAAATACTGTGCTGAAATACATTATGGGATATATTGACTAAACATGCAAGTTTAAAAAATATATATCTATTATAAAATCATTGTTTTTTTTCCTCTCCACAGCAAACAATCATTGTTCTTTTGACTACTGTGCTTGATCCAAGGGCAGTTCTGGATGTTGGCCATAATGTCATAACCATCAGAGGAGGATGTATCACCAGGAACCTTTGTGTGATACAACAGATTATGCCTCAGTAGAAGACACAAGTTAGCATGATATCAACCCCTTCAAAAAACAAGCAGACAAGAAATACTTTTTATTAACAGTCATGGGGAGAAAACATAACCTTAAACTTAAGTAACATGGCAGCTCCCTGACTACTGGAACCCGTCTCTGCTTTACCAACTTGACACAACCAGCCAAGTTGATGGTTTGAAAAAAATGGACCTTGCAGAATTTTTACAATTCAAAATAATGTTTGTTTTGTCAAATTATTTTTTTTTTCCAATGCCTTTAATTTAACTGTAGTAGTTGCTTTGGAGATCAAATCATTTATTAGCACAAAACATTGTAAGAAATTACAAAAGATATTAATTGTTCTTCCATTTGTTTCTATGGGGTCACAATTCAGAAGAATTTGGATTAACTAGAAGAATATGAGTCTAAAAACTGAACTATTACCAAGTTATTAAGCTCATACTTAAAATGTCATGTTACATTTTTTAAAAAATGTTAAAATGTCATGAAAGTCAACTGAGACCAAATTTAAAAACAAAAAACAAAAAAAATCAGCATATTTACTGGTTAGTGGAATACATCTCACATTACATTTATATTTGTTTTTCACAAACATATTTAGTGAATCATCTCAAAGGTTAAAAGTCTCTGGCACTTCAAAGAATTTTTCACATTTCTTTTTCATTACTTTGTGACATTTGTGTATATTTATTTACTCTCTACATGGATACAATTTCTTTGATATATTTCATTAATCAATGGCCTGTGGTAAGTGAAAAGATGGCCTGAATACTGACCCTCGGGCCAAAGGTTTCCCATCCCAGATCAGAATGATGTGTGTCTGTGTCCCTTGCAGTATTGTTTAATGGAGTGTGTGAGGAAGTTTCCAGACAGCAGCAGGCTGCTGGGCACCATTACCACTGTTAAGTCACTGATTGTTGATGAATTCAGATACAATCAGTGATCACTGAAAAGTCGCCCTGATCCTTTGACCAGGTGACATCTATTTCCAAGCTAATAATTCAGTCTGAATAAGTTACACGTCAAGATGATTCTAATAAAAGACTGAAGTGTGGCACAGTGGTCTCTGTCTTTGGGGCTTTGTCTGAGTATGCTCGTGTGTCACTTTAAGCACATATGCATAACTCTGACAGACAGACAGCAGAGGAGCAGGAGAAAGAAGCTTCAGTTACATACGCAGAAAAAAAATACGAAGCATGTATTTGTAAGTGACTGCTCAGGCACTAATGTTTTAACAAAATGTGGCATATTAACGTTGAAATTTAACCCCAAATGGAATTTTGGCTTGTTATTGACAGGTGTTTAGACCCTGCTACTCCTGAGAATTTTTCCTTGCAAAAAATGTACACACTTTTTTAAAATTGTTTTCCACTATGCCTGATTTTCCAAACATGGGTTTCTGTTCTTTATCAAACGTCCTAATGTTATAAGAAGTCACACAGGGCTTAAGCTGGTTGGCTTGTGGTTACATGTTAAAAAAAATACTGAAATTGAAACAGGACTTTTCTGAACGTTGTGCTTTGTCAAGCATTTGCTATGGAAAAATAAATCCATAGGTCAGACCAAACCTTCTTCACTAACTCCTAAAGTTCTTCACTCTACAATGGCAAATTCTCACAAATTTACCTTTCAGTCCGTGCTTTACAAAGAGCCAAGTTTGATCTAATTTCCCACAGACATTTCTAAGATGTTACATTTAGTAGACTGGCAGGTTTGATTACCCAGAACAAAGTGTCTTCAGCAATTCATCAATCAGCAAATCTTATAGGTTGTCTCAGATGATGCTGTATCCGTATTAAGCTTTTGAAAGTTTGAAAACAAGAAAAATCAGAGCTCTGACGTGATTCTAGTGGTTTTACTGTTTTTCAGAGCAGTTCTTTTTCCTTTTTGGTGTTGTTTTGAGGGTTGATTGGCTACTTAGCATCCCATTCCTAAACTGTTGCTTGGGATCAATTTCCTCACAGAAATAAAAAAAAAATCAAAAACATCTTTTTACCGTCTGGCTAAAAGGGCAATTTTCTGTGTGCAGCATTTTTTTATTGGACGACAGACCTCAAAAAACACTTCTGAAAACAACAACAAAGGTGTGAAAAGACTATCTCTGTGTAAAGCATGTGCAGTGTCATCAACTGAAATTCCTGTAAGTGAAAGTCAAAGTCATACCAGCTTCATGCTTGATGGTCTAAACTTACATGTGACACTGCTGTTGGTGGGCACCACCACGGGATGGGCTCCAGGGTTCTTGACAATGTCCTGCCAGTGGATTGTATCAGCATGACACAGGAACTTGTTCTGGTCGACATATACACCTCCACTGAGGATTTCTGAAAGAAAAAAAAGAGAGCTAAGAGTCACTGCAAAAGTACATCACAGTTCCTGTTTTTTCTGACAGGCAGTCACCACATTCACCATGCCTTTTCCTTTTCTTAAGTTACTGTCCTGTGATTAAATATAGCTTATTAACTGCATATTACTAAATCACTGACATTTCAAAAGTTCCTATTCAGCAATATCTGATATTGCTCTTTTGGCACACTATTTAAGTTGAAGCACAGTGGCCATAATTATATGAATATACTAAAAAATCTCACAACAGTTTACATAGGCCACATAGCTCTGCCTGGGTATGTGCCTTTTTACTGTATCAGGCTGGCTCTATGGGGGAAAACATGCACATACACACATATCAGTGCTTAACAACATTATAAAATCAACTGGCATAAAAATGAGAAAACTATCCAACATCAAAACATGCTTAAATGTAGAATCTTTCATTTTCTCTGAGCTCTCCATATTTCACTATCTTGAACAGAAATGAGGAATATCAAACTGAATTAGCTTTTTATACCCAAAATATGAGCCAAGGGCTTCTCTGAAAAATCAAATTAATAAAGCATAACATTCAACCAGTAAACTGTTTCTGTGCAGATATGAAAGTAAAAAGAAGAACTATAGTTTAACAACTTATTCAAGAAATTATGGGCTTCACTACTTTCTTAAATTAAACAGTACATCTGAATATCCACGGATAACAATAACACTTCTATTTTAGCATTGAAAATATCACTTTAGCTGAAGAGCTTTTCATTCTGGTGTATAAAACATTAGAGAAACAAAATAGGGTTTTGGTTTTTACTAATGCTGCACTGTATATCATGCAAAATATGCTTTTCAATGGTATATATATGTAAAAAAAAAAAAAAAAAAAAAGTGTGCATGATGGGGAACTTTCTTGAGGCAGGTGTTTGTTTGGTCCACATCCTGGATAGAGACATGTTTAGGCATGTTTGCATAGACACAGTAAACATAAGAACCATGCATTTCCTGAAACAGACGTGGTCAGACACAGTTTAAGGGCATAAAACAGCCTGTTGTGATTAATGACAAAACAGAGGGGTCTGTAAACATAAAATAATCTATATCTGAAGGTCATTTTAGGCAAAAAGGCTTAAATGATATTCTGGGAACTCCTCAGACCACTGTAAATTGTTAAAACGAGGAAAATGTGACCTTTGTGTAAGAGTGAGGTCTTCATCTGAATGGTTCAGTGGTTGTTGTCCTGGGATTGCCCGGGCAGTGGCAAGTCATTTTATTCTTCTGATCTTTCCCTTGTTATTGTTTGTCTCATCCTCCTGTTCGCATGCTGTGACCAGACAGAATCAATTATCCATCGCAGCCATCACAACACAAAATCCATCTGGGATTTAAGCCATGGTGCAGGACAGCAGTTTGAACAAGTTTGTAATTTTGTATTTTGCCAAGGTGATAGGGGAAAAAGTCATATCCAGCACCATCATAATTGGCATCACCTTTTTCAACTAAAGACCTGAATACAAATACACAAACACGCACTTTCTGCTGACTGATTGGATACAGAGAGTGGCTCTGATTGTCTTTGTGCAGGAGTTTAGAGAATACCTACATCTTGCTTTTATGCAGGAGAACAAGAATAGGACAAAAACTAGAGACAAATAAAGATGGAAGAAAGCCACAGAGAGAAGGGTGGCAGTGAAGAAAGACAGAGTGAAGCCCAGTAGCAGATTTGCATTATTTACAGAGCTTGTGTGTTCTCTATCTCCCTACAAACAGATTACTGACACAAGGCTGAAACTGATGAGACACATAATCATACACGAGGCTCCCCGCCAGCACTGCACACAGCCAAATACAATATTGTCCCACAAAGGCCCGATTAAATGATACTCCTTGGATAATAGGTGGTGGTCCTATTACCTACACAAGCCCCCATCCCCCTCAAACTCCGCTCCCTCTCTCTCTCTCTTCTTCACTATCTCTCGGCATGTGTGGCAGGAGTCAGGCAGAGAAATTAATCCTGCCTCTCACCACAGGAGGGATATCACTTGCTGAGGCGCAGGCCGCGTCTCAAATTCAAATTGTTTGCACAATGGGACGCTGCTGGCAAAGTAGGGTAATGGACAAACCTTCATACAAAGCAAGGCAGTGATAACCACAAACATGCCAGCAGGATGTCTCTACCCTGGTTAAGCAAGATACTAATACATCCTACGGCTGTTCACCTTTGTACTGGCTGAGCTGGATGTAATCACAGCCAAAATATATCCGATTTGACAGTAAACACATCCAACATGTTTAGCCTGAGTCAACACAGGTTCCAATGGGCTTTGACAGTCCTGAAATGTATGTTTCTCAACATTTGAATGAGTAAATGTCCCTGCACTAAGAATAATTTATATGTAAATAAGTAGATTAATTTAAGCTAGCTGTGCACCACAGAGTTGACTTCAATGCTACATATACTGAGATACAGTTTCTACAATAAAAAAAAGTATTTCATATTTGTCCAGTTTGTGGCCATAATTTTATTTGAAGGTGACCCATGCATAAGTTTATCATCTCTCAATCAGAAGGTCAGGGATTGATCCCAGCTCCTCCCATGTCATCATGTTTTTGTGTAGGGCTGTAGATAATTCACATTGTACCATGAATTTGTATGATGAATTACAGGTGTAGTTATCCAATGCTGATGGCCATTTAACATGGCAACCTCAACAACCAGTGCATGAATGAGTCATGAAGGTGGTGCAAAATGGGAAAGTAAGAGTTGCAGTGTAAAGGCACTTTAAGTGATCAGATGACCAACAAATTGCCATACATGCTTAACTGCATTAAGATAATCAGTGGGACTGCAGTTCGAAATATTTTTCTACAAAACCAAAACCAGTGAAGTTGGCACGTTGTGTAAATCGTAAATAAAAACAGAACACAATGATTTGCAAATCCTTTTCAACTTATAATCAATTGAATACACAGCAAAGACAAGATATTTAATGTTCGAACTGAGAAACTTTATTTTCTTTTGCAAATAATCATCAACTTAGAATTTAATTGCAGAATGTGACTTGGCATTGTCTTGCTGAAATAAGCAGGGGCATCTATTCACAAGACGTTGCTTGGATGGCAACATATGTTGCTCCAAAACCTGTATGTACCTTTCAGCATTAATGGTGCCTTCACAAATGTGTAAGTTACCCATGCCTTGGGCACTAATACACCCCCATACCATCATAGATGCTGGCTTTTGAACTTTGCGCCTATAACAGTCCGGCTGGTTCTTTTCCTCTTTGGTCTGGAGGACACGACGACCACAGTTTCCTAAAACAATTTGAAATGTGGACTCGTCAGACCACAGAACACTTTTCCACTTTGCATCAGTCCATCTTAGATGAGCTCGGGCCCAGCAAAGCCGGCAAATTTCTCCAGATTCTCTGAACCTTTTGATGATATTACGGACCTTAGATGATGAAACCTCTAAATTCCTTGCAATAGCTGGTTGAGAAATGTTGTTCTTAAACTGTTGGACAATTTGCTCACGCATTTGTTGAAAAAGTGGTGACCCTCACCCCATCCTTGTTTGTGAATGACTGAGCATTTCAGGGAAGCTGCTTTTATACCCAATCATGGCACCCACCTGTTCCCAATTAGCCTGTTCACCTGTGGGATGTTCCAAATAAGTGTTTGATGACCATTCCTCAACTTTCTCAGTCTTTTTTGCCACTTGTGCCAGCTTTTTTGAAACATATTGTAGGCATCAAATTCCAAATGAGCTAATATATTTGCAAAAAATAACACAGTTTACCAGTTTAAACGTTAAGTATCTTGTCTTTGCTGTGTATTCAATTGAATATAGGTTGAAAGGGATTTGCAAATCATTGTATTCTGTATTTATTTATTATTTACACAACGTGCCAACTTCACTGGTTTTGGGATTTGTAATTGCATGTACCAAAGTTTATTCATGGCAAAGTTTTGAAAACTGATAAGCCTACAAAGTAGTCTAAAAATAAAGTTGCATGTCACAAAGGTCCAAAATGCAAATGATAGCCATTAGAAAATGGGATTCACACAGATTTGACACACAGAATGAAAGAAGGAGCAAAACCAACTATGGTTTGCCTCTGGCCCTGTGTAGAAACCCATGTCTTGCCAAGTTCTGAATTTTGAGTGTGAGCATTTCCAAAGTCTATTATAATTATTTCCCCTCATTTTTTTCCCCACATTTTAAAAATTACTTCTTTATCTGAAACATAAAGTCCATCCACTTAAATCTGACGAAAGCCAGTACAAAATTTAATTTGTTTCAGTCTAAATTGTAGTCATACTTTTCAATTATTTTGTCGATCTATAAACCAAAGTCCATTTATTACAAAGTTGCAAAACCTGGCAACTAACCTTTTTAAAAGAACAAAATGGTCAAAAAGTCCAACATTTTGTTCGTCAAGTTTTTGTTCCCTTGTTCTAGAAAGTAAAGCCTGATGTGTGAAAATAGCTGGAGGTTGAGGTCAAATCAAGGCTGTCTGCTTGGAGGACTTCAGCCTCTGTACATGGAGCACTCAACCCAACCACCAGGCCAACTGATGCCTCTATCTTCAAACATTTTAAAGTGACAGCAAGCCTGTGGGTGGAATTATCACTGCTGTCTATCATCAATCAAAGCAATGTGTCTTCATGTCTGTAAACTTGAGCCTCACTCAGGAGCAGACTGCACAGCTCCATCCTTGATTTCTCGATGATCCAGAGTGGAAATGAACACAAAGGGAGTTGAACTTGAAAAGATATAGTTTGGCTTCACAGGTGAGGTAAACAAGTGAAAGAAGATGTTGCCGGCCAATCCCAGCTGGACGTGAGCAGCATTCACTCACTCCAACACAGTGTATAAACAGAACAAAATAAAACCTTCTCTTTTCGGCTCAGTCACAACAAGTGACCGTCAAGGCCTCACAAATGGCTCTACCATATTCCAGTGTTTCCAACTCACACATATTTGGACACAAAACACACTCATTTGCAGTGCAACATGAATAAGTTCAATGCAATTGATAACAGTTTAATTGGGTCCTTTTTGGCACTTTTCCCAGGGACAGTCAAAGTTTTTCCCAAGGCTTCTGTCACCAAGACATGAAAAATTAACTAATCTTATAAAATACTTAGGATAATGTGCAAAACTCACACAGGCTTTGCTTTCATTACCAGTAAACGATTGGCTTGGAAATTAGCTGTGTGGATTTGGATGCCAGGGGCAGATCAATGGTTAAATCCTGCTGTTGATTGTTTAGTGGGAAGAGAAAATGCCTTAATTAGTTTGAACACGTAGCCAAGGCCTGAATTTCCAAACAAATCCCCCACAACTCCCCTCATGCTTCATCCCAAGAGCTATCCAAACATCTCTGCATGAGCGTACCAGTTCATAAGGCACAGCAATCTTCACTCTCAGATCGCATGACCATTGGAGGAAAACAATATGAAATTCAGGCAGGCAGAACAAATGTATGCAGACAATTATTTTGATGGTGAGTGGTTATCACGCTTATTTTTTTCCTTTATTGCAGTGTGGGGATAACTTTGATTAAGACTGGGAGGCAAATAGCAAACCAATGACCAGAGAAAAAACAACGTATTAATGAGTTTGTGCGGCAGAATTAATAAGGGTTGTGTGGATTATTTAATGAAGAAATATGTCAGACAGCAGAGGCTCTATAACAAATGGTTGATTTGCTTCAACGCTGGAGGCCTGCACCATCCAATACACTCAATAGTGTTGATGAATTTGTAATGAAGAAAGATTTAGGAAGAACTTTAACCATCAATACAAACAAGAATTTACTCAACATCATACTTTCATTTGTTCATCAAAGTGTTAACAAGCACAACTGTGCAATATTGTTGTACACACACTTTGATAGATGGCAATGTGATTCCCTTGAAGAATAAGTTCGGTTTCGACAGCTTTCACATTGTTTATAGAATGAAGTAGAACAATATACTCACCCAGAAGGCTTTCCTGATCCAAACAGTGCTTCAGGAGATATTAAGATCCAAAAATGAGCGGCGGACATCCGTATAATGGTAGTACATGGGGCATGCATAGCGCTGCTCCTAAAACTGTATTAATCGTCCAAAAACTCATTAGTTTCACCAATATTTCATCATGGTCCGCTTGCACTACTCCTCCAAGACAGTTCGGGGTTGCTCCACCCATGTTTTTGTGACTGTGTTGACCACTGAACTGGAAACTTTCTTCACGGCTGCCGCACATGCGCAGTGCAGCTTCCTCCTTTCGATGAGCTCCTCATCTGTATACTCTGGCTCTAAACTGTAAGGACACCCATCATATTCAAAGTTCTCGTCCACAACATCGTCATCCGATAGATATTCGTCCATTTTGCACAAAACTAGAAGGAGAAAGTTGTTGATTAGATGGCGGTCGCCCCTGAAACAATGAGCCGTACTGCGCATGCGCGGCAGCCGTGAAGAAAGTTTCTAGTTCAGAGGTCAGCGCAGTCACGAAAACATGGGTGGAGCAACCCCGGACTGTCTTGGAGGAGTAGCGCAAGTGGATGAAATATTGGTGAAACTAATGAGTTTTTGGATGATTAATACAGTTTTAGGAGCAGCGCTATGCATGCCCCATGTGCTACCATTATATGGATGTCCGCCGCTCGTTTTTGGATCTAAATATCTCCCGAAGCACTGTTTGGGTCAGGAAAGCCTTCTGGGTGAGTATATTGTTCTACTTCATTCCATAAACAATGTGAAAGCTGTCGAAACCGAACTTATCCTTGACATTAGATATGAATGCATAAATTTCAGAGCACTCCAATCAGTCTACTATGAGCATCACTATCTGCTTTAGAGACTGCAATGGGGAAAAAAATGGTCTTTCTTAGTATTTACCTCAAAAATCCCACAAAATTCACCTAATGGCATTTTCAGACATAGGCACAAGTTTCATGGGACTGTCTAAGACAGACAGTGAGCATCCCAGAAAGACAAAACCACAACGAGACCAGTTCCTCATCCTTGCTTCACTGAGGAACCAAATGTTTTTTTTCCAGGGCAAGAGGAGATTTTGGCATGTTTATTTCCAAAATTTATGAGCATTATATGAACTATTACATTTATACTGGAAAGTAAACTTTGGCTTACTTATCACAAAATATTTCTTTGTGAATCAAAAACGGAGCCCAACAGTGATTAAGACGTCATGTTTACTATAAATGTAAAGTGGGCAACACAAACAGTCAGTAAAACTGTTAAAAACACCTAAAATATGAATAATTGAATGGATAGATAAATGGATAAACAGATAGATGCATGGGTAGGAGGACGGGTGGATGAATGATTGACAGGATAGATGAAATAATATCTGTAACAACTACAAAACAAAATAAATATCAAATAGCCCACAGGTAAAAAAAATGACATAGATGTGACTACAATCTTAGCTTCTGCAATAACCAGAGCACTCTGACACACATAAGCAAAGAATAAAGAGATTTTATATCTCAATAATAAACAATCTAAACAATAGGGTGCATCAAAAGGAACTCTTGACTCAAGATCCTTTATCATCTATGTCTGTCTGAACTGGAAGCAGAAAAAAAAGGATGCTGTTGTTTCAGGAACTAAATAATTGTTAAACCTCAGCAAATGGTTCAGAGATTAGAGATACCCTAGGGCTGTCAGGCAGTTACAGTAGAGAGACAGGTTTTCAATCATAAAGACAGAGGTGTTTTACTCTTCCCTACCAGTGGGACTAGGGAATTTGCCCTGGGTGCCCACTTTACTGTCTTATTGACCCTGAAAGCTGCAACTTGGTTTTGGCTCAGCACTGTTATCAGCTCTCTGGAACAGAGGTGGGAGAACTCTGCAGGAAGGTTTGAGATATCTTTGGGGTCAAATGAGCTAAATGCTGGGGCGTTGATCCTGCTGTAACCCCAAGCAGCACCAGTCTGAGGATAAAGTTGTTGCTAAGCTGCACTCAAAACTGGAACCGGCAAGAATGCCAAAAATAAGATGCTAGTGCACTTGTTCAACTCTCACACACAGAGGGTAGGAAATGGATAAAACACTCACTTACACACAAGAATATTTTTTTGATGCAATGAGGCCGTCATTAGAGAGCTTGTCTTAAGCATCAATTTAATTACCTGTTTGCTTATCTCATATCCAGAAGGTCACTAATTTCAATCCCTGCAAGAGCTAGGGTGTGTGTTTGGTATTTTAGCATTTCTATTTTTTGTAACACATTTACCATCAACTGTTGCACTGAAAGACCAACAAGGAGCCTTATTTTACTAAAGAATGTTTTCTTAAGTGTGCGGCACACAGTGAACCATTGCACAACAGACATACAAAGATGCAGAGCACAAAGACATTGAATTAATATTCTGATTATACATAGGTTTGCTTAGGTGTTACACAGTAAAGCCTATCAGAGTGTTTGCTCTTATTCTCTCCATTAGTGAGGTGTGCCTAAAGGTGAGTGCCTCAGTATTTGCAAAACGACTGTCAATGTTTAGTCTAAAGTCTGATCATTTAATACCTCCCTCTCTGCTGTGCCTTAGAACACACAACGCATGTACATGACGCTGTATGAAATGTGTTGATGACCAGATTTAAGTTACATCTCCCTGAAACATTCCCACAACATCAGAAACAAGAAAAAGATGAGGTGAATGGTTTCAAATGTACAATCTCAGTAACTAAAAATATTGGGAGTCATAAACCAGATCAGATTTTTTTTATATGATGGGGTGTTTCATCTACTTACTGTATTGCATGTGTTAGGCAGAGGTTAGACAAAACAATGTTTGTCTATTATGATGGTCATTGATTCAGATTTGGCATTAATAAAGCCATAAAACGTGTACCATGACTTGACCAACAGTCCTGAAAACATACCTATATCACATAAAGACTGATGTGAAGATGCTGAAAAGTGGGGTAACATATAAATGTTTTTTTTTTTCTGCTTGTATCTTTCAGATGTTTTGTTGTCCCTCTACCACACACTATAAAGGCAATCTTTTTCTCTGTCTCATAGTCCCTAACTTTCATTTGGTTTGTTTACATCTTTAACTATTGCAGATGCTAAGTGCCCACTGCCCTCATTGGTCAATGCCTTTTATAAGATGGGACAAATACAGGGGAAGGCAGGATTCAAACAGGGCAGACTTTTTTTGTGGGTAGGTCATGAGGCATCCAAGATGGGGCTTATAATGACGTTAACATGACTCTTAGTGGAAGATGAGGTGACTGACATTTGATTGCAAGACTTAAAATAAACCCTGTGGTGGGTCTATAATGTTTTCTCTGGTGTATTTATCCCAGCTTATAGCACAATGAACATCATGTTTCAATGCCTTTGAGAACAATAATCTATCACACCTAATAGAAAGTGTCAAGGTCTGAATGAATTTACCTTCTTGTCACACGAGACTATGCATATGTGTGTGCATCTGTGAGTTTCTGGGTAGATGACAAATCATTGAAAGAGCACAAAGGTATGTAATTTTTTTGTATAAAACTTTGTTTATCAACCATGCAATAATATTAAAATGTGGGACAGGTGCTTTGTTTTGTATTCGGTGCACGTGGAAAAAGTAACTTGAGGAAGTTTGTTGTAAAGTCATCAGCTTTGGGCTTGGGTCCCATTAAAAGGGAAGTCAGAAATACTAAAGGGGCACAAAGCAATGCTAGTTGTGAGAGTGTCAAAATTAGATCAAAATATATCAACAGAAATATTGAAAAGTCTGCGAAATGTTCAAGTATATTTTCTTTTTTTAAAAGAACAAGTTTTGTGGATTCATTATATCTGGATTTAATAAACCGGAATTACGAAATTGGTTTAACTCTCCTCCCTTTTATGGGGGGGAAAACAATTAAAATTCCTAAAAGAGCATAAGTTGATTTGGCACTTAACCAGCAAAAGTACTGTATAAAAGAATTACAACTGCCTCAAGTGAAGAACGAGAAAAACACTTTTGCTCTGCATTCCAAGTTGTGTTGCACCAGGTGCACAATAGGGCTCTATGTTTTCAAAGATTCTCTAAAAGGCAGTCTGGGCTTGGCATTTCAGATGTGACTGTCACAGTTTTTGCAGTTTTTTCAAATTCCCGATAAACTTGTTTATAGTTAAAGTTGCTTATTTAAATCTGCTGCGGCCCCTCTACAAATTCATCACTAGAAGAAAAATAGTCTAATGAGCAAGAAATTCTACAAAGAGTCTTTTCAAGCGTCCAAAAAAAGAGAATGTATTAAGTAAAAACAGACCAGGCTGCTGAGGGAAGTGGACTTCTTCTAACTCCATCACAAATGCTGAATAAATTAAAGACTGAGTGAGTGAATGATGATGGGCAAATTAAAGAAAGTACATGCTGTTTGCGTAGATGATGAATAGATGACTGGGAGTGATGGATGTTAAATGATGGGAGAATGAATGACATCTATTTTATCAGCCGTCATCCATCAGCGTATCTGCTCATCAGCCGAGATAGATGATGGCCACTGAAAAAAATGAGAGAGAATGGGAAAAAGAGACAGAGGAAAAAAATATCTTTATCTAAAATATAAGCACAACGATTGAATAGATGATGGATGAATTAGTGAAGGGAATCACTTGATGACACTAATCTCCTCTGAAGGCCATTGCCTCTTTCTGCTTCATGAGTAATCTTACTAAAAATGGGACATTCACAACAAGCACCTCCATCTGATGATAAACAACCAATTATTAGATTTAATATGAGACATTGCTGGAGTTTTCAGATGCTGCATGCCACACAGCCCAGCGTCAATCACTGTGTAACCCGGCTGCTCATTTGTCGACAGAAGGTGTCAGGAAAGCAAATCTCTGGCTTTGCTCTACAAACAGGTGAGCCCCTCTCCCATCCATCATCTGCTGCAACTGCACGGATCCATCCTTGCACTCTTGTCTCTGCTGTTGCCAAGGAAATGCTTGCAGATCCCAACAGTAAAATGTGTTTGTAATATAGACCTTTTAGTTTTTTGGGGGATGTGTGTACTTGCATTTTGGCCAAAGAAAAAGAAGAAAAAGAGGGACGTGTGTACCTGTGAGTGCATGACTCTGATTCTGCAGCTTAAAAATCACAGACCATCCATGTGCCAGTAAATTCAACTATAATGACACTTTTAGCACACAATTTCTATACACATATTTTGACTTGACTGGGTTTCCTATGCATTTAATTTTGTTGACTACTAGAGAATGTCAACATGTGTTGGTGTTTAAAAAACTCTATTTTTCATAAACAGAATACCCTTGATCCAGTTGTACTCTTCAAGCCCCCTATCATCCTTGTAGGCCTTGGCTGACTGGTCTGCTCTATTGTGATTGGTCAGTTCAGTGCTGCTCAGCAATATGTTTTCAGCACCTCTGCATTCTTTCTATGGTCCTTGCCTTGTAATGGCCACTCCAAGCTACTGGGCAATAACTACTGATGGAATACTTTTAGTGGCCACAGTGGTAGGTCTATTCACTGTGGCTGGGGCATCAAGCCATTTCAGGAAGCTACTGCAGCTGTAAGAAAGGAGGAGAGTAATTCCAATCCTGAAGACATCTGTCTTGCAGCTAAAGGGTAGACAACATAAAATACCATTAAATAATATTTTTTAATAGATAAAACACAAAGTCTTACAAAAAGTGTATTAAGACTTGTAAGATAGGTCTTCCAGAAGACCAATGAGCCATTAGTGAATATAACTTCAATGGGCCTTCATGAATTTCTACTGTACATGTTACTTTTAATGACGTGATAGATCTGTCACCAATCAGTATCAGTTGATTTTTGTCGCCAAAATATGATGAGTTGATCAGCCAGTCTTTTAAAATTCTGCCTGCTAATGTTTGTTAAAAAAAAAATAGTCGAACATGTTCAATCCTAAACTTTTAGCCTTTATATATTGAACTCTTTGCACTGTATGGCCAGTTGGACTGCAGTCACATTTCCAATCAGTTTGTCACTAGTTCTGTTAATTCACAAAAAAAAAAAAAAAAAGTGAAATTTAAATGTCCTTACTAATATGATACTTTATTGCATTGCTCCAAGAGATCTTTTTGTAGTGCCTTGTTGAGCCTTATACCACAAAACAGGTGATTGTTGATCGAAATCATCCCTACATGACACTGCTCTTACTGTACAATCAACTCTTAATGATGGATATTTCCCATCTCCATATGCCTGAAAATTATTTCATTATCAGAGACGAGGATTTCCTTTTGCAATATTATTCAAAGTTGCACCTTGATTCAAACTTTGGCTACTCCTATTTGTTTCGATTTGTAACATTTATGAGTAGTTCATTGTCTTTTGTTAAATAATTAAAATGGTTGATACTAAGAGTTGATTTTACCGTCCTCTTGCACCAAAACATAATTGAAATACGTTTTAACCTTTGCTATCCAGTTATTTTTTTAAGAAGCTCTTCTTGTGACTATAAGATTCACTGTTACAGTTCCTCTGATCTGTTTTATAGCCCAGGCTTAAAGTTGAACATTTGATGTCATCAGCCTAAAACAAGTAATTGCAAAGATTATTTTAAACATCCCCTGATTGTAAATGATACTGAATGTGAAGCATTGAGTTCAGTGGAGTTGCTTGTTAGTCCTTGTATGTTGATCTCTGGCAGACTGCATAGTGCTATGCAGATGACACTCTCTCTTGTCCATCCTTGTTTATTAAAGTTTTGTTCATGAATGAATACAGCAGCTCAGAAAGTGGCACTAGGGTTCAAAGGACCTTGCGTTTTTTTTAGGTGTGAAGGTGTTAAATATTTCATTATTTCTTGTTTTGCCCTGCTGAGATCAACACAAAGTTGTTTTTTTTAATTTATCAGTTGATTTTATTACTTCTGCCAAGAAGTCTTGGCAGAAGGAGAAAGAAGAAAGTGATCACATTTCAGAGATGATCAGTATCTTGAAGTCGGTCTGGAATTTAGTTTAACGATTTGTTGACATTGCACGCTAGAGCAGTTAGGCCATTTTTTTAAACAGAATAAGTTTGGAACAGATTATTATGACCTTCCTTGGAATTTTGGTCACATGGGTCCCTTAAGAAATGTCTTTTATGCAAAAGTATCATCCATAGACATAGAGCATCTTTTAAAATTATTACTTATTTTTTCCACCTTGTATAGAATCAAAACCTGGTTCAGCCCTTGGTCTCACAAATGAACGTTCACATGAGGTGCATAGGACTATTGAAAGTCTTCAGGTTCTCAAAAGTTATAAATATTAAAGAACTGCAACCCAGTGTCCCTTTTCTACTCAATACATGTTCTGTAGAAGACTTTTTGAAGCATGCATCATGAATTTCATATTTTCTATAAGGTCAATGGATTGAGCACCTCCCGCAGGATCTGCTTGCAATTCTTAACATAGTTAAGGCTGTTCTGTTGCAAAATGGCTGTACCCATTCGAATGTAATTGCACTTTTATGTGTTTAACTATTGACCTGAAAAGAACAACGGCATTAATTCAACTACATAAAAGCGCTTTATAAGAGGTTCACCAGAGAGATGGCAGCGGTGGGATTTCACTGTCTCTGAACACACTGCGGTCAGAAACAGCAGTGTGGGCGGTGTGTATGTGTGTGTAAATGTGAGTGTCTTGTATTGGTGAGTGGTTGAAGAAATGATGAAACGGTAAGGATTTAGGTACAAAAGAATAAAACAAACAGGTGGTGCTTTGCAGTAACACAAAGGTACCTCAATGGGGTGTTTCCCCTTACATGTCCCTTCTTGCTCATGTATGTTGAGCCCCCTCTACACATTGAATGCATATTAATTCAACACAGTTGCTGACATTCATGGCTGAGTGACTGCACCATCACACAGCATCATGTGCACACTGATTTTGCAGGTAATGAACAGCCTTTACTGTCTTGATGTAAAAACCACTGATTGGAACTATAAGTCTACAAGGCTGTTGCTGCTTTCATATTAAAAGCTCTAGTTTTCCCTGCATGTAAAGAATTTGGGTGGTAGACAATCTTCACATTCCCAGTGAAGCAGCTTGTGACAGTGAAAACAGGAACAATTCTGGCAGTAGAGATGGGCAGACAGTTAAAGGAGGGGTAAGGACTGTGGATACGGCTGTGGTAACTAATGAAAAAGGGGAGTATTGGGTCATTGGCTGTCTTTGAGGGAACATGAGAAAAACAACAGACGGAATAAAGGATATGGAAAATGGCAAATGGCAGTAATCTGGAAGGTTAAATTGGTGCTTGAATAATTAATGATGCAATACAATTAAGCCATAAAAGCCCTTTTCTCTGAGTGGTTCATTTCAACTTTAAAGGGTTGTGTATTTTAAAGGGGCAACATCGCAACACATTCAACTTTTTAAATGGTTCACAAACAAAACTGTGTTCACTCCACATTTCATCATAATGTCCTCCATTGAAAAAGAAATCTAATTTTAACAGATGCATCATTATTCTATCACCTTACAAACATTCTACCAATAAGCAGCTTACATTAGCTGAAAAAAACCCCTGCTTCACCTCTGTCAGCTCTGCCCTGCATCAGAACTACACTTTGGCTTTTAACCCTCCACCCCCTTGCATTCACCTGTAGGCTCTAACAAAGGGCTGAAGATATGCGCTTATCACTCTTTATTCTGAAGATAAGCCTGCAAAAACAATGAGGTTAGAACCTTAAGAACAAACTCAAACTACGGTCTGCTGCTGCAAGTAATGTGGTGAAATATTATCACTATTCAGTTGTCTGACTGAAGGACATTCGTAAGATGATCTCAATTCAGCACTCTACAAAATGCCTCTTTTTGAAAAATTTCTTAATGTGTAACATTTTGAGATTGTATTCTTTCAAGGAAACAATGCAAGCATGCCATAGAGATGCACACTAGTGATTTTTTGCAGATTTCCAACATGCCCTTATTCCATTATCACCACTACTGATGCCAGTGTTAAATGTTTACAGCCTCCAATAATATTAGGCACTTCACTGACATGTTACTTATTCTGTTTAAGTTGTAATAGAAACAGATGTGAAAAAAAGAAAAAAAGTAAGAATGATCTAAAAAGCACAATGTTGATCTTTTCAGTGTAGACATTGTATAAGGTGAAGTATGAGAGTAAATACATACTACTGATATTTCAGGTGGTATTAAAGATATAAATGTAAAATATGAAGCCAATATACAGTATTTTCAGTGTAAATATCAGTAGAAATGTTCAAATCTATTGATAAAGTTGTTTAACTTTTTGTGCAATTATTTGTTGAAACCAATACTGTACTAATAATGTTGTCTATCTCTAATGCATGCATACTAATCTCGGTTTAAAGGTACAGCCTGGCTTTACCTGAGAAGGAGGTTTGTGAAGAGCCTGTGATTTAACTAAAGTGTTCATTAAAGCAGGAAAGTTGTTTTTTTGGTAGTGAGGAGGTTGTACCAGGATTAATGCTGAATGTTGAAATGTTTGAATACTGAGTCTTTGTAAGGTGCAAAGAAGAGACAGGTGTCAACCTCTGTCCCAGGAATTTAAAGATGAGACTTGCTCTGTAAGCTAACCCTTTATACTGAGACGTTTTAAAAAGAGGGGACAAGCATTTATCTTTGCCTCCACATTACAGCTCCCTGTTTTTTTGTTATATAGCTCCAGTGAGTCCTCTTCAAATGTCCTGACAAGAGTGTTGACAGTGCCAAGTGCTGGTTTAGAGCTCCAGTGTCAGTGATGTGAACCACCAGGGCAGTGTGGTCCACATATTTAAAAGCAGTATGTCCTTCACTGCTATAGTTCTCTTTAGTTTGGCACCTGTGGTTTCTGCTTCCTGCCTTTTCAGATTTCGTGCTTTTTGGTGACTGGAGTTGTCTTTTTATACTGGGCCATGCATGTTGAGTTGTTACTAAGGGGTCAATGTCAATGTCAGCTTTATTTATATAGCACAATTAAACAGCCAGCAGCCTATCAAAGTGCTTCACAGTCAAAAAGGCAGATATGATAAAGACAATAAAACAATAAAAAAACAATAAAAGTAATAAAAACAAATAAAAGCAATAAGAACAGCTACAGTACAGTATAAATATGCATACTGCCCAGAAAAACCATAGAAGTCCCAAATAAAAGTGGCTGTACTCCACCAAAGGCCAAGGTGAACAAGTACGTCTTTAGCTGTGTTTTAAAGGTAGAGAGGCTATTTGCAGTCTGCACATTTACAGGAAGTGCGTTCCACAGTTTGGGTGCCACAACAGAGAAGGCTCGATCTCCTTTGGTTTTTAGAGAGGATCGAGGAACCTCTAGGACCATCTGGCTTCCTGAGCGAAGCGCTCTGGAGGGCTGATGAACCCGAATGAGGTCAGACAGGTAGTCTGGAGCCAGCCCATTCAGAGACTTAAAAACAAATAAAATAATCTTAAAATCAATCCTGAACCTCACTGGAAGCCAGTGAAGGGAGGAGAGCACTGGAGTTATGTGCTCCCATTTCTCTGTCCCAGTCAGGAGACAAGCAGCCGCATTCTGAACAATCTGCAGGCGGTTAAGCTGAGAGTGCTCTATGTTGACATACAGGGCGTTACAGTAGTCCAAGCAAGATGGGATGAAAGCATGAATGACTTTCTCAAGGTACCATCATAATTTTGCATCAAAATCAAGATTTGTCAGTAAGTGAACTGGACTGCTACAATGTGATTGTTTGATTTGCTCTTTGCATTATTATGCAAGTGTAAATAATAAAGTGGTGCTAAAGCGCTCCCTCCCATTTATGTTCATATGCTTCCCCCTAATGCTCTAACATTTTTTCAGCCTTCTGAACATCGTTCTAAAATGATGCTTCTGTCACCTAAACCTATATCTATTTTAGATATTTTCTGCCAAAAACTGAAAGCACAATCTATTAGTTCAAAAATATCACTGTGTTATATTATTTGTCTAGTCTTTTTTTTTTTTTTACAAAGAATGCTCACAAGACACATTGTCCAAAAAGCAGACAAAGCTTTAAAAGCGCCAGAATAAATAAAATAATTTATATTACTTAAATAAATATAAAATTCCTACAAAAGTCATTTAATTATATTAAATGACTTAATAATTTAAATATATATATATATATGTTTTCATCTTTCAGTTCTTTTCCTTTCAGTACTACTTTGTATACACAAAATCAACAACAGTTTAGATAAAAATCAAAATAATTATTAACTTATTTTGTTCATATTTATTCTTTTTTTTTTTTTTAAATGTATATTTTTGGGCATTTTGTGCCTTTATTGATAGGAGAGAGACAGTGGATAGGCTTGTGAAAGGGGGGGAGAGAGCAGGGGAAGACACTCTGCAAACTGGTCACAGGTGCGATTCGAACCTGGACCGGCAGAAGCAAGTACAAGGGGTGCTAACCACTACGCCAAACCAGCACCCCAAGTTCATATTTTTTTGACCAGGGTCAGATGTGATTAAAGTAAGACTCATAAGATCCAGTGGCTAAAAAGTGTACTCTCAGAAAATAAGCAAAAAAAAAAAAAAAATGTATACATTTTTTAACAATCGTAATATTTTTCCCTAGTCTACTGCTAATTAGCTTAGCTCAAAAACTGAGGTAATTATGGGTAACGTTCGCCTGCCTCTGCCAATAGTCTTCATTTGAACACTTCAACTCTAAACGGCCCTATGTGCTTATTGTTACTATTTTTTACCTTGTTATTTAATGTTATCTTTATTTAGACTAAGATTAGCATTTTATGTAATTATCGGAAGAAATAGGTTCTGGAAATCTGAAAAACATACAAACACACACTCATTTTTATTTACACACATAAATTACTTTCAAAAATCCATGTTTACATACATGTGTAATTTAAGTAGCACTCACTATTTGAAGCTGCTGTAGCCTCCACACTGTCCACAGCGGTGACAAAAAAGCACATATTTGTTGTGTGTTGTGTCAATAAATGTAGTATTGAGTACAAATTTGAACCCTTATGTGCTGATTAAATGATGATTATTTGTTGTTCAAAAATCCAAGCTATAAAGGATTTCATTATGTCCAAAAAATGGACAAGGTCACAAAATGTTTTTTTTTTTTTTTTTTGACAGAGCATAATGGACCCCATTGTACATAAATGTATTAATTCAGCTATGTAAAAATAAACATTTGAATGCCACATCATTAAAAATCATCTAAGTGTTGGACTGTCTATATTTGTATCATATTTATTGATAAAACAAGGTGTCCTTTTCATGTTGAATGTCATTCTGAAAAGCATTTTAATGTATTTATTAACTAGTGAGAAAGATATAAAACAAGAAAAAAAGTGTTTCTTTTCCACCACTCACCATCATTTTTATTTTTTTTATCCTGTCTTGCCTTGATATCCTTTGTGTCTTTGCCATAGTAAAGTAGAAGGCAGGGGGTGTCAGCAATGGCCCCCTACCCCCTTGAACACACGCCTCTCCCCTGCTGAGGTAATTGCATTCACAGGCGGCTGATTAAATTTGGCCCATCCCTCACGCAATTGTTTCCTCCAAGTCTTTATGAAAAATGGCTGAGATTTAGGGATTATGGAATTAAATCCGAGCAAGGCAAAAGCATCTGCTTAAAGATGAGGAGAGCAAAAATAAAATCATGACAGCATGGTTATGGTGGAGGGTGAGGGGGAGCTTCTTGCGTATTTCCAACTTAAACTGTGATAAAACCCTGGTAATCTGAGTTTAATGGATAGAGTGGGGAGGAGGAGGAGGAGAGGGAGGAGGAGGTGTGGGGGAAGTCATATTACAATTCCTTGAGATAAGACGGAGGAAAGAAGAAAACAAAAGAGGAAAACAAATGAGCGGAGAGACAAAAAGTAAAGCAGAAGAGATTATCAAGGGGACAAACAAGTGAGTGATTAAAAAAAGAGCAAAAAAGACCTTCAATTGGTGCTGCTGAGGGCCACTTAGCTTATCAAGGCTGATGTGTGATCAGCCTGCCAGTGGAATGAAAATGAGACACGCTCTCTGGAATGAAGGAAACAAAACAGGGTCTGAAAGAGGCAGACAGAACTGAGGAGAGATGGAAAGACTGCACGGAGAGAAAGACAGACGGACAGAGGGAACATCGCCCACAAGCATACCAAGTGTGTTGGTTTTGCCACAGAGGATGCTGGCCTCGGTCAGTGTGTGATTTGCTACGGCAACAACACGTCAGTGAGGCCTTGTTGTTCCAGGCCTACTCCAGAGACATTCAGTGATGCACTACAGGCCATGGCTTGCACTTTGTGAACACACAGTTTGTTTAATGTGCCTTAGCCAAGGTGGGAAAGTCAATCCAGACGACTGTGGTGGAGATTCAAAGGGAAACTGGAAAGATTTGGAGATCAACTGTCAGCTCAATAAAATCAGTCTTTTGGATTAAGCCTTTGGTTTTTAAAAAGAGGAAACCTTTGAAACATTAAGACAAAGCAGAAGTGCCGCAAACTGCTGTTTTTCCAGTGCCTACCTTAGACTGTTTGCAGAAGCACCTAAAGTCACACACTTCCGTCATATTTTCTCTACTAGAGGCTGGTAGTCTAGCCGATATTGTGCCCATTGTTGTAATCAGGTCCAGCTACCAGCTAAGCGGATTGGCGGCTTGCATTAAACGACTGGGAAATAACCAAGGTGAGTTTGATTATTCCATTGCATTTTAAACAGCACAGCTTACTAGCATTTTCAACAATCTTAAAAATGTAAAGGCGCAGAATTTCTTTTCATTACGGTAGTCACCCATGATGCCAGCAATGGAAACAAAAGGAAACATAGATTTTAAACGGAAAAGATGGAGTCAGTTGAGCAGGGGGAAAAGTTCAAGTTTGGATACTTGAAACAAGGAGAACATGTAGAGTAAGACAGTATAATATTTTCAAGTAATTCAACATACAGCTCATAATGTAGCAGATGGTGTGCATAGTGATTGACTATAGCGTGATTTCTGTAAGCTAGCGCCATGTCATGCATTGACAAAACTAATTCAAACTTAAAAACATAAGAAAACACACTTTTTAAACTAGGAATTGTTCAAATACAGTATTTAAAATATACTCAAATGTGAATTGAGGATATTTTAGGTTCAATTCAAATGAACAGAAGGGAAAAGATGTACCCCATTTTCAGTCTCGTAATGAAAAATCAATTTAGGAAACACCTGTGAGGTATGTTAGAAGTTTTGAAAAACCTGGAGAACAACTGTATCTACTAACATTATTCCTGCTAAATTACTCAAAACTTCAAATATTCGCCATGTCATTTTTTGAATGTTTTTTTTGTTCGTTTTTGTCTGTTTGTTACGCAGCTAAAGCTAAACCTTAAATAAAGTCTAAACAACTTCTGGACGTATGGATATTTATCACATCTGAGATTCTACTGGGGAAAAAAGTAAAAGATTTTTGAGCTTAAAATTAGAAACACCTCAGGCACTGACTTCCTCAAAGTAGCTAGCTTCTTTTTTAAATTCTGTGTTATGGCCATCTAATCTTATACTGAAACAGAGGAAGAACCGTGTCAATAATACAAGGCTTGGAAAGGTTTAAAGTACATTATGCCAGACTCCAAATTCAGGTTTGTGAGGACAAATTAAATATCAATAATGACCTCTACTGCACTATCAGACATAGTTTGTACTGACTTGCAGATGTGCTGTCACACACTACACTAACAGCCCACCTGACTGACCTAAAGATGGACCACTGCACAGTTCTTTGAAGCTTTCAATTGCAACCAATATTTTCCACATAAAAGAAAGGTTGTTGTTATGTGAGATGATGTATCTGATGAGAGAACTGACCCTGAGTTGTGTTCTTTTAAGCAGGTACATTTATTCAACGGGAGATCAAGGACAGATTCAATTAGATGTCTTGCTGTATGGGTAGACTTCTGCAGTCCGGACTTAAAATCTTATTATAACTTACAAAAAGAAAAAAAAGAAGCACGACTGCTTTTAACTGCCATCACTGTACCAGAACACTGATGGCTGACAAAGATCCTGATACTACCTTAGGGTGACAGTTTATGCTTAATGTGACTAATTAGCACTCAATACGCTGTAATTTTCCTTGCCTATCACTTCAAACAAGCTTTATTTTTGAGCCAGTCACATACAAAGCTTTGACTACTTTAAAAAAAATTGATCCTGGCAGCTGTAAATAGATTATTTCTCTCAATAAAATTCACATTTAATCAGATTTAAATCAAGTGTTTCATAGTTGTTCAGTGTATTTATTTAAAGAGCTACCATAGAATAATGTGCTCAACATGAAGACATAGGGGGGGGTTCAGGAATCTTGGGTTACATCAAACTCTATTATTTTTTATACCTTGTTTGCATTATGAGCACTTTGGCCCAAGATCTTTTAAAAGAACAAGATTCCCTATTTGCAAGCATGAATCTGAACTAATTCCAAACAGAGGTGTGTCAGCTCAATCTGTTTACATTAATTTGTGATTAACCAAGAGGGTGAGAATGGTTCAAACGTAGAGCTCTACCATCTGCGCCTATTCTCAAAAACAGCTGATGACTTACATTTTTCCACGGTTTTCTGTGCAGTGCCAGGGATTGTCTCCTGGCCTCGCAGAGATTTCACACAGAGAGGATAAAGCTTGTCAATATATAATCTCACAGTCTGCACTTTTTATCTTTCGTAAGGTGAATAAAATGTAAATAAAATGTATCATTATTGCTATGATTATAATTAGTCTTTAATCTTAAGTTTTCATAAAGTAAAGTCAAGAGCAGGCAAATGTTCTTAGTCAAAATATTAAATACATTTAATGTAAATGATGTTAAATCATAATATGGGGCGTCAAATCTGAAGAGCTGCCAGAATGAAGTTTTTTTTTTTTTAACCAAAGTTTGTTACGTGTGAAAGTGGACAGAGAATTCACTGGTCTCTACTTTACTTAGACTGATACTCAAAAGTTGCCTTAGTTATCACATTTGTTTTGGAACTAATAACTAAGATAATGATTTCATTTACTCCAATTGGAGCTTTGAAAAATTAAACCGTTGCACAAACAAGATTTCAAACACCCTGTTTCTAGACAATCGTCCCATCATTCATTCCTTTGTTCATTTTGGTGTTTGCACAAGATGGATAAAAAAGTTAGGGAAACGGGTTCACAGACATCAAAAAGCTTTGACAAGAATTTAACTGCCACAGCTACCAACAGACAGGCAGGAACTTCAACAGATACTGTATGACTCCAGGACTCTCCAAAGACCAGTGTTGAAACATTTCCTTCATGTTATAGAGCTCAAAAATCAGCCCCAGTAATCCCTAGTTAAAGATGCGGTGAGGAGTTTCTAAGTAATTACAAAAAAGTCTCACTTTTAGATATATGCCTGATCGAAATACACACTTTAAGATGAGTTTTACAGCATCAAAATAGATTATCTATAAATGCTATTCCTTAGCTTCGCGATCTGGTCGAACAGGGCTGGACTGGCCTGGAGACTCAACTTCGGAAACAAGACAATTAAAACTAGAGCACATTTATATTATTCAGACACGTCTAAGAGCATGAGCTGTAAGTAGCGATATATAGCTGGCTACAAAATTACAGTACTAAGTTTTCCAAAAATTGTCACGTCTTTTGGTGCGTTCCAGTCGTAGTCAGGAGTAGGTTTTTCCGAGTTCTGATGCCCCCAGTGTGAACAGTTATTTAACTCCTGTAATAATCAATTTATTTGCACTTCTGACTGGGGTGAGCTGTATACATAGTATTGTTAGACTTATATTTACAAAAGTGCTGCCATAGTGATAATCACATTCTTCATGTGATATTTGTGAACAACAACGCAGGGCGTGCTAACAACAGCTAACAGTAGCCTGGTAGATCAGCATGTTTTTTCTGACATCAACTGGAACGGCGATAAGTCGGAGATGATGTCACTCCCAGTTCTGAGGTTACTGGAACGTAGCATTACGACAGTCACCGCCCGTGCTCATGGGTAGCAGAGTCTTTGGGCTCTAATTTCGTAGACCAGGCGCAAGCGCAGGCGCACCTGCCTGCGCCGGCCTTCGCCGCGCGGACTGGGTGTGACCAGCGCACTTTGCAAGTTTCCTGCAGTGCCAAGAGAGGCGCACTCATGGCGCATAGGGGCGCAGAGGTTGCGCGTCCACGCCCACGTCTCTGCCTCTCCACGCATATCCAGAGAGGGAGGAGAATAGACGTGAGTGGGATTATCACAGCCGATCGCCGTCTTCACTAATCAAATGAGCGCCTCTCCTCGCCTTTAAATGCGCTGCGGCGAGGCACAGCTGCCTGATTGGTCTGAATGATCCCCGCTGCTGGAGACGGTCAGAGCTGCTGTCATTCAGCAGGAATGGACAGCGGGCCACCGCAGGGCTAGCTCCGGGACAGATGTAATCTGTTCCTTTGTCATTAATAGGAGTAAAAAAAATAAGAGACAGTTACACCACAGCTGGCTTATCCATTCATAATACTTGTGATCCACCTGCATTCCTGGTTTGTCATCGCCAAATAGCAGAGCCTTTAGTGATACTGTATACTCTCCTGGTGTCTCCTCCTCATCCTGCTTGCAATGATGTAGCCTACTCTATCTTTTTAAAAAAAATCGTTAAAAATAAAGACTAAAATAGAGGAATATGGGAAATCAAGGGTAAATCCTGAGTGACAGACATTTATTTTCTCTCTTTTTTCTTCGTCTTTTTTCTCCCTCTTTTCTTTGAATTTAATGAAATGAGAGAAGCCAGATATATACTCTGTATCAGATGTTAAGGCTGTTTATTGTTGACTTGTAAAATGTGCATCAAACTTCCAGCTGCCGTCAGGTGAAGTTTCTATTATGACAAACGGCTTTAATCCCACATCAGATGTGACGGGAAGGTTAATATAGATCCAATATGCTGGTTCAGACGGTTACATCAAATAGTGATTGCTGCAATTGTTTATTGCATTAAAATGTGCCTGAAACTCTGGAAACCTGCCTCTGAGGCGTGCGCACATGTGCGCTTGTCATCAAATTACAGCTGCGGAGGGTGCGCTCCGCCCTGCGCCGAGGTTAGACCAGGTTGGAGATGGCGTGCTTTCAGCGCACTTTCTGCACTGTTTTTTGGCACGAAATTGTCACTGCGCCACTCGAATCTGTCGGCACCTCCCCCAGGTGCGCCTTCACCTCCCCCCTAGTGCGCCGTCACACCCACCTCTGCGCAGACGGTCTACCAAATTGTCAAATTGGCAGCGCACGGCGGTGCGCCGCACGAAATTAACACTGCGTGGGGTGCGCCAGGCTTGCGCCCCCTGCGCTGCGCCACGAAATTAGAGCCCTTTAAGTCGCTGGAAATATACTCTCCTCATAGGACCTTTAAATAAGAAGTAAATATTGTCAATGCTAAGTCAGTGCAGTTCCAGTTATTGCCTTTGTATCCTGGTCATTCTTACTTTGAACAAACTAAGACTGTTAAAAAAACCTTCATCAAAAGTACCTTACTCAAAGAAAAGCCTAAAGGCTTCCTTTGACTTCCAAAAGATCATATGCCTCAAGAGAAAGTCTTTAAAAAAGCTTGCAAGCTTTAAATTAGAAGCTGTAGACCGCAACACTTTTAAACACTGAAGGGATCTTTCCTTTTTTGCCCAAAAAATCCCATCAGACAGGAAAGCAACTTTCATGCTGTTAAAAGTTATTTTTATACAACATGTTCTCAGTTAGTTTAGTACAAGTGTAACAATTCACCTATTTTTCAAGGACATTAAAGCTACAACAAACTCATGGGAGGATCCTATCACATCAGCAGGTTGAAATAATGACGTACAACTAAAATGCTTTTGGCCTCAAAAAACAGCTTTTTTTTCATAACGCCAGGTAACAATGCAAGCCAATAATCATCACATGGCATATCACATGGTGTGGACTCTGTTTTTGCTTTTTTTGTCAAATTGTTACAACTTACCCCAACATGTGTCACAACCTACTCCGGTCAAGGGGTAGGTTGTAACAAAGGACCAGCATGTATTTGACATCACCTCATGAGGTCTGTGATATTCCTGCAGAGGTTTAAATGGATGCGATTTGTAGTAGATAAACGTGGGTACTTTGTATAAAAGCTTGAGAACTCAAACTCAAAAATTCAGTGAGTTAAAGGTGCTGAGGCAATAAGTCTTACAACCATACCGGGTCTCTACTTTGACACCCAGGCATTTTGAAACAAAGAGAAGTTTCTCAACTTAAAGGCTGTAGATCTGTTCAAGCAGATAATTAGAGTAATACTGCATTTAAACAGGTTAAAGAGACTTCAAGAGACGAGTACTTTAGGGACAAACAGTTAGATATTGGTAATCCCTATGAACACCTCGCTCTTCAACAGCAAAAGTGTTTTATCTCTTTACATCCACAGGTGCCCGTTTAGGTCTCATAACTAAGTTGATAGAAAGTGACATTTTCCTCAATGGCTTTTGAGACCCACAGAGCTGCCAGTCAGCTTCTATTTTATTTGCTTTCCCATTCATTTTGCTTTTCCTGTGAGACAAGCAGTGAGCGACTCTGACTTCAAAGAGCTGTCTGAAACACAGTCTGGCCTTCACAATCAAAGGCAGAGCTGCACGCCAAGGCTGCACGGTCATGCGCTGATGTGGTAAAGTCAGAGTGACAGACAGTCAGTGACAGAGAGTGAACATGACAGTCACAGTGTGAGGGTTTTGTTTCGATCTGCATTTATGTCTATGACAGACTGCAAAAATAGAAAAGTATAAAAACAATCTAAACAGTTATTTTGTTTGTTGTTTTAGTTTTAACGTGCATGTCTGTTTTATGAAGATGTTGCAGTACAGTATTACAGTTATTTATGTTAAGGGCATGGTGCTCTACTGGTTATCCACTTTGAAAGTTACATCAATTCCATTAAACCTGGTAAACTAATCAATGTCTTTGCTGAAACTTGTTCTTCAACTTTGACATTGTTTGCTATACCAAACTGGACATGTCAAGCCATCAATTTCAGATTCTACTGGGTCACATTAACCACCTCAAACACTTAAATATCATAATATTTAGCTTGTTTCTGTTTTTCATGTTTAAAATCTATGTCTACTAGGGTAAAGGGACAATGAAGAAAAGCACACAACACTGTAAAGGTTTATTTTAGTTACTTAATATCAATATGTCAACACTAATCACATTTATTCATCCCATCTACATCCAATTATTATATCTGCGTCAGGAACAAAAATCACATGGCTTACACTTTAACAGTGACTTCAAAGCTGTTTTCACACCTAGACCATTTGGGAGAGTTGGTCTAATACAAGAGATTGATCACGATTGGTTCGCATATATGACTACGTCAGTAAATCCCTCCTTTCAGTACAAACAACCACAAAAAAGTTGCCTGAAATAGTGGGTCTTAGCTAGTTTTTCAATCAAATCTTTGAGTGGTGTGTTCCTAGGAACCAACATTATGATGAAATGAGTCAACACACTTCAGTATAAGCTGCAGTTATAGTACTTTTGTAATAGTAACTGCATTACATCAGCCAGGCTGATAGAAGTAGCCTCTCAGCCATCATGAGCAATTTCTTCATGGAGGACCTGGAGGAGAAGGCCATCAGTACAGCACCTCAGCACTGCAAGCCCACACTATGGAGGCGCTACGTGGATGAGATCTTGGGAAAAAAAAATAAAATTTGGACACACACATGAACTAACAGACCACCTCAACACCATAGACACAACAGGAAACATCAACTTTACACATGAGGATGAAAAACAAGGACAAATTTCATTTCTGGACAAAAACATTCACCACAAACAGGATGGCAGCATCAGCACGACAGTATACAGGAAACTTACTCATACAGATCAATACTTACTATGGACCTCAGAACATCCCACTGCACATAAGCTTTCAGTAGACAGAACATTACACGAACGAGTAAACATGATCACGGACCAGGAGGACAAACGGAGGGAGGAGAACCACATACAAACAGCACTGAATAATTGCCTATATACCAAGAAGGGTAGTAGAAAAGGGGAAGCAGCGGGTAAAACACAAACAGAAGATGGAAACATGGAAAAGGAAACAAACAAGAAAGGACAATCAATACCAGGACATTATCACAGTGCCATACATTAGGGGAATCATAGAACCAATACAACGAGCAATAAAGAAACAAAACATAGGAACAATCATCAAATCCCACACAAAACTAAGACAGCTACTCATACACCCCAAGGACAGAATACACCTGGACAAAAAAATGCAATGTCATCTACAAAATAACATGCAAAACATGCATGCATGTACATCAGAAGGAGTGCAAGAAACAAACAGCAACGTGTATCAACATATTGCCAGAAAAGGCAAACCAGGAAAACTTAAAATCAGCAATATCAGACCACTGCAAAAGCGAGAATCATGTAATGGACCGGGAAAAATCAACATTAATCGGATCAGAAAGCAATAAATACAAGGGGTGGATAAAGGAGTTGATAGAGATCTGAAAACGGGACACGGACACCATCAACAGGGATGGCGCTTTCCTGCTCTCAAACACCTGGGATTCACTTCTCCAGAGACCACCAGGCGACGGGGGACGTAGCCGGTGGGACAGATCATATGATCAACCTGTCCCACCGGCTGTTTCCGGGAACAACAGCTGATAAAGACACATCACAGCTGTCAGGATGCTAGTTCTGAAGAAGACGGCAGAGTAACGTCGAAACATGTCAAGGTAACCATACCTTTTGTCTTCATAGAAGAACAGTAAAACATTTGTATACTAAGAAGACAAGATGAATCTAATCAGTAATTAAGTGATACAAGTCCTACTTGATAATAATGTGCTTGACCAGTGACTTTCTGCAGTCAGGTACATTATACCATTAAAATATGTGGGGATTTAATTCATGCCACATGAAACTCATATCAAAAGATAAAATAAGAACTTAAATTATTTTCTATTCTTTCAATATTTTAAACTAGCCATCAAAAGGGATAAGAGAGTTTGTTGGTAAATAAAGACCATTTTGATGTAAAAGTACTTATTTTTTTACACATCTTCAAGCTCAGTCCAGAAATTAAAAGTTGCAGAGCATGCCTGTAAATTATTGATGGACAGTTTTCATAGACGCTACATACTTTTTTAAGACTTTGTAGTTCTCTGGTGCAGAGCATCAAATAGTTCCAGCAGCTGGGAAACACATGTACATTAGCATAACCTCCACATTCATTCTGTCCCTGCAGCGACTACAGGACAGAATCCCGAGTAGATTTCAACCGAGAGAACAGCATCCTATTGGTGTCCGAGGTGGTTTTACATCTACATCATGGCAGTTCCTAAGCTTGATCTAAGATTTAGCCTTGGGGCATGGGGATGTTGGAGAAGGAGAGGAGAGGACTGTGTTTTGATTATTAATTGGCATTAAAATTCCTTCCACGCCTACTTAAACTTTTAATGAGGTTAAAGTCAACTCACACTTCCAGCAAGGCCGCAGAGGCTCTGTTGGAAGGCAAAATGGTGATAAAGGGTATGTAGTCATGTTTTGGTGAGAGAGAATATTGTTCCAGATGATAAAAGTTGAGTCAGAGGTGAAGCCTGAGTAAAGTACAAGTCCTTCTGGGCTGGTCCCTAATGCATGCAAGGCTGTGAAGTATATATTATTTATAGAAGACAGACAGATACAGTGAAGTTTTACAGCATCAATGCATTCCCACATTTGTTTTGTTTGTGCACACATGTTGGCCCCAAAGATAGAGTTTGTACTGACAGCTTTGTTTTTCAAAATGACATCCTAAAACCACTTTCTACCAACCTATTAGGATGTGTTTTTCTCACATGCTGTTGATTGTTCGATAAATACAGTTTTCACTTTGAGACTTGGTGGTTATACTCTATGCAAATAACTGTTTCGGCATGAATTAAAAATGAACTTCACCCCATCCTCTCCCTCAGCTCCCCAGGACCGAGCTGAGGAAGAATAAGGCCGCCAACTCACTTCTTTATGCTGTCTTCATCATGTGGTCTGCTTCTGAAGATTGATTATTAATATGATACCATTACCAGTTATAGTCATTTAGCAAGCAAAGTTATGCCAAAAAAACAGACAGATTTGCTAAAATTTCAAGGGAATGTCAGTAATGGCCCAACTTATGGAAAAATGATTTGATATCGGTGGTGATACAGATAACCATTTTAGTAAATGATAGCTTTTGCTCAGTAAGTATCAACTAATGATTAACATGACTCCAAGTGCCTGGGTAGGATTTCAAGGTCTAGAAATCTTATTATGGGAGTTACTTCATCGTTATTAGTTACTTTTCCAAATAAGTAATTGAATTACGAACATAAATGCAATTTGTTACCAGGAGGATTAATTGATGCATTCCTTTTTTCTGAAAAAGCTTGAACTGTGTAGCTCCAGCTCTGTGTCCTTCCATGCTGTTACCTGCCTTGCTAAAGCAGCGCTAACATCATCAGCAGAATTATCTGTGTTTCTGGTCACTAGATTTTAGATCACTTACAACAGACAAACACGTTGCTTTCGGACATAATGTACACTTCACATGTGTGTTCTTGCCTTTTACTTCTTGAATTTCCATCCTGAAAACGGCAGTTTTAACTCCACAGACTGCTCCGGACTCGCCATTGATGTAGCTCGCCGTGTTGCCAGATTTAGCGATTGAAAAAAACATTTTTAAAGAGAGGAACCTACATGAAACGTGTTTTCATTTTTTATTCACGTTACTTTTCAATTTCAAAGGGATATGTCTTCTTGTTTGTCTCTTTATTTACTTATTCACATCCTTTTCTTGACACAGAAGTGAAGGGAGGGGCTACTGTTATTTATAACTGTCATTGCTTAACAGTCTGTCTAACCTTGATTTTTGTAACAAAAAAGACATGTCAGCTTTGTATTTAAGTTTTATGCTAATCCTTTACAGCTTTATTATGGTGACAGTTGTAGCTACAATATAAATACTGTACATTTAATTCTAGCTTTAAGGATTTATTTTAGATGGAAACATCATATTCACAGAAAAATTAAAATTTCTTTTAGGGTGGAAAAAAAATAACAACTTCTGAACTGTTTTTTTTATTGATGGTAAATCATGAACCAGATTCATCCCGGGTTTGGGAGCGCAGCAAGTCCAAATGAGCCACAACACTATAGGAACAAGCCCAAAAAACTGCAACCCACAACTCCCAATATACACATGCAAATTAGAAATAGAAGAAGCTGAAAGTTGCTTATAAAAAGTGGACCTGGCAATTCTGGAATCAAGTTTTCTTTTCTGTTTGTCAGCAGCCCAGCTCCTGGGTTGTCTGAGCGAGGCTGGTCAGAAAACAGCTGCTTGACACTGGTGCAAAGCAATGCACCACATTTTGCTGTTTGTAACAGTATAGCAGCATTATTACGTATGAAATAGTAATTAATTATATTACCCTTTACTGGGAAAATGTAGCTGCGTTAGTAACGCAGTTATTTTTAATGCTGTTACTCCCAACACTGCTTAAGTGTAATAGCAATATGTCAGCTACAGTGTTGGATGTGTGTGTGCTCTGTCTAGCTTCATTTATTTTTAGTAATATTGCAGGTTAAACCTCAACCTTTTTGAGTACAGTCAAGATTAACTTAGCAAAACCAAGATAAATGTCTTTGTTGTGGGAAATCTGAACAGTTTGTTTACATGCTATTAAAATTTAAACTTCCCTGAGAAACAAACTTGACATCAATCAAGCTGATTGACAACTTTAAATTAAAATGGGTAATTGTCTTTTCTCTAAAGTATATTTTTTCTTTGTCATTTACCTTTTGAACAGATTTACGTGAGCAGTTTCTTGTGCAACAAGTCACATTCATACTCTTTATCTTTTAAGTACTTAACCTCTTAATCGAAATATTTTTGTTTCCCATGCCTACAGCAAGGTTCAGAGAAACATATACAAATACAAGTTTAAACAATGGTTTAATGCTGATATAGTTGTTTCACATGGGCAAGTTTTGCAACAGGAAAAAGGGCACCTTGTTAGCACAGGGGGATTTTGAGCAAGAACTTGAAATGCTGCAGACATAGTTCAGTAATCTAATATATGCAACGCTCACACAGACTGTACACAGAGACACATTTTTAATTGGCTGAGATCTATGTTGCTTAACTTTTTTTCTCCTTTCCCCCCTAGCAGGTTGTTCTGCTGTTGTCCATTAATATTTCATGAGGCCTTGTTATATCCTGCTTATGAAATCTCAAACATGGTGTTATTAAACATAATAATATTGTGAAAAAAATCTAAAAGGAAGAGAAGCAATGATGCATACTAAAGGTTGCACTGTGAGCAACAGCTGGTGTTGGCCTTGGAGCCTAAATCAAGTCTAGAGAGTTGTTCTGGTTATTTTTTATGGTTTAACTATCACATTTATAAAAGGAGGAAAAACTCAGTATGTGTGTAAAAGACATTTTTTCTTTTTTCGAGGAACAACTCATCCAGACCGAATTATCATGGATGGAAAGATCGTTGACTTGTGATTTGAGGAAATCTTGGAGATTTGTGTAAAGGTAGCCAAAACTAAATACACATTTAGTCTTGCACAAGTAAAATGAAGTCTCCATGAATCAATTTAGAGGACTCTTAAACATAAAGTGATGATTATTTTCATAAAGCTACATCCTATACCTAACATACATACTGATTTTGCCAAGGTGTAGTAGGGTAATTAAAAACAATTTAAAGGTGTGCAAAATGCCTAATACCCCCTTTGGTAAAATGGCAGTATTCATCTAACCAGCCTATAAGGTCCCTGGAACTCATAGTTCAAACACAATGACAGGTCAAAGTCAAAATTGAATACAGTAACAGCATGAACACATATGTAGCATTAGCATGAATGTCAGTGAATTACATAGCAGTGATGTGAATAAAAACTCAGTAATTTTAAAGGTGCTATGAGAAGAATCTATTTCCCGAAGACATAAAGACTCTGCTACCCATGAACATGTGCAGCGACTGTCGGAATGCTGCGTTCCAGTAACCTCGGAACTGGGAGTGACATCATCTCCGACTTATCGTCGTTCCAGTTAAAGTCTGAAAAAAACATGCCGATCTACCAGGCTATTGTTAGCTGTTGTTAGCACGCCTGCGTTGTTGTTCACAAATATCACATTAAGAATGTGATTATCACTATGACAGCATTTTTGTAAATATAAGTCTAACAATACTATGTTCACACCGGGGGCATCCATCTTCGATTGTCAACTCGGGGGTGGCGAGGCTTCACCGAGTTTCCAGTAGGAAATTCCGACTTCGGGGGACATCCCAGTTGCAGTTTCCTACTCAGAACCCGGATATTCCTACTTCTGACTACAACTTGAACGCACCAAAAGACGTGACTGAAGCCAAAGCGTGCGTTTGTTGTGATGCTAATAAATGCAGCTCGGACCTTCCTCAGAACTCTGCATTGCTTTACAACTTCTTTTTTCAACAACTTACAGGATGCAAAGCAACGATGTAATGTATCTCTTTCTAGTTACGTAGTGAGAGTTTTTGATGTGTGACAACAAAACATTTTTGGAAAGCTTAGTATCGTAGGTTTGTAGCCGGCTATATATCGCTACTTACAGCCCGGTGCTCTACAACATGTCTGAATAATATGAATTTGCTCTAGTTTTAATTGTCTTGCTCCCAAAGTTGAGTATCTAGGCCAGTCCAGCCCTGTCCAACCAGACCGCAAAGCTAAGGAATAGCATTTATAGATAACCTATTTTGATGCTATAAAACTCATCTTAAAGTGTGTATTTCGATCAGGCATATATCTAAAAGTGAGACTTTTTTGAAATTACTTAGAAACTCCTCACAGTCCCTTTAAGTTTTTAGTAATTTTTTTTGTATTTTACTTTTTATTAGATGTTACATTGTTGTAACATGTTTCATATAGTAAATGTTCAAATGTTCATAGTAGGACTGTAAAGTCCAAGTCGACTGGTCGACTAATTGGTCGATGCGTCCTCAGTCGACCAAAATTCTGATTGGTCGACCAAATGTGTCAATTTATTTTTTTCCCCTGCAGTTCATTTCATCAGGAGAAACGTATCAAGTGAAATGGGGGTATTTTCTGAGCACCCCCATCATGTCTCAGAACACCATTTTAATGTATTTATTGTTCATTTCAATATTTTTATTTAAGAACATTTCAATATTCTAGTCTAATAATCGTTTATTCGTTTTATAGCTGCATACGCACATGCCCGCTGCAACAGCGGCATCCCTCACCCAGTCCGCGCCGGATTTTATGCCTCAGATAAACACCCAAATGCATAAACGACATCACAGAAGGAATTGACAGTTTTATTTCTTAGGATATGAGGCCCATTGGTGTTGTGGAAGGCCAAGAAAAACATTGAAACCTGGATATTCAGTGCCAGCGCGCCAGACAATTACGCATGCACTAACAGCAGAATACGAGGGAGGAAAAAAGAGAAAGTTTCCGAGTTAATAGATAAAGATAACAGGTGTACGTCTCTTCAAATGGAGTCCTATATGACAGTGACTGCCCATTTCATTGATGAAGACTGGAAAGCAAAGAGTCTTGTGTTGAGAGAAAAAAAGGAGAAGCGCACACAGGGGAGAAACATCGCTGCGCAATTATAAGCTGCCTATGCCTTCAAAGTTCCAGCAGGAAAAGTGTCTGTTGTAGTGAACAACGTGGTTAATATGAAACTCTGTGGGAACACTAAAAGAGTCCCATGAATATCCAGGTTCCAATGTTTTTCTGGATATTCAGTACCAGCGCACCTCACAATTACGCATGCACAAACGGCAAAATACGAGGGAGAAAAAAATAGAAAGCTTCCGAGTAAATAGATAAAGATAACAGATGTGTATGTCTCTTCAAATGGAGTCCTATATGAAAGTGACTGCCCATTTCATTGATGAAGACTGGAAAGCACACAGGGGAGAAACACGGGGGGGTTGATTGGTCGATTTTTGGTCGACAATTGCTGTGTTTTAGTCGACCAACAATTTCTTTGGTTGATTACAGCCCTAGTTCATAGGTGTATTCTAATAAGTCACTCATTTTGATTCTTTCACCTAAAAGGATGCTTTAACATAAAGAACTACCTGTGTTTGTTTCAACACCTGACATGAAGATCAGCCAATGCAAGTCCAGCACACTGCACACAGCAGCCTTTTGGAAGCCAAACTACAAACAGCTACCAAACATATATTCAATCATTCATTTTCTATTCTGCCTATCCCTTTTGGTGGTCGAGGGGGGTGGGGGTTGTTTTGTGTGTCATAGTAATCAAAATAAAGACAACATTTGAGATGCCTCACAGCTTCCTGACAGAAAATAAACATTTTGTTTTGCCTTATCTCCCTCAATTTGTCCTAATGGTCATGCATGGAAAAAAGCCATCCAACAATCCAGAAAGACGTTGGAGTTGTTGCTTCCATTTGGCATTATGAGACAGACAGAAAGTTTGAAAAGCTCTGAAATCCACATTTCAACTTCTGTCACAAGGAGTCTGCAACCAGATTGAAACAAGTACCTTATGGAACAAAAAGCAACCCCCTCAACCTGCTAGTCCAAAGGCTTCTTCAGGTCACATGTACCAGCCTTGAGAGACTCGGGACCAGAGTAAAACCCAATCAAATGATGAGAAATCTTTGAAACAACCCCCAAACAAATTAAAAACTATATTGTGTTAGACAGAACTTTCAAATTTGCAGCTAACGTGAACACTGCGCCGGGAATTGTCCTGCAGACTCATTGACTACCGATTGGCTATGTAGATGACTTGTGACAAAAAGAGCTGCCTTCAAGAAAGGGAAAAACTCTGCCCCTTCTCCCACTATGATATCCAACAGGTAGAGACAGAGCTCCACCTTCTAACATCCTTCTCTTAATATCAGGCTGAGAAAGACATTGTCCCAAAATAATACAGACCTAGAGTTCAATCACACCGATACCAAGAAAATCCCATATTTACCAGGAAAAATACAAAACTGTGAAATTTTTGCAACCAGATACACTGTTTACCAAATGGGTAAAGACCTGAGGACAACAATAATCCTGAATAACACAACCATAAACACACACACAGAAAATCCAAGCAAACAAAATTTTAACATAGAATGTCTGTTTCCTGTCTTTGGTGTCACCCCATTTTTTCAAACCTTATTACATTGGTCAAAATGTGCAGTCAGGTATCACCACATGGTATGACTTTCCTGTTGATGAATTCCTTGCATATTTTTAAAGACATCATCTTGACAAAAAAAATCATGTAGTCTGACTTCAGCATAAATGTGGGATGCTGTGTTGGTTACTTCCAACCCCTGGCATACAAACCATTTAGTATGCACATAAAGAACATAGATGCTTGTTAGCTTGTAAGTTAAGATGGTACAATAATGAACCAAAGTGGTTGAAACTCCTTTCAGAAATCCATCTCTATTGTTAGCTTTCCATAAAAACCCCTTCACTGGCTCCGACAGTCTCACTATCTCAGTCACACACTGGTATTACAGGGCAATCAATTAAAACCAAGAACCACTGATGGTCCGTTCCGGACTTCAATTTAACATGCGCCACTTCACGATCCACATTAGTGGGTCACAAATGTGACAATATGAATGTCGTCCTTCAAAAGGAAAGTCCCTCTTGCCCCCTTCCTGGAGCAGTGAAATATTGAGTGTGACACGGGAGTAATTGCATGGGAAGTAATCAATTAGACACACAATTGAAGGAGACCTGAGGTCTGTGCGCTGCCAGGCAAGAGGCCTGACTGAATTTTGGTGACGTTCACTGAACCAATCACGCCAGCCCCCTGTGGCAGAATAGCTCTTTCTTCCAAGAGAAGTTGGATGGAGAATGGAAGTCTGAGGGGATCAGAGGAGACTGCGATTTTATGCCCACCCCCTCCCTCTTGGTGATCCCTTGTCTGGGGGAAACTCTGACTCAAATTGTCCCTTTCACCTTGCCCCATCCCATCCATTCTCTGCCTCCCTTGTGCCTGATCGTCACAAGACGCTGAACAAGACACCCACAGCAGCTGATGGCATCCGCTTGCTAAGATTTCCCTGTTGAACTTCTGTAGCAAGCTTTGAAAAAGACAGCTTGAGTCAAGTAGCTAAAAAGGGTGTACAGTACAAAACTATACTAAAACATAACATTGCCTGCTTTTGTTTGAAAAAAACATCAGTGACAAATCAAAACAGCCAAGTAAAATATGACATGAGAGACTATGCCAAAGAGAGAGAGATAAAGAGATGGAGGGAAGACTGAAAGTAGGATAGATAAAGAGAGAGCAGATGGGCCATGAAGAAGTGGATAACGCCTTGGCGGAAAGCACAGGCTTGTGTACATGCATGAGACGAGAGAGGATCATTCAGCAGATGGGGCCTCAGATTGGATGCTTCATTTTGGACGGACGCAGTGCAGGCGTAGGGTGGTTAGGAAAATGAATCAACAACACTAAACAAATCTGAGGAGTGAAAAAAAAGGATACTGAGTGAAATGAGGAGAGGGAGGGGGTGGCAGTAAAATGTGTTAAATGAGAAAGCTCATCTGTGTTGGGCGCCTTATTGAAGCTGTTATGATTTTGCCAGGGAAGCAGGCTGTAATTACCATGTGAAAGCAAAGTGTCTGGCCAAGGTTCATGTGAATCAAGATGGAAGTGCGGCAAATGTTTGAATAAGTAGGATGTTAGATGCTGCAGGTCAAAACGCGTCAAAATACAGATCTGGAGCTATGAAAATGTCAAGAGGCGGCTCGGTTTAACCTTCTTCTTGCATGGCTATAGGAGCAGAAAGTGTAGAGGAGTAGTCATTTGGAACTTGTCTTTGCAACAACCGGAAGCTTTACATGCTTTTAGAAGAAGTTGTAACCTTTTAGACTTATGCCCTTGACCAAAGTGGAGTGCTAAGTGGAATATTTTATGAGGCCCTCCATTCCCTCGAACACACACAACAAAAAATGTATGGAGATTATCTAATATCAGTAAGTAGCTCACTGCGATTTTAACTTCATATTCCAATATTATACTTCTTGCAACTCCTGTACACCAGTTAAAGTATCAATGTGATTTCACAGTACATTAAGAATTATAAAGTCAAAAACTCAAAATCACAGTAAACTGGAGTCAATCAACAATTACATGAATGCATTTGACATTACAAAGCTGTGATTCACTTCACTGTCATTTCACAGTGATCTATTAATAATAGAGCTGTAAAATCAAGGTAAAACGTTGTAACATCATAGTGTTATACTATAAAATGACTGCAGAGTACTGTGGATTCACAACATTTTACTGTGGATGTACAACTGTCATTTCACTGTACCTGTGAACTAAATATGCATGACCGTAAAATCCCAGTGATCTCTTGTGTGAAATCAAAGTATGTTACTGTCAAATGCTCACAAAATTCCTGAGTTGACAGTATGTATACCACAATGAAATACTTTAATACTGCATATATTTATCCACTCTGTACTACAAAAGTATCATCACAAAAACATACTGCAGAAGTTTACTATGAAAACATGGTGGTGATGTACTTATGCTGGTTCCAGATGTCCCAAGAACAAATTAATGAAGTTTCTTGCCCACTCATTTCCTGTTCTTTCAAATATTTCTTTGTCCACTTAGATGACAGAATTTGGCATACCATTCAACCCCTCTGTTTCAGCCCTAACCAGAACTGTCAGTTTTAGTTTTAATCCTTGTGAGAAATGTTGATTCACTTTTAAAATGTGGCTTCAATTCTCCAATGCTGTTCTCTAATGTTTACTGTGGCCGAACAGACATGACATGCCATGCCAGGACACGTTTCTTCCAAGAAAGCTGTCAATGGACAAAACAAAACCAACTTCAGCGAGTATCTCCAGACTGAGAACACATTTTGAGAAGATGGGCAGCAATTTAGGGTGTCTGTAGACAGACCCTTAATGTTTAATTTTGAATCACAAAATTAACATTTTTCAAAATACAGAACCTTTAATACACTTTTTTTGTGGGAGAAAATGCCCATGAGCATGGTTTGAGTTTGATCTTGGATGTAGTGATAAAACTGGTTAGCATACCTGATTCACAGAAGCCATACAAACTTTCTTAAAAAGAAAGAAGTAACTCTAGTTTAAAATAAAACATGATCGTAACTTCCACACATTTATTCTAAAAAAACTCATGAGAACAAAGGCAACCATTTTGTTCCCATTAAATTTTTTCTAATTTAAAAAACAACAAAAAGGTTGATACAGTTTGAGTAGTAAAATCAATATTCTGAAAATATTGAACTTGAGCATTGAATATAAATGTTCTGAGGACATCTATTCACTCAGTGATGGTTCTGAGCCTCATTGCGGGTTAATAATCCATGCTCGGTAACACTTCCAAACCCTTTTATACCAATTTACATGCCACTGGCATAGCTGTGGGAGCAGCTTAAGGTTAAATGTCCTACCCAAGGACACATTGACATTTTGTAGCCAGAGCTGTGCTTGAACCCTTGACCTTCCAACTGATGGTGGGGCAAACTATTTGACAAAACAGATGTTAGCAGAGACTGTGCCACATGAGAACACTTAGTGTCAATAATGCAGAGTATAAAGCTGTAACAACAACATGCAAGAATCACAGATTTACACTGCTCATTTATTATTGATGCAAATCTTGAGCAGAAATTGACATTTACTAAATTTCCATATTTGTGTGTCACTGAGACAACAGAAGGCAAAACTGACCATGTCCTCTGTTTTTAAAAACCGCAATGTATACATATGCACCATTAACGTAGGACTTCCTGATTTTAATGGCTGGGTGAAGTAGTGCTGTTTATGAAACTGCATATACTGTTTACAACACTACAATCCAACACAGTTATCAGGATACTGAGTTAGTATGAAGTATAACTTCCAACTGGCCACTATTTTTCTGTGAACTAGATTAGGCAAAGCTTATTCTTCTTCCTCTTTCTATTTTCTGATGGGTGGCAACAAAAGTTTAATTTTCATTACTGCCACCCACTGTGCTAGGCAAGAGGAAACTTCTACAGCACAAATAATACACAGTATATCGCATTCTGTTGAATAATCCAGCTTCTTCTAAAACAAGGCTTCATGTTTTTTTTTTTGTAGAATATTCTTAGCTGATGTCTCTGGTCTTGAAAAGGAAGGATATAATAGTTAATCTGATGGCTAATGCAGCTAAATTAACTTGTCTAAGCAATAAACATTTTCTATTCTTTTGATCTCTTTTGGAGTCTTGGGGGGCTGGAGCTTATCCCACAGGAGGCGGGGTACAACCTGAACTGGTCACCAGCTAATCACAAGGCCACATAGAGATAAGGACAACCAGTCATGCTCACACTCATACCTAAGGACAGTTTGGATTCAACAATCAACCTAGTGAGCATGTTTTTTGTCTGTAGGAGGAAGCCGGAGTGCCCAGAGAGAAACCACGTATGAATGGGAAGAACATGCAACCTTCACATAGAGAGGCTCTGCCTGACCTGGGGATCTTCCTGTGAGGAGTGAACACTACATACTGCATCACCATGCCGCCCACCTTAAAGTATCGCAATAATAACGGGGGTTTATTATTGCTAACAGGTTCAAAAGCAGTCTTATCAGATCTGGACAGTATTTCTTTACGAAATGGAAAAAAATAACAACACTACAGAGTGTCTCCATCAAAAGTATATTTTCACTTCACTTCTGATGTTTTGCTGAGAGTCTGTTCTAAGAAGTGGCTCATGCTTTGTACTTTCCACCACAGCAGTAGTACATGCCTACTACATTATCTGATTTCCTTAAAGTGAAAGTCATTGACAGACTGCCCAATCATCTACCAAATATACTTCTATGAGGTTTTTCCCATTCCCAAACATTTTCTATGGGCTTTTCCCCAGATGGATTCCTGAAATGTATTGATCAGTCCAACTGGGGTGTCAGTTTATTCCATTAAAAAAGTATTTAATGCAGGTATAGTACTGCTTGATGAGTAAGAAGTAATTAATGCAATAAATCACCTTCATGCCAACATATGGATACTTAAGATGATGAGGCCCTACAGACATAGTTCTGCACTTAGTGGGGGGCGGGTCTGACTTTTTAGAGATCAGGTTTTTGTCTTTGAGTGCAAGTAAAGTCATTCTTGTGACACTTTTTCAACCACTTTTGTCCCCAAAAACTTTCCACACTGCTTTAAAGATTTCTTATTCACTCCTATACACCCCCCTGCACAAACACCATCCTTCAACTTCTCCCTGCTTGACTGTGCCTTATATTTCATATTCATGAGGATAACTTAGCTAAGCTTGATTGAAAGGTGCATCCGAGGGAGTCCTATCCCTGCTCAGCCAAGAGGCCTCTTTCACACCATCCTCCGGTCCCCTTTCCAATCCAGAGTCCACTCTAAGCTCACAGAAGCTGCGCCAGAGGAAATCAATAAGTGCAATGCTACAATATACTAGCGACAAATTGATTCCATCCTAAGGCAATTTTGGGCTGAGTAGAAATGCAGGTGGTTTTCAGCAGTGAAGGGGTCTTTCACTTTGGCTCTTCTTGATTAGCCACTTATGTAGTTAATAATTTTTTATCCTCTTAAATATTGTTGCTCATGGATCATCGATCATTTTATACTTCTCCCAGGAGTCGGCTTCAAAAGCCTCGCAATGTATGAGACAACCGGTCCAGATCTCATAAAGCACCAAGAAGAAAGTGAAAGAGTTTTGATTTGTGCTGCTTGACGTCAAAGACCGGACTCATCCTGATAGTTCAAGCTTAAAATATCCTTCCTCAGCAGTACGCTGAAGGAATATGACAACTGCAACAGAACAAACTAGGGCACAAGTGACTTGTTAGTTTACCCCCAGCAAGAGCATGTGAAACTGTCAGGACCATCTGTGCAAAAAGCAATGATATGACGGACCCTCCATGACAAGTTTCTAGTTCCAAAGACAGAAGTTAGATTTCAAGGTCTTTGGAGGTTCAGAGTTTGTATCTGATCCCTAACAGCACCATCTTCACAAACTTTTAGCATGCAGAAGAGCAACAGAGTGTCAAGACTTTTGGACAAACAGATCTATCCAGAAAACCAAATGAACTGATGGGATAGAAACAGTGAAAATGAAAGCACTGAAAATGGCAAATGGACTCAAGCAGGCCACACCTACCCATTCACTCACTTACAGTCCGAGTGTCAGTGTTAGCTGTTCATCAATATCAGCTGGCACATCCACTCTCTTTCATACCCATATACAAACCACTGATGAAGCAGTGGGGCAACATGGGGTTAAATCTTGATCAAGGACACATCAACATGTGGATACTGGAGCTGACCCCAACCTTTTACTGTACTTTTGATATTAGAGAGGAGCAATCATCACCCCAAGATGAAAGAAAAGTTTGGTTCCTACAGCTTTTACATTGTTTATAGAATGAAGTAGAACAATATACTCACCCAGAAGGCTTTCCTTATGCAAACAGTGCTTCGGGAGATATTTAGATCCAAAATTGAGCGGCGGACATCCGTATAATGGTAGCACATAGGGCATACAGCGCCGCTCCTAAAACTGTATTAATCGTCCAAAAACTCATTTTTTTCACCAATATTCCATCATGGTCTACTCACGCTACTCCTCTACGACAGTCTGTGTCGCCCCAGACATGTTTCTGTGACTTTGCCGACCTTTGAACTGAAGAAGAGCGCTTGCTCTGCGCCTGTGCAGTGCGGCTCATTGTTTCAGTGGAAGACCGTCGGCTACACAACGACTTTCTTCTTCCAGTTTTGTGCAAAATGGATGAATATCTATCGGATGAAGATGTTGTGGAGGAGAACTTTGAATATGATGGGTGTCCTTACAGTTTGGAGCCAGAGTTTACAGATGAGGAGCTCATTGAAAGGAGGACGCGGAGGCAGCGCTCCAGAGAGTACTGCGCAGGCGCGGAGGTATACATTCTTCTTCTTCAGTTCAGAGGTCAGCACAGTTACAAAAACATGTCTGGGGCTACACAGACTGTAATGGAGGAGCAGCGTGAGCGGACCATGTTGGAATATTGGGGAAACTAATGAGTTTTTGGACGATTAATGCAGTTTTAGGAGCGGCGCTGTATGCCCTATGTGCTACCATTATACGGATGTCTGCCACTTGATTTTGGATCTAAATATCCCCCAAAGCACTGTTTGCATCAGGAAAGCTTTCTGAGTGAGTATATTGTTCTACTTCATTCTATAAACAATGTGAAAGCTGTAGAAACCGAACTTTTCCTTTAATAGAATGGCCCTGGACGAATTAGAGGCCTCGATCAAATTGAACAACTACACATTATTTTACAGTTCACTTTCTTTAACAGCAAGCTTAAAGCCTTTACTCACCAATGGTAATTGAAATAAACTGCACAAAATTGGGAGTATTTCAGAGGCTGTCAGCATAAAAGCACAGATCTCTACAAATTTCTTTACAATACCATAGTCAAGCATAGTCTGCACTCAGATCAGAAAAACAAAATCAGCCTTAGCTGCTTTTTGTAGCACTCAATATTCTTCATTGAAAACAGTGCAACTTTTGAACAGCACTTAGCTTGTCAATATTACATCTCCTCACATATGAAATCTAAACAAGGGACTATTTTTTCATATTTACAAACACAATGGGAGAAAATTTGATCTGATTTGACTTTTGAGGGAACAATATTTAGGTGAACAGCTGCTACGTTATGACTAATTGCTTTGATTTCATATTTTCCAGGTAATATTTGCATGTATAAAAATTTAGCCTTCAGAAATGTTTCAGGAAAATATAAGTCAGCTCTTGTAACTTAACAACTCTAAGTGCTGATGAGAAGTACTCTTGTGTTGTTGTGCATGATGCTAACATAAAAAACGAGTGCCTGTGGACAAAGACCCCGAAGAGGAAAATAACTTCTATGCAACATCTTTTTTTTACCTCCACCAAGGAGGTTATGTTTTCACTGGAGTCTGGCTGTTTATTTGTATTTTAGCAAGATTATATAAAAACTACTGGATGAATTTACATGGAAACTGTACCAGAAGTGTGGTTTGATCCAAGGAAGAAGCCATTAAATTTTGGTGCTGATCCAATCCAGATTGATGTCACAAAAAAAAAAAAAGTTTACATCTGCAAATCCCATTCATTTACGGCATTATGGGAGTTGTAGTTTGTTTGCAAATTAATGTCTAATTTTTCAAGTCTATGTCACTACATTTCCCGCACCACTCCGTCTGCACTCACAACTACTCTGATTGACAGGCTGGCGACACTGCCCACTGTAGAGCGCGCACCAACAACATCTGTACAACCATCAGCAAATTGGTTCAGCCAACAAGTTACAAGACCCACTACGAACTTGGTTACTCTATTGGATGATATTTATATCAACAATAATCACACTTATTGCAGACTGATATGTTTCATTCCACAACATGCGTATAAACTTATGGGTGGAAATGAGCTGCTTGGCAGAGGTCTGTGCTCTCAGACTGCTTTTCTAGTTTCCAATTATTTTCCATTTCCCATCTAAAGCTTTGTTCAAACATGCACTCTTGTAACCCTAAAGTTAACCTTGTGGGGGGATTTTCCCATGTTTCTCACAAAGGATTTTTCCAGGACTGTTACTTGAAAGAATTGATAGTAGTGAGCAGAAGCAGTATGAGCTGCACCATCTACCCTGGCACCCAGCATACTACAAAATACGCTTTTGGGCCATATGCAGTATATACTTGTTGCTAATCTGTTTTTAAATTCCTCTTGGTATCATGATTGAGGACTTTTGTAAAAAAACAGAAAACTCAAGAAGTAAACAGCACACACTCAATTAAATTACACCTTTATACTTGGCCATCTGCTGCCATGACATCATATGTAATGACGGTTATGTAGGAGTTGGTAAATAAGAGAAGTAGTGTGTGGATGTGGTGTAAATGGGTTAAGGATAAATGTAGCGTAAATCTGTTTTGAGTGGTCAGAAGATCAGAAAGACAATATCAAGTCTATTCAGTGGCTTTAATGTCACCAACAAATGATTTCGAACGGTGAAGTTATCTGGTGTTTACTACATATTTTAAATAGTTTCTGCAAGGGTTAAGAGCAGGTCAACACGGGACTTGTTGTTTGATATCACTGGCTCTCACCAGAAAACCATAATTTAGCAGTGCAATCAAAGCTTTGATAACAGCTAGAGTTATAAGGCATACATAAAAAAAGAGAGACATCATTCTGTAAACCGTTCAGAGGGAAACTAAAATGAGAAATAGACATTGGCAGGATGGCTACATCCTCTGATTCTGACACCTTCAGGGGATGTCAATCAATATCTACCACACAATCTTAAGAAGTGGTCCTAATACTGAAATGAGAAGCTTTTTGATCTAGGTTTCCTACGGAGATGAACTATTTTTGAAGACACACTTTGAGACTCTCACCTTTGATATCATTTATGAGTTTTACAATTTAAATCGGAATTTCCACGGGATTAAGAAAAAGTAAGCAGATTGTTCTCACTGCTTCTGTTCTTTTCTCCTTGTTAGGAAGATGAAAATTTCTGGGGTGAAACACAAACAGTCAGAGTTATGAAGTAGAGCAGATTCAGGCCGTGGCTGCTGTGCATAACTTCCCCTCTACTTCATGGCTCGAGGCCACGGATGGCACATCAAACAGCAGCTTCTCGCAGAGTCCAGCCCTGGCTCCCTGAGCACTGGCTTCAACTTGGCAACACAATGAAGAGACTGGCTTGGCAAAAAAAAAAACGGCTGCATGTAGTGATGGACAAATGTAATTCCCAAAGTGTGGTGCAACTTATGAGGAGGGATACAAAGATGGAACACAACACACAAACATGCACTGATGAACTCATAGATGGATGTGTTGTTTCCTTTGACTCTGGGGGATCACAAGGAAGGAAGAGTTGAAGAGAACAATGAGGGGTGTCTGAATTATTTAGAAAGAGAGTTTGGAAGCAGCAGAGACAAGCTCAATGCCAAGCCTCTGCCTTACAAATCTAAGTTAATGTAAGTCTGAATAAATCCTAGCCTTCAGAATGAAGCAAATCACTAAAGTTAATCAGAAACTGATGACAGTGTCTTTCTCTGGCTGCCCTCGCACAGGATCAGTGGAAAGTTGCTCCGCTTCCAAGGAAATTGTAACTTGAAGACATACTAGAAAGTGCTCACTCCTCTTTCTCAATATCTCATCTCACTGAACAAAGACATGTTTTATCTTCTAACATGTAATGACTTTATGCCAGTATTATGCCTTTTCTTACACAAAAGTGTGGGTGTACATCTCAATTTTAAGCACTAATAACATGCTTCAATGTGTGGCCAGGAGGAATTAACTGCATTGCAAAATAAATTCAAGAGAGCTCTTCCAAAGACATTTAAGAGGCATATTTGTGCAATGTTGAAATAACATATAAACTGGGTCAATATTTTTACTTCTTTTTCTTTTTTGTTCCTTGATGGTAAAACAAAGTTTAAGTTTAGAGCAGATTTACCAGGAACATTTACTTCAAGCATATAACATGTTGAATATAAAGGAATTTTTTCAGTCCAGTTTTTTTCCAGTTTGCAGGATTACCTGTGAAAATGATTGGTTCTTCACTATGTCCAATAAAAGGGCCCAGGGGTGATTTCACTGTGCACGTTAGGTCTGGACCTACAGGCAGCATTGGACTGAGGCTCATAGACCATTAAGTTTGTCAGGCTAACTTTGTTTATTAGAAATTTTGCATCGCAGCATACTTGTCATTACATAACTGCACATACCTTAGTATCCAAACAACAAGCAACCACCTCAATAATTTTGTTTTTACAGTGAAATTCAAAACAAAGGCCATGAATTTCAATGCCCTTATACAGCAGTGTATGTCTATTTCTGCCAAAAGTCTAATAACAGCGTCATAAAGCATAATAGCAGCATTATAAATTAGGTCAAGGATGCTCTTGATGAAAACCTTATACTGGCATCGTATGATAATGTTAATGCTGCAGTTAACCTGTCAGCATCTTATTACTGAAGCCACATGAGCGACTGTGTGACATCTGTGCCCCCTCATTGTTCTGTTTCAAGCCTTTAAAAAATACTGCAAGGGACACACACTTTTAAGCAATTGTGGGAGTTATTCGATATAAGTGGGCGGGCATATTTGGCATAGATCAATTGCATAGATATGAAGACAGAAATCCCTGTTTTGACATAAATAACCATGGAAGAATTGCCTTAACTGGTTGTCTTGACTCATTTGCAGTCATCTACTGTAGACCTACAAACCAACAAAAAAGGTGACGACTTAACATGCTTATTTATTATTTTAAGCTGCAGCAGTAATTACTACATTAAAGCAACAAGTCTCCCCGGCTGACTACAAAGTAGTTCTTACTTAAAACATTTTGATCCCACAGTCACTTTTTGTGCTACGGCACAACATAATTGAAATTAACAACAGGAAAACATTACTTACAGATCATCACAGGGCTCAGACTGATTCAGAAACTCATTAAGATTCCCTGACTATATTATTTCAACTTATTCAAGCAGGAGAATTTATCTTTTTTGAAGTTGTAGACATGTTCCGCATGCGCAGGCTGCCAGTGTTAAAAGAATCCATTGCCTTCATGTACAGAGTTTTAAACCTATACCATGAGGCATGTTCCGCATTGGTAAATATGGTCATCTGCATAGTCTTATATGAGACATTTAATATCTGCTTTTATCTGTGTTATTAAAAGACAGTTTTGTTGTTTTTTTATCCTGACAACTTTCTGCCCATAATGCAGAGCACGACTCATACTCATAGAAATGCTAGCTGAACTCGGGCCACTTCAAAACACTGCCTAATGAACACAAATCGATCCAGGAGAAATATGTAATTTTTCTTGCATTTTTCATCTGAATTGGAAAAAAAATCAACTGAGCTGTACTTTTGAAAACAACCCAAGTTCAAATATTTCGGGAAATCAAATTATTTCCATGACCCAGCTCTAGATAAGCAAAGATGGATGATGGACTGAGGGTAAGTTACATGCATATTTTTTTTTTTTTGAAGATGACACATAGCTATAAATAGATATAAACAGCAAGGATGGATATATACGTACTTTAAGTGGGCTTGTTTGCACATATCCTGGCAACAATTTCAAATGTTGAGCTAAGTCCCCATCTAAACGGTAAATGGACTTAAGTTTATATAGTGCTTTTTCTAGTCTTTGACTACTCAAAGCTGCTTTACACCACAGGTCACACTTACCCATTCAGAGTTTCTATGTTAGTTATCAATCAGTACCTCTAATACATTCATGCCCTTTCATGCCCCTTTACACACCACTGACGCAGCAGTGGGAGCAACTTGGGGTTAAGTGTCTTGCTCAAGGACACATCACAGTGTCGCCCAGAGCTGGGCTTGAACCTGCAACCTCTCGATCACTGACCAAGCACACAATCCAACTGCCCACCGACGCAGGGTACACACATAAAGATCATTGGGCTGTTTTTGTCCTGACTTTTCCCCTTCTCGACCAGGAACTGAAAATGTCTAACTATCTTGGGTCTTACAAGATTATCCTATAAGATTATCGTGTGGTCTGAGGAGTGTTAAGAGTGAAATTGTCCCCAAAATCGGCTGTGGGGCCCACAATCGTAAGTATTAAACTTGTTCAGTTTTTATGACCAAAGATCTTATTGTGTGGGAAAGCCAAAGAATCATGACTCTGTAAATTGTGACTTGGAATGTCACAAGGTAGCTAATCTGGAAGCGTGCTGACTGAGGAAGAAGGAAGCAGGCATGAAGAAAAACAAGCATGGCTGATCTTAAATATAAACAAAAAGTTTGGCAGACCTAAGAAACACAGGACCAGCTCACGCGTTGTCCAGTCTCTAGGATTTTTCCAGTCTTTTGTGTAGTTCCCGATTTTCCATGAAAAATAGTCCAAAGACCACCATCATTCCCTCTTCTCGTATGTCCTCTCCTATGCCGCGTGTTGTCCGGTCAGGTTGTTGCCATAAACAATGTTTATTGTTGTTGCTATGCTTCTTCTTCTTCATTTTTGTTAGATCATCTTTGATCACGTGAGATTTTTTCCTTTGAGGACCAGATACTAGATCAGTGGTGGGACAGAATGGCTAGGTGTGTATTATCTATGTTTAGATTATCAGAGCACACCACACACAGTAAGATCAAAACTGTTTAATGCCTGATTTTTTTAGCTTCTTGTGTGCGGTCTCTAACAGATAAAAAATCTCTCCAGATATACCAAGATCTTTTGTGTGTACCCCGCTTTAAAGTGTCTAAAACCACCTTTGTCCTCGTATTTCCTTGACAAGCTTACATTCATACACACAAACATATGATACATGCTGAGCTGTGCAATATCTCCTGATAAATCATTGGTTGGAAACAAGCCTCAGTGCACTTCGTCCCAGAAGTCAAGCTTGAATGCACCTAAAGCTCATCCCCGATGAGAATTAGGCAGCTAAATTCATTTCAAAGCACATTTTACTGACATTCTTCATCAGCAAAGACATGCATGGCACTTTGTAGCGCTACCTAATAAATCATTCAGAGCTTATTCCTCATGCCTCCCTACGTGTTAGAGATAATAACAGAAATAATTTATGTCATAATGGCACTGCAGGCGGAAAATAGAAAAAAAAAGTTAAAAAACAGCAGGGCCAGCACCTTGGGACTAGACACGAGTGACCACCACTTACTGATAACACTCATATTTAATGTTATTCAGCAAAAACACACAGCATCTCTCTTGTTTTTACATCCTTAAAAGATTAGTGAAGCTGGATTTAGCTTTAAAAATGAGTAAATAACACCTCTGACCTTGTGTTGCACACATCGTGAGCTTGTGCCTGCCCCTCGGATGCCCCACTTAGCCCTGTCTTGGAAAAGCTCAATGTCTTTTATGCAAGTCAGGAGCTTTATTTCACACTGACCTCAGGGTCAGGATGCCTTGAGGAAAGCAAGCTGCATCAGGATCCATTGTTCATAAAGAGGCAGAGCCGCCCACACACTGTTTTCTACTTCGTGTGCTATTTATCAGCAATCAAGTTCTCTGTCTTCAACAACTTCAGAGGCTACATGCCTGGGTCGATAGCTGAGTGGGCTGTACATAAGATGAGATTTTTGTGTTTTTAGAGCAAGAATAGGTGGAAAGAAATAAAATTATTGGGGAGACAGTTTTTCATAGAATTACAAGTCAGCAACATCTCCCCCCCGCTTCAAAGGGTTGATTGTGTAACACCACCAGTCAGAAGAAGGCACAGACCATCTATGAATCAGATCTTGTGTGATGAAAGCAATGGAATTGAAGGCAACACAAAAACTACCAGAACTAGTCCAAAAAAAGAAGAGGAAGAAAAATGTAGCATTTTCCCTGTAGGGCTCAGCCATCAAATCGGCGAGTTGTTAGAGATCAAATTCCATAGGGATTGTAGGAGGTGGATTGTCATTTAAAACACGTTTTAGATGCAGTATCTTGCACAAGCACTTGGCTTCAAATCTATTAACCTTCCAGTATGAGATAACTTAGCAGGAAAGATTTCAACTTCAGATTTTCTGATTGGATGTGCTGAGCCAAGAGTCCATGTAAAACTAAATCTTGTGTGCACAGGCTCAGACCTGGAGTGAGATTTGAGCATATCATCTACTACTAAATGCTGGTCTTTGGAAATGACTGTGGATTCATTTTTTGGTGGTGATGAATAAGGATCACTGTCACAAGGGAGGTATTGCTTCTGTTAGACCATATAAGACCCCATATCCACCTAACAGAGCAACACAGCCATGCCTCCTGACCTTTAACTCCTAGAAAAAAAACTGATGCCTTGTGATCCACTCATTTTGACAAGAACAAAGCTACAGAGCCGTAAAGTGGACCCTGTCCCAAAACTTTTACAGGTATTACTTGCGTCAGATTCCAAACGGTATATAATTCTCCTACAGTAGTACAACAGTTCAGTCTCAACACTTTGATCTTATTTTACAAAATCTTCAATTATAGCTTGTGCTGTCTGTGTTTTGCTTGTCTCTTTTGATCAGATTTATATTTTACTCTGCACAGTGTGTCAGCTTTTCAAGAAAAAGAACAAGATCCTTAAGGAAATGTTCACTTCTCCAATGATAGCAAGTTGACAGTAGGCCTACAGAACTGAAGTGAGTCAAAGTTTACAATTTCCAAGTAAAGTCATTTGTTGTTCATTTGAAAAAGGGACAAACAGCTTGTTTCATACACTACACCACATGTACATGCAGGACCTGTCAGCTGCCCTGGTCAACTCAATACTTGACCATTTTATCAATGTTTTTCAGGCTCTTCTATTAGGTTTATTAACCTAAAAATGACTCCTGAGTTAAAGGCAGGTATAAAGCTGCTTAACCTGTGAGGAATTCCAAGCAGGTCTTGAACGAAAGATTAAAAATACACACAACAGCAGGAGGCTCTGAAACATGGATTTTACATTTTTGATCTTGGATAAAAAAACCTAGCTTTTCTGAAAAACTTACTGAGACTCAGTCAAAGCAAAAGCATTAACTCACTACTCACTTCTTTGTGGTTTGATCTAATTGCACTCATGATACTCACACCCATCAAAAGCAAGACAAGATATAAAGTAAACAGGAAAACAAACAAACCTGTGAGGTTTTTGAGACCCAGTTGACGAAGGCCGAAGTTTCCATCACGTCTGTAGTTAAGGAAGATGGCAAGTGAGTAGCGGTCCTCGTAGAGTTTTGTCCCACGAATGATCCTTAGGTTTTCCAGAGGCAGGTAGTCAAACTGGTTCAGGGCCACTAACACATATCCAGTTACTTCACGGATAGACTGTGGACAGAATAATAGAGAGCAGTGTTAGGTTTTAGGCTTATTAACAGTTTCTGCTAAAATGTTTAATATTAAAGTCCTTCAGAGCACAGTGGGGAAGCAGCCTTTTTGTCCCTCCTTTTCCCTTTTGTTACTTCCTTTTTTCATCTAAGCTATGTAAGCTTCATCTAAGCTACTGACAGAAACATTGGTATATTTATGCATATTTTAAATTATTTAAATCAACGTCTTAAATCATAAACTTCTTAACTTTTCAAACCACTTTGCATACTGGATCTGACCCTCCAAACCTCTTTTGACCTCATCAGCAGGAAACACGCCTCAGGAAAATAATGGACAGGCAATCTATACAAAGTGGACAATAAGCAAATCGGTACATCTGAGGAAGTGCTCTGCGGAAGCACATTGGGCTCCACTGTATGTTGATTATGTGCAAAGCAGCTGGCCCACCACTTATCTGCAACAAATATGTTGGCTCTGTTGTCAGCTTTCCACCCATGTGTATGCTCAAAAACAATCAAGTTTGATTTGTGAGCAAATCACAGCCCTTACAAAGACTTTGGTTTAGTTGTGAGAGGGATAGTATTGAGTATGCACCTAATCCAGTAGACCAAGATGCCCAATGTTGTTCCAAATTAAGCTAATAATAAACATGTGTTACTGTATTTTCAGCAAACAGGGTCAAAGTTTATTAAACAAAACACACTTTTTTGGTTCCATGTGTGTTATAACACACTTAAGGTGAGGTATGTTTGAGCAACCAAGTCGTTCTTAAATATTCCATTTTGCCACCTTTGAGAAAAAAAAGGCTAGGTGCTCCTGCATAAATTAACTGTTTTGCCTGTTATATAAAATCCCCTGCTTCATCTTTAGGTTTACATAGAACTGTCCAAAAGAGAGTTAACAAAGGGCGCAACAGTGTTCTGGGCAAAAATGCCTTATATATGCCAGTGGTCAGAAAAGAAGGTCCAAAGTGGTTTGAGACAGCTCTAAGATGAACACGGTACAACCAAGGTAAGAAGAAAACATGTCTAGACTCTGCACACTAAAACTTGAATGCAACAATCAAATGGAATGGTAATTTCAGACTCAACGGTGCAGCCAGGGAATGATTGTCATTTAAACGGCACAGCCTGAAAATGTTTTTTTTGGACATGATCAGGAATTTACTGTACTACAGTGGCCTCCAGTCACCAGGTCTGCATACAATGGAAGCACCTTCAGAATTTGGCAGATTCACACCAGGGATGTGCAGCCTAGAAATCTGCAGCAACTGTGTTAAATTGGCATGTCAATATGGGCCAGTATCTATGCTTTATAGAATGCTACACAGAAACAGTGCAGTTCTGGAGGTAATTGGGGCCCAACCCTGTCCTGACAAAGTGTACCTAATTAAGTGACTGCAAGGTGTTTTCTTCCATGTTCCATTGTTTTCAACCAGTGAACTAACACAACTGCTGTGATGTAATTGTTAACATCTACTGTTGATTGGTTTGTTGTTTTGTCACTATTGAAAAACTGAAAAAGACACTAACATGTGATATTGTAATCAGATTAAGAAATATTTTATAAATGAAACTGAAGGAAAAAGAGAAAAACAAAGAGAAGGTCATAAAGAAAGTCATGCTTTCATTAGATCATTGACAATATCTGCCTTCAAGGTCACCCTCCACCACTCAATCATGCCAGTGATGTGAGTTATAGCATCTGATCTAGGCAATCTTGCTGTAGGGTCTGTGACCTTAATGCAAAAGTTGGCACAGAGTTCATCGCTCATGTTAAGGGCACGGCCCGGGGTAACTGAGCAACAAGGACAGCCATTGCTTCACACTTTAAATGTCATTTAAGAGGGGATAGAACCACTGTTGAGACTTTGGCAAAGAGCCACCCAGTTGGAGTCGAAGTTGCATGAATCAAAGTGACAGCCTGTGTCCTCTCTCTCCCATCCGCCATCATGGTGGCTGTCATTAGCAGTCAGGCGGCTGGAGAAGTCTTTCCACGTCGGCCGCTGATGCTGATAATCAACAAGTCTGTGTGTGAAGCGCTGTTGATGTGGTGAGCCGAAACAAGTCCTGAGGAGGGCCCTGCTAGCATAGTCATGGCGGCTGACAGCTGTCAGAGAGCATGGCCATCAGCCACCAGTAAGTTAGATGCAGTCAGAGCTCCGTCATCATTACCCCGCTGATTACCATTAATAGAAACAGACAGGCCCAAGTCTAGTGAGTCTTTGTGTGTTTAAGTGATGAGAACTTCTACTCAGTGTGTTTGTGAGAGAGTGTGTATCACTTCAGAAACTAGTTGGAAAGAGGATCGAGCACTTTTCTTACTGAAGATAAATACAAGTTAACAGTCTGAGAGTTTCTGAGAGAAACATCCTCTTCCAAGAGCAGCAAAGATTCATTATTTGTCAATGCTAACTTTGCCCCCAGATTATACGTCAAACAACTTCAACTGTATCCCTTAGAAGTAGTAAGAGAAACATTTTTATATGTGTTAAAAACAGATGCAAAACACAATACATTTAATATGGACCCTTTTCTGGTCATGATATTTTCATTTAATGTGGCTCTGACAGCTCCAGCCATGGAGGAGTTATTTCTAGTGTTATTTGAAAAACTGGGCACAAATAGTGAGGCGTGACCTCCAAGGAGGGTGTGGCTACATGCCAACATGTCTGGGTGAGAGTTTGACAAAAGTGGGGCCCCCAGGAATGTTAATTGGTTCATACAAATGGAATCGTAATTGCATTTTGACTGGCTGTTTGCAATTTCAGAGGTGGGAATTACGCAACAAACGCTGTAGGCTGTGTGGCTGCTGTTGAGTTAATTTGGTTAAAGTTGTTGAATTTTAGCTTTTTACATTCTTAATTATAATTTGATGTTGGAGATCTTCTATCAGACTGTTGTGGCAGTGCCTTGAACTTTGCAGTGGTCCGCTGTGGGAGCAGAATCAGTGCCAAGGTCAGAGAACCAGCTCTGTGATTGGTTGCCAGCTAGACCTGCACCTGGTGGTGGCAGAGGGGAGGACACTGGACAGACTATTAAATATGATGGATAATTCAGACCACGCTCTGCACCACTGCTGAAGAGAAAGCAGAGTTCCTTTTCTAACAGACTGGTGCAGCTCTGCTGTCTAAAGGACAGGTACAGGAGATCCTTCTTTTCCAGAGCCATAAGCCTGAACAACAGCTCAAGGCTGTCAAGCAGAGAAGTTTCAATCTGACTAGTCAGATTTACATTTGATCCCTGTGACTTACTCTGCCTGTTTATACCAAGTGTTAATCAGTTAATCAATAGTGGACTATTTCCATATTTATTTATTGTATTTATTGTACATTATGTATATTTTTAAGATCCATAGTGACTTTTACGTATATATGTAATTAGTACCTTTTCCTCTGAAGCCAGCTGCTATAATACCACAGTTTCCCAGCTTAGGATCCATCCATCCATCCATCCATCCATCCATCCATCCATCCATCCATCCATCCATCCAACCCTAACCCAAATGTATCAGTTTTTCAAATATAGGACATTTAAACAACCAATGGGATGTACAACCATGGAAAGCTTAGGATTGTCCTACCAAACTATTTACTTTCATATTTGACACTTGAGTCTTTATCTTATCATTAAAATGTAGACACTGTCTATTCATCCCACTTCTCTTGACGGTGTCTCTCGCAGTTAATGTTAGAAATGAATTTGTAACTCCAAACTAAACAAACCTTTTCCTGAAGACTTTAAGGAAATAAGTATGAGAGTTGCAACCAATTTCTGTTTCTATATTTTGACTGTTAGCATGGAACAGAATATTAAGAATATTATAGACAATTTCTGTTCATAGCTAAGACTGAGAAATACACTTTTCACTGACTTTCTATCTTTGTGTTTGGACACAAACTCTAAAAGGACAAATGCTCGAATGGGCTTTGAAAATCTTAACACCGATCTCATTGTGACTTTGCAGATTGTGGGATGGGGGACGGGAATAAAATATAGTTCATTCATTCATTTTCTATACCCCTTCATCCCTTTCGGGCTCAGGGGGGCTGGAGCCTATCCCAGCTGTCATTGGGCGAGAGGCGGGGTAAACCCTGAACAGGTCGCCAGTCGATCGCAGGGCCACATAGAGAGACAGACAACGGCTGCGGTCAAATAGTCACCTCCTAAGTCCTTTCCTATCTACTTTCATTTAACCCTAATGGAAAACGTTATGAGGTTAAGGAAAGGAGAAAGGAGAATTCAGAAGGACTTAGGAAAGGAAAACTGCCGTGCAGAGAGAATCTGACTACACTTTCACTACGCTACGTCATCATGTGACGATGGATGTTACTGCTGCGGTGAAACAATTTTCCGAAGGTTGACTACAAAAGACGCATCATGCATCATTTATCATGACAATGTTGTTCCTTTCAGAAAACATTGAACGTAATAACCTGGTAAAAATGACATCTACATAACCGATGTTTGAAGTGAGGATTTAAATAAATCTGTCTACTCATTATCAACATGAACACCAACCAGTGCATGAAAATAAATGGTAACTGAATGAAAGAATGGCATAAATTGTTACGACCACAATCCAATGGTGTACACATTATTAATATTGAATTATGTTTAAAACATAATCAACATCAAATGTCTCATATCCTGCTCTCTTCAGAAAATCAGACCCCTGGAATGTTAAGGTAGGTTTTGGTAAACTTTTGAAAGGATCGAACAACAGTGGTAACCTACATGGTCTGTGTGATTTGTTCGCCATTATTCAGTTGAATTCGGAAAGAGTGGAAATACAGGCTATTTATAAAAGCTGTTCGAACAGCTCTAATCCCGAACTACTTCCGGTTCATTTCACTCCGTTAGGAACCTTCCTAAGCAAAAATGACTTTTCGACTGCAGCCAACCATTCACACTCACACTCATACCTAAGGGCAATATAGAGTCACCAAATAACCTAATGAGCATGTTTTTGGTCTGTGGGAGGAAGCCGGAGTGCTGGGAGGGAACCCATGCATGCGCGGCAAGAACATGCAAACTTCACACAGAAAGGCCCCTGCCCGACCTGGGAACTGAACAGGATACCTTCTTGCTGTGAGGCACACGCACTACCTGCTACACCACCGTTCCACCCTGAAATATTGTTTAAATATATCAAAAAAAGAACAGAATTTTAGACTTTTAAGTCCATCTTTTCCAAATGGCCAGATTTGATACAGTAATTCAAGTGTCTTGCCAAAACAGAATATTGTATTTTACATTGGAAGTTACATTGGAACACATCATGAGGACATTTGGTTAGTCGAGCAGAAGTCATTTTTATGAGCTGACTTTTATACACATCAATGTGGATTTTTATGTCTGTTTGTTAATAAGTCAATATACATCTGGACAATTTCAACACTCTATATAATATTTTGTAATTTAGAAAAAATTCTGGTGGGCAGTTGTTCTCTGGGCAGAAATGCCTTGTTGATGCCTGAGATTGGGGGGCCAATGGCCACAGTAGCTCAGGATGATAGAGAGTCAACAGTTATCTAAATCAGTGGTTCCCAAACTGGGGTACGGGTACCCCCAGGGGTACGCGAAGTGATGTAGGGGGTACGCGAAAACCTGTCAGGTTTCAAACAGCTGTTTCAGCAGTTCAAGGCATCTTGGAGAAGGAAATCTGTCCTGAATATTCTAAGATTCTTACAGTAACATGAGTTCAGTCAGACAGCCTTCTCATTAAAAGTGTGGTGAGTTTATAACAGCTTCAACTTCAAAACTGAATGTGTTCTAGAAATACATTTCTTTTTCAAAAGTGAACTGGTGTTGCCCACTGACATTGCTGGTAAATCTATCTAGTGAGAAATAATTCATTTTAAGAGATTTTATTTATATGTTCTGCATGTTAAATGTGGGAGACGAGGGTGGCAGCAGGCTTACAGACACACTTGTTTTTCTAGTTGCTATAAGTGCGTGAGAGTAGGGGGTACATGGCTGGAGGTCAAGAGTCTGAAGGGGTACAGGCTGCGAAAAGTTTGGGAACCACTGATCTAAATAACCACCTGCTACAACCAAGGTATTCAGAAGACCATTTTTGAAGTCACAACATGCTAAAGCAATCAGACGACAGCAGCAGAGGACCATAACAGATGATACTCCTGTCTGCTGAAAATGAGTCTACAATCCATTAATCCAACAGGCTCATCCAATCCTCTGACAATAGAAGATTGGAAAAATGTTGCCTGGCCTGATGAGTCTTAAGTTGGGTGGTCAGAATATGGCAAAAATTACATGAAATCAAGGATCAACCCACAATTAATGATATAACACAAACTGAGAGTCTGTATTAATAGAGTTGCGTGCAAGAAAGCTTTTATACATTGTTGTCACTTAACTCATTTGTCACCTTCCCCATGACAGCAGTTGGTCTCAATATCTTATGTCGGTCATACACAAGGCATTTTTCAACTTTATGTTTTGCGCTTGTGAACTAATCAAAAGAAAAAAATGCAAAAGAAATATGGAAGCTTGTACTTTTGTTTTCAACTACATTAGAACAAAACAATGAAGCTGTAGGTGTGAGAACCTTCTTAACCTTCTTTAAAGGTCCAGTGTCCAGCAAAATCAATTTTCTTCGCTTGGGGGTTTACAGGGTTTAGAACATTCTTTGACTGAATTCTTAATTGATGTCTCTTTTAAGATAATTTCCATAAGATACTTTGTTTGCATTTCCTGGTGTTTATGCTGTAATAGATATACAGCCTCCACCTACGTACATGTGTATTCTGCTCACCAGATATTGTCTGGGCAGCCAATCAGTGAAGAGTGTACTATCATAACCTCTTGTTGCCTCGCTGTCTCCAAAGGGAAGGAACAAAGAGTTGAGAAATTTTTTTTTTTTTTTTTTTTTTAATTTAACTAAATTACTTCTTTGCCTAATAGACAACCAATATTTTCTAAACAATCCGACACACCAGGTCATGGGACCTTAAGTGATGTAACTTCTTAAATTCTTCTAAAAGCCACCAGTTCACAGGGTCACTTACTTGAACAATAACACTCTACTTTTTACACAACACACCTTGAACTCTGGTGGACTACCTTTGCAGTAATCTCCAGTTAAACATTACAGGCATAGGCTAGTATGCAAACATCATTCCTCCTAATGCCTGAAGACATGAATACACCCATAAGGAAAAACCACAAGATCAGCAGCCACCCACAATCCCTTAATGCCATTGATCCAAGGGTTGTTTTCCAACATTACCATCAAAAAGCAAATGTTTATCAGTCATTACTCAGCATGGAATTAGAACAAGCCTCAATGTTCTACTGCTGTTTACCTATGAAACACATTAAAAACCATACATGATTAGCTTATTCGGCTGAACAATCTATGCTGCTCTTGTGGCCTCAGTGTGAACGCAGCGTCAGACAGCCATGGGGCTGCACCTCACACTTGGACTGTATTTCAGTGGCCAAGAGCTAAAGTCTGTTTGATGACTCATCTTCACCCTGCTGGGTGTTGGAAGGTCTTTTCAACCCTGCTACACAACTGAATAGCTCCAGGTCTATGTAGTCCACTGACTTTGCCCAGGGCACTGTGCCATAACACTTCCTCCCAGTCTACAATCAGGTACTTATTTTGGAGAGTAGCATAGTACCACCTCTGGCTGACTGAATCTGAGTGTATACAGGAGCTGGTAATTATTCCACAGCACACACTTCATGGGTTCTTTTTCAACACTTTTTTTTTCTCCCACCCAAAGCCTGTTTATTACCCAACTCGCACTGTTGCCTGTTTGTTATTTTCAAGCCACCAAATCAATACCTTCCAAAGTGCAGCCTTGCAGAGGGAAATAAAACGAGGCAGAAAGAAGATGGCAGGTACACACGCTTTTCTCCCCACGGATTGTTTCTTCGGTAATGAACTGCATGAAAAAAGGGAAACAACTCGTAGTGATTACAGGCCCTTGCTGAGCTAATGGACAAACCTGCGCCGCGTGGTCACTTTCATTAAACACAGATCAACAAAACAAGCAAACCCCCACTGCTATGCTATTGATGCAGGCAGAGTGCATGGAGGAAGGGGCGCTTGGATTAAATCAAAGCTTTGACACATAAGGGTTCCTGAAGATGTACGATTACAATGTATTCAAAAATGTGCATGAATCCAGCAGCTAACATAAGCTGTTTTCCACATGTGGTCCAGAAATTTCAGAAGCTCTGTCCTTGACAGTGACCTGACTTACTTGTCAACATTTGTCCCTATCAGCAGGAAGTTTGCTTTTCAGACAAGGGAGGGGGTGTGGGAGAGGGGTAACACCATGAGGGCTGCAGGAAAAACATGCATTGTGAAATTTTGCTATTTTTCTATTGCATGATGTTTTAATGATGACATTTCGCATAATGGGGTGATTCAAAAACCTTCAACAAAGGCTGATTTCAATCAGTTAATGATGTTTGCATGGACAATGATGGTACTGGATTGGTGCACATCCCCAGATACAGGCACAGATATAGAATACATGAGGTCCCTGCGCTATTAGTCTTGGAGGCCCCCAATGGCCACCCCTTCACACAGCACCCACCCCCTCTGCGACTTATAATATGTTTTACTGTTACAGATTACTCTATGAATTGCAGTCTGTGGAAATACCTGTAATTTGCACAGGATTTACACACAAAGGTTCAGGTTGTGATCAGAAACTGAAACTGTTGATCACAACCTCAAAGACGATGCCTGTGCCTGATCTGCTGCACAGGATTTACTGGTGTTTAAAGTAAAACTTTCCTTGGCTAGCAGTAACATTATCACTTGTGACTAATGCACACTCTGCAGCAGGAATGGAGTGGAAAAGAAGTACTCACTCACTGGTAGGTATTGGTAGGGTAGCCCTGGCTACACTTAGTAGCTGCATCCTATCTGTGTTGGGGTCGATTTTTCTTAAAGCAGGTTCCTCAAATAAGACAAAATAGATCAATGCTCTTAACTAAGAGTGGCTATGTGAAAGCTGCAAACTGGATTTAAGATGATCTTTTGCACAAACTGAGCCCATACAGTAATTAAATGACCCAGACTAAAAGTCTATAAACCTTCCAGAGAACATTTTTATGACATTATTAAATGCTGATGAGTTTGCCAAATTACTGAGTTTATTTAAAACTTTAATGCTTATATGTGCTTAAGATTTGGACTATGCATATTGTGTCTCTTTTAAATGCTTTCTCTTTAAGTTTAAATGTGGGATGCTGTTTTTCAGTGTGATGTTAAGCTCTGATACATTATTTTTATATGATACAGGTTTAAGTTTTAAGGAAATCCTTATTATATGACCAAATAATGTGCAGTAGAGTTTTAAATTCATTTGGATGTACATCTGGGTATTTTTTTTAATACATTGAGGGGAAAGGGGAAATTTTCGGACGGTAAAAGTGTGGGAACCACTGACCCTGTCACACTAAACAGAACAAGCACAGGTCACCACATCCACCAATGCAGTTGTATGATTTGGATTGTCACTTTTTGAAAATTAGGGTACAATGAACACGTGTACATGTATTTAATATATTTGCAAAATTTGCTGATTTTTTTTTATAAAGTCATGAAATTATCCATATGAATTGAATGTACATATATCTATATCTATATATATCTATATCTATATATCTATCTATCTATATATATATATATATATATATATATATATATACATATACATATACATATATATGTGTATATATATATATATATGTATATATATATATATATATATATATACTTTTTTTGAAAGCTTATTTTTTATATAGATGGTGGATAAAATGAAAAGACTTTAAAAAATAGATTATGTTATATCAAATTATAAAACATCAATAAATATACAGTTGAATTTTGAAGTGAATATTGTGTGAGAACAAGAAATCCCACATTCTGCTGTGAGCCACGGAGTCGTGGACAGACACAAGAGGTGTCAGCAGAATGTGACTTTGGGTTCTTTTTTCTTGTTCTACTTCCCTAGTTATTGCAGAGCGCTGCCTTTGCTCTATCAGCCCCGTGAGGGAACCCGTAAGTGTATCATAGAAAATATAGTACTGTTTAGGCTATAAACATGTGCTAAATGATGTCAAGCTGAGTAAATGGTGACGCACCAGGACACTTGGATTACAGCGCACAGCAGGCAGGGAGGAATATTGCCGACTTTTTGTGACTTTTGTGGACTTTTATGACACTATGAGTCTGGCTCTGGACCAAGTCATGATACTAATGTCAGGTGACACAGGATTCCCCCAGATCTCCGGCTGCATCCTAGATGTTCCAAAACTACTCCACAGTGTTGTTCAGCATGAGGGTGAGTAGAAAATGAGGCCAAATCGTTGTTTGGGTGTAGTGTTCCTTTAAAGTGCCTTTAATAACAATTCCTATGGATAGGATTCAGACTGATCATTGTGATTTATCACTACAAGTCAGCAGGATGTTTACGATATGATATTTTTGATTAAACCTCTGACATAGCATGTCCACAAAGTTCAAAGGGGAGCAGTGGGAAAATTTGACGAAACTCTGCTAAAAAGATCATGAAAAGATGAGATTTTGTTAGAGCCTCATATGTATGTAAATGTGTTTATTTTTATTTTATTTAGATGCTTTCATGTATTGGGTTTGTTTTCCATTTTTATGACTAATTTTAATATATATGTGCATGTCTCTATATTTTCTATGCGTGCACATGTGAATCATGTCCAAAGGTGCTTATTTATATCAATGTACTTGCTGAGGATGAGATATAATTCAAGTATTTATAATTTTTTTCATACAGTCATGTATGATTCATCATAGTTTCAATTAACCCCCGTTACTGTAAAGAGACCATGTAGAACACAAGGACATTTATGAAGTGGTTCCAACTTGACACGGTCTGCCGTATTTAAATATGTAAATCACATAACTCTTTGTATATCTAAAGTAGTAGTTATTGACATGTACCTGGTTTTGATTTATCTGTTACAGGTTAAATCTGAATTTGCATAAATAAAACAATAACAAACAACCAATTTGAACAAATTTGAACTTGGAGTTTTCATAGATTTTTTGTCAGCATTAAACAGTTTTGATGAATAATCATTACTGTCAATATAATATAATGGTAAATGTAGAGTGGAAATATATATATATGTATATATATATATATATATATATATATATATATATATATATATATATATATATATATATATATATATATATATATATATATATACATATATAGATATATATATATATATATAGATATATATATATATATATATATATATATATATATATATATATATATATATAGAGAGAGAGAGAGAGAGAGAGAGAGAGAGAGAGAGAGAGAGAGAGAGAGAGAGAGAGAGAGAGAGCTGTAAAAAATTTGAAATCTAAATCATTAAGAGCTGGAATCAATAAGCAGAACCAGAACTGGAGCCAATAAAATCTAAAGATGTCCAACCCTATTTAAGAGATTTGTTCATTTATTCAGCAATTCAGGTTTTGAACCAGTAGAGAGTAATGTCCCCATCCAATTTGAAAACTGAAAATTACGAGAAACAAGAATGAAGAGAATAGTGCACTATTGGAGCACAAACACTCAAGTAAAGCCAAAGCTGTTTTAAAGGTTTTGGGTTAAATTGAGATGGTCTTAACCATGAAACTTGGGAAGTACAGTATAGATGTCTTAACCTATTTCTTCTGAAACAGTAGTGATTGAATTTCATGTGCTCCATTCTACATATAATACAGATATTCTAAAGTGTAAATACACATTGTCTTGTGCCTTTGCTTTCAGAAGATAAGCTGGGGATGTAGTTTTCTGGTACCTTTTTTCAGATAGCCTCTCAAGACTTTTGCCTGATGACTTTTTTTCCCATGTCTTTTTAGTTTGAGACCTTTTAATCTTGTTCTTTTGGGTTGGATGCTGTACTTTCATGAGGGCTTTTTCACACTGTTCTTTCCAGTGTCTTTTTAGAATACTTTTTTGAGTCCTTTTTTCTGTTACTTTATTTCTTGTGTTCTCTTGCCCCGGAAGATATTTTTCAGATGGCCGTTCATCAGAAGTTTTACATGTGATTGAGCTTTTCTAATGATTTAACATCTGTGGTCCATCATCTGACTTTGAGACCTAAGGATATCCTTTAATTACACTGTACAGGGCTGACCAATCAGACTTCAGGGGTTCAGCGTCACCCCTGGATGCCACATAATAAAATGTTGATATGTGCATACCTTTAGTTGCTTTTTTACCGAGGCATTTGCATGATCCCCTCTATCTATCGACAGTGCAATTAGAGCAGCAAATTAACAGCTAAAAATAACAGCATGACACTACGTTGTCCTGGATTCTTTGCTTAAAATAGCTCTTTAACTTCAGTGAAACAGGTGATTGGGGGCATGTGTCAGCAGGAAACCAGCTTTACCTTGCTTAAACCAAATTCCTATCCTCCCACTGTTGCCACCTCCATCCTAGTATCCTTCTCTACGTATACAAGGTCATGTCAGAGGGGAAGAGTAAAAGCTGTGTGCCAGATTTAAGCAAGAAGGTGGAAAGTGTTGATTATCTGTAATCCCTCTGGTGAATAAGGATAGTCTTTTGTTTGAATTGAGATTGTAAAGAGAGTGGGATGTTTGACTCTTTTCCAGCATGAAGTTTGAACTGCGTCGCAAGCCCCTGACTCCCCCGGCAACAAACCCCCACGCAACTCCTGAGAGATCAATGTGTCAGGGTCCCGGTAACAGTGAACAAAAGAGACGGAGGGAGCCAGATTCACTAGATTAACAGGGATTTCTTCCCCCTCCCATTTTCTCCCTCCTCCCCCTGAGCTGGAGCATTAGTGAACGGAAGTGTGGTAGCAGAACAAACCCCTCACTTGAGTCACCGAGACGTGCACGGTTTTGAAATAAAGTCCTTCAATCCCTAAGTTCTAAAAGGAGAGAGAGAGAGAGAAGACGGGGTTACTGATGGAGGGAAGGAAAAATGGGATAAAGAAGGAAATTAAGACCGAGAGGGGCGGGATGCATGCAGCAGGAGGAGGGGCGCAGGGGAGTGGATCAGACTTGGTTTACCTTAATGCATAATTAAAAGCACACCTGCTCCAGGTCAGAAAGGAGGAAAGAGAAGATGTTGAAATATGAAAGAGGGGTGAAATGTTGAGGTGGGTTAAACCGGCCTGAAAGAGCACTGACACCATTAGCATGTTTGAAGAAACTGAACACACTTTAGCATGATTGCCTCTCATTACCATACATATTGAGGCGTAGCGTCGTGCTCAGCGGGGCTGCGGTCATTGAAGTCTGATACACAGGAGTGCACTGGGAGGGCTTAAGGTTTGCCTTGCATCACTAAGCCCCCCATCCTCCATTTCCATATCGCTTCCCTAAAGCCTCTGCTTGAGCTCACATCCACATCTGTAAACAGACACACAATCCTTATGGAGGGGTGTCTACAAGTATCTGAGAGAAAATCCTCCTGAGTTTACTGAGAAGCTCATCCTCGATGTAACTGACAGCCTACAGGAAGTATTGCCTGTATTTGAAGAGTGAAGGCTTTATCAATGTTTGATGCCAATTTCTTACATTAATCTCCTAAATGAGAGCGAAACCCTCCTTTGTGAGTAACTCATGTGTGTAACTCACAAGGTGTTAGAAGCTGATTTTGCGATATCATATTTGCGCTGCTTCAGTGCAATATTCATCAGCCAGGAGGAGCGTCTCTGATGGAATTTCAAGCCGTTCTCCCTCATATCCAAACCCAAAGCAGCCATGCTATTTTGCCTTAAGTCACAAAAGTGCATATACCTCCAGTGCTGCAACATGCCAGCTCCAGGTAACACCTCAATCCCCTTGAACCAAATATGAGCCACTTCAAAAACCTGCAGATGATGCTGCTTTGATGTGTGTGTTAGGGAAAGAGTGAGTTGAAACGTGAGAGAGTGTGGCATCCAAGTGTCTTTTATTACTTAGACGATACGGTGGTGATGACGAATCTTTGAAGATATAGAGAACCTGTTCCTTCTGGTTCTTACATCACACCTTGCCTGCCCCTATGAAAAACAGATCTGTGTGTGTTTGTGCGGCAGTACAAATGGATTCTCACATGAGAAGAGAAAGGCTTTTTTTGGTTGTAAGAACAAGCAACATAAAAGATCTGAGACCTCTCTGTAGCCATTCCACATCCTTCCCTTGTGTCTAGTGAGGGTAAATGCCAGCTGCTTTCTAGGAAAATGTTTATTTGAAGGATCTCACTGAGGATTTTAATGAGGTAAACACAATTACAATTCCCTTTAAATAGATAAAAAGGCAGTTTTTGTTCATTATATTGTTAAGAGAACATCAATTAACTTTTACACAATAAAACAAGCGTAATTGAAGATTATTCTGATTTCTTTTCACATTAAAGGAACAGTTCCTGTTTATTTTTTAATGGGGTTTTGTGAGGTACATGGTATGTGCCTAAAGGTGTCCCACAGTGTCAGTTCAGCTCAGTTCAGCTCTGGACAAACACTAATGTTATACATTGCTCTACATGGTGCCAGATTCTCTGCTTCATTAAAAGAATTTTGGGAGCTCGTTACTGTCTGGCTGTTGGGCAGCTGCTATTTTAGTCTGGTCTATGCTTGTCTTTTTGTTTGTGAGTCTTTTTAGGTTGTGTTCACACCAGGCGTGAATTTAAGTTTGTCATGTGACTGAAATACATTGGAAGTAAAGGGAAGAAGAATTTTAGCCCTGTCTATGTAAAAAATTTGTCATGCAACAATCCTGAGCAAAATAGTGGCCTGAACGACACGTTTTTACAAAAGTGGCACAAATTCCATCTTTTATGCTATGATAAAAATCCTCATGCTACTTTATGCTACGAGAACCAATCCTCATCAAAATCAAATGTTGATGAGGATGACATCACACACAGCGGAGGAAGTGATCAATAATGCATATTGGCATCAGAGCTCCTCTGTACAGTTATTTCAGTGCTCACAGACCAAACCAAAAGAGAGACCAGGAGAAAGTCTCTGGAGAGTGTGGAATGTCTGGTCAGTGTTTATTCAACACTTTCCTGAGACTGCACCGTGAACAAAGTCTTCCAGCACAATGGCGGGCTTGCTACAGGTGTGTTTGTCTGGCTTACTAGAAGTGATTCGAGGAAAATATCCCAAAATGTTATGGTAGACCTACAGAAGCATCAAAGAGAGAAAGAACCAGACCAGGGAGAGAGGAGGAGCGGGAGTGTGATTGTACCAGAAAAAATGAGTGAAAACAGCCATGTACAGCAATAGGGCATCCATCGCCTGGACAATGTGGTGAAAGTCCACATGTGCAGCTCTAAAGGATGTTATGGATCATCAAATGGATGTGTTTCTATTTTTGAAGTTTCTGGGACATTTAGTTCTTATTTGAACATAACAACACACATGTTGTTGTTGTGGCTGAGAGACACACCTACTCCATTACCCCTAGCCCCCCAGTCTGAGGGCCAAAAATTTGCTTCAATATTTGCCCCTGTGAAATTTTATCTGGCAACACAAATTTTATTTATTTATTTATTTATTTATTTATTTATTTATTTATTTATTTATTTATTTATTTATTTATTTTTGTTGTGTGTGTTTGGTGACTAAAAAGTATCAGAGTTACACACACACACACACGCACACACACATATATATATCTACAGTACAGGCCAAAAGTTTGGACACACCTTCTCATTCAATGTTTTTTCTTTATTTTCATCACTATTTCCATTGTAGATTCTCACTGAAGGTATCAAAACTATGAATGACCATGTGTGGAGTTATGTACTTAACAAAAAAGTGTGAAATAAATGAAAACATGTCTTATATTCTAAGTTCTTCAAAGTATCCACCCTTTGCTCTGATTACAGCTTTGCAGACTTTTGTCATTCTGTTTATGAGCTTCAAGAGGTAGCCACCTGAAGCGGTTTTCACTTCTCAGGTGTGCCTTACCAGGGTTAATTGATGGAATTTCTTGCCTTATAAATGGGGTTGGGACCATCAGTTGTGTTGTGCAGTAGTCAGGTTGATGCACAGCAGACAGCCCTATTAGACAACTGTTAGAATTAATATTATGGCAAAAAACAATCAGCGAAGTTAAGAGAAACAAGAGGCCATCATTACTTTAACAAATGAAGGTCAGTCAATCTGAAAAACTGCAGAAACTTTGAATGTGTCCCCAAGGGCAGTCGCAAAAACCATCAAGGGCTACAACAAAACTGGCTCAGATTAGAGACCAGATGAATACCACACAGAGCCCCAGCAGCAGACGCATCTCAACAACAACTGTTAAGAGGAGACTGCGTGAATCAGGCCTTCATGGTCAAATAGTTGCTAGGAAACCACTGCTGAGGAGAGGCAACAAGCATGAGAGATGTGTTTGGGTCAAGAAACACAAGGAATGGACATTAGACCAGTGGAAATCTGTGCTTTGGTCTGATGAGTCCAAATTTGAGATCTTTGGTTCCAACCGCCGTGTATTTGTGCCATGCAGAAAAGGTGAGCAGATGGATTTTGCATGCCTGGTTCCCATTGTGAAGCATGGAGTCTATGGTGTGATGGTGTGGGGCTGCTTTGCTGGTGACACTGTTGGGGATTTATTCAAAATTGAAGGCATACTGAACCAGCATGGCTACAGCAGCCTGCAGCAACATGCTATTCCATCTGGTTTGCATGTAGTTGAACCATCATTTATTTTTCAACAGGACAATGACCCCAAACACACCTCCAGGCTGTGTAAGGGCTACTTGACCAAGAAGAAGTGTGATGGAGTGCTGCGCCAGGTGACTGGCCTCCACAGTCACCGGACCTGAGCCTAATCGAGATGGTTTGGGGTGAGCTGGACCGCAGAGTGAAGGCAAAAGGGCCAACAAGTGCAAAGTATTTCTAGGAACTCCTTTAAGACTGTTGGAAACCATTTCAGGTGACTATCTGTTGAAGCTCATCAAAAGAATGCCAAGAGTGTGCAAAGCTGTAATCAGAGCAAAGGGTGGTTACTTTAAAAAACGAGAATATAAGACATGTTTTTATTTATTTCACACTTTTTTGTTAAGTACATAATTCTACATGTGTTCATTCATAGTTTTGATACCTTCAGTGAGAATCTCCAATGGAAATAGTGATGAAAATAAAGAAAACACATTGAATGAGAAGGTGTGTCCAAACTTTTGGCCTGTACTGTAGATATATATGAAGTTACTGGAATACAAATGATATCACTGAATTTATCCAAACTGAAGTTAAACTGTGTTTAATGTTCAACACTGGGTGTAGATAACGCTTTCTTATATGACTGACATGAATGAGTGACTTTGAGAAATCCCTGTTCAGAGTGTTCATGTCATATATGCCCAGACAATGTGTGCTGTGAAGTTGATGCTTGAGTATCATTGGGAGTGACAGTGTGACAGTTTACTTGTCAGATATGATGACAAGAGAGCCCTGTAAGGTGTAAATGACTGAAAACAACACTGCTGGCCAAGAACAGAGAGAACAGGGAGAAAACAGGAAAAGGGGTAAAATCAGAAACAACTAAAATGTTAATAAACTGTTTCTCATTTTATTTCAGATGAAGAAGAAGGTATATACATCTAATGCTATTTTTTTACTTCTGGTCTCACTGACAGAAATCTAGGTAACATCATTTTTACCTCACATGGAAAATAAAGTCATGATAGTGTGATTTACAAAGGTCCTATTCAACAATTGAAACTGACTGTGTCAGAAATTCTGTACTTTATGCTTCAGTCAGAGTGCACTAAAGAGCAAATCTAAGGGAAAGAATCTAAAGAGTCCATAAGATTTATTCCTTCAATAGAAAGGAATGGAGATTAATACCAATGAAATTGCCCTTTGCCATAAAAAACTTAATTCTTTAGAAAATCCCTTTATAATGTTGGAAAACTATGACAACAAAACAAAACAAACCAAAAAAGGAATAGATTGGCATTGTATCTTGTTTCATTTTGGAAAATGCCACCTGCAGGGAATAGTTGCCTTTTGTTCAATAATATTCTTCATTATGGAGCTCTTTAAGTTTTGAGGTTTTTTTCTCACTTCAGAGACAAATCCTTCACCGTCATTTCACTCTGGATACAGAGCAGAAGGAAGAATGTTTAGAGATGGAAAAAGCTCTTATTTCTTTATAGTATTTATTATTTTCATAATTTTTTATCAGACATGCTACTGTAGTTGCTTTATACTGTGTTTCCCGAATAGCTGGGTGTGAACCCAAGGGGGCATGGCAGCACTGTTTTTATCAAATAGAACATGAGCTGTGTTTCACCAAGATGATGTATTTGAATTTTATGGCAACAACTTAAGTATTCTTCTGTTAAATTGATGTATGGTTCAGGACAAACCAGTTCATTTCAACACGATTTGGACCTTCGTCAATGATTTAGAACCTTGAATAATCTGCTGAATGGTGTTCATATCTTGTACTGTACTTCTTTTAGTCTGTCACTTTGGAGTTCAGCATTGATGACCTCTTTTTGAGCTGCTTTATGGTGCAGAAGGTGTTTCCCCTCAGAAAGAATGTGCAATACAGAATTCACATGACTCTTAAGCTACATTCACAATGCAGCCCTTAATGCTCAATTCTGATTCTTTGCTCAAATCCATTTTTTTTGGTTTGTCTGTTCAGATTACACCTATAAATGTGGCCTGACTGCAGACTGCGATGTGAAGAGCTCATGCTTCAGAATTGACACGCATGCTCAGTTGAACATTAAGAACATCACACACAGAACAGTGTGATGAGGGACAACAAACACAGAGAGACCAAAACTGTGCTTCACAATGCTGGAGAAGTTTGTTCCCATAACGCAGAACCTGATGTCACAGCAGCTCACTTTGAGTGAGCTCTTATTAAAGTAATTATGGCTAAATTTTATTTCTTATGAACCTAAAGGCAGTCGTTCTTTCCTGCCGACCCCTGCCGATGAGAAATTGCTGCTGGAGAGAACAAAGCTCGGAGCTATAATGCCCTGAACAGATGAAAAACAGAGGTGAAAACTTAGTTTTAGTATCTGTTCTGATGTTTCTTAGTTTATCTGAAAGCAGATCAGACAGGAGCAGACTGGTCACTGACTGACGCTGTCTCATAGAAACATACAGGAGCGCACAAATGCGCACGGATGAGATGGACAGCACTGGATCATCAGTGTCTCCCCGTCCTGTAAACTGTTATTTTATCAGGCACAGAGGAAGGATTCAAATGCAGGGACAGTCAGAATGTTCAAAAATCTTTTATCGAGGATCAGGTTCGGTACACAGAAAGGCAATCAGCAGAGGCAGAGGTACAAAGTCCGGCAGGCAAAACTCGGGTAACAAGAAACAGATTAAAGGGTCAGAACACGAAGAGCAAACTAGAAGAAAAGGCCGGATGTGTCGACGAGGGTGAGTAGTGATAATCTGGCAGAGAAATGAGGGAACCCCAGAGCTTAAGAAGGAAAGGGGAGTGAGCCTAACAAGACATGGGTGCAACACATTAGGGAGGGGCCTGGTGATCAGTGGTGAGGGTAAGCAGGTAAATAGGAAATGAAAAAAGATGAGAGAAAAGGATTAGCAAAATAGAAACAGAAAATTTGGAATAACCTAAATAAACTTGAAAGATACTGACAGTTTATCCTGATAAATTCATTTAAAATGCTGGTGCAGTGTTAAAAAACGAAGTGTATCAGATATCATAATACAAACAATGCAATGACAGATTCTTTCATGTTTATTGTACGTGTAATGGAGACACTCATCAATCGCCCCAGTGCTCTCTCACTTTCTCTAACAACTCCTCCCCTTATGCAATGTTTAATGCTGTAGATGGAAAATCAACTTCACCTCTTTTTTTAGGATAAAAATGGTACAACCTTTTTGATCATCATGTCTATATACTTGAAAGTGGCCAGAATCTGATTTGAAAATATCAGAATCAGTGTGACTTGTGCTGTTCACACTGTCAGGAATAAAACAGATACAGGTCACATTTGAGCCAAAAAATCTGATTCAGGTCACTTTTGCAGCAGTGTGAACATAGCCGAAGTATGTCATGCTGCCACTTGTTGGTTTTTCAGTGAAGACCAAACCCAAACCAATCATCTTGTTTTACTGATTCCCAACAATAATGATCTGACTAAAACTGCCATCAGTAGCCTTACTTGGAGAACATACCTTGGTGCATGGAGGATTGATGTGTAACCTGCACCTTAAAATGTATCAGCATCAACACTGACAGTATGTCAGTGGTGCGGTCTGATAGTGCGCTTTGTCAATAATCAGAAGGTTGCAGGTTTGAGTCCAGCTCTGGCTGTCACATGGCTACGTGTCTTTGGGCAAATCATTTAACCACAAGTTTATCCCACTGTTGCATCAGTGGTGTGTAAATGGGCATGAAAAAGCAAGACTGTGCTTGTTGGTACCGATAGATAACTGACATTGGAACTCCAACCATCAGTAAGTGAATGGGTGTGAATAGGTAGATGTGATCTGTGGTGTAAAGCTGCTTTGAGTAGTCAAAGACTAGACAAACATGTTTTGCTTAAGTCTATTTACCAACACATGAGGCTAGACTTATGACATTATCATTAAAGCTTAATAACTACAACACAAAGGCTACTAATAATGGCTCTCATTCAGTGATGTACCTCACCTATTGCCCAAGACAGATGGATGGATAGACCTCATTTGTTCTTCGATCATCCATTGAAAAATTACCAGAACTAAATACCTTCCCTGAAGGGGGAACAAACAAATTGATTTGCAGCATGTTCAACATCCATTCACTGACTTTGAAGAGCTTTCACTGTAAGATGTGATGATTCAGATTAATGCAAAATTTTTTTAGACAAACTAACTTTTCACTTTGGACGAAACAGTTACAAAAAATCCACTTGGACTTCTAAGTAACTTTGACTATTTGTTTTATGAGCAATGTTCTCTGTAGCTACAAAATTAAAAATGAAAAAGGAGAACAGCAAGATCTTTTCTGAAGCATCATCTTCTCATTCTCCTTATAAATCTGAGGAGATGATTAAGAATTGGAGGCTGGTTGGCGTTGCTCAAGCTGTGGGTGGATTATTGGAAGTCAAAGGTTCAAAAAGGGGCTGCTTTTTGCCAACACTACCAGCCTAATGCCTTTCAGCTTGTTTAACTCCTCTCCCTTCCTCTCAGCCCAGACAATGAGGCATGGCACAACTCCTATTGATTTACTAACACAGTAATTAAGGAAACACATGTATCTTGTTTCTTCTCTCTTCCTGTGTCTGACTGTTGTTTCTGTTTTCACGCCGAACTGTCTTCCTGCCTTGCATCATTAGATTACTTACAGTGTTTAAACCAACTGAGTGTGCTTTTCATTGACACGGTGGAGTATCTGCAATCATTCAGACATGTTTAAGGCTACCTTGAATGGGCATTGAGGGGTTTCTCTGGAGATGCAATGCAGTCTGCATCAAGACATCAAGAATCTCAGTAAAAGCATTTTCTTGAAATGATGAGCATTTTATTTGTTGTATGGAGGTGAAATAACTATTGCCACAAAAGAGTGTCCAATACTTTTCTGAGAAAAAACAAAATACTTGAGAGCCAACGAAAGGGTCCATGCAACATTTCATTATATATTTAGCATCATTTCTGGGCCACAGTGCAAACATACTTTAAAGATGGATCCAACTCTGACAGCCCACTTCAGTTATTTCCCCTTTGACCATCAGTCTGTTGTGTAGTAGATGGGATAGGAGTCAAGGGGCAGACACCACAACTTGAAATATTAGCAAAGTGTAACAAGCAGGTTATCAATCTCAACTGTAAAAGTCAAATGATGATTTATGGTGGATGGTCTCAAGAAAGTGACAAAAGGGGATTTTGGGACTAACTATCAGTGGCAAAACAACACTTCCTTTTGGCAATAAATGGTATATCACCCCCATCTGTAAAGTAAATCAGTACCCTCTTCCCTACATGATGCAGTTATGTGTTAAAGTGACCAGAATAACCCTTAATGAATGCAAAACTATGCTTATCAGAATTTAGGGAAATAGCTGGAAATATGAGGTATTTTAAACCAACTCTATAGCATACCTACATAAATATAAACATTTTGTTTCATCATCAGCAGATATCCATGCAATAGATACAGTAAAAAATACACTAGACCAACTTTATCATGTTTTATTTTTTTTCCAGTTTCAACTTCACATTGTGGTGTTCAGGAAAGGCTCAAATGTGGGGCTTCAATTGTTTTGGGTGCTAGAATCATCTGGGTAAGGAATACACAGTGCAGTGTGGCCTCAGTACCTCTTCAGTAAGCAGTGTGCATGTAACTGAGGAATAGCATAGATATTCTCAAGTTTACCTGACTACAATATTGTTGTTTTAGTCAGGATTGTGCTGGCCATACCTGTATATTTTCTCCAACTGTATTTCAAATCCCTGTTATGAGCAAGCCTTCAGTTTGTACATTACAGGTTTATCCCTGATTATTCTCACAAAATTTCAATAATTTCCCATTGAAAAGTTGACAGTTTTGAAAATTATTAGAATTTTGCAACTCTATGCAGGACAATCACTAAAATTAGGGTCAGAGTACATGAAAATGAAAATATCTGAAAACAGAGTGTTTGTTACCATTCCATCTGAATCAGCAAACTTTTGAAATCAGGGTACAGAGTGAAAAGTTTTAGAAATATTTTCATTTTTCACTCCATATAAACAGGGATCCCCATTGCCAACTGTGACTTTAAGATAACTTGTATCCTGATTCCCATGTGATTAGGACAACATTCCACATCTGCAGGATCCAAAATTTAATAGTCTTTTCACCTAAGGTTTCAATTTCTACACTTATGGAGTGCTCCACTGTAATGCTCACAACAAACTCAAATCGACATTTTTATGGGAACTGAACTTGTGACAACTGAAAATACAAAGCCTTTGCACCAGCCCCACACACTGGTTAAGACAAGCTGGCCCTCCAGTCTTTGATGCTTGTCATGTGACAATGCTATCAGTGTGTGCATTCTGTTTCATTTACATTTTTGCTGTAACTGGAATTTTTAAGCATATTCCCCCAGTGTTTGTATTCGTAAACATACTTTAGATAAGTTTGAAAAGCTGGTGAGATTAAAAAAATGTACATAGAAATATATATATTGTATATATGTTATATGTTATGTATTTATATTGTATATAAATGTGGTAACACCAATGTTATCGCTACCGAGTTGCTAGTAATATGTATGTGTATATATATATATATGTAAATATGTTGATCACCAGTTCAATAAAATGCAATAACTGTGGATATTGGTTTGTTGTTGTCACTAGTTAAAAAATCTGTACACTCTCTAAACTATGACCCTTTTTGCTTTTATTTATTAGCATTTAATGAAATGTCAATCTTAAATGTCTTCATTCAATTGTAATGTCAAGTAGCAGCCATCATCTGTTCCATCTTCTATTTGTTTTTAGCATTTTATTTTGAGTAAAAAAAATGAAGACAAGATAGGAAAGGAGAACAGTAAAGTGACACTACTTCCCATGAGGGAATCTTGCAACTCCATCAGAGCACTGGTAATGAGTGGACTCCTGTGGGGAATTCTCCAAATGGACTAATTTGTAATTGATTCAGTGCATTAATTACCGGCCTGGTTACGCCCGTGTCATGGTTAATATTGTGCCGATCTGACGAGGCTGGGAGGCAAGGAGAATCTACTGCATGGGGACCGTTCGGGTGAGGCAGCCATTATTCAATTAAGCCGCACATATCGGCGACGAGGCAAGTCTTAATCCGAGAGTAATCACTTCCCCGTGCTCCAACCCCACTATGAGCTTATGTGTGGGAGGATGGGTGCTGGGGTGGGAGGAAATCTCAGATCCTTCTCGTCCATGGTTTGCTTCCTAATCAGGCCTTGTAACCAAATCCCTGAGGTACTGTATGGTTATCTTGAAGTAGAAAGAATTAACACTGTGATAGTAATATGCACCTTGATTTCAGAGCTCCAATGTGACTCTGTTTTTATTAAAAGGTTAAACAGCTTAATATTCTTAGCATGTTAAGCAACTCAAATTCATTAAATAGTGGCTTATAAGCAAATTATCATGGTGTTATCGTAACAGAAAATGTGGAAAGAGAGGGTCAATAACCTCATCAAGCTAATTAAAACAAGGATTCTCATATGTTTTATTCTTTATCATCATAAATGCAAAGAAGTGTAGTCATTCAATTCTGAGATTTTAAGACTAAAAAATGCAGCTATCTTGAACTGCAACTCTACATTTGTGCAACAAGTTGATTCAATGCATTTTTTCTTTTGTGCTTCTTAATAAACACTTTATTGCAAAAAGTATTTGCTCACCCATCCAAATAATCTGAATCAGGTGTTCCAATCACTTCCATGGCCATAGGTGTTTAAAATCAAGCACCTAGGCATGCAGACTGCATTTACAAACATTTGGGAAAGAATGGGTCGCTCTCGCTGTCTTAATGCTATTTATTTTGTTCACTCACAGAGATGTTCGATCAGGTGGAGGAGATATGTTTAACACACTTGCATATTAAATTAAAAAGCATGATATGACCTTTAATTGCCTCTTACCTATAGCTGTCAGCCATTGCCGGTCAGTATTTATAGTATTAATAGTCTATCCCTGCATCTACAGGTTAGCTTTAAAAGTATTCTTAAACTTATTAGATCAAACAGCTGATGTCACAACTTTTTCTACGGTCAGGACATTGCTGGGAAGAGGAACCCTCATCAGCCTCTAAGCAACCCCCTTTGCCTGGATATTTTTCTGAGTCTTATATCAACTCATCCAGAATCCACCTGGAAATGTAATAAGATGCTGGCAGGTTTGATTTTGAGAAAAGTCTGGATTAAGTATTGGCCTGCTTGCATTTACACACGCAGTTCAGCATGAAACCCCGAGGACATTTTAGGAGTTCTTGGCAGATGGGAATAGAGCAGAGTAGAAAAATAAATAAATAAAAACAGAACTATAGATGAAAGCCAGGTTAATGTATATAAAGCACAACATAAATTTACATTACTGGTTTTGCAGGATCTTTTTCAAACACCCACCCCAATGGAATATAATTCATGTAAATTTCTAAGGTTTGCAGTCAAACTTGTGGAGCTCTATGTTCAGCCTTTGCTTGTAGATGCAATCTAAAAAACAATTTAAAGAAATGATATTCTACATTTTCACCAGTGTCCTCCTAGACTCATTAACAATCTAGTTAGCTATTGGAGATTATCGGGTTCGAGGCTATGGAGTCTTATTTTTCCTTCTTCTGCTGGTAAATGTGATACCTTAAGTGCACTTGATAATAACTGTCAAACTTTTCAGATCTTTTTTCTAACAGAATGACTAACCAATTCTGAAGGCCATTGGCCAAGGACATGAAACCTCTTTTTCATTCCATATATGTGAAAGCCATTCTCATGACAGTTCGAAAGGGTTTTCATTCAACTTTGCTCAATACTCTCCTTGACTTAGACACAATCTCATTAGATGTTCAAAGTCAAAATTAAAAGTGATCAAGGTCACTGCTAAAATTCTGCAATCTTTTGGAGATCCCTGTCAACATTTGCACAAATGTTCTTTCTACCTACAGAATCAATTATTTAGACTTTAGAGGTCATTGGTCATCTTTCAGTGGATCTTATAACAAATTTGGAAAAACATTGTTGTAACTCAAAGACAAACTTATTCAAGTTAAATTGAGGCAGTCTCTTGCACTTCAATCACTCTGCAGGTGGAGCTTGGTGTTCTCTGAAGAAGACCAAAACATCATAGAAAACACTTCAGCCATATATTTTATTCAGGTCCCAAAGATGAATTTAGGCTCTATTTAAAGGATAAGTTCAGTTTTTACAGCTTTCACATTGTCTATAGAATGAAGTAGAACAATATACTCACCCAAAAGGCTTTCCTGATCCAAACAGTGCTTCAGGAGATATTTAGATCCAAAATCGAGCGGCGGACATCCGTGTAATGGTAGCACATAGGGCATGTATAGCGCCGCTCCTAAAACTGCATTCATCATCCAAAAACTCATTAGTTTCACCAATATTTCATCATGGTCCGCTCGGGCTACTCCTCCATTACAGTCTGTGTCGCTTCAGACATGATTTTGTGACTGTGCTGACCTCTGAACTGAAGAAGAAGAACTTTAGCCTCCGCGCATGCGCAATGCGGCTCATTGTTTCAGGGGAAGACAGCCGGCTACACAATGACTTTCTTCTTCCAGTTTTGTGCAAAATGGACGAACATCTATCGGATGAAGATGTTGTGGAGGAAAACTTTGAATATGATGGGTGTCCTTGCAGTTTCAAGCCAGAGTTTACAGATGAGGAGCTCATAGAAAGGAGGACGTGGAGGCAAAGAGAAGAACAGCTCTCCAGAGAGTAGTCCGATGCACGGAGGCAAACCTTCTTCTTCTTCAGTTCAGAGGTCAGCACAGCCACAAAACATGTCTGGAGCGACACAGACTGTAATGGAGGAGTAGCCCAAGCGGACCATGATGAAATATTGGTGAAACTAATGAGTTTTTGGACGATTAATGCAGTTTTAGGAGCGGCGCTATACATGCCCTGTGTGCTACCATTATACGGATGTCTGCTGCTCAATTTTGGATCTAAATATCTACCGTAGCACTGTTTGGATCAGGAAAGCCTTCTGGGTGAGTACATTGTTCTACTTCATTCTATAAACAATGTGAAAGCTGTAGAAACCAAACTTATCCTTTAACTGATTCAAAGTCATCATTAGGAGGTTAAGGTAACAGAGACCAATGGTTTACCTTTTGCTTGTGGAGACTTCTCTTAAAAATGTTTCTTCTGCCACTAAAGGATAAACTGATTGGAATTTAGAGTTCATAATCCAACGTTTTTGAGGATTTGGAACCCCACTAGGTGCAAAGTTACAGGCAGCTTTAAAGGGATTCCTTCAATCTCAGGACATATATCTTGTTTGCTTCAGACTTTGAAGTTCACCGTCTTACAGCTTAATAATTATTCCATGCTCATAACATATGTACCAATCATGGTTCTTCCAAAGCCAGCTGAGCCCCTCTTATCAACTCACCACTGTACTTTTAACGTCTGGCACTTGTACACCCTATAGAGGTGATTGGTGATGGTTCTCTTTATTTATTTATCTTTGGTTTTTTTACTGTGCTACCAAGTCAACGTCTTTTAGTGCTGGGGGGCAAGTATGTGACTGAAAAATACCCCAGCTGTCATAGGTGTTCTGAGATTACTATGTTTGAAAAGTGAAGCAAAGTCCCCTATGGAAAAAATCCCCATTCCTGAGGCTCAAACACTTCAGTTGCTGGAGCACATAAGTATGATTGGTTTAAAATGGCTTCCCTCTTAATAGATATCAAAATTATATTAACCTCCAACAAGTGTGAGTGTGTCTGGTGTGGAAATAACTGCCTTTTTTAACCTGATTATCCACACAGGAGGGAATACTGACATAGTTGAGTTGTATTGTTTTATTTCATTCCAGTGTGCAACCACATGATAGAAAGGTATTTGAAATGGCAAAAGACTTGATATGCCAGGAAATCATTCCAGCCTTGGATTCATTGGGAACTGTAAACTCTAAATCTCAGATTACAGAAAACTGAGTATTGTCCGTATGACTCATCAAAGCAGACTATGTTCTATTTTCCGTACAAAACAAGAGGAGAGCACACACTGTACGTTCATTTTTTTTCCTTTTACTAACTTTGAGCAAAGCAACAATCTGTTTTCAGCCTTGAGTGAGGAAAAGGGGAAATAATATGGTGAGCACTTTCTCTCCCTAACAGTCGGTGATATTTCTGCTTTGATCTACAGCAGCCATCCCCTCACTATTCTCTGAGAATTAGGACCTAGAATATAGCACAACAAAAACAACCCCCAAAGAAACAGAAACCAGACTCCATCGTGCCCTTCACTACATGTTTCACCACAGCAGCCTAAGAAAAAACATCTGCAGGACCTTCAAATATCTATATTCTTCTCACTCTGGGAAGAAATTCAGTTACCATCTGGACAGGACACTTGAACAAAAATATTAAAAATGGTCAGTCATGAACTGAGGCACAGGCTTCTTTAGAAACTTATGTGGAATTTCAGTCTAGAAAATTCTAATACAGCCTGCATGAAAATGATGGTTAAAATGACAGCTAAAATGAGAGAGTAGACAAACTTCTCCGGGGTTTGTTTCTCTGAGCTCAGCGTTCACAGAATGGTGCTTCCTTCAGCTGTAATATATGTGGCTTTGACAAGCTAAATATACTTCCTATTTGAGTTGGGAATTTACACTAAAGTTATAATTCGGAAGTCCTTGACAATCATTTGAAATCCATTGAACAACCAATTTACATCGGGAAAAATACGCTCACCAGCCATGTTATTGGTTAGCCATTCTTCTGCTCTTTAACACAACAGCCAAGGAGCAAATTACATGATGCAGACAAATGCATTTAGGCATGAAAACATGGTCAAGACAACCTGCTGAAGTTCAAACCAAGCATCAGCATGAGGGAGAAAGGGGATTAAAGTGGCTGAATATGGCCTGATTGTAGGTTCAGGACAGGTCAGCGTAGTTCACAAACTGCAGATCTAATAGGAGCCTAAAGCACAACCATCTCAAGGTTAAAGGAAGATGGTATGACAAAGAGAAAATATGATCAGTTGACATGATAGGAGGGGAACAATATCTTAAATGACCACTCCATATAATCAAGGTATGCAAAAAAAACAAAACAAAAAAAAACAGACAAACTGAATCTTGAAGCAGGTGGGCTACAGTGGCAGTGATGACCACAAAAGGTGGCACCCCTACAGAAAACCAGGGCTACACACAGGCTCTCCAAAACATAGACAACTAGAAAAGCATCTCTGCCAAGCAGCTCAGTTACGGCAGTGGTTTTTCTGCTTTGATTGGACAGCCAGGTCTCTGCTCATGTCTGTCTATGTGGAGAATGCTGTGTTCCATTTACATTGGAACTTGTAAGAGGGGAGTGTGGATCGCGTGATCTCTGTGTTATCCGCAATCAAGTGACATAGTTAGAAAACATGATAAACAACCAGGCTGTTGTTAGCTGTTGTGTTAGCAGAACTCCCCCACTGGCATTGCAGGGGAAGCTGGGATATGTAATAACAAAGACTGGAAAAACATAGATGTCAGTTTGCAAATAAACTACAACTCCCTTTAAGACGTGAATGAATGGGATTTGCCATTGTAGACTTCAGGTTTTTTTTTTAGTGTGAGGTCAATCTGGCTCCTTTCTTGGACCAAACCACACCTCTAGTAAAATCTTCATGTAAATCCATCCAGTATTTTTTGCATAATCTTGCTAACAGACAAACAATCACACAAACAGACAAACAAAAAACAAACATATGGACCCTGGCCAAAACATAACCTCCTTGGCGGAGGTCATAAAAAACTGCAAATATGTTTCCTGGTCTGATGAATCTTGATTTCTGCTGCAACACTCGGATGATAAAATCAGAATTCAATGTAAACAACATAAAAGCATGGATCCATTCTGTCTCGTTTCCACCATCTTGCTGAATCTGTGTCACAGGAAAACTGGCATGTGAAGAATCTAGTTTCCAGAAACCCGGAAATTGAAGTATACTGTAGATGTCTGAGTTTGATAAATGTGATTTATTTTCTTCTTTTTTTTTACTTTCACTGGCCTCTCTTCCAAAAAACGATTTAATCTCAGCAAATTATAGTGTTCCTTCCAGAAGTTACTAGATCATTTTGTTGGATTTAAGTGACACACAAATCCGCCTTTGGGAATGCTCCACTAATCCCTTGCATTACCAAACAAGTAGTCGAGTCAGACTTGTCAAGGTAGACAGGGTTATCACACAGAGGGTCTGTTACTTTAGTCCTGCACCAGCACCCCTGTGAGGCTGTTAAGTGTTGCTGTGGGGGAGCCTTGGCCACGCTTAATGGTCCTAACAGCATTATTAGCTAATAAAGGTTGATGGGCCTCACGACTCCATAAATTTTCATAGGACAGGGAGAAAAGAAGCAGCAGCCATGTAAAGGTGAGGTTATGGTTGAAGAATTTATGCAGTGCGGGACGGCACAACCTGCTAAAGGTTCATTAAAGGACTCAAAGGAATAAAGTAAGCATATGTTTATGAAGGCTTAGGGGTGGGGTAACTTTTGTAGTATTGACGTGGTAAAGCAAAAAAAGAGCAAAAACAGCCCTATAGCAGCAGTTGAAAAATGTATACAGGGTTGGAGCTGGTCTTCCTTTTTTAACCAGAATTCTCTCTGCTTGTTTCCAGTTATACTGATCTCAGTACAACGCCTTTATCTACACAACTACAGTTACCATCCAGGTCATCTAAATCCAAACAGGAAAAAAAGAGGACAACAGCAATGTAAACAAAAATATGTTCCATATGAATACAATGCCTGTATAATCTGTTCTGATAGAGCTGGTCTGGGTTAAGTGATGGCCTATATTGCTTAGATAAGTTTGGTTGAAAAATGTGTGATGAAGCCTCTTATTTTGACCACAGAGGAAATGTGAAATGGAAGATAAAGGTCTTGCTCTTTCCATTGGGAAACCAAGGAATCAGTTGTCTAACCCAATTGGCTGTACTCTCAACTCTCTCTCCACGGACACACAAGCACACATACACACCGTAAGCAGCCTTTGAGTTTCATTTGGCAGCCAGATCTACCCGTATTTCTTCAAACCAAACAGGCCCAGAAAACATAATGTATAATTCACATCCTGAAATCTTTCGCTGATTATTCTTGAGAAAACTTTAAAGTGCTTTGAATCCAAAGTCTTTTTGATTGTTAATATGCTGGCTGTGTCAGGTCAGGTGATCACGGAGCTAAACATTTGAGATGTGACTTGACAGCTACATAGTAGTAACCAACCAACAGCAGAACCCAGAAATTCAGTTTGCTTTCACGCCTAAAGTTTGGTGGACTCAGTTGGGTCAGGGAGTGAAATTGCAACACTTTTTTATTTCTCTCTTGGTCTGCCTTTCTTTCACACTGCAGTTTGACGGGTGAACCAAAGCCTGTCAGATATTTTGTAATCTAGCCTCCCTTTGTTGTAAAATCCACTGAAAAGGGATTCATCTGCAGTCTTTGGTCCTTCTGTCTGGACCACTGATGCACCATAAATCATAAATACATAATATACTTTGAGTAATGGCATTACTTAGATCCAAGTCATAATCTATTTGTATTTAGGCTGCACTGGGTTACACTTGCATATTGACTAGAGCAAAGTGCAAACAGATTTCCTAAATATATCTTCAATATTTTTTCTGAAGCTTATATGGTTTTCTAATGAAGCTCTAAAGATTTTTGAGCACTTATACCTCAAACCACTGCTGCTGTCACACAGATGGCAGAGGAATGAGACATTATAATACACTGACACATAGCAACCTTGTTCTGTTTATTTATTTAACATGTGATTGAGGGTTCATGGTTTTATGTAGGAAAAAGAAAGAGAGAGATAGTAATAGATAGAGAGAGAGATAAATAGGAAGAGTGAAATCTGGTACCTGCACAAATAAAATACTTATAATCTTATAACTTTATTACATATCTTCTTCTGTTACATTGTATAGCAACAATATAGCAGAAGAGCAGTTACAGATGACTGATGATTTTTTTCTTTTATTTTTTTTCCTTTTTCAACATTTTGTCCAGTTCAACTGGACACCCAGAGCAGCGAAAAAATACAATGAAAAAACCTACAATCATGAACATTTTAAGTTAAATTCACGCCAGATAATAATAATGGTTTATATCCTGCCAGTCATATTAGCATTTGCATTGATTATTACTTTAACCAGTTAGCAAATAATCCTCAGTAAATTGACAGTTTTTTAGTTGTAATTTTGACGTTACACATTCATCAAAAGTGTTAAGAATCAGCTCTGCCGGGTGTCGCACACTGCAAAATAACAGCCATTTGACAGTCATACTACATGCTACTACTTAAGACAGTTTGCAGTGTATAGATTACTGTTGTTGGTAGTAGATTCGCAGGTTGCTGTTTTGAAAGCAGACTCTGACTGCCAAATTGGGCAGAAAGCACTCTAAACAAAGGAATTCTGATCTTTCACTAAAACTGCTGCATTCAGATCACCTTAAGAAAAAATAGTTTTGGATTTTGAAATATAGCTCCTTGTGACTTTCAATATGGTTAAACAAAAAAAAAAAAAGATTTCTGTTTATTTAAACTTTACATTCTCTTTAGTTTCTTTCCTGTATCATGAGGGTATTGTGATTCTCACCTTTCAACCCCTTTTTTCTTAGCATTAACTCATGGGAAATTAATGTCAGTTACTATGGCTTTGCTCCACTTAAATGTCCCAGTATAGCAGGCCAGTGAGCACATAACCTGGATCCTCAAATTGACACACCTGAATTTAACACAGCCTTTTTAATGACATCAGGTATACCTGTGCTATTTCCACATGACAAGTGCATGTCTGCAGGGGAAAAAAAACTTTAATACCTGCACAAAACTTTAAAAGTGAAGCTGTAAAACCCAGAGTAAAGGTCAAACTCAGTAAATGTAGAAGTTTCTTTTTTCTCCTCACACAGACAAGTCTTTAAATTGTCAGCTTGGCTATTTCAAAGGTAGATGTTAGAACATCTTTCCCATTGCTGTGGTGTTTGAAGCCCACTTTTTGTGTGGATGAATTCTTGACTTTGTCTGTAAAAACTGTGCAAAAAGTGGTTCAGACTTGGATATGTGCTATAATGCAGAACAAGTTGAGAGTAGAAGTTTTTCATACTGAAAAAGTCTCTGTTTGCTCATGTTTTGATGGCCACCTCCTGTTTAAAGAGCCAAGCATGATGCTATTTAGTAGCATTTTTAACTTTGCAGTAAAGATGGATCAGGCTGATTTAAGTCTGTGACCAGGCAGATCCATCTTGCCAAGCAATAGTATATGATTGTGAGCAGCCCAAAGCATCATTGCCCATTCAGAGCAGGAGGAGGTGGGAGCTGTAAGCGAGACAACAGCAGGGAGTGACCACTCATGCTTCTTTTATAGAAGAGGAATGGATGCTTAAGTTACAGTTTTGTCAGATCTTTACCTCATTTCTTTACATCAGACATGTTTTGGCAAGAGTTTAACAAAGTGGCTCACGTTCCAGCATTTGTGCCACTGCAGTAGTGCCTTAACCCAGAATTAATCTGATTGATGGAATGACCACCCAGTCACCTGCTGGATTTGCTTTTGAAAGGTTCTCCCTATTCCCAAATACCTTCTATGAGGTCTTCCCCAGATAGTTTGCTGTAATAGTTGAGTGTCCATCTGGTGTGTCAGGATAATACCTTTGGTAGTGTGTTTAATATGTATGCATGATGATGTAATTCTATGAACAAGAATTGTACAGCATCAGAACTTCTCCCTCTCTTTACAGTGCCCGTACCTGCTTGAAATGCACCCTTACAACAGTCCTATAATTGCAGATTTATAAAAGAAAACAACTGATCACCATCCAAACCACTCCCAAAAATGTCAAATGACTGCCAATGAATGCCAATGCCCATCTTAACATGTTTTTTTCTTTCTTTTTTTTTTTTTTTTTAAGAACTTATTAACTCTCTTTTCAAGTCCTTTTATGCAAAATTGTCCTTATGCTTTAGATGTCAATGAAAGACCTCCCAAAGTCAGAGCAATTTTCACAGCTCAGATAGATGGTTGGGCTCATAAGTAGACAAAAGCTTATGCAATTACAGTAGTAGTCACTGCTACATTAGTGATAAAGACAAGATGGCTTATATGGGGGGAAGAGCAGGCATGGTTAGCTCCCCAAAATGCACTCATTTAATGGTAAAAGCTGCAATTATACCAACAGACATTCTTTTTATAATCCTTTATATCTTACTCTTCCTTTTGTGTTTGATTTTTTTTCTTTCATACTCTCTCTGAGCTCTTTCTCATATCCTTTGGTGTCCCTTTATATGCACTGTCACTGTCAAACAACGAGATATTATCTGCATAAAGGAGTATTATTAACTCAATGAGCAATTAAGTTCTTCTGTCATCTACAGTATTTGGAGAAAAAAATCTCAACCCTTCTAAGCAGAACAAAATACATTTTCTCTCCCACAGACCCTGTCACGTTTGTTTTGTGTTCTAATTAGGACCTTTTTTAATGTTCCTCAATGGAAGACACAGCAAGTCTTGGGAGGAAAGTGAGAAAGTGAGAGTGAACAATAAAATCTTTGGTTGCTGGCGTCTAAACCAAAGTACGATGAACCATGATTCTGCTTGTGTTTCCTTGAATCATAGTAACAAAGTCGCTGTTGTTTTGTTCTTCAGTCAAGACAAGTCACACTCACACTGTCTGTGGAGTTTTGAAGGGTTTTGATAAAAATGATGCAAACAAACACACAAAGTAAAGTGAATCAGAGATTCATTTTTACATAGAATTAAATTATAGTTATATTTAAAGTTCCCAAAGAAATAAAACTACTGAGTCTAGTTTTCTGTGTTTTTAGGACATTAGTCAAAACTGACCCTACGTGTCCATGAAATGCTCCCAGGATAGCAAATCTAATCAAGTCATTCTCAACACATGGAGACCAAACTGCAGCCTTTGGGGTTGAATAATGAAGTAAATGTAAACGTGCAAGGAACCACAATTCCTTGGGGGTCCACTTAGGCTGCATAAGGTTGATGGTTCAATTTCCATTTCAGTCAAGGCCTTTATGTGTTGAGTTTGCATGTTTTCATACATGTGAGCTCTCTCAGGCAATCCAGCTTTTTCCCACAGACCCAAAACATGCTCATTATGTTGATTGGTTATCTCAAGTTGTCCTTAAGTTTTAGTGTAAGCATACATGCTAATGTGTACTTTTAATACCAAAAATTCACCACCGTTGTAAGACTTAAAACCCATTGTTTGTTGGAATAAGTTGTGATTATTTTTGAGAAACACATGCATGGGAATGAACAGGACCATAAGCATGTGGTCCTGTTAAGTTAGCTTTGTGAACAGCATTTTTGCTGGAAAAAGACAACTTAGTCTTACGGAAAGACATCTGCAGTGCATGCCAAAATACTTTATAGACAGTGGCGACCAAAAATTACTTATTCAAATGTGTAATACAAATACAAATATAAATATAAACATAAATATATACATATTAACATATAAAGTAATTAATTTTTATTCATGTAAAACAAACGTAAGCCTACCCGTCTCTACCTCTGTGTCTGATGGGCACTGGAAAAAGCGCCCATAAGACAGTGACAAATAGCCAACAAGAGACTGTTGCCAGGGCAAGATAAGCGCATATCAACGTGAATTTGGCCAATCAGCATCGTTGAAAATAATCTCAGAAGGACGCTTCTGAAATCGCCCATCGGGTTAATTCGGCTCGCGTCTGTGCCATTGTGCTGTATTACCTGGTGTTAAATTAACTGATGACAGTCCAGGCAGATGAGAATGGGGCGTGCCTTTGAAGGACCCTTTTGTTTACTATCCAAACATCTCCAGAATCCATATTATACACTAAAAATAGCTATTTACACCCATTTACTTACTTAGTGGTGGAAGTGACTTCACAACATTTAGCGTGACAACGAAAGATTTTGAAGAATTACAGACTTATTTGACGGCGTAAATATACCAAAGGTAGTACATAGGTGATTATCTTAGATGCCTGATCAAAATGTCAAACTTTCAACAGTGTCGACTTGTGATAGCCCCGAAACCCGCATTTTACCATCACTTCAGCGTATCAACAAACAATTTGTTCATGTTCAACGTAAAACAGAGTCGGGAGGACTTGAAAAGAGGTAAAGAGAAGTAGGTTTTTTATGTGGAAGAAAAGAAATGTGGAAATTTACACACATGTTCACCTTACTCATTTGTGTATAGTTATTTTTAATTTACACATGCACACATGTTCACCTTATTCATTTCTATATAAAGTTATTTTTAATTTACACATGTACACATGTCCACCTTACTCATTTCTTTTTATATAGGTTATGTAAGCTTTTCGGCAGGTTGACCATTTGTACATATTTATGTGTGTGTGTGTGTGTCTGATATGTGTGTGCACCATTCTGTAATCTGTTATGTATATTTGGAATCAATAATAACACTTTTACGAAGCACTGGTATCCTGTAGTTTGTGTCGAATCATAGTGGGATGGTTGTTAAAAACTGAGTGTTGCACAGTACTGCCCCACCAAGAATGTTTTTCACTAGTCGCCACTGTTTATAGATGATTGTGAAAAGGTTTCTCCATACCTTTTTACTTGACCCACATTCCTCTCAAGCTCTGCAGCAGGAGCAGAGCAATCAGAGTGAGTGAGGCCACCTGTCCCTTGTTGGGCACAGTGTTTGGTCCTCAGTTGAAGAGGGTTTTCTGTTGGGATGTTTATAGGGTAAAAGTTTATGTTGTTTAGAAGGTCAAATATAATTTTTATGATTCACCTTACTCTTAGTTTACACTTTGTAAGTGTTAGTATATTAGGTTTGGTGTTTAATTATTTCAGTTATGTTAACCTGTGATTTCCCTCTCTTGCAGTGGTCTGAGCCAATTAGGGAGGGGCCAGGTCAGATAAGAGCAGCTTCAGCTGCAGACTGGGGAGAGGTTTTTTGAGAGGAGCAGCTTGCTGTGAGGCTGCGGAGTTTGCCTTGACCTTTAACTCAATTGTAATGGATTGATTTGTGCTTTTTGAAAGCCAAAACTCTACAATGATGTGCAACTGTTACATTTATATGTTAACTAACATTACAAGAATTACTTAGAGTTTAATGTTAACAATTATTTCCATAAACTTACTGTCTGATGAAGATTTGATCCCTTTGATTGCATGGGAGTTTAATTTAACTATATTTCTTCTATCAAAATGTAAAACAGCATTGAGGTATGTGAATAAATTCTGGCAATGGCAGGAGGTCTAACTTCTGTGTTGCATTTAAATGTCCATTCAATATTATAATGCTGCCAGCACAATACAGAGCAGAGATAACTTAGAGTTCGACAAATTATGTTGCAGAGAACTTTGCCAAAGGGCACAAAATATGCAGGTAAATGAAGAATAAAAGACAGTGTGAAGAAACCAACAAAATGAAGAAATAAAATGAACTCACTCTGCACTTGTACTTGAAAGCAGTGTTGTAGTTCAACTGGATGGTTATGTTATTGTAGCACCAGAGTTGGTATTGCATGATGAAGAAGATAAGTGACTTGTGACACTGAGGTCAAATAAAGGTTTTCACAACAGCAGTGAGGCCACACTGTGCAGAGACTAAGCTGACTCACCAGCTTCTCCCATCATGTGGTGTCCTTTGACATTCAGTAGTCTTTAAAAGATAATAGCTTGCCACAAGCTAAAAATGATCATCACACGCTGAAATCTGAACCGTCAAATATGAGCAACTTGACACATAAAAGATTAAACCTCTAATATCAATTGTTAATGAAGTTTGAAGTTTTTGCTCCAGCACTGTTTTATACATGCATGCTCATGCCAAAACCTTACACTGCACCATGAATTACACCAGCTCAGAATCAAAGTGCTTGAAAGCAGCACTTACAGTCATAGTGCAGCAAAGGCCTGTGCATTTCTGGTGTAACTTAAACTCCAGTGTGTGATCAATGAATCACTTCACTTTATATGGTACCAAGGAAGTGTAAGAGTTGATCCTTCTGAGGTGATGAGGGCCTCATTAAATAAATCTTCTCAGGGTCCAACTCTGACCAGCTAACAGTCCACCCCTAAAATATTAGGGCAATCCAAATAACCAACTCATGCTACCAAATTTGCACTGAGCTGACCCCAAAGGTGGAGCTAGAAATGCAGTCTGTTGATTGGTTTTAAGAACCATTACCTTATGTGCTAAAATGAACACATAGGGCCCTAATTTCGTGGCGCAGCGCAGGGTATGCAGAACCTGGTGCGCCCCACGCAGTGTTCATTTCATCTGGCGCACAGCCTTACGCAGCCAATTTGACAATTTGGTGGACCGTCCATGCCGACATGGGTGTGAAGGCGCACCAGGGGGAGGTGTCGACAGATTCAGGTTAGCGCAGTGACAATTTTGTGCGAAAAAACTGTGCGGAAGGTGCGCTGAAAGCTCGCCAGCTCCAACCTGGTCTACACTCGGCGCAGGTGAAGCGTGCCCCATGCAGCTGCAATTTGGTGACAGGAACACATGTGCGCACACCTCATCAAACCCTCAGAGGCAGGTATCTAGAGTGTTAGGCACATTTTAATGCAATAAACAATCACAGCAACCACTATTTAATATAACTGTCTCAACCAGCACATACATTTGTATCTGTATTAATTGTCCCGTATTATCTGATGTCAGATTAAAGCCGTTTGTCATAATCAAATACAGAGTATATATCTGGCTTTTCTCATTTCATGAAATTCAATGAAAAGAGGGAGAAAAAAGAGAGAAAATACATGTATGTCACTCTGTGTCTTAAGGATTTACCTGTGATTGCCCATATTTCTCTGTTTTAATCTTTATTCTGGATGTGATCCAAAAATTGAAGAACATTATTGAGAGGAGGATGAGGAGAAGATACCAGGAGAGTAAACAGTATATATACAAAGGTTCTGCTATTTGGCGATGACAGACCAGGAATACAGGTGGATCACAAGCATGAATTGATTTGCCTGCTGCTGTATTAAAATGTCCGTCACTTAATTTTATACTCCTATTAATGACAAAGGAACAGATTACATCTGTCCCAGAAGCTGGCCCACACAGTGACACGTGTTGTGGCTTCTGATGCGCATCCCAATGGCCCTTTGGCTGTCTAAGTTGCTGTGACGGTGACAGCGGCTCTGAAGGTCTCCGCTACCGGGTCTTTCTGGCACACTGTGCCGTGGCGGGAATCAGTCAGACCAATCAGTCACTGCGCCTTGCCCACAGCGCATTTAAAGGCAAGGAGAGGGGTTCATTTGATTGGTGAAGACAACACTTGGCTGTGTTAAACCCACTCATGCCTTTTCTCCTCCCTTTCTGGAGCGAAGGGGCAAGAACGGAAGCGTGGGTGCCCCTCTCTGAGCCTGGAGTGCGCCTGTCTTAGCACTGCAGGAAACTTGCAAAGTGCGCTGGACACACCCTGTCGGTGCAGCGCTGATAGGCTCTGATCCGCTAACATCCAAAATAATGAGTGTTAAATTATTTGTGCATGTTCAATTAGTGGGCATGTTGCAGGTGATCTATTACGACTGCAAGTGCAATTGATAACAGGCGCAGAAGTGGACCGCCCTCTTTCAATGAGGATACAGCATGTGCTACAAGCTGTCACCATGTAGAGTTTTTGAGACCAGAGGCTGTAAACAAAAGAAAAAAAAAAGTTTGAAGCCATGACGTTATGGGCCCATAAACACATTGGTGAACTCCAGCAGTAGAAGAAACACAATTTGGGAGGCCATCTGTGAAAAGCACCTGAGTGTCACTTGTACACTATTAAGCTGAAAAGCAGTACAGAGTAAATTAAGAGTAGTTAGAATGATGCTGTTGGCAATATTTCAGTAAGTGCAAAGTAAATTTTATTCTGGTTGGGGAAAATTTCTCAAACTATACTCTCAGTTGAAAAGAGTTGGTGTCAAATACAAGTGTGAAAATTATTTTTCAGTAAATCAAATCCATTGGCATCAGAGGATTTTTATCTGTGATAAATGGACAAGTACCTACAAAAGCCACAAGCCAATGTCATTAAAAGTAGTGTGCAAATGTTTGATTTTTGAAACATATGTGCCCTGAAAACAAGCCAAACTCTCAAGTCACACCTTGTTCATATCATAATCAATCATGATCATCTTAAGATAACTCTGACATATGACATATTCTTACTAAACGCACTAACAAAAATTATTTAGGATGCACATTGTGGGATTCATTGCCAGTATTGCCAATACTTTAAATAAATTTAGCCCATATTTATATTGATACTGATATATACACATAATAAGTGTTGTTTTACTACATTGCGTTTACATTAAAATGCAAATTGCAAATTACACACCAACAGTTAAAATCATGCCTACTTTGCACTATTACAATCAAAAACTCATCCAACTGTTGCTGTTTAATTGTGATAATAACTCAATGTTGTGCCTATCAGCAAGCCCCAGCACTCTGTTTGAGAACCAGTGCTGTAAAGGATGTCCACAAGACATAATGCTCAATGAAGCACAGGAGTTCTGAGAGGCCTCCCTTGTTGTCCTTTGTTTACAGTGTGGTGTCCTACCACCGGACCCCCCTGCCTGCATGACATTACAGAAGCACAGTTCTTTTCTTCCAGCATACACCCCCACCCCCAAGTGAAGGCAGAGGTTGCTTGAACTTGCTTTGTGGAAGCACAAACAAGGTTAAGGCTGACTGCTACAAATCATATCAAACTGTATTGAATCAAACTGGACCACTCATTGGAAATGAAGCATTACTCCATGTTCTAACTGAACACAATGTGCACAGACCTTGGTGACAGAATGCGGATAATTACATAGAATTTATATGAGTGCCCTAACGGTCTGCAAGCGAAGGTCTGTGATCCAAGTGCAATGCAACACAGTGTTTTTGTATAAACTCCCTGTCTCAATTTACCCTCCTTTGCTTGCAAGTAGCAAGGCAAGACTTTCTTGGTTTTCTTTGACTATGTGCACTCACCACGGCTTGCTTATCTGTTTAATATGGTGGAGATGGCAAAGCATTCATCATTTTCAGTGACTGAAAATTTTTACTTGTACTGTAAACACAGAAGGAGAAACTTTGTTGGTACAGAGAGCAGAGTTAGATGTGTCACAGCCCCGTCAATATAAAGTACTTCTTGTCAGTTTCTCCAGCTGTACAGAAATACCACTTGATGTATTTTTTACAAGGGGAAGCAATCTGCATTGAAGTACTTTTTAAAGGGTGCAGTGCATACATTATTTGTGCGATGTTACACAATGCAACATGACATCTGACACTTACGTTCAGCTGGGACTCTATGAGTCTTGTTAGGTTTGATACAACGTAAATGCAAAATCTGTGAATAGTTATCAAACTTTTCTAGTTTTAGACAAATTTTTAATTTGTCAGAGAAAAAAAGATTAGTGGACAAATATTTTAAGACTTTTAATCTACAACAGAAACACTGGTCTGAAAGAAACTAAGAAAATCTGCTTTTACTGTATGTATCCAAAAGTCTGGTTCTGACATTTGCTGTTATAAGAGTGGGTTATATACTGTGACTGTGCTCAACAAAAATGCCAACAGGGACAGAAAACAAAACTTCGGTAGTCCTTGACTCTTTGTTTTCATCCCTTTCCAAGTTAATTTAGCTTTACGGGTCAGCGCCTCTGACCACAACACCCTCAATCGCCACCCACTACCCATCAACACCCGCTACCCCACCCAGTTCTCCTCATGATATTTATCCCCCCCTTCCCAAACCCAGTGGTGAAATTGGCTGAGGGCTAATCAACATTTAGCTCCTCCGACTGTGTTATTACACAGCAATTGATGGATGGTACAATTATACCCTGTGTCACTTAGCTAAATGGCTATGTAATCCTAATGAGTTTTTATTCAAACACTGACTAGTTAGCACACGCAGAGCTGGGGGAGAGGGGATGAGAATGCAGAAGGAAGCTTAAATTGCATTGTGTGTTAGTCTTTTCAGCAATAAAACTAGGGCGGTATATACAGCCTGTTTGGTTGGGAAGCAGAGTACTTTGAATGCAAATGACAAACTGTATGATGTTAATTTGAAGAGAATTAATGCATAATGTGGTTTGAATGTGGTCCGGGGCTGTTTTTGCACTTCATATTTCTTTATAGTAATGCAGGCAAACAAGGACATGTGGGCTCCTTCATTCCTTTCCTTTTTTATTCAGTCAAACTTAGCTGTGTACATACTGTATATGATCAGAAAACTATAATACCATTGTAACCAGGTCTACATACTCCTCTAGTGAGCCTTTGCACAGAAAGGGCTATTGTTTCACCTGAATAATTGGTATGATATTAGTTGATTTTTGTTGTCAAGGTTACATTCTATCAATGCAATACTCTACAACAGTGATATTATTTAATTATGAGATTTTGCTTGTCATTTTGACCAATGAAAGCACCTGTTGTCGGCGTATTTGTCAAAGTCAAAACGTTCAACAAGGCTGACTGCTTGACTGTGTTTCCATAACACTTTGTTGTAGTTGACAAAAGGCGGTTAATGACAAGCATAATGAGTATAAAGATTGTGGAAGAAGCATTGGAAGTATGATGTTGGTGTCTAACACTGTAGACAGTTGGTACTAAAGGGGCTGTTGTGCAGTTTTAGCTCTTAAATGATAAACTTGCATTTCCTTTCAACAATCTTATATAATTAATAAAAATAACCCCTAAGTTATTCTCACTTGATTTCTTGTTGACTTACCCAGGACATTTTTTAGAATTTACATAACTTTTTTCCCCCAAATTGTAATGCTCTTAATGTAAATTGAAAGGTCCCTTCAACAAATGTCTCCAAAGACTGTCACTTTGCTGCAGTTTATTTGCATCAGTTTTGGTCTGCAAAGGTCTTCAGTGTGTGATCAACATCTTGAGGCATGGTTTGAAATAATACATTTATCATGAATGACATTTAAAATCATTATAAAGGGAACTGCTTTAAGTTGTTGATGTATTTTAAAATAGCATTTGTAATCAATTGTTTGGGCATTTAAGACCTTTAATGATAATGAAGAGATACTGGATAGACTTTATAAAAGGGGTAAGAGATCAGAGGAGGATATGTTATGTGCATTTTGATTGTTCTGTGGTTGAATGGAAGGGCTGGCCTGAAGGACAGCAAAGTCTTGGAAAGATTTACTTGGTGATAATCACCCTTGTCTGCGTTTGTTTATTTGGTTTTTAGCAAGATAACACAAAACCTTCAGGACCAATTTAACTGAAGCTTTCAGGAGTTGTTGGTAATGATTCGACTTACAAAATTTTAGATTTTGGTAGTGATCCAACAAACTGACATCAGTAAACAACAGTTTTGTTGCTCAATAATTACCAAACTAATGCTGGTATCAGTATAATCCCAATAGCTAGGAGTAGGTTTTTCATGGTCAATACTATCATTAGGGTTACTAAATCATGGAACTACCACTTCAAGGTGCAACAGCAATATATGAACCACCTTGGACAAGGGTTAGCTCTCCAAGTGCTGTCTAATTTTTGCTAGGAAAAGCTCTCTGCTTGGATGGAGCATTTATTTAAGATAATATTTGTAGAAATGTTGGGATTCTGAAAGTTTCTGTCATTACATCAAATTAATGAAGCCATGCAGTAAAAGTAACCACACATAAGGTATGTATCATGTCCTAATATAAATCAAACCTACATCAACTGTACCTTATTTAGGGATGTAGCGGTTATCTGTGAATTGGTAAACCGCGGTAAAATTTCCCACGGTAATCATTACCTTGTCCTTTTAAAATTACTGTTAAACCATGTTTGATCACCACACTGCGTTAATAAAGCACGGTGATTCAGCTCTTTGACTGGAAAAGCCTGAACTATGTATCTGTTCCTCGATGAAGCAGCCTCACAGGAGGCGCCCATGCGCAGTTCGCATAGTTTGGCCTCTGAGTCTGACAGGGAAAGTTAGAGACACAGCAGGGATTTTTTTCTCTTGAAATGGACTCTGAAGTCTGGTTGAACTTTGGATTTTACTGAGGGGAAGCTAATAGAAGACAGTCACCCGGTCTAAACACGAAGCTGCGGCGAAAGAAAAAAACGTGCGTGATTGAAACGGCTTTGACTCCTTGAGTAAATGAGATAGAGAGAGAAGGAAAGAAGATTCAGTGAGTCATACCTGAGAGAATTACAGAAAGTTTATCAGTATTCTCTGTCTAAATAATAGGGCAGGGTGTTGATTCAGATTTTCTGGATCGATTCGATTTGATATTACAAGGTCTCAAATTGATTCGATTCACGATTCAATTTGATATTTATTCAGTCTGGGATATCTTAGTTAAAATATTGCTGTAAATTTAAACAGTGACCTTTTGACCTGGTACATCATTAAAAATTGTTTTAACATGAAGAAGTAAACCCAAAGCAGTTACATTAATCATATTTAATGATATGTATTCATGCATATTCTGCATGTTACTTATTTTTTGTCCAACTTGTATTTTCATTTGTACTTGTTAAATCTAAAATACTGTACATCCAAACATCAGCTTTTGAACTTGTCAGTGTGTTCTTGCGTTCTTTTGCAGTATTCACCATGAGATTTGTTGAGTAATTAAAGCGCTAATTTGATATATTGGAGGAGAATACCACATACATCCAAAGAAGAAAAATTTTGCCAGGGAGGGGAGTCCAGAGGAGAATCATAAAGGGAGCTAACTGCTTCAGGGACTATCGTCAGTAAAAAACAAAACAAAAAAAACAACAAAAAAAAAAGCATGGACATGGTCTAAAATAACGAGCTGTTACATATGTTACTGTTGCTGTTACTAATGCTGCAGGCAAACCAAAATATGTGAGTGTAAAATAGGTTAAGATCATTTTTTGTCATCTCAAAACTTAGAACATGTTCATTTACAATTGTTTATGAAGAGAAATCTGTTTAAAGTTCAAATCTGTTTTTTCTTTTCTTGAAGTCACACACTGTTCACGCATTTATAAGATTATAACGACAAATACTTGCCAGAATTGTTTACTTTTATTTCTCATGACAGAAGGGTAAAAAGAATTTACTCAAAGGGCATTTCTTGACAAAAAAGACAAAAGAACTGTTATGATTATATTATTATAGGAGTTAAATAATTTCAAGACTGTGTAAAAATACTTTTTGAACACTTTGAGCACACTACAGCCATATTGCGATAATAATGATAATTTTGGTCGTAACAACTGTGATACAAAATTTTCATATTGATACATCCCTAACCTTATTTTACGTGTCTGTATGAACAACTTAAAGGAGACATGTCATGCTTGTTTCTCCTTTTCACTATGCCAGACTAGGATGCCTGGAAAGCATTTCTGCCCTCAGTACAAGTCATTTAGTTCCTTCATTGCCCCACAATAGTGTTCTCAAAATCCTCATTTTAGGCCATTATCAAGCTCTTGTTGAAACACTCGGTTTCCAGGATGACCTAAAGTTACCTCGCAACGTCACAGCCTTTTGTGCTCTGATTGGTCAGTTCTATCGGGGGCTGAGCCAGCCTGTCCTTCTTCTACTGTATTTTCCGGCAGCAGCGACCGCGTATTGAGTCCCCCTACAGGCCAGAGCTGGTAATGAGTGAATGTGAGCTAGGGAGCTATATATTGCTGCTGGAAGAATGTGTTCCTCGGTGACGGTTTTGTGGCTAACGGACATCACAGAGGAGGAGCTGTTTTATCAGATTACTCCAATAAAAGAAAGGTACCTCGTGATGTCACCACGATTTAAATCTCACAGACATCTCGCAATGACCTATTTTCAGATGCATCAAATCTCGTTCTAGGATATCAGAAAAAATACAATATCTCATTTTTTGAAAATTAAGGGGGTGTAAGGTCTTGTTTTCAAATGTATTATATTATATGCAAGTATTAAATCATGCATCAGCATGATATGTCTCCTTTAAAGTCCAGTTGATCATCCTCAGAGTACAAGAAAAAATATTTTCACAGTATCTTCAGTTAGTTTTGTTCATATATTTGGTCCTTACATCCTGAGAAGTCCGTTTCAGATGACTAATACAGATAATAAGACTGCATATCATAATACCTTCATCATGATTTATCAGATTGGCTGAATTTATTTTTAAATTTGACAGCCTTTTGGAAAATTCCTTTGAGATCATTCTTGTAGGAAGTAAAAAAAAAAGTGACATTGAGCAAGATGTCAAAAGTATTTGAAAGGAAGTGACAGAATCATGTTGATCACATTGTGCTTTATGCAAAGTAATGAAAGAAAGGCACTGTTTTGTTGTAAGATAGTAAAAGCTTGCATCCCAAAATTTGAGCTCAGAAAGTTTGAACAAAAGCAAAAGGCATTAAAGATTAAAAAACAGGTAGGTGACAGGCTCTGAAGCATAACATTTAACTTCTAAAACAAAGCAAACCAAAGCCACAGTGCCCCTTATTACTATGCACAGATTAACCAGCACAGGTTGAATGAGTTGATAAGAGGTGCCACTGGCTGTTTTTCATAGGTGCTGTTATCAATAGGCTGTTATTAATGAGGACGACAGAGTCTGCTTCTTGGGGCGTCTGAGACTTAATACGAGCTGTTCTTGAAAAGAACTACCTCATCTAAGTCTCAGCGGGTAGAAATTGATTTCAATCCTCCTGAGAGGTCGCTCTATATCACTCACTTTTTTTGGCTGGCTGCAGAGGGAGGCAGATATGAAGTTTGAAAGGCATCAGAGGAGCAGGGTGGGCTTTTGTCAGGGCCCCCTCCTCCTTTCCCTCTCTGCTGCCTCTCTATTCAGTCTGTCACTGCTCTGTTACGATAAGTACTATCACCTCTGCTCTGCGTGAATGTGTATGTGTGTGTTACATTAAGGAAGAGTCATACATCTACAGTACATCTACGATGCTGTCCTCTCTATGACATTTTAAGTTCCACAAAGTTTTCTCCCACTGCTAGATCTTAAGACTTTGTTTTTCAATCACTGAACAGTCATAACAGGAAACTGCTATATTTTCATCATTTTTTTAGCTCTGCAAGTTTTATTCCATGACAAGACTCACAGTTCTCTTATTGTGGGCCATCTATTTTTAATGGCAAGTGAGCTTATGAAATGAATTGCAATTTTTTTAATGTTTCAAAGTGCCTTCAAGAAAAGTAATAAACAAAATAGGCTTTAATGCATGAAGTTTTAAAGTTGTTCATGTGTAACATATTGGTAAATATCAAATAAAGTATACTTTCAGTACTTTTTTCAGCTAATGTATCTTTAAGAGGCCATATCCTGCCTCAAATCCAGTTCCTTTGTTTGATATTGATGACTTCTTGAGTATGCGTTCCCTTGCAGTGCAGGGAAATCTGCTCAATCAGAGAAGTTGTTTTCAGATCTGAACATTTCTTCATTAAAGGAAAAACAAATAAAAAACACTGAAGGCATTTTTTGATAGAAATTTTCGCACCACTCTTCAAAATTTTTTATTTTTTTTTTAACAAAATAAATTGCTGTACAAATCAGCCTATGTTTTGTACTTACATTGCAGTAGTAGTGTCTTCCTTCGTACATTATCTGATTGGCTTGTCCTGAATATGATTATCCAATCACATGCCAGGTTCAGCCCACCCCAAACTCTTTCTATGTGCTGTTATCAGACGAGTGAAATACATTTTGTATTGTATATCTTCAACTGTCTATCTGGCGTGTCAGGTAAAAGTACTTTCACAATCGCTTGTGTTCAAAAACTCTCCAGTTTTAAAACACTGAGTTTCCTTTAATCCACCTCTCTAAGTTATTCCTGATCAGTGAGTTATGTCACGACTCGTGAACAAAAATGTGAACCTTATGTTGGTAATGTTTCTTTAATGTCAAATACATTGTTAAATGATGTTATTGACTAAGAATTTTGTAGAAGTACACACATAAAATGGCTCAGTGATGTCTAGTGTTACCTGGTTATTGTTAGAGATTCCATGTCTTGGAGGGTCTTTTCACTTTTAAAAAGCCCAATTAATGTGACACTTTTGCCTGTGCAGTCTTTTACTTTGTGCTGTTAGACTCTACTTAGTAATTTTGCTAGCAAACGTACCCTCTGTTATGACAAAAAACATGCTTTTATTTGAAAAAAAAGAACAGAGTTTGGTTTCAAATCAAGAATAAAAACTGCTTGAAGCGTATTAAAAAAAGTAAAGAGAATAGCTCATATGAACAAATCAAAGGCAAAATGTTTGACATCAGAAGGCTCAAACAGTGATTGACTTGTCCATTGAGCTGTCTGCCCTTTTGTTTTGACTGAACCAGTTCAGTTATAGGTATAGCAGTGTCCTTGGCATGCACAGTAAGGGGAAATCAACAATTGTCCTGCTACATTTCTAGACCATCAAGCAAACACTCAGCCCTTGGTTAGGATTAGTAGATGACGGGGGCTTTCTCAATTGTACCTGTGTGTTTGGCTGGTTAGCAGTTGGTGGAACTGTACATAATTCTTAGTTCACCCTTGGAGTAAACGCATGGCAAAGCGCTTCTTTTTTTAAAAATGTTTTTGATCAGTTTTTTTGTTTTTTTTGTGCACTGGCACAACATACCATTAAAATATCGACAGGTTAATGTTGCCCATCATCTCTACAACAGATCATCACAGGGCTCAACAACATTCCTGCATCGCTGTTGGTTTCTCTAGTGACTCTTCTACATGTGTTATAATGTAAAAAGTTAACATATTATCAGGTATTATATGCTCTGCTGTAGTCACAGGTGAGCATCAGAAGTTCATCTTCTTTTTGCACCTGAATTTCATTCCACTGAAATTGCAATAACTCATATTATTATTATTTTATCATTCAGTTGGTCACATAGCCTGCCATCTTTTTTTTTCGATAATGCGTAGCACAACTTGTATTCATGTAAAGCAGCCTTTTGTGCAGCTTTGTCTGAAATTGTCCTATATCAAACTTGAAACAAAGCAACTGAGCTGTTGGCTTGAAAACCTCTAAAATCATTAATGCTTTGAGACCATGTTTGCTTTCCACCCAATGGTGCAGTATATTTTTCAAATATTCTTAGTTTTGGATTCCTGATCTCTGAGTTGATGTTATATTTTCCAATTGTGTGGTACAGGAGTTCAGATAGGAATAAGTGAGTTAGCATTTGGCTGTTCCATGTTCCTGACCCCTCTTTAGTAACTGTGGTTAAGAATATATTTTTTCTTGTATAAACGTCTAAAATAAGGTTCATAGAGAGCACAGGCACATGGGATTGATAATAATATTCATCTAATGTTGCCTGCTTTTGAATCTTGAACTGTATTTTTTGTGTGTGTGTGTAAAACTATGGTTGCCAACTGTCTGCTAACAAGAGCTATATTCAAATAATATTGGCAGAGCTATGAGAACCAATTTGATGGGATCACTTGATAATGAGGAAACTCTTAAACAAGAGGCCACAATAAGTAGTTTTCCATAGGAAATATTGTTAATTGCTTTTGATTTGAGCCACAATGTATATGTTAGCTTGCACTGTAACACATACATTTAAGCTACAAAAAACTAGCAAAAAGCTGATTTTGCTAAGATGTAAGTTTTGTTGTTTTGTTTAGTTCAAAGAGTTTATTATCAGCAATGATCCAAAACACGTGAGGAAATCCCACAGGCTTTTAATCCACTTTCAGTTGAGGGAACGAGCCCAATCCTAACTTCAGAGTTGGCCTTCAAAATAGGTCGTCCCTGCACCACTTTATATTGTTAACATGCTAGGTGGAGTGCAGCAGCATCTTTTAGCCCTCTGTGATCTAGTACAAACGAACAAAAAAAATCAGTATCCATACAAACAGGTCAGCACAGTTGTGTAGATTGATGTGTGTTTGTTCTGATGATTTTCTCATACCACCCTCCACAGAGCTTCAGGTCCATTTGGATTGTGAGTGTAGTTAAAGGATCCCAAGTAGCAGCAAAACAAATCTTTTTTTCCCCTTTTGATTTATTTTGTTTACTGAATGGATTTCTAACCTCAACAATTTTTGCTTTTTATTTCTCTTTCTCTCATTCCTTCTTCAAATTTCTCTCTCAGAACTGGATCATTATCAGGAGACAGGAGAGGGAATTGGCATAAGCTGACCAGCAGTGGGAAGGAAAGTAAGAAAATGTTTCTGTCAGTCAAGCAGGGAGACAGGCTTTTAACCCTGCAAACACACATGCACGCACACACGTTCCTACCGACACTGACAGAACCAATTGGTCCAGTCAATTTGGGAAAAGGGTATGCTGAAAATAGATGTTGCTGCAACAACGAGAAACTTTTCTACTGTTACATATGCTAAAGCACACACACAGGCTCACACATGCACGTTCTAACAAACACAGATAATATGTCCTGAAACACATAAATGGCACAGCATCAACCCCTTGACTCTCATCTGTTGCTTGTTTTCCCTGCAGAAGCAAGGAAGATCATGAATTTCCTTCCCAGATCTCACACATGCTGCTTCTTTCTCTCTCATACACACTCACTGATAGGCAATCCATTTGGTGATTCATACATATAGGAGGAGAAATGGAGAAGTGAAATCCTGCTTAGAAAAATATCCCAAGCTTAGGCACTGGAGGAATATTTATAAAGAAAGAGAGCACCATCTAAGCCCTACTTTAAATCTAAAACAGACATAGATTGGCTTGGAATGGCAAAACTGTGGAGAATTTTAAATCTGAACTTATTTTTAAAAGATGTTTAATTTTAAGAATGAAAAGAATTTCAACCGATTTCAAAGCTCATAATTTTTGAAGTGGGGAACATTAGCCACAGGGTTGGAGATCAGCTCTGCATATGTACAAAAAGACCTGTCAAGGAAGCTACAAGGATTTACTGCTGCAGATAGGGCCACTTCTACTCTGCACAATATTTTGAAACCACTTCTTTTCCACTACTAAGATGCTGTTTTGTCACTACTCTGGTGCACAGCACAGCTTACATGTGCCTCTGCCAGCAGTGCTACATTTGGGGCATTTTCTTCCTTAATTTGATAGAGAGAGAAAGGGACAGCAGACAGGCTAGTGAAATGGGGTGAGGGAGGAGGAAACAGGGGAGGATACTCAGCAAATGGGCCACAGGCAGATACCAATTTGGAGCTGGCCGAAACATAAACAGGACACCCCTGGTTGCTTTACCACTCCACCAAACCAGTACTCAAAAATTGCTCCTCTGGATGTTTCAGGATAAGAGGATAGAAGCAGCCTTTATACTTGCTGCCACATTCGGCAGCTCTTATAATTCAAAGCCCCTCTGTTCTTAATGACGTGTATACTTAAATGGACCAGATTCACAGTTACAGAAACTATTAGGAAAAGGGGAGCACAGTTAAAGCTCATCTGAAGAGTAAGTATTTGATTTCTGCAGATTGTTTTTTGTATACAAGTCATGGTTTTGATAATAATTTTACTTAATAAAACACAGGAAGTCCTTCAACTAAAGGACTAACTAGAGCAAGAATAAAACACTTTTCCAGAATGTTGTGCTTGGTCTGTAGGGCAGCCTGTAGATTGGTCAATTTTGGCTTGTTTTTGATTAAAACTATCGATTGCACATAGAGGTGGCTCCATCGGCAGCAGTACATCTCTACTTAAAAAAATGTTCTCTAAAGAGACAGGACTGTTCCTTTAAAGCTTTTTATTAAATAATAATGTGAAAGTAAAGATGTAATGGGGAGAATTTCAGAGGTCTTGGGGCAACAGTCAAGGTCCTAAAGTCTTGTGGTCATTCTTTGGTTTGGAACATAATATATTTTTCAAGTTTTACTAGTCTTTCATTAGATTAAACACAAACACTATTATTCAAGGATGAAGTCATAGAGTTCGGAAGTCAAAGATCACGGTCTAAATCCCGGACCAGGGGAGGATGGCCGTCCTCAGGCTCCCTCCTTCCTTCTCTAAGCAGCAGTACAAAGTGCGTTATGTTGTGTGGCACGCAACGAGCGACAAATAATGCACTGACACTCTCAATACCTGCCTGTCAGGCTTTGGTGACGTGTGCGTACTGTGCTCCTGTCAGTCAAGTTACCACTGCACCGGGGTGTGCTTGAAATTGTCACTGCTCCAACCTTAATCTGTCTGCACTTCCCCCTGGTGCACCGTCTACCAAACTGCCAGTTTGGCTGTGTTCGGCGGCGCGCCAGACAAAGCTACCACTGCGCAGGGTGCGCCCTAAAACACAATAAAGTTTTAACCTTTTTTTATTTGCATAAAAGACCACTTTACTTCAGATAAAGTCATTAAATTTTAGTGGTAAAGGTGAACGGTCAAGGATATGGGTGTAAGATTTGATTCCCGCCATCAACCTAAGCTTATGAGTACAGTCTTTTGAATGTGACATCACAAAAATGATTTTCAGAGGCACCCTTTGCAAATGTTTGCTCAGACTTAAAGAGCCTATTTTGAGTTTTATATGAGCTTCAGAGTGTTACATACAGTATGTTTTGACTGCTTGATAGGTCACCTCTGTGCTCAAACAAGAAGGCAGCATCATTAAGAGCTTTTATTTCTGACCTTCTTTGGGGCATCATCAGCTATTAAAAACATCTTGTTACCCAGGCCTTCCTGAAAAGACCTATCATTGTTTTGCTATCAGTCACAATCGGCATGCCTAGAGCATGGCGTAGACAGCAGAGTGAATGTTGTTGATGCGATGGAGCTGAACAGTGCTATAGGGCCACAGAGTTGACCTGCAAACCTCAGTGTTGCCTGTGACCACATTGGGAAGGGGGTTTAAAGTGACAGCAAGTCTAAAAGAACATCTCAGATATGTAGAGAACACAGCCTTATGGTACTCCCATGGTATATAAAAACCATATGTTTTGTTAACACTGGCAATTGTGAATAAATGTATAAAACTGATGTAAGGCAAATATAACCTCTTTAAAGAAAAGCTGACAAGATTTTAAAGGTCAGAGTCTGGAGCAAGAACTTTTAGTAAGTGCGATGTTGAATATTTCATACCATAAAAATATTGATGGAAGTGTCCTTCAACACAGTAATGGACTGATTCAACTTCAACTGCCTCATAATAAAGGTCAAGGTCACAGGCTTCATATCGTCCTTTTCAATTGAACATGTTCTTCTGACTTTGAGATTCCAAGAATGCTTTAAAAATGTCTAACTGTACAAAAGCCAGCCTTGACACATGAATAAACTGATTTGATTTTGGAGCCTATATCATTGTCATAGAGCTCAATGGAAATCATTTGCCTTTAAAAATATTACCTTGAAATGCTTTTCATCATCTTTGCACAATGCCTATGAAATGATTTTCAAATGTTAACCTCAAACTTTGCACAAATGTTTACTATGACACAACTGTAATCTGAAGGTCAAGTCTTAGAGTTTACTTGTTATTCTTTTCTGTTGAGTTTAACCTTTTGAATGGAATATCCCAAGGATACAACTGAGCAGGTTACATTTCTCTTGTACTGCTTCCCTACTGAAATTCTACTCCTCTCTGATCACTGATCAGATATCATGTTTGACTAAAAGCCCAGGTAAGGTCAATATGGACATATACATGGGATGTTTTCCAGACTTCAAGTACTGAATCAAACATGTCCCTTTGATTTGTGCTGGTTTGGGTTGAGTTGTTGGCTACTTAACACGCCCCCATATTTATCACTGGTCTGACATGTTTGGTCTGTATCAGGAGACATAAACACAGTGTATGGAAAGACAGATCTGGCTATATCTGTATGCTGCATAGAGCATAAATGTCCCTTTAGGCTGTTTCTGATGTAATGCAAGAGAAATTTTTCAGGTGAATTCGTCTTTTGTCCTTCTCATGTCCACTAAATGCTACCCCTCCTTAGATTTCAAACTCAAACAAATTCTTTAACCCCCTTTCCCTTTTATTCAGCCTTTTCCTCTGGATTTCTCCTTTCTCACAATGGTCTCACTGCAATCTATCCCACACTGTCCTTGCTCATGTCAAATATAAGTGATGGAAATGAACTTGAGGGACGCTAATTGTAATTGTCAATCCAATCTAGGTTGGGCCTGAAAGACAGGGGCTCCCTCGCACTTCATCAGTCTTCATTAATATTGAAGGAGTTTTGTTGAGGAGAGAAGGAGGGTGAGGGTGGAGGGATGGAGGTTGGGTTTGGGGGGCAACGTAATCTGCACTCTCTGAACAGTGCATCAACAATTAGTGAACTGGGGAGGGCATCACCAATGGTGCCCGGGGGACAAATATGCCAGTCATGAAGAAGGATAGAGAAAGATGTCAGGAGGCGAGAAGGGTGGAAATGGATTCTGCATTCAAATGCTGTAGGAAAAACTACAGCCAGCTACTTCAGGGATAACTTTTAACACAATCAGCCATCAAGTGATAATTAAATGGGTGGTATTAGCTGCAGCTAAATTATGATTTAAAGACCTTGTAAATCTGTAACAAATGTGTTTTCAGACTGCTGTTTATCTATCATACAAGATTTCCACATTAAAACACAAACATTACAAATTATGATCATGGAGTTGTACCCTCCGCTCAAGGACACTGCAGACAGGTCCACTGGCAAATCCAAAGCCATGCCCACTCACGTGGAAGATGGTCCTTTTTAGCTTTTAAAAGATGTTAAAGGCTAATAATGGAGGGCTCAGTCGCCACTCCTTGTGGCCCAACTGTTATAAACCACAAGCTAAAGTGCCCTCAAGCTAAGGAGCCAAAATGTATGCCGAAGTGTCCTCCTGGTTGGCAAAACACACTGAAGTCCTGGAGATTATTAGGACCAAGAAATAATATTTAACATTAATGTTGCAACCACTTCTATGTTGGGTCCTTTTTTGATCTATATTGAGCCAGAACGATGTCTCACAGAGTCAGTTTGGATGATCTGGTGCTAATACGGTGTTAAAGTGCACTGGAATAAAGGAAATAGCATCTACTTTAGAGATGCACCGAAATGAAAATTTGTGGCCGAAGCCGAAGCTGAATAATATATAAATGCTGGGCCGAATACCGAATACCGAATATCCAATGTGGAGGCAAAGTAGTTCACTATATTTTTTAATAGTGCATTAATAGTTTAGAGTACATTTTTAGACATGTTTTTAAAAGAAAGTAATTGTTTATTAAATATTATGACATTTTTTAATATTCCAGTAGCCTTTGCTTTTCAAAAAAAGCCCAACAAAGTTTTTCATTCATATTAAGCCTTCAAACAAAACAAAACATGCATTAAAAAATATTAATGTACACTGATGGATATATACCAATAGACCAATAATACCAACAATACTGCTTTAAGGCTGTCACTTTATATTCAATATTTGAATGACCGATCAAATATGGGAATAAATATCCGTAATCGAATTGTAAATAAATATTTGAATGTAAAATATTGAGTGTAGAGGCACATCAGGCCTGGAGCAGTGGACCGTTCTGTCCAACAGAGGGCGCTGTGAGCGCAGCTTGTCCCTCAGACATATGCAGTGCTCTCTCGACCCAAAGAGTTTCCGCTCTGAGTGGAGCGGACATGAACAGCTCTAACTGTTCTGTGGAGAGCTGTGTGGAAGTAGTTTTGGTTGTACACCGTTGATGGCAAACTTAAAAATCAAAGACCAGGCTGTGTGTTCCGTGAAATATAGTTTAATCTCTCGTTCTCCACTTATTTGTGGGCTCAGCCGTCGCTCTTCATCCAAGCTATACGGCTGAGTGCAGCGGAGCGCTGTCAAGAGTTTAACCTGTGTGACGGTGTTGTTTTTCGGCAGGGTGGATAAGAGAGTCTCTGACCCTTACTGAGGGGGGATACTATTCGGCCTTGTTATTGCCTCACTTTACCGAAGGCCGAATATGGCTTTTTTTGCACTATTCGGCCACCGAATATATTCGGCCACCGAATATTCGGTGCACCCTTAATCTACTTAATTCAAAATGTTCTGGGAGAAGACCCCCAGAACCCCTAGGGATTACCGGTGATTGATTGATTTCTGTTTCTGTTATTTATTGGTCTTTTTTAACAGTCTAACATTGAATCTACACAGTTCTTGATGGTGCAGATCCTAACTATGAAATAGCTTGAGTAGCCTGTCTAGTTAGTTTGTTTTAAGACTATATGATGTGCCAATTGTATAACAAACAAACATCTCTAAAGTGCCTTCGAAAACACACAAAGCAAATATATTTTTTTTTAGTAAAACCATGAAACGAGGTTTGCAAGGTTGCATGTGTGCATCTATGTGTGAGTAAGAAAGCAGGATAGAGAGTTGGCCTGTGTGCATTAAAGTGTAGAATTGTAATGATTTATACAATGTAAATACCAAAGCTATATGAAATACTGTGTATTTTGTTCTGCACCTACTTTGATTTCACAACCATAAGGGTTATTGACTGTAACCAAAATTGGCAAGATCAACTGCTGGATTAAAAAAGAAAAAAAAGATAAAAAAAACAACAACACATTTTGCCCCCATTCAGATATCTCTTTTATAACTTGCTGGTGAACTTCGTGAACCTTTGTGAATGGAATATCCATGATGGCTTTAATTTTCTTTTTAAATGACTTAGTGGGTTGGAAAACATTTATCTGATATTATAAAGGTCATTGTTAACCTAATGGCAAAGTAAAGGGCCAAGGTCAGAACAACTGCACTTTTCCGCTGCCTTTACCGCTCATTATAACATTTGTACTAGTACATTGTATTTTGTTACAAGAGGCATTGATTCCCTTGAGCAGAACATTCACAAACCCACGTTCCCATTAACCCATAATTGGCCCCTTCTCTGTACAGCAAAGTGGGGTTAGCATAAGTGGTAGGGAGAGAGAGAGGACATCTCCACTGTTACATTTATTCTATATGTGCCACAAAAAAGGATAGGCTAAAAGAGCCTGTGTAGATTTGTTTATAAATAATTAGATCTGACCTTGTGAAAACTATTATTTTATTTTCCTTTTCAAAAGACCATATATCTTCAGAAGACAAGCTTTGCACTTCATTTTTCATGCTCACTGGTGCTTTCAGAGTGGTTTCCATCTGTTGGATGTCACCATGACAGCTGAGAAAGGGTCAAGTGAGCCCTTCACACAAGTGTCATTGAGGTGTACATTAACAGACAGGCACCCTCATCTCCTACAGAGCCTCTTGGGCTCTTGTATGATTGAGCCTGAGCCTTCAAAATAAAAGAAAGTTGAAGCGATAAATCAGGAGGTGCAGACAGGGAATGACAAGCCTAAATAGCCATAAGTATAGTGTGGCTGAATCTATATTTAAAGCTCTACTTACATGTTTTTGATCATTTGCTGATGATATGTTCTATTTGAGCTGCATCTCTAGTAGTAGAAGTTTGGCAACTGGTCCTTCAGAAATATTGATGGTCATTAAATAATGCATGTTTAAAGCATCTGATCAGTTCTAAAAAAAATCATGTCATTTTATAAATTGAGATCACTTGAGCTGTTTTTTTTTAATAAGGGAAAATATCCATCTTGTCATAGACAAAAAAAGAATGGTTAAAGGACACAGTAAATAACTTCTTGTTTATGCTTCACATGAGACAGCTGCTCTTTCAATTAGGTACAGAAAGTGAATCTGGGAATGACACTATCTGTTTTGCGGGATCATTCTTCTATTACATGTGGACAACAATCCAATCCTGTTGTCTTCATTAGTTATCTATCTATATGTATCTATGTATCTATGTATGTATGTATGTATGTATGTATCTATGTATGTATGTATCTATGTATCTATCTATCTATCTATGTATCTATCTATCTATCTATCTATCTATCTATCTGTCTATCTATCTATCTGTCTATCTATCTATAGAGAAATATAAATAGATATTATAATGACTTAATACCTCAAATATCAAATTTCATACAATGCTATGTGATGTTTGCGGTGGACACAACTACTTGTTGGTTTCAACAACAGAGTCTACAGCAGGTTAGTGGGATTACCAGCTCCCAGGATAATTACCCAGCCCCAGTATGCCTACAATGTCTATTCGGTGAGAGACAAAATACACGGTGGACCAGTTGTCAACCAATGACAGCCGAAAAATAAAGACAACTAAACACGCTCACACTGTCAATGTGTAGCAATTCAGAGTCACTCTAGGGCCCCCATAAAGAGCATACTTAAAGGATAAGTAATGCAGTTTTAGGAGTGGCGCTGTATGCCCTATGTGCTACCATTGTACAGATGTCCGCCGCTCAATTTTGGATCTAAATATCTCCCGAAGCACTGTTTGGATCAGGAAAGCCTTCTGGGTGAGTATATTGTTCTACTTCATTCTATAAACAATGTGAAAGCTGCAGAAACCGAACTTATCCTTTAACAGGGTTTCCACTCATTTTTAGAAATTATTTTCTTGGACTTTTTCAGGATGTGCCCGTCACTCCACAGAGGAGACAGAGAGGAGATAAAAACCTTTCATCCAATATACAGTACAGCAACACTCTTGACCTGAAAGTCAATTATTTTGGGCTATTTTGGGGGGAAATACAGTATGTCCTTAGTGAGGTCTGAAGTGTTGCTAAACCTAGTGACAAAGTCGTATAGAAACGTTTGGTAGCGGGCCTGCTCTGGGAGAACATGCAAATTTGATTGGCTGGTAGCATCATCTGGGGCTCGAGCCAAAGGAACTCCGCAGCTCAATATTAACAGCTGAGAACAGACATGGAGGCTGTGCCCACATTTTTTAAACCTGTTTGCATTCACCAACAAGGAAGAGAGAAGCAGTGTGAGGATAAATAGTTTCCCAGAACAATTCGAGCTTTTCAACGCCATTTATCTTTTTCTTTCATTTTTCATATATTTTCCAAGGCTAGAAAATTGGTCAATCATTTCCCCAGGTTTTCCAGGGCATGATGAGACCCTAACTTAAAGCTCATTTCCACAAAGCAGCCTGATTTGGTTTAGTACAGTTTCTTAGGAGTGGTGCATTTCTGCTGCTAATTGTGTCTTCGCTGAAGGTTAGGGATGAGCTGGAAGAAGAGGTTGCACTGGCTATGTGAATTCATGATGTCACAGCAGTGTAGTACAGTGAAGCAGTTGAGTGTGATTGTTAACAAAGGGCAACAACAGAGGACTTCCAGCAAATCAGTAATCTGTGGAGCATTGTTTTGTGCGGACATTCTTTACAGCTACAGCAACATTATCACTATGAATCAACAACCTATTTGAACATGGGGCAGCTGCTGTTGCAGGGATTAATAACATTCTGTGACCAAACAACAACTGCTTTAGTTCCACTCTTTGGGGTCAGTTTGGTATGGTTGTCACCTCTTCAGAATGGGGCCAACAAATGGGATGGCCCAGGTTGGTTAATGGGTACCTTTTTCCCTCATTTTAATGTGGAAACACCTGCAATTGCATCCTGTACAGAGCCAAACGAAACCGAAGTGCTGGTGGAAACTCAGATAGATACTTTCCACAGACAGGCCTTGGCCAACAGGGATTCAAACTGCTGTAGCTGTTTCCTTTCATAATTGATTATTCGAGTTTGTATTCGTGGCAGCAGGAAAGGAGGTGGTGAGTCAGTGAATCGAAGCTGGGCTGGTAAACCCTCCGATCAACACATTCATATGGGGAGAAAATTACATGTTTACTAATGGTCGCAGTGGCTAGACAAACAATCCAATCTGACTGCGAGTTCCAGCTGAGATGAGGAGAAGGGAGGGCAATGAAGAAATTAATGTTTCATAATCACAGATCCATTTGTGAGCGTACATCTGAAAGTGACATGGAGGAAAGAGAGACTTGCGTATTTTCCTCAGCGTCCCATTCACAAAAAGAAACAGCACACTGAAATATGCTACTTTATAGTGTCTTTTAGTTTCTTGATGTGCCATAAACCCTTATGCAGATGGTGTTTGGCTTTGAAATTGAAAGAGAGGACAAAGAATATGGATTCTGAGGTGATTTAAACACTGTCAGTGTAAACAATGCGTGTGGTTGGTTGCTTGGATTGAGCGTATTGGGGGGAGGGTGAGAATGCCTCAGTGCAGTACAAACGCAGTTATTAATCACAGTGCGAGCGTTGATTCATCTGTCGAGGAGGCAGTTTGGAAGATGGACTCTATTTACTGCTAAAGCTGTTTGAGGGGCTTTGGGAGGCAGCCATCAATCTTTTGGCTATCTGGAAAAAGAAGGAGCCAATGCACAGGCATCAGTTTCCATCACCTCCCAGAGACAGGTGCTATGGTAAACTGCAGCACAACCGTTTTTTTTTTCCTCCTGCTGTCTTTTCTTCTTTTCCTCAAGGTGAAATTTTCCCTCCCGGGCAAAGCATGTTATTAATGTGCTTTATCTTAATAAAAATAATATCCCACCTAAAAATACATGCTGCACCCTGCCCTCTGCTCCCTTGCTGTTTAGCACCCTGTGTTCATAATTAGCATCTTCAATTAACCCATGTTAATTGCTAACTACAGAAAGGTGAAGGAACCTGGCACGTTGGCGCCACTGGGAGGTTTTTTCTTAAAATGAGAGGTGGTGTTAAGAGGAAGCAGGTGGAGATTGCTTTCAAATGGATCTTTAATGTTATTGACCTTTTGTTAAATAAATAGTGACACTGTTAAAAACACAAACTCAGAGTAAGCATGTTGTTTATAAGGGATTTTGTGGACCAAAAATACAAGACTCACAAAAACTACTCTTACATGTTGAACAGCTGATAGTTGTAAAAGAAATAGTAAAAAAAAAAAAATGTTCAGCATCAGGTTGGCTTGACGTTTTTCAGAATCCCAGCTGGAACATTACATAATTCCTGCATTAACAGTAATTAAACAACAACAAAATCATATTTTATGATTCTTTTCATCTAAATATTAATTCAAAGGGATGTTTCTGTATTTTTGAAGTTTAGTTGTGTAAAGGTGCGTTCACACCAGACGCTACTTGTACTACCTCGGCGATCACTCTCCATTCAAAGTCAATGTACAGCTGCAATGGGGCGGGGCTAACCCTCCCGCGATGCGACAGCTGCGTACAAGACGATCACTTCACTCGTCGCGCGATGTCAAAGTTAAAAAAAGTTGATCTATTCAGGCGATGTCGTGTGTGGCTGTCAACATCAGCCAATCAGCGGTGTGTGTACATGTGAAGGTACCCGAGACAGACAGTTATACTCCGGACTACAGGGCGGATGAGTTCTGTCTAGGCGAAACTAATGTCAGTGAGGACATTAGTTCGCCTAAAGGCAGACATGACAAACTCACAGATGCTGCTGCTGCAGGGCATCAGCTGCAGTGTTTTGTGGTTGATAAGTGAGTGAAAAGGATACAGCTGGAATGATGTCTGCTTATACATCCTATTATATGATATATGAAATGATCGCGGTGAAACTCGAGCGGACGTGACGTCACCGAGCAACGGCCGACGGTAGCGGTTACCAAAATGAGGTATTTATGGATGCGCGACGCTATGTCAGTGGGCAACGCGATTTTGGTAGCTGGGTCGCTTGTGGTGTGAACGCAGCATTAGTTGCATAACAAGAGTCAGTGAAGTGGATCAAAGGGCTCCCAGTAGTATGATATATTTAAAGAGAACAAGCCAAGGCCACCGTAAAGTACCGTAAAGTACCCACCAGAAGCAATACTGCTGCTGGTGGGTACAGCTGTTTTGTATGCATGTCAGAGCTGTACATGAAAATGAGGCAAAACGTTCTATAGTGATTTTTTTCTCCATGAAGACTCTATGTTTGGTACTTTTTTATCGCCCAGCAGTTAATCAGTCAATTTTCTTCTGCATACATCTAGATCATGCTGGTTGAATCTCATTCCAGAGAATTCTTTCTTCTCTATACTCTAGTTCTTTAAAGGGCATTCACAGCAAAAGAAACATCAATGTCACATTAGTCAAAATCATTCATATTTGGTTTCAGAAAGTTCCCACTACCACTGTGAAATGGAGTAGAATCAAAGTACATAGGCATAAGGAAACATAGCCAACTGCCTCATCATAAAATAGTACCAACCACAGATGCTCCTTGGAGGATTTGCTTGGTTAAAATTAAAATTTAAATTGTGATTTTTTTGTCCAATTTTAATTTCACCAAACTCTGTTCCATATCTCATTTTAACAACTAACACAAACAAATACACAAAATAACTATCACCATTAGAAGTGTATCTTATGAGTAGTCTGAGCTCACTCTCCTTAAACGTTCATGTCTGCTTTGACCTCACTGACAATCATCAAGTGCCTGATAAAACCACAGCTTCAGAATACTGAAACTGCCATGAGTGTGCCTTTGTTATCAGTGTTAGTTCTCAGTTTTGTCATCTCTCCTACATCGTGTCTATTTTACCTGTTGTGTTTCTATGTGGCCTGCTTTTAGTGTAGTCCTTGATGTTTCCTGTTTTTATTTTGTTTTTTGTAGCATGGCCTCAGAGTGTACATTTTTTATTTACTTCCTATCAAGTCTGCACTGAGTAGTTCACCTGTGTTATTGTCTCACCTGTGTCGTGTTAACCCCAGTGTATATAATCTCTGTATTTCCTTGTCGTTTTCTGTTCCTGTGTATTTCTCTCATGCTCCCTATGTAAATGTCTTGTGATGATTCATGTGACTTTTCCTGTGGATAGTTTTGTTTCAGTTTGAATGTATGTATAAAGACTGTTTTGTGAAATTTGGTTTAAAGGAATATTAAAGCTGCCTGAATCTGTCCTGCTTCTAGTATTTCTTAGTTTCGTTTTTGCAAATCTTGACAGAAATATCCCTTTGAGTAAATGGACTGTTGCACAGATCAGCATTTATCATGACTAAGGACATTGACATTGATTCTGTGAGGTTATGTTATATGCAATATGACTCCGGGGAGTGCAAGAGTGCCTGAAACTGCACACACACACACACACACAAACACCCAGGCAAACCCTTGACTGTGTGCAACAATTCCACCTCTATTTCCTCTCTGACTCTACCCCAGAGCTAGAACAGAGAGGGGGTCAACACATTTTCCCAGCAGTGCACCCATGAGCTCTCGCATAATAACATGCAGAGGCACACTCGATCAGATGTTCTCAGGCAAGAAAAAATTCTTACTGAAAACATCTTCAAACAAAGAAATAGCTCTTTGCCCATTGTGACACTCCCTGACAAGGAAATGCAGAGCTGACATCACATTCTGAGGGTACCAAAATATGTAACTTAATTATTTAGTATTCATTATTTTGCTTTGACAGTGTTGTTTTCTATACAGTAACACCCTCCTTAGTAATGGACTAAACACTGATTTCCTCTGGAATTTCCAACCAATGAGCTATTGGTCAGAGCTCACAGATCAACTCGTCTACCAACCACCTGGACAGTGTCAGTCATTTATTCTGAAGCAGACTATGGTTCTGTGCAGGTAAACAATAATCATGTTTTGCTTTTACGTTTCCCTCCACCTTCTATGTTTCATATGCTTCAGTAAGGCCTATTACCCCTGCAGGGGTCTAATGGTAGCACATTACCATCCATTGCTCCCTCTTTCTTAATATTATCTTGGTTCTCATTTTGCATCCCAGGGGTCGTTGTTGGTGTTGTTCTATGCTATGTAAAACACTTAATGACTCTGTTTTTGTTTTGCTGCTTTGATCAATCTCGCCATTGTGATCCATACAAACAGCACACGAGCTATTTCATTATTTCTACCTCATGTAAACAAACCTTATTTCTCTCATATTAACTTGAAATCACACTGCAGTTAGAAACAAAGATATGAAATCACAGCTTGCTTTTTTTTTCCTGCCAAGCTTTGGCTTTTTCACATAGCAATCCTGGGCCTTTAATGCAGTCAGCACTTTAGCATAGCACCAGGGAGCAACCCCTCCCTCAAGATTGACTGGAATCAATCTGAGTTTGATTGCTAAGGCAGTGCAAAGTGCAGATGGAAGGGTCCTGGGTGATGTTCTCGAGAAGCGAAAGGCCAACAAGGGTCAACTGCAACAGCTGATTTCACCAAAAGTAAATAAAAAAGACCCTGTTTTTCTCTCTGCTGCAAATTCTCCCATAGTTACTTCTCTTGCCTTGTCTGACCTCTCATTACCACATTATTGCTAATCTGTCCCCTGAAGGAATCATCATTCAACACCTTTTTTCATTGTGTGCATGCATGTTTTCATAAAAAAAAATTGGAAGTAACAGTAGGCAGCTCCCCAAGGTTCCCCTCCCAGCATATGAACTTCACAGCTTGTAAAGTTCAGATTAAATGCTCTTTTAGAGAACAAAACCCCTTAAAGTTGCAAATAAAAATCAGATCTATTCTACGAGGTATGAGTTCATTTCTAATAAGTTGCCACTTTCCTGCCTTCCTCTGTAATTCATACTTAATCAAAAAGGAGATTAGCTAGATCAGACTGCTTGGATTTGATTATTCTGTGCCTCACACCACAGCAGTGCAAGCGTACAATCAGTTAACGTTTAGTCTGAGAAGACATGAAGCCTGATTACAAGTGATTACAGGAACTTTTCCACTTCTTATCATTTGCTATATGTAAGAACTAATCTGAGTACGGATTGGTTCAAAAGTTTCTGGGCACAAAGTATTCTGTGGCAGCAAGGTCAGACAAGAAGAAATTGATGAGAAGTTTAAAATCTGAAGTTCTACTCAGACTTAGAGTGTCAACTTTGACAAACTTGGATCAAAGGATGGATCAGTGAAGATCTAATTTAAGCTAATCAGCTTTCTTGATGAAGGTGATCAATTACTAGGAAATTAAAAACTAAAAAAAGAATATTGGGTGTAAAACATTTTGACACAAAGGGTAATTTAATGTCTGTGACCTTTGATCTCCCGGGCAGAACTACATTAAAATGAAACATCATTCTGTAAAGCTTATTACCACATGGGCTCAGGAACACTTGAGAAAACCATTGTCAGTTAACACAGTTTGTTGCTACATCGACAGATGGAATTTTAAATTCTACCATGCAAGGGAAAGCCAAGTATTGACAGCACCAAAAAATGCTGCTGGCATCTCCGGGCTGAGCTCATCTGAGATGGACTGATGCAAAGTGGAAAAGTTTGCTGTGGTCTGACAAGTCCACATCTCAAATTGTTACTGGAAATCATAGAAGTCATGGAGTCATATAAAGGAAAAGGGCCATCCAGACTGTTATCAGTGTAGAGTTAAAATGCCAGCATGTGTGATGCTGGATGTGTACAAGTACTCTTGACATGGATAACTTGCATATCTGTGAAGGCATCTTTAATGCTAAAAGGTACATACGGGTGTTGGAGCAAAATCTATCCAAGTAATGTCTTTTTCAGGAACGTTCCTGCTTATTTCAGCAAGACAATGCCAAGCTACAGTTTGCATGTGCTACAATAGTATGGCTTAGTTATAAAAAGTGCAGGTAGCAGACAGGCCTGCTGCAGTCTGGACCTGTCTCCCACTGAAAATGTGTGTCATATTATGAAAAGCAAAATCTGACAATAGAGACCCTGGACTGTTGAGCAAATAAAGTCAGACATCAAGCAAGAAAGAATAGGATTCTGCTGACAAAGCTTCAGCAATTGGTCCACTCAGTTTCCAGATGCTTATTGAGAGTTGGTGAAAGGTAAGGTGACGTAAAACATGCCCTGTCCCAGCTTTTTCTTTCTGGAATGTGTTGCAGTCATCAAATTCAAACCATTAAGTATTTTTCAAAAAGCTGATCAGTTTGAACATTTAATATCTTGTCTTTGCACTCAGTTGAACATCTATTGAAAAGGATCTGAAAATCCTTGTATTCTGTTTTCATTTATGATTTACGCAATGTCCGAACTTCATTGGAATTTGGGTTTGTTAATATATAGTTCAAGGTGAAAAAAAAAAACACACACAAAGAAACATGGTGTGTTTCTGTTTTGATTTCAACAGTTCATTGAATTTTCAGTTGCCAATCAGTAAGGTCAAAATTTTAATTATAATACAGAGTTTGCTTGAGTTGGTATGAGTGCTGTTGTTGTAAATTGGCCATTTTTGGTGAATATACCAGATGTTTCTCCAACAAAATGATTAGAAAGTTTCTGATACTTAAAGACACTTAAAGATTTTTCTTAAACCAAAGTACAGCAAGAGGAAATCATTGGTGTATAAAAATATTTTTGTATATGTTCAGATTTTTGTGCAGTGCCAGTAAAAAAAAAGTTTTTTTTTTCAGTCATTCTCCTCTTCAAACAAACATTAATATTGTTTCTTTTTTAATTGCTGGAAAGCCTGATGGGTGACCTTTACAATAAGGTACCACTTTCACGGATTGTGTATTTGTGCCAACCGTGTAGGTAGGGTGCCAAAAAAATGTGCCAAAAACCCTACAACAAGAAGCTGGTGTTCTGGCATGAAGAGGCAGCAATATTTGGGGTCAGCCCTGGTATCATCTCCAAACCTAGGGTCACGTTTCATGAGACTGGTGAAATTAATCAAGTTGTAGTCTGAAGATGAAAAATAATGCTTTCCAACAATATAAAATACCACATCATTCAGTATTACAAAAGTAGAGAAATAAACAACAGAACTAATATTTCCAAAACTTATATGTGCTAAATTTACGTGTTCTGCGCATATTACAACCAGTTTTAAACGACTTTGACTTATTTATCTTATCTATCCCTAGTACAAACTCTAACCTTATGAAGATGAAAACCTGCCATTAAAATCTTTGATCAAAAAGTCTCACAATTAATTACATTTGATTTATTATTGAACAAGCAACATTTTTACAATTAGTTTTATTCACCCACATAGAACACCAGATGCAAAACTATGGAGCTCAACTTTATGCACTTTATAATTTATAAGATTCAGTTCTTACTCTGAGGAAGGTGAGGTCCCGACTCCGGTCAATGCTTGTGATTTCCAGGTTACCCATCACGACCTCACAGCTCTCGTAGTATTTCCTCAGGGTGCGGTACTGCTGCTCCAGGTCCGACAGAGTGCTCAGCTTGTTCTCTGTACCAGCACATACTAGAAAAAGAAGAGATGGCATTGTTTGCTGTAAATCTGTTCGCTGTCCAGTTTTATATTGTTCAAGCAAAAACTGCCTTACTGGGGAACACATCGGCCCACATTGACTTTATGTGTTACATTTGGAATTTTTCGTCTTATATCAGTTTCAACTGGATAAAGTATCCTTCAGAGAATGAATTGTACACATAAGCTCATTGACACAGACCTGCAGCACCTGCCCAGCTGGCATCCTCATGTAAAACTAGAGAGTCACTGGACCCTGCTGCACCCACACCCTGCCTTACATCACCCCTCGGGGCACACTGAGCACAGGAAGGCTCTTTAGCAGCTAGCTGAGCTGCTCACTTGACAAGTAATTAAACAGACCCATTTCTGCCCATCACACACCTTCCCCCCCTTCAACCCCCCCTCGCATGACGACACCAGCCATCTGCCCAATCGGTTACTGCTGCCCACTCTGGCATGAAGACACATATACTGACACACATGCACACATTTATTTGGATTCGAACTGAGCTAAAAAATGAAATGATGATTCTGTCTGACAAGGACAGCCTGCCTGGACATGGTGACGTCAGCCATTCATATCACCTTCAATGCTTTTTGGTGAATGCCTTTTTGAAGCATACGGACTGGCATACTGGTATCACCATGTGGGTTCTCTGGAGCCAGAAGTGACCATATTTTGTCAGAGGGACTGAGCTAGAGATGAGCAAAGGGTTAGTAATCATAGAGTAATGAAAGCTTTACAGCCAGTAATATTGCTGATTTTATAGCAAATCAGTCAGTAATACACAACATTTCCTACGAATTGAGATTTTGTCAAGAGTTACACGTTAATTACATGGAATGGAAAACTCAAAACAAGCCCTCTTTTTTCATGATGGCATGCTATGCAAGGAGACCAAAAACTGCTGGCAGAAAGTTGGCTATCAGTTTGCCTTTGTTTTACAGTCAAAAGTCCTGTAACATCACTAATTCTCTTAGTTCTGTTTTCAAATGGAGAAAAGTTGTCTTGAAGTAACAAGCTGATCATGGCTGAGGTCTCCTGAGCTATGCTAACTGTCAATAGGTCAATCATCCAACCATGTGGACAACATTAAAGTGGAAACGGAGATTCATATACCTGTTGGAGAAACCAGAGCCTATCAAGAAACAGCAACTGAAGGCACACAAACATTTTGGCTCATGCTGTTTTCTATCTCACTGTCATGTCTGTATAATTTAAGCTATTGGCTTGTTGCATAGGTTACACATTTCAAGGAGGGATATCATGCTTGGTGTAGTGGCTTAAAGAGTGACTGTGTTTGATAGTGCTCAGAATGGAATGTGTCTACTGTGTTTATGGTTCTTAAAGAGATGTTAAAATGTCTTGCATACTTTCAGAAAAAAAGATCAGATGTAGTCATCAAAATGTCTATCATACATACCTAAGAGGAGGAATGTATTTAAGACCTATTTTAGATATGCCAGTAAGCAATAGGTTTGGCTGAAAGTCACTAGCTTACAAAATATCACTATTTAAACAGTTTCACTTTGACAATTGGGAGCACATATGCAACACTGTACAGTTGAGGTACATGATGAGTAAAGCAGCTGCAAATAGCCTGTGAACTTCCCTTATACAACTGAACACCTAAGAATTAGGAATGTAACAATTCTCAATAAAACACTGAGCCTGGGGTGCTGGTTTGGCGGAGTGGTTAGCAACCATGCACGTCTCATATTCAGTACATATTTCTGCCGGTCCAGGTTCGAATCCAGCCTGTGAACAGTTCGCACAGAGTGTCTTTCCCTACTCTCTCACCCCCTTTCACAAGCCTATCCACTGTCTCTCTCCTATCAATAAAGGCACAAAATGCCCCAAAAATACAATAAAAAAAACACTGAGCCATTTATTTTGGTATGCATCATATTTTTTGTGTTGTTTCTCATTGAGCTTAAGATTCTAATTGACAAGTGCGTCCTGGCTAAGACATGCAACAGAACAAGGTACAGAAATAAATGAAACACAGATAAACACATATGAAAAACTCAGAGTCACAGAGCAGAAAGTCAAGAATCACAGCATCTACAACCAAAGCACCTGACTCTAATGCCTCTAAACTGCCTTTCAATAGGATTTAAAGAAACCAGCTCTTCCAGACCCCATTATTCCTGTTGTAGATTCTTCTGCAGGAGTAACATATCTGAAACTTTTTCTGGCCAGTGATGGCCAGTCAACTTGATCAAACAGAACACAATGATGAATAACATTAAGGGTTCTAATTTCGTAGACCAGGCGCAGGCGCAATGCACCTGCCCTGTACAGGCAGTGCCAAGAGAGGAAGGGCTCTTCTAGGGCTCCCTCCTTCCTTCTCCAACCATCAGTCCAATGCGCGAGGAGGAAGAGGAAGGAGATGTGTTTAGATAAAATGTATTTTTCTCATGAATGATTTTGTTAATCTTTAATGAGTGAGCAAATTGTAGCCAAAACATGTATGACATGTTTGCTACTGTTATGACACGTGCAGTTTGGCCTCTCTCCATCTTTTGTCCTGTAATGTCTCCTCCCTCTGGTTTAGGGCCCTAAGATTTGTTGAAGCTCAAAGCTATATGATAAGCATTGTCCAAAGATTTGAAAGATTTGAGACATAGAGAAGATGCATGTATACACAAAACGTCACCATCATCAAGCAAAGGTATAAATGTAGCAGCAAACAGATGCTTTTTGGCAGGTAAAGGAAAAACAAGACTGAAATAAAAGCCCAGCCACAGCTTTAACCTCATGACAATTTACTCAACATCAAGCAAAGCATGATGAGCTACTTGCTGTAAGTAAATATTAGGAATGTACAAAACTATTGGAACAATAGTGAAATTGGAAAATTATTGCCTACATTTTTGCCAATACTCAAAGCTGAATTTTGACCCAAATATTGGCCATGCCTTGTATTTCCCTTTGCAAATAGACATTAAGTCCTGCCAATACACAGCTCTTTGTGAACTGGAAAAAAATCTTTGCTATGCTATGCTTTCTCAAATGTTTCTAACAGATTAACAAGATCTGCAATATCTCCTTGTTGTCATCTTTGTCTATCAATCTAATGTCTGTGCTCTGCAATGGACTTGATACTGTGAACCAATGGGTGTAAAGTGATGATAAAACAATAATAGGATGTCACACTGGCAGGTCTTTTGGGAGGGGCCTGGGGAAGGAGATGCCTATGGCAGCTACTGGTGCTGTAAAGAGGGGAAAAGGAGAACTAGGCGACTGATGCTGGCTTTTTTTCTTGGTTATGAAAGTGCTCTATTACACGGGGAAGACATGAAACATATCAAAGCATGTATAAAAGTTTTAAAAAAGCATAGTGGGCTCTTAAATCTCTTGAAATCAATAGTACGATATGTTGAGATGATGATGTTTGTAATGTATGCTCAGACAGAATACCATCATCTAAACAAAAAACTGTCATTTTATATGATGTTTAAATGTAATATACTGAATGTGTTATTGCATGCCTTCACTGACACCCTCTGGCATAATTGTCTCTTATAACAGATATCCAACCTGCATCTCTGTATTTCCTGTAATTTTGACACCATGTGTGCATAACTGCTGTGGCAAAATCTCAGTGTGCACCGTGGAAGGTGCTTGTATCATTTGGGTTGTCAGGAGCATCACATCTTACTTTCAATGCATCAAATAACTATGTAAAATTAGAAAAAAGAACATGAGGACACACATCAGCATAAAAGGCCTTTAACCATAAGACCTTGAACTATAAACAATGCTGGAGAAGTTTCCTTTCGCAGGTGTTAACATCGAGGAGGTATGCTTTATGATTGCATTTCAAGCTTAAGAGGAGAGAGTTGTAATTTTTTGGCTTCAGATTGATAGGGCTGTGATGTTTTCCTGACCTGACAAGCCAGATGGACAGCTCTATATATCTGCCACAGAAATATTTCACTAGTCCATCTGGGTAGGAGCCCTTTGAGTTTGTTTTCAGGGGCAGAACGTAAAAAAAAACACAAGCTTGTGATTGGACAATCATTTGGCTCGTCACATTCATCACAGACCAATCTACATCAAGCAGGGCTGCCTCCTATAATGTAGCATACAAAGCGGCTAATGTAATGTAATGTAATGGCTAACAACAGTTAAAAACAGTTCATGGACATTAGCCATAGTGGCTAACTTAGCCTCTAACAGCTAACAACAGTTAATGACCGTTAGCCACTAACTTAGACGCTAACGGCAAACAACAGTTAATGACCGTTGGCCGTGAGCCGCTAAAAGCCTTATACTATCGTCTTACACTAAACAGTACCACACAGATGATTCATTTAACACTTATATGTGACATAAACATCGTCAAAGACAACCCCTACAAGAAAACTTCTGAGATTTCGCCAAGTTTCACTGAGTAGCCATGAGGACAATAGGCTAATCGGCATGTCTGTTCTCAACTTCCGGTTCTCAACTCAACCGGTGGTCACCATGTCCGCATTCTGAAGCTCCTGCCTCTCTTCCCTGATTGGGCCGTTAAGAATTCAGCCGAGTGAATTCGTTGGACAACAGAGGCTGGCAAGTCGGACCTGCAGGATTTCAGAATCAGGCAGGTCTGTCTGCTCTGCAAGGCTAATGTTTCCCACCTTTTCTGTAGTTTATTCTTGGGAATACATGTCTCTAATAGAGATGTGAAATTCTCAGAGACATCCTTCTGGACTGAATGGGTGCACGGGCCACAATTCCCAAGTGCATGCTCAGACTGTTTTCTTTCTTTCAAAAGAATTTTGTAAAGGACTAAAATTGCTGCTATTGTATAGATATGGACACTAACATCAGTTTTTCCTGAAGTGTTACAATTTAGTGTCATTTGTACAGCCATGCCAGCATGATTTCTCCGACCTGTACCATCCTGATGACAGAGGAGGCATCTGTGTGACAGAGTGGTGACAGGTCCTTTCCTTACTCTCGTCACACTGTCACCCATGAGCTGTTAACCCTCTCTCTGAACACTCCAATCCTGAAAAATCTCTCCTGACACAGTGCAATGCAATCCAAGATCCCCCTGTATATGCAATACCAGGCCTTATTTTTTACTCCATATATTCTCTTCATTCCAACCTGAACGTTTGCATTCTATCCTCTCGGCGAGCAATAAACAAGGGCAAACTCATTTACCCTTTATCTCCACACCGGCACTTGCTGCAGGAATCTTTCAATTCTATTTTCTTTTTACTCGCCATCATTACTCCACAGATACATATGGGAAAAAAGGAGGATTTAGCCTTAAGGCAGCGCAAGCTTGTAAAGACGAATGGGATTCTGTTTTAACACTTCCACATCTAAGCTGATATCTGATAAGTGGAAACATTCCCCGCCGTGGCTTCGGACAATACCTGCACAAGCTACTGGTGATTAGCCAGGTTGCATATCATAGCACACTGCTCAGGAATGATCTATGGTAGATCTGGGTGTTTTCAATAACAGTTAGCGTGGGCTTGAGGGGAGCACAGCGAAGGGTTGGGGGGTCGTAAAGTGAAGATAGGTGCAATAAACTGTTATTGCACCCTCGGGGCAGGGCTCTCAGATCAGATGGAAGGGGCGTTGTGGCATGTGATGTGTGTTGGAATTTACTATTCCAAACCCATTTTCTCCCCTGAATGCCCTCATGGTGACTTTTTTAAAAATGTGTCTGCAGCATTGTGGAGACTGTTTATATTTTATTTTTTCTTTGTGTAATTCATAATAAAACCTTATAAAATCCCATGGTAGGCCTATATGAGCCTGAGACTGCACCAACTGCCAAGTGAAGCAGGACATATGTGCTGTATAGATGACGTGTGAACTCTTGCAGGATTAAAGCAAAGCTTGGTGATCCTTGGTGTCTGCATGTTTGCATGAAAATGGGTCGGCTGTAAATAAGGCCTTGGGATGTACTTTTTTTTCTCCTTTCTTTAATAAAGGTTTATATATTAGAGAGCAATACATTACCTGTTATCCTGAAAACAATATCATAACTGTAAAAAGCTCAGATTTTGCTCTTCTCTGTTGCATTTCCTGTCTGCCCAGTAAAGCACTTGCCCTTTACAGACTTCTGCAACCCACAGTATTAGTAATTCATGAGTCTTACAAACTTCTTTGCTGGAAAATCTTAGGAGGCACAGAGTGTAAACCCAAGGGATGTTCCAAAGTTTTTACAGAGCAAAAGACTCCTCAATATCTTTCCGTGCAAAATGATCATTGCTGTTGACATGAAAGTTGTGCAGTGGAGGACATTACTAAACTTCTTCTGGTTTCAGTGTTGCCAATTAAACTGTTTGATTGCTTACACACACTTAAGAGTTGCCTTCCTGTGTTGTTTCATACAATGTTGCAAACTTGGTTTAAACTGTGCAGTGTTGAACTGACAACACCAGGGCTTGATTTATTTATTATCTACTCTGTTGCACTGTTGTGTCTCATGCTACCTTGCACACTTGTGTGTGTTGCAAGTAGGCAATGGGAATTGTATTTCAGATATGACAAACAAACCTTATAATGGATCTGCCACTGCTTAAATCAATATCTGTTATCAGGCAGATCCGTCTTGATCCGTCACTTCCCTGTGCTGTGTATTGTTAATGCCCCTTAAATGATCAAGTGTTTGTTTCAGAATATATTTCAATATAAGACATCAAAGTATCTCTGTTTGCTTTTATAAACTCTTAGATATTATACAACATCAGCATGGTCATAATTTTAACCATGACACCAGTCAGATTGGTGGAAGAAAGTTGAAAATAGAACAGTCTTGCAGATGAATTGCAACAAAAATTTCAAATGACAGTATTATTGTTGCATGCAGCAGACAGCATTGAACAATTTATCAATGTGTTTTCATGGATGATGTTTTTTAAAAGATAAGGATGCAATCATTTTGGAGAAAGGACTAGGGAGGAGGGATGGCTCTGTTTTTGCAACTACCCACCTACTAAGGGACTTCAGAAATATATCCAAACTCACACAGTAAGTTACTGTTTCATCTTGTCCGCATTTCTGTAAATGTGCAGTAAGAAAGCTCCATTATCATAACAACTCAAGACGGTCACAAGATGTAATACTCTGGGTTAACGCTTAGCTTGGAAACATCATGTTTCACACACACATATATTGTATATCACTACTATCCCCAGCTGATACTGCAGCCTCTTGTCTCATTAGGTCACAGAAGTGCAAATATCACAGCTTGTAGTGGTAGCATGAATGAACTTGTGTCATCTTTCTCCCTCATTCAGGTGTTATTTCCTTGTATCTCTACATCTTAAACCTAGTCCCATGCCTCTATGTTATACACATGGAAGAAAAAGCAAAGCAGGGTGTTAATCAAGGATTTTTAAAGAGTTAATGAGTCCTTTACTCCAAAACACACATCCTTGGATTACCAAAACCCATGAATATCCATCCCGTTTAAAACTCAAGGCTTTCCGTTGAAGAGAGTTTATCTCATCTGTTTGATGGATTTCACTCCCCTGCACTTTTCAAACAGCAATGCAAATACAATTCAGCTTCCTTTTCCCTTACATGTTTGTCTTTTTGAGTAAATTGATTTCATTTGCCTACAGGGAATTTCATCTCAGGAGTGATGGATCAAGGCAAGGAATCCTCATGATTCAAGTTTTTGCATTGTATGTAATTAATGAGAAGATAAGCAGATGGGTGTGAATGTGTCTGTGAATTTATGTGGCTAAGATGAGATTTACATTGTGCTTGTTTATGTTCCTGGATTTCGCAAGGGCAGCTTGAATATCAGTTGCTTTGTTCACTATTTTCCTAAAAACTTATGACAAAATAATTGAGAAACATCAGGGAGAAATGCAAATATATCTGGAAAAAAAATAAGCTATGAAGATTTAGACGCTTCCAATAAAAAAGACACTTGATGTTCTTCATCCATCTATCGTTCCCTAACAAATCCATCACAAAACTTTCTGAGGGATAGATCGGTTGGTGCCTATTAAATGGCATGCAGCCTCCATGTGTCTTTAACAGACAGCCAGCAGACAAGAGCGCAAGCATCCATCACTGTCTCTGACACAATCACTGCACCACAGTCAGCTAGAGAAAGAATGAAAAGAGTGAGTTACTTACTCAAAACTCAACAAATAGTTCAGAATAAAAATAGTTTGCGAAAGTCTGGAAGACCCGTGAGCTGCAAACAATCAATTTGAAATTCATAAACACCCTCATCAGGATTACATTGGCGCCGGAGCACTGTGGTTTCTGCTCCTCGGCCAATTCATTTCATAGGTAGTGCACACAACAACTTCATCAATAGTGCCTTGTGCAAGTATTGAATGCCTATAAAGCTGGCGAGTCTCAGAGGTTTATAGGCTCCTGTCAGGGAAAGCCAGTAAAAGGTCATCCCAATAGTCAGTAACTGACTGAATTAAATAAAGTTGCAAATGTCACTTCCATAAGTAAACACTGTCGATTACTGAGCTCTGGCTAACGTGCCTTGAATAAACAGCTGGACCTCGGAGTAGTTGCTCTCAACAAACTTTGCATTTCCTATCAGATATACTGGGTAAAAAGTGTCACATCTGAGGTCAGTGTTGTCCTTTGTCCCCTCATATCCCCCCACATGAGTGCTGCTGGCTAAGTGTGAGTTACAAGCCAGCGCTTCAAATGCTAATCATGCCGCTGATTATTGTCCATCTGCCGAGCGGCTTAATAAGCATCAGAAACAATAACTAGATGAGTGTTTCGTGATGATGGCACAGTTCAGTAAAGCCAACCTCTCGCTGCCCTACGAGCTTTTGGTCACCTACCAACGATGCAGTCCCTGTATCCATATGGCCCCCCGTAAATTAGCATTCATGTCCTCTGTGGCTCACAAAGCCCTAACTCTGTGTGGGTGTGTTTAACAGAGGATAGCCTGCAGCTACCGGGGTGTGTAACCTCACAGAACCTGACTGCACTGCAGGCATAAGATAAATCGCAAATCCCAACAATGATTAGTCCAGTAGTATGATTTGCTGTGGTTTGGTCTGATCATATGATTTTTTTTTTTTTTCTGCAGCTCTCTCTGAAGCTCTCATGCATATAAACCCTCATAGACAGAGTGAATGAAAAGCTGCATAATGTATAGCAAACAGACTAAAATGCTTACAGTGGTTAAAAATAAGACTGATTTTTTGAGTCGGAAACAGGCACATGCAGCAAAATAAGAACATGATAGCAAATCACTCCAAGGCAGCTTCATGTCTCTTGGTTGCTTAACTTCTTTTGACATGCAAAAAAAATGGACCTAATCCCTGTGACATCACTCGCTGGTTCTCTTTAAAGCCATGATCTCCAACTACAGTGGCCCTATCTGTGTCTGCCTACACAACCTTCAACATAAAAAAGTTGTAGCATTGATATCAACAAACCTACAGATGTAGTAAATTTGACACTGTACATAAGTTGTAATTAATTTTGCAAAAACTAACATTTGTTTCTAAAGTCATTCAGTTCTTATGTTCATTTAACTGTGAAAATTTATTTTTCAAAATGGGTACGTTCATAAATCGTTGCCCTCCTGCAGCCAGCCTCAAGAGTGCAATAAAGGTACTGCAGCTTTTTGCAGTTCTGTATTTGCCTTTTATTCTAAAGCATTAACAACCTTATTCACCTAACTACTTTGAAGCATTCCCTCTAAAATCTGTGTCTATTAATGTGCATATAGGTATTCCGGTATGTGTATCTGGGATGATTTTAAATAACAAATAGGTATTGTCTCATTTGTTCCACGTCTTCCCTTAAATTAACTTGGAAGTTTATGTGAAGAACTGAGCAGGACAAATAGTAACAACAGAAAACGTTTTAAGATCTACTTACTCATAAAATAATTTGTAATTAGTCTTGCTTTCCCTGATTTGATTTTTTCAGTGTTCCAATTGCCAACTAGCGCTTAACACTAGAACAGCCAACATTCCAATCCCCCTAGAACAGCCGTGGGGGGTCATTTTTACCCCCAAGCTGAAACAACTTCAGCAAATCTATGGTGTCATTTCTGAAACATGTGAAGTGGTTTATTTCCATCTATTGGAAGTTTATTTGAAGAAATTATGGAAACTTGGCAAAAAAAGTGTTTTAAAAGATTTATTTCTGCCTTTTTATTTTAAAAAAGTACTTTATTAAACAGGTAAAATACAATTTAAAACTAAACAAACTGTACAAAATCACACATTTCTCAATAATAATAATAAAAATAGTAATAACATATATATATATAATATATAAATATATCGTATATATTATATAATATATATATTATACATATATCATATAAATATATATATACTTTTATGTATATATATGTGTATATTTATGTGTGTATATATTTATATATATATATATATATATATATATATATATATATATATATATATATATATATATATATATATATATATATATATATATATATATATATATATATATATATACATATATATATACATATATAATTATTATAATTATTCATAATAATGTTTATACTAATGATGATGATAATAAGAATAATAAGAATAATAACAATAATAATAAAAATACGTTTAGGCCTACACAAATAAATACATTTTCACTTCTTTAACAAATTATAGGAACTATAGGTTTACACAAATATGAAAATAACAACAATCAAATCAACTTTTCCAATAACACACACTCACATACATGCAGGTCACATTGTTACATTCACACTAACATTCACATAGATTGAATGTTATACATTCCCCATACACACACACACACACAGGCACACTTTCGTGAATAGACATACACAAACACATTGACACATACACATGTGTACACATTACTCACAGGCAGAACACACGCTGTACACTGACTGTGCACTGTCCTAAACTGCACGTTGGCATGTTTTTGTGGTTTTGGTCTTTATGCATTGGCGCTTCTGGTACAGTTTCTCCTCTTCTCCTAGGGGTGGCCTGTGATGGACGGAAGTACAGGATTTGGTGCTAGCCTCAAGATGTGCTCAGTGCGCTACAGCTTGCATAGCTCCAGGATGATATCTTGCCGGGCAATATTTGTGTCTGTGCAGCCCCAGTACAGGACCCATGCATTCAGTGCGGCAATGTCAGTACATTGTAAACCTTTAGTTTGGATCCGTATTACTAATATGACAGCTGGTTGCAATAGCTACTAATAGCTGTCAAAATCAGACTACTAAAACAAGCATTGTAGCAACCAAAATGGCGGGAGGCGTGGCACGAAAGATCTGAGCTGCTGAGCAAAGGCGTCGAGATGCTGCTCCAATATGACTGCAATATACACTGTTTTAGATGAGGGGGTAAAAATGACTCCTTGGCAGTTCGAGGTAAAAATGCTCAAATTTTTTTTTTTTTTTATCACACACTTAACAAAATTCACCAAATAATCAATAAATCCATTTTAGGAAAAGTCATGGACTTTAAGATGCAGGGGTTTTATTTTAAAAGAAATACGAGCATTTGAAAATGCCAGGGGGTAAAATTTACCCCCTTGGCTTTTCTAGTGTTAAATCCTCATTTGTTTGACATTTGCTGCACCAGAATGTCTAATTTTGTGTAACATTGCCAGCAGTTTTTTATCCTTTTTTTTGTCCATGTCGTTATCTGGCAACAAACTTCCAAAGGTATAGTCATTAAAGCTAAAAAAAGACATGAACAGAAGAAATTAATTATCAAAGTTCTGGATTGGAAGTTTGAAAAACACCTTTCAAGAGTCTATATGATAAGTAAGGGATAATGTAGAGCGAGCCAGTCACTATACAGAAATAAACCCCAACGGGGTGATCTACATTATCCTGCTTATTACACGGCACGGAAAAAATAGTCCGTTCCTTTCTATGGTTGAAACAGTAATGGAAAGCAACGGTAACTCTGAAGCGAAGATTAGCTTATTAAACTGAACGTTTCCATTGATTGTGACGTGGGACAAGGTGAATGGGACATCCATAATTCCTCCCTGCTGTGGCCCTGTAGCTGACATACCTAGAATCAGTTTTTCACCGTTACAACTGCTCTCAATATTATCTCATCACTAACGCTTTAAGAGAGGCACTCACCCGATCTGCTACTGCTGCCAGAATTAGAGGACAGGATCTTGCTCCACTTTAAAAAAAAACGATTTCTTGCCGCAGGTATAAACGTCTTTCTGGGGATTGATACGACATGACGTGATTCGCCCAAGTCAGTCAGAGGCGTCCTTATCAACGGTCTGCTATTCAGAAATAACAGACTGTAGAATGTTGTAATTGACCAATCAGGATCGAGCATTTGACAATGCCGTGTAATAAATTGTGATTATAAATATATAAAGATTAGGGCTGTCACTTTAGTGCATTAATTAGACTATTTAATTACACCACAAATTAATGCATTATAAAAATTAATCCCAAGGTTAATCATAGCACACAAACATTTTGATATCGGCCGGCTGAAGGACCCGTACATGGCAGTGGCACACCACTTTACACATGCATCTCTAATCAAACCAAACAATATTTGTACTACATTCTTTAATAATGCATCAGGCCTAATTGTTTTGCTGGATCTCCTCGACCTTTTTCTTATTTTGAATTTGATTTATGAAACACATTTAAAGTGTAATTTGAGTTGCCTGACTGAGCTTAGAATTTTCTGGATAAGTTGCCCTGACTTTGGTTTTATTTAGTCACCAATAAAAATGTGGATTTACAAATCTTCACTTCTTAGTGTGTTCATTTGATTAGTCATGCACTACAATTGTATAATATCCTAGAATTCAAATTCTTTATTTTGGGTGCTTATCCTAAGCAGATATTCGAGGATTGAATGGACACAAGTTAGTCTTACTACAATCTATGCTAATGGCAGTACCTCTATTTAAGCGGTGTTTTTTGTGAGATCAAAATTGCTACCGACAGCGCACTAAACAGTTGAATGCAGACCCGTAATGATGATTGACTTATTTCATGCCGGATCTGCAATCTTGTGTGACTCCATCACATGTAATATGCTGACCTGGCTGTGATTTCAGGATGCAACACACTGAGAGAGACACTTAACTGGGTTAATGGTCGTGGTTTCAACTATTACTAGCAATGCAGTGTTAATGATGCAATTTCTGCTCTAACTCCTTGTGATGCACAAGTGTGGACCAGCAAGGAGAAGACCACTACTGCTGCAGATATAGATTAAAAAGCGATCACAGCATGAGTTATACATTTGGTACTTTAAGCTGCCGCTACATGGAAACTCCTGAGCTAAAGACGCAAAGATTTGTCTCTAATTAATTGGATTAATCTTTTAATCATCTGACAGCACTAATAAAGATAAATAAAAATTATTTCATGACCCTGAATTAGACTCCATCACATGTAAATGTTTGATTGAAGATGCCAGGATGCAACACACTGGAGAGAGACACTTAACTGGGTTAATGGTCGTGGTTTGTCAACCTATTACTACAATGCAGTGTAAATGATACACCGTCTTAACTTAAACAACCAATGGCCAAGTGTGGACCAGCAAGGAGAGGACCACCACTGCTGGCCCATCAGGATGATGCGATCACAGCATGAGTTACAACTGAGTTACCTGGTACTTAAGCTACGTTTACATGGAAACTCCTGAGCTAAAGACGCAAAGATTTGTCCTTTGCGTTTTAGAATTCTTCTGCGTTCAGAAGACAACGCTCGGAGACGAGTTAATCCCCTGTAGTGTGCATGCCGGTTCAGTAGATGGCGCTGTAGGTCTGCAGAGAGGCAGCGCTGCAACAACACACGAACGAAGAAGAAAAACTTTTCACAAACAATAATGGCGAATAGACGCATGGAGACGCAGGAGTTTCTTTTCTGGACAACAAATCAGTTCAGACAACAAATCTGTCTGGATGGTTTTGATTGGATAAAAAAACGAGCATGGTAAGACGCTCACACGTTACTCGGCGGACGGCCAAAGCTGTTGTTGTCCCTGGTATGCGCACGCAGCCTTCATCTAAAAAAGTACTGCGCATGCGGTGACGCCGGCGTTTCACCCTGAAACGCTCCGATGCGGGTTAACACGAAGCTGCATGGAGAGCGTTTTGGAAACTTTCCACCCTGGAGCCTGTTTTCAAAAGTTTCTGTTTTCAACGAGTTTCCATGTAGACGCAAGGGCGGCAGTAGCTCAGGGGCGGCAGTAGCTCAGTCTGTAAGGGCTTGGGCTGGGGGCCGAAGGGTGGCTGGTTCAAGTCCCGCCGGACCATGTTTGGAAGTTGGTTTGGTAGCTGGAGAGGTGCCAGCTGACTTCCTGGGCACTGCCGAAGTGCCCTTGAGCAAGGCACTGAACCCCCCTCCAAAAAAAACACTGCTCGGTAGCGCTTCTTCAGGAGCAGCAGGCCATCACTCTGACATCTCTCCATTAATGCATGGTCTTAGGTTGTGTTTGCATGTGCATGTGTGTACTTCAGCCTGTGTTTGTGCAGCATGTTCAGCAGAGTGTAAAGAACTGAATTTCCCCATGAGGGACGTATAAAGGATGTAAAAAAAAAAAAAAAAAAAAAAAGGCCAAAACGCAATGAAAACATATCGGATTTGACCGTTTTCGGCGCCATGTAAACGACCCCTTAGTCATCAACACTTACACACCCTCTACGAGTTGGTCTTTATGCAGGAAAGCTTAGGCAACATTTTCCATCATATACATCATAAAGAGGAGACACTAAGTTATGGACTCATTGGCTACACTGTGTTTTGATTCATAGGATCATGCAGCCATATAATCTCTCACTCTCATGCTGTGTAATATGTTCGCTGTGTTGCTGTGATGAGTGACACTGTTGATGTAAATAAATTTGTCTTTGAAGGAAAACAGACAGAGGTCATTGAAAGTTGTGAGTGGAAGCATTGTAACAGTCTTAGGCTGGCTGTGACAATACAGTACTGTTGATTTGCCTTTGTGTTGTAATGATTAAGCTTTTTATGTTTACTACAAAGGCTGAAGGAGCTGATTAAAAGCTCTTTATGTGGTATACAGTGCACATTTTCAATCTTGAATGTGACAAATAATAATGAGCCAACTCACAAATGCCATATGGCTTCATTTAACAAGTCATTTTTTATAATTGAGCGGTCCAAAGAATTGTCATAAATGTCAGTGTGAGGAAATTCGAAGAACTAACCAGGCCAATGCTTTAAAAGTATGAAGACCCTCCATTTATTCTCACTCACAATGAGCTCTCTGTGTCTCTGTTGGATTTAAACTTTCCACTGGACAAGAAAAATCCATCCATGTCACTGGGGAGTGATTGGCTGACATTGACACAAACCTCATTACCCCTGACTCCTCTGGCTGCTGATTCTTGACTGAGAGCTGTGCCAACAGACAGGCATGAAGAAAACCTTTATACAAGTCCTAAACTGAGCACTTTCAATGTTTTAAGCTTGCACGTTTTTCTCTTCACTTCATTCACAGCCTAAAGTATTTTTCGGAATGGACGTTTTATGATGCTTGGAAATGTCTGGAACTGAAACAGAATACTGTGAAGAAGAAAAAGGACACTTAGAGTGTAAGACTCAAACTGAGCATGTGAGAAACACAAATCACACATTTCTAAAAGCAGAATGAACAATTTCTCATACTGGTGGAATAATAGGATAATACATTTTAAAACAATGACAGATGTGCACTTTATGGCCACCTTGTTATTTTTATCTATTCCACTACTTATCACTGCAGGTATCAAATCAGCAAATCACGCTGAAGCAACTCAATGCATTTTGGCAGGCAGACATGATCAAGATGACCTGCTGACACTCAAACTTCATCAGAATGGAGAGGAAAGGTGATTTTAGTGATTTTGAATGAGGTTTGGCTGTTGGTGAAAGCTGACTTTATCAGTAACTGCCGATTTACTGGGATTCTCATGCCCAACCATTCCCAGGGTTTAAAGAAAATGGCTGAAAAAAGGAAAATATCCAATGAATGGCAGTTTTCAGAGCAAGGCTGCCTTGTTAATGCCAGCATTCAGAGGGGAAAAGTCAGCATTGTTTATGCTCATAGAAAGGTAACATACCCAGTCTTGAAGCAAATGAGCTGTGGCAGCTGAGTACCACTTGGTACCACAGCCCAGTAAAGAACTTTAGCTAAGAACATGAATCAAAAAACATGAAACTGAGGCTACTGAAAACTGAGACACTAAAAGAAATGCTGCTCATTCTGCACAGATTCAGTGGTACTGGAAAGCAAGGATCCGTTCAGTTTTCCTTTTTATATGTAAACTTTTTATGCAAAACACAAATAAAATCATACTTTATAATGTTTGTAAAATGTAGAAGCATTAAAAGGTGTTGGTGGCACAGTTGGATAGTGTGCTTGGCCAGTAACTGCAGGTTCAGGCCCAGTTCCAGTATTCTTTGTGTAAAATCATGCTATTTTCTCTAAAAAATTGATATAGATAGTGGGCATTTTTGTGCTTTACAGTAGCGTCTGACTGCAACCTCCAGCTATTCCTTTCCTAATGTGATATACTACTTTTTAAAAAGATAAATCTACATAAAGTGTGTCAGTTTTTCTCTACATTACATTTCAATATCACAGTGCCAAGCATCTATTTAAGAAAAGAATGTCGCTCATAATAAGCAGACCTGGCAACTTTGGCTCTGGAGCACGCGTCATGTGTGCGAGTGTGTTTGGGGGCGTTACACACAACACTGGATATGTGTTCCATGATGCCTTATTCATGCCAATTTACACACCTGATGCTTGCCCATATGAGGATCACCAAGAGGTAGTTTTTATCAGCTGTTCTTCATCCATCTAAACTTCACTGCTATGACAAAGCTCTGGGCCTCAAACACATAATAGTTTGTAGTCTGTTTTCTTTTATAAGTTATTGTGTCCCCTATAACAAAAGTAAGTATGTTGACAAGACTAAGGTAAACATGCATGACATGCATCATGACATGGCATGTACACTGTGGACTTTAACATAATGTTGTGTACAAATGTTCTGACCTATCACTGCTGTTCAACAGGTCTTTGGTAATATGGTGGACAGGTGATTTGTGTACATCAGCCATGTGCAATGGATGTTATCCTTTTGGTGGGCAGTCTGGGTCTCTTCCCTGCATGTCATCCGAGTCCATCCATTGTCCTACTCTTGACATTAAAATCAGAAAATAACCAAAATAACCAACAAACTTCTGACCTCTGGCATAGTTAGCCAAGTTGCTATTAGAATTGTGTAACACGCCCTGAAAAACAAACATAACCTTCTGCCCATCATTTGATGTAGACGTCAAATGATAGGTCTCTACAGCCAGAAACTCAACCACACCCACACTCACTCTGAACCAGATACGGGTAATCAAATGCTGATTTTGTGTTTCAAAAAAGCTTAAACTGTGAACAGGAACAACCTGAAGAGTTGTGAAACTCCAAACACCTTGTGGAACATCACTGTTGAGATTAAATGGCAACAAATGAGCATGGAAATTGAGTATAAGAAAGCATCCAAGGGAATTTCAATCATCTAAAGGACTCTATTTTTATTACATATAATACCAATCTGTTCTGACATACATTTTCATACTGTACCAACTTTTGTAAGAGTTGGACTTACACTAATTTAAAACCTTTCCCTAAGACCACTGTTATAACACATTAAAAAGAGAAAAGGCTGCTTTACCTGGCAGACAAATGTTTGATCTGCACATTTCAGCTCAAACTGCAGTCACAATACCATGCAGTTAGACATTTTCTGGTTTGTGAATTTGGATAAAGGTTCACACTTGAGGTGTTAAAGACATTTTCTTCAGTTAATGATGAAATGAAAAATGATGTTATACATTACTAAGCATGCATGTGAACTCTTTATTAACTTGAGATGATTGTCCCTGAGTATAAGTGTACAACGAACAGCTGCTGAGGCCAAACTATTCAAATCAACCATCAACACTGTAAGACAAAAAAGAACCAGATTCAGTTTAATGTTTGGAATAACATAAACTAATTTAAAGTGCATCTTAGAGCTAAATAGCACCTGAAGCACCTCAATCATTTTCTCTAGAGCCCTCATTACCAAGGTGGTGGGTGGAGATTTTTTCAGGCATTCAATGCAGACTAAAGGAGCTGGTGAAGGACAGTGCTCTCATGTTTTCTTACAAATGCTGCTGTCTGTGGAGCTTGGTTTGAGTGTGAGTGGATGGATGATGGAAGAGTCTTTTTAACCTCCTCTTTGATGGTCTCTGAAAAGCCCATGCATGCCAGGTTCAGCGTATTGAGCAATGAGGACTTGTTGACCCTCTTGTCAGGCACTTGTATTCTCTTCCCTCCAGAAACAGTTCAGAAAATGAAAGCAAAGACTACGCAGGGAACTTTCCTGCTGTCTTTGTCAGTTTAAAATCAGAATTTTTTAAACAGGGCAAGCCCTGTTGCTTTGCATCATCGGAACGTAGAACAGCTGAACAAAGTTCTTTCTTTATAGTTCACCTTCTATAGCCCTGATTGATAGTTTCTGAACAGTTACAGAGTATTTAAGCTGTCCAAGTAACATGATTTGTGTCTTTCGCAACTTTTCCTGATAAACAAAAAGCCAACAAACAAAAAAATCTTTGTTTTTCTCTCAAGTTTTCCTCTGTTTTCATAGATAAACAGTAATCCTGTTCATTCACAGTCACTGCAAGCAAAGCATTGAAGTGCAGCTGCCATACACAAGCTTGCCTATGGAGATGGCTGGTACCCTTTTAAAGTTCAGTGCCTCAGCAGATGTAATTTATTAGTATCAGGCATATGTGTTGGGTTAATAACACTGATTCTAAAGCCACATGGCCAATAGACCAAACATGTAAGGTGTGAAAGTGTCTTAAGTAATCCCATGAAAACTGCCTTGTTCTCTTTTACTATATGCACAGACATGCACAGACATACATCCATAGATGTATATGTCCAGGCAGAGACATGGGGACTTAGATGTATGATAGAGACAAGTCCACAGACACCAAAATCATTAAGCTTTCCTCATCATATTTGTCTCTGCTGAATATAGATTTGTTTGAGGTTAGCTCCTTGTAATGTGTAATCTCGTTTTCAAGCAGGTCCGCATGTATATATGGTTGTAAAGTCATTTATTAAGGAGCTACAATCAAAAAAAACAATGGATAGAGAGGTAATTCTAATATTAACACTAACAGTTATAATGATCATAAGCTGCAAAGGAATGATGCTGATTGATATTGCAGTATCTAGTTGAACTGCCATTACATTGGGTTTAACTGGTCTAAAAGTATATATTTAGGTGAAATTGTGTTATTTCTGTTGATATTTGATAAAGGATAAAACACCCAGAGTAAAGCAGGTCCACGGCAGCAGGTAATCCCTGATTGTTTGTCATGGTCATACTAACATGTGTGCTGTTTGCAGGAACTACCATGTATTTCATTATGCTGATCCCTCTGAAATTATCAGTTTGCTGAACAATACTGAGTCTCAGATACTCGAGACTATATAAAGCTTGGGTTTGCATTTTATGTTTGGGTTAAACAGATGTAGGTGGATAAGAACACTGAATCAGTCAATAACTATTGGCCCTGGAAACCCACACAGGTGTTTGTAAAACAGCCCTCGACTGGACCCCTTTTCAGGATTTTTTGGTTGTGTTTTAGTTTGTTTGACTGACAGCTCCACAACCCTGTGTAATTAACTGAACTTGTATAAAAAAGATAGAGTACATTATTGCAAGAAGCTTGAGGAGGAGATCCGGGTGAGGCTATATCCCCCAAGGTTCTGCTATTTGGCAGTGACAGACCAGGGATGCAGGTGGATCACAAGCAATATGAATGGATTAGCCTGCTGCCGTGTTTAAATGTCACTGTCACTTAATTTTGTACTCCCATTCATGACACAGGAACAGATTACCTCTGTCCCATGAGGTAGTCAACACGATGATGCACATCATGGCCTCCGATAAGTGCCCCGATGGCCTCTCCACTCTCCCAGTTGCTGTAAAAGTGAGAGCGGCTCTGACTGTCTCCACTACTGGGTCTTTCCAGAACACTGTGGCCACTGTAGCGGGGATCAGTCAGACCAATCAGTCACTGCGCTTCGCCTGACAGCACATTTGAAGGCAAGGAGAGGCGTTCATTTGATTGGTGAAGGTTACACTCTGCTGTGTTAAACCCACTCACGCCTTGACTCCTCCCTCTCTGGCACTTGCACGGGAGACCTGGATGCGTGTCTTTGCACTTCTCTGCACAATGCAGGAAACTTGCGAAGTACGCTGGACACACCCTGTCGGCGAGGTGCAGGGCAGGTGCGCCGTGCCTGCGCCTGGTCTACGAAATTAGAGCCTTTTGTATCAGTGTATTCAGTAGTGAAAACCATAGAAAACAATTAAATCACTCGTTAGCCACCTGTTAATGGGCAATGTTTGCTGTGAGCTGAGCCACTTTTCTGTTTATTTTCTTGAAAAATGAAATAAATTACTGTGTGTCTAAAGAAGGGTGTCAGTGTAAAGAAGCATTATTATTTATATGAGTTACATATATGTTATTTGGCTTATAAAAATATTTACTCTAATACAGTCACCCAGTAGGTTGGAGTTATATGCCTTATATGATATTCACAACTTGACAGAAAAAAAAAGAAGATAAATCAACTCGGCTTGATGTAGCATACTATAAAATAACATTGCATGTCATACTACATACTGCTACCAAATACAGAATGCAGTATTCATTGCATATTGCATAGTAGTAGTATTTGGATCATCAGTTTTATGTTTATTTGGATGATTGGGTAATTTCACAATAATAATAAACAACTATCATAAATAACAATGTAAATATATGCCAGAGTTAGCATGATTGTTAAATTGCACCCATGGTCCCTTGACAGGTAGTATTTAGAAGACTTTAATGTATTTATTCATTTAATTATTTATTTTTTTAAACAGCCATTGAGTTACCACAACATTTAACACACTTAATACTCATGAAACTATTTGAACATATGACTTAATTTATAGTCTTTAGACATTAAAAAAATCACGAAGCCTTACAGACTTCAGTCTTTGTCATAAACCCTCCAAATTCTACCAATGACTTACATTTGCCCTTTTCTAACCTGTTGTGGGTTTACAAAGAGTGTTTTTGTGTGAACAGCTACTGTATGTGCAGAAGCTGAATGTTTTTATGTCTTACTGTCTGCACCTGCTGACATGCATTTGTGACTGTATTTGTGATTAACAATTTCCAGGACTACACCTGCTGACTTTCCCTGAGCTACAGGCAGAACCTCTCCAAACGCAGACAGTTTTATATTTTCCCAAGCGAGACTTTGCTCTCCCACAGTCTCAGAAGTTTCCTGCTAACACAGGGTGCTGTTAAATTTATGCTCTTTATATGCTAATAGTAGACACAGTAAACCCCTGAGGTGCTTCTTGTCCCAGTAGTCTGCTAAAGAGAGATGCCTGATAGGCTGAGCAATGGGGTCAAATGAACAATTCCCATCCAAATTTGGAGTGTGTGTGCGTGTGTGATAGTGTTAGATATGTGTTAAAGTTGAGAATACTCAGAGCATGCGTTTATGAGTCTGGCCTGAGGCAAGGCTACGTTCAGCGACATGCTTAAGAACTGGATCTCATGGGCTAATTAGTAAAATACACACAGACTCACACATACAATGCAGAGATTGGGAATATCACTTTTTTATAAACTGAGATTGCAAAGGTGTCTTACACTGACAGAAACATCATGTGGAAATAAAATCTAAATCACACTCGCACATAAACACATAGAAACACCCCCAATCGACAAGAGACCACGTCACTCCTGTATAAGCTTCTCTGCATTGGCTTCCCACAAAATATAAAATAGAATTCAAGATTCTTCATCTCACCTATAAAGCTCTCAGTGGACAGGCACCAGTTTATCTTGAAGAGTTTGTTATTACGTACAACCTCTCTAGAACATAATGTTCCAAAAAGCTGGCCTGCTCGTGGTACAACCAATCTCCAGAAGTAGTATGGGAGGTAGAGCCTTCAGATATAAGGCTCCTCTTCTCTGGAACAATTTACTGACCATGGTTCGAGAGGCAGACTCCCTCTCTACCTTTAAGGTTAGACTTAAAACATTCCTCTTTGATAAAGCTTTCAGTTAGGGACCAGGTTATAGTCCATGAAATGGACACAAAGTAAAGATGCAAAAGTCTTAGACTGTTGGGGGGATCTGGCACACAAGGCTCTATCCCTCTCTCTCACACTCTCTCGCGACATTCCTCTTTGATAAAGCTTTCAGTTAGGAACCAGGTTATAGTCCATGAAATGGACACAAAGTAAAGATGCAAAAGTCTTAGACTGTTGGGGGATCTGGCACACAAGGCTCTATCCCTCTCTCTCACACTCTCTCGCGACATCTGCCTTTGCCCTTTTGTTTACTCCTGTACTCGTCTGGCTCTTGTCTTGCAGGTGGCCTGCTGCTGTGGAGTCGCAAAGCCTCAATAACTACAATTACAGACATGACAGATCATCCAATCGTCATGCAGAAGCCGAGCGTCCAGGCCAGCCCACTGCCTCGTAGACCCCCAGAGACGCAGAGCATCCGATGGGCGGGACAAAGCCCAGCGTTTATCCAATGACCGTCCAGTTTCTACAGTGGAACAACCCACTCTACGCTTCCCCACTGAAGTCAGAAGACGCTCAGCGTCCGACTGAGTTAATGCGCTGAGACGCTGCGGGGATGAATAAGAAGGAAGACGCACCAGTTACCTGTGATAAGTAGCTGATTCTGAACAAAAGATGAAGGTATTCTCGCACATATTTAGTCAATGAAATGTACACACGGCAGTACATATCACCACTTTTTGGGGGACATTTTAGGGGAAGATGAGCTTCCCTTGCTGTCTTAGAGTAATCGACACTGATCTCTAGTAACTATTTTTATCAGCACATAGTGTATTAAAGGTAGATCTCTTGAGATGTGACATCCCATTTTCAAGAGGAACCTCATGCCTAATGGAGACGAATATGGCAGGGATGCACTTGTGGTCTGGGCACCCATGAGTTCGTTACAACCAAAAATTCTTGTTTTCCGTAAGAATAACATTAATTATACTTCTATAAATTCATCACCAGAACCGTTTAGACATGAGGGCCCTCCTGAAAACGAGATGTAGCATTGAAAGATGCTAACCTCTGATAAATCAGAAAACAGGTCTATGGTTCATGGATCTGTCACTAACTTTCTTTAGTGTCTCCTCCTACCTCCCTTCCTTCGCCCTCACACCCAACACAGCATCGTGTGGATTTGCTGTTCATCATGAGACTGGAGTCCACATTCAAGATTTCCTGCTGCTTAACAGAAGGTTTTTTCTTGCTGCCATGATGGAGGGATTCACGATTGCCTATATGGATTCATGTTGGGGGTTGGTTGTATGTGTATATGTATATACATATATATATATATATATATATACATATATATATATATATATATATATATACGTATCTTTATATTTATATATATATATATATGCATATATGTGTACCCATGCATAAAATGAAGTGCTTTATGCTCTATTGTAAAGTGTCGTGAGATAACACTTGAATTGGCGCTATACAAATAAAGATCGATTGTCTGGTTGATATATAAGTATATATATATATATATATATATATATATATATATATATATATATATTTATATATATATATATATATATATATATACATATATATAGATAGATAGATAGATAGATAGATAGATAGATAGATAGATAGATAGATAGATAGATATGTAGAGATAGATAGAGAGAGAGATAGACAGAGATTCTTGGAAATACAAGCAGCCGCTCACCATGTTGCATCTGCGTTTCCCCTCCAACTTTTCTTATTTTACAGTTTGTGGTTGAATAAAAACACCCTGCCTTTCAGAGCTTGACATGGGTTTCCTGTTTCAATATTCTCAAAAAGCTATCATGGCACAAGTCTCTGTTTGTTTATATGTGTCATCATTGCACATGCAGATCTACCAGTGCTTACATTGGTCATTGTCTCAGATGTGAAGGGATGAATCATAGAAGGCAGAACAAAAATTAAAGCCGCTTATCTTTCTGTTGTAGAGTCATGAGGTGCCCCAGACTGGTCTGTTGTTGTTGTTTATTATGACACTACATGAGACTAAACAACATATTTTCATGGCTGATGGGTCCCAACACCTTCCTACCATTGGGTTGACATCACATTCGCAGCCTGACCATTAAAGGTCCCATACTTTGCTCCTTTTTTGCAGTTTACCATGAATCTTTGATGTCTTCATGAAACATTAGTTACATCCTTTGGTCCAAAATGCCATGTCCAATTAAGCGCAGCAGCATTCTTCCCATGCTCATATAACTCTTCTCTGTTCACAATGGCTGTGTTTTGTATGCTTTATATGCCAATGAGCAAGAGCAAAGCAGTGTACATACGGCAATTCATGATAAAGCAGCATAACTCGAGTGAAGTGGGTGCCCCAGCCATGCACTGTTTACAGTCCTGAGTACATACAAACCCATAATTTTTGTTATATAGTTACAACAGTGAGGGCTCTTTTCCCCCAAGCTTCACAGGCCAACGCACAAGATGCTAACCGCAGTAGGATAGCCTATCAATAACTTGGCCTACCTTCCGGGCTAATGGCAGCACAAACAAAAGGACCTTGGGTCAGGTAAAGGACTGATTATATTCAGCCAACTGTTAAACTTATCTTCCTGAACACATGAACTTCAAATTCCTGCTGTTTAACAGAAAACAGCAATCTTGTTTCCCCTAAACATTACAGGCTAATGCACAACATGCTAACCTCAGCCTAGTCAACACATTAGGACTGATTATATTCAGCCAACTGTTAACTTCTCTTGACTGCCTTCAGACTTCCAACGAGAAATGTGTGCACTGACGAACACATCGTGCAGTTACCACTCGTTCACTTCACCCTGCTGTCAGCATTAGTTCGTAGCAATGAGCAAAATTAATACTTCACAGCATATAACTACTCACATCTCCAGCATCAGGTTTGGCAACGGATTGTTGGTACTGAGCTCGGATTCAGGAAAATTCTACGTTCCCAGTCCATGTTAAACTGTTTAAGAAGCAGACTGGCGTGAAGTGACTGGCACACACATACAAGTTATAGCTGATTGTAACTGGCTCCCTCCCTTCAAAACTACAATATTGTAAAATTAATCCACTGGGTCCTATGGTTTTCTAAGGCAGGTAGCCTACATGTGTTAAGATACTGTATATGTGGCTGGTCATAGCCAACAACCAAGCAGTGACATCTTTTCAGCTTAGGTATGCTGAACACCGATCTCTCGCTTAGAATTTAAATAACATTTCTGCTTTTCACAGATAAATCTCTCCAGCAAGTGTGTGTGTGGGGGAGGGGGTGTCTACTCAGGTAGACCAATCAGGTTAGGTATGCAAATCAAAAATGTACTGTTACGTAACAGTATATCCACAGACTCAACAGCTCATGGAAGGCCATGAGTTTACATTCCTGCAACCTGCTAAACACAGATTTTGTTGTCTACTATCACATTTTATGGTCTTGGAAAAAGTCTGAATACCCAAAAAAGGTAGATTTTCCGTCCTAAGTTCCCTTTCAAGTTTTTAGAATTTGTCACTATATCACCCTTTCATTCCCATTTGCAGGTAATTGACAAGGCAATGCGGGTAACCTAGGATTTGGTGTCTTGTCCATGGACACATCGACCTGTGACCACTAGAGCTGGGCTTGAACCTGCTGTCTTCCTGTTGTTGGTAAAGCATAAGACCAGACTTATCCACTGATACCCCTGAGATGAAACAGATGTTTTTTCACCTATCTTACAAAAATAAAGTGGTTTAATATTTTTTACTGAACTGTAAAAAGTTGACTGATGGGTATTCAACGAGCTGACAGGTTATTTCTGCAGGAGTCTGTGTATTCCAGGATTTTTTCTGTGCTCTGTATAACAACCTCACTTTTCATTCATTCACTCACATCCACAGCAGGTTTCTATAGATCCTCCTACTGGCTGCGGAGCAGCTCCACTGGGGTGGCTGTGTGTTAAGCAAACTGCTGAAAGGCTCCTCAAGGGCAGTTGTTGAAGAGTCGGAGAGTGTAACGCATACTTTCCTCTCAAGCTTTTTTTTCCTCCAAAGCAAGTCTGGGGCTGGGAACAGCTGACCTTGTACATGCAAACCTTCCTTTCTAGCCTCTGGGCTTCCACCTCTCTTCCAGCTCTCTTCTCTATCTCTCATTTCTCTCTCTCTGTCCTCTCAGTTCAGGCCCAGGTGTTGATTTCTCTTGGAGTGAGTGAAATCCTTTCCAATAGTTCCTTCTTTTTTATTTTTTTTTCTCTGGAATGCATCTGGGACGGCACTCCATCAATTAAGCCAGCAGGGCCAGTCAAGGTGTTGCCTCATATCCTTCATGCCTGCAGCGCCTGCCGGGTTTCGAGGCCCCATGTGTGGTCCAACCCATGAATCTTAATCTTGTACCCAAACAGTTGCCATCAATTATCCCGACTGCTACTGCTAACTCTTCCCCTGCTGCCCATTTTTCCCCATTAAAAAAAGCCTTTTTCTCCTCCTCGCTGTGACGGAATTGCCTCACTCGCTTGCCTGGGAAATGATTTCTCAGCAGGCTTTTGGCCTTTCCACAGGTGGAAGGAAGGGATGAATGCATGTGTGTATTTCTGTATTTATTGGGCACAAACATGTGAGGGTCAGTATTTCTATGTGGGAGTATATTGTGTGTCAGGATAGCATCCAGGGTTTCTCCCAAGTCAGTCTCCCTATGTGACAAAATTCAGGGCACAGAGCAAGGTCCACACCTACAACCATAGGTTTTTAACACTTCAGTCAATATCAGAAAAGCTGTTGAAGGAGTAAACAAAGAAGATCTTGCGTCTCACTGCGTAACAAATCCATTATAATCATTTTGGTGTGTCTTGTTCCCTGAGCAAACATCTTGTGGCTATCTCCCTTTTCTCAGCTTGTCAGATAGTGACATGATTTGTCATTCAGGGAGATGCATGTTACATACAAAAGACACGTCTGAAGCTGTCAGCCCTGCAAGATAATATATTCCATTAAAGCGCTGGAACACGCTGACGAGCAGACAAGCTGCATGTTTGTGTGAGAGACGTCAAGATGACAAGAAGACACTGCTGGAGGCATTTCATTGTCTGAGTGAATTACAGCTCCTCATTGGTCAGACTGGAGGTACATTTGTTGTCACTGCAGTCCATAATGAGATCTAAAATGCAGTTTGTTGAAAGATCCTGATTGATATTTTGCTTCTTTTTTCATATTTTCCTGTCCAAATAAATACGGCGGACAAAGTGGCATACCCAACTGCCCTGTATTTCTCACCAAAGGTTCTGCGTGATTGGTTTGAACCTTTTCCTTGAGATGAATTTCAACAAATCCAGATACCTCCAGGCATAGCTTGAGGGCAGAGCCTGTGATGAGACACAGATCCAACTTGTTACAAGCCTAATAAGCATGAGCCCAGGGTTTTAAAAGAGAAGGCCTGTTATAAGCATTTTAAAATTTCATGCTTTTATATACAATTCTTTAAGTTTTCATGTTTTGAACCAATTTGTAGAGGTATGATTTTACACTGCTGCCTCTGCAAATGGCATCTCAAAGTAGAATCACTCCACTCAAAATTAATTTGTCCATCATCTTTACCCTTTTTGTTCCTTTCAGGGCCACGGGAGGCTGGAGCCTATCCTAGCTGACGTTGGGCAAGAGGCAGGGTACACCCAAACAGGGCTAAATAAACAGGCGGACAACCATTTACTCTCACTCAATGGCAACTTAAATCACCAGTTAATGAGCATAATTTTGGGAAGTATGCACATGGAGAACATAAAAAAACCTGCATTGGCCGACACCTGGATCAAAAACAGCATTCTTCTTGTCGAAGGCACATGCAATGCCTACTGCGCAACAATGCTGCCCTCTGTCTAGAATGACACTGAAAAACCTCAAAAAATCAGTATATAGTATAAACTCTGCTGTGTAAGATACTTGATAAATGCCTTTACTCTAAGATTTTTATTTTGAGTGGCATGGTGAAACAGCAGGTAGTGCACACGCCTCACATCAAGAAGGTCCCCGTTCGGATCAGGTTCAAGGTGTAGTCAGCGATGTGGGAGAAAACGAGTGGAGAGGTTGTTTATAAACGAATTTAGACCCGCCTCTACCTTCATACCTCACCCCTGGCTCCACCCCCGAAAGCTGATGGACGTGCATCATCATGGAAACGGCCATAGAGACTGCGTAGCTGACCAACGTAGCTAAGGTGACCCCGACTCGTCAGACAACTCGACTGACAATATTGATAACATCACGACAACAGTGCATTCTTGCAGATTAGACAATAAGATGAGTGCCTGCAGCTGTTACTGTTGTGTGAAGCGCCACAAAGCTAATGTTGCTAACCTATCCAGCAGAAAGACGGCGACATCCGCGTCCATTTTCAGGTCTTTCAATTGGCGGAGTTCCCTCCACCGCCGGAAAGCAACACCAATGTTGACCCGGGTCTTCGCTCTTTCATGGTCATAGCCCTTCTTTTTCACTTTCAGCTCCTCTGACCTTTTTCTTTTGGGCTGTTTTTCAGCAGTTGCTACTGCACATATTACATATTGTTTCTCTCTCTTACGCTAACTGCGCACGCTACGCAACCTACTACTCCCCCTCCCCCCTCTGTCTGATCTGCGCATGAGTATGATCGCACCCTGGATGTGTGTGTTTGTGTGTGTGTGTGTGTGTGTGTGTGTGTGTGTGTGTGGGTGTGTGTGTGTGTGTGTGGGGGGGTACTCTGTTTTGGTTACTCGGCCCGAGCCACAGTATTTACCTGCTGAAATTCTGAGCCAAGGCTGTGTATTGAAACCAGATCAAACCAGATCAGGAGTACCCCACCTATTGTCCAATGACAGCTGGAATAGGCTTCAGCCTCCCGCAACCCCAAAAGGGATAATCTGTATAGAAAATGAATGAATTTTTATTTTGAGTACAACTGTAATTAAATACTTAAATGCTAACACACGTACAAAACATGCTGGAATATAAGCATGACACTAAAAGTGAAACTTTTTAGCAATTTTTTCTCTCTTTAGGCCATAAACTTTCATTTAAGGAAATGGTGGCACATTGTTCAGTAATAAGCATCATGAAGTACTGGTTAGATTGAAAATAACTATAAAAGATAATAATGGAACAGCATGGCACGACAACAAGACGCCCAGACTGAGTCTGCACATCACAACTATTGTGTTGTGTTTGGTGTTTTGTTCCCTCACAGAGGCACTAAAAACAGCCTTCTCCTGATGTAGTTAAGCAATTTATATGTCCAATTTTATGGAACTGTACTCACTATATATGAGTAATCCCTTCCTTGGGATCCTAGATTGCAAATTTGTAATCAAGGCTTTCTTGTCACCATCAGATGCAACGACATTTAGCTTATGCGACAGAAAAAAAACAACTCACAAACATAAACAGAGTTGAAAATTATCAATGGAACCTTTGTGACAGAAGTATTACTTGTAGTTGAGGAGAAGGTTTTTTTTTCATTTATTTTGTTTTTTTTATTGGATTGAGCCATTAAACAGGGAATAAGTGCAGTAACATGAGTGAGTCGATGTGACATCAGGTTGTAAAAACTGTTAAAAACACAACTGTCAACAAGATAAGTCTTGGGACACAGTTGCTAAATAAATATACTTTTTTATCATTATCCTTTTTAGAAATTTGCAGCATGATGATGAATTTTCATCTTAAATGTCTTTCTATCATAGTAACTTATAGGGACTTTTTTCCCCAATGCATTTGTGTCTGAAATTGCATCGTTTCTAAATTTGTACTGTGAACTTCAAGTATGCTCCTGTTAATCACTGTTCATTTCTCAGCATAGGAGACAGCCCACACTATCAAGCAACATAACACATAGGTCAAAGAAAGAGAGAGAGATTGAGAGAAAGAGCTAGACCATACAACAAAGAGCCCTTGCCTGATTTATGCATAAAGTTTGCTGTTAGTGTCGATGTATTCTGGACATATGGCTCTGTTTTCATTACACCTCACAGTCTGAGAGGAGTAGATCGTGATTCTGCTGTCCTTGTCACTTTGTATTGCTTTTAATTTGCAATGGGACCACCCTTTTTGTCACGGCCTGGATCGATTATAATTTGTTTTAAGGTTTAGAGGATGAATGTAAATAGCTGAGCGCTGACACTTAAAAAGATATAAGCTAACTCACTGGCAGGCTGAGCAATCAGCTGGATGCAGATAGTGAATCCAGTGTTGGCTGTAATCTATGTTCTTATTAGAGGGAGGGGAAAGTACATCTTGTAATACAATATTGGATATGAGAATGAATTAGAAAGAAGCACGGACCTGCAGTGGTCAGGCCAGATTAATATGGACACAATTGTGTGTGATTAAACATATGTTCACTGCGTCTGTTAGCATGTGCTTGTGTTTTATTGGCACTAAACGGTAAGGAAAGAGAGCAAACAAAGAGAGGGTGAAGATGATTGGATCAGACAGAAAGTCTGAAAAATGCAAAACTGAAGCACATCCACTTGTAGCAAAAGAGAGTAATGCCTTGATTTACTATCGCATATAAATTTCTCAACTGGACCAGACATATGGCCTTTGTTTCTTTCTGTCTCCACAGCACGCCTTAATCCAGAGGTTGAATCGTATGTATGCTCACAATGTGCTGTAAATGTTCTTGGCTGATGTCTAGTCCTAAAAAAGAGCTTGAATACCCCAAAACAAAGCTTGCTCTGAATCTTTACGTGGACGATCTTTTAGATGTTGTAGAACTACCTTGTGTCTTGTGCTCAGTCTTGCCATGGTGTAGGACCTTTTGACCTGAAACTTTCTAACACAACCTCACGTTGGTTCAGAGTTTGGCTTTCTTGCACATTTTTAAACCTATTGCACATCTACCTCTGTTTGAATTAATGACTGTTTCAACATTCATGTAAAAATGATGACATTAAAGAGATAGCTAGGGCTACACGCTGTAAAGAGTCTAGCCATAGCATGTTATCAAACCAGCATACTTTTGTTGACTGGTTTTGACCTATGAGTGAGTTAGTTATGAGGCTTTTAGTGACACCATGTATTACTGGCTACCATTGGCCCCCAGATATCTCCCTCCAAGGGGCAAAGCAAGGACAGTTCCTTTAATGGCATTCGTATTTACTGTTGCCATGGTCCTCAAGCAACCCCACTTAAAAATAAATAAAAATAAAAAATCTAACCCCTTCATCACCTGTCTTACATGATCGTGCAAGAGAACCTATTAGAAGCAGTGCTATTTTGAAGGTAAAGGGGAGTTACGCGGGATACAACAAGTTTATTAGCAGATCAATTTGGTCCTTGTCTTAGGTCATGGATTTGGTTTATAGTGGTTAATGGGCATTATGGGCTGAAACAGAGGAGAGTTGATAAAGACAAAATCCTTTTTTTTTGTTCAAAAAAAAAAAGAAAAATTCCACATACATAATCCTGAACATATTTGATGTAGTTTATGATACATAACAAAAAACACATTTAAAAAAATACCACTTTTATTGCTTTGTGACAACAGCAATAACCCGTGCTAAAATGCTGTGATGGTAAACCAAGAAATCAAAAGTTATTAACTCCAAAAAACTGTATTAATGAAGTTTGGACTTCATTTTGTTGCAAAATTACATTTGAACAAAACAAGATGACATTTCATTCATTAGTCTGTCATTTTTCCGAGCTGAGTTAAAATGCATTTGAATTTAACCTTTGATATCTTCTCACAGAAATATAAAATTTGCTTCTGGCAATTTACCAAGAAATTAAATTGCATTATAACTTTTTTTCTTTTCTTACAATAGTTTTGGGGCTTTTTTTCTGCCTTTATTGTACAATGGGGACAGTTGATATACATTTTCTCACAAAAGTGAGCAAGCCCCTCACATTTCTGCATATGTGTAATTATACCTTTTAATAGGACAATAGGGAGAAAATGACATTTATACTGGCAAATAGTGTCTTAAGAGCATTTGTTCCACCACAGAAGCCAGCATGTTAGTAATCTGTTAGAAAGTTCTTCCAAACCTTCAGTGGACCCCAATAAGAGCTGATGTACTTTTGTGCACTTGTGGTTTGATAAGATGACGCTATTGTTTAAAGACCTGGCTACGAGGGTTTATAGCAGCATTGGTTAGCTTAGGTTTAAAGGTTTGGCAAGAGCTGAACTTTTTCAACATCTAGGCATATTACTGTCTCTCTTATTGAAATAGAACTGTGGTTTCTTGTCTCAACTTTAGCACATCAACAAATGTGCACTGACTACCAGTTAGAAACACATACATACATAAAGAGCAAAAACAAATGTAAACTGTTTGTACTTCAACACCCAAAATACTGCAGTCTGCACCGACATATTAAACTGTGGAAGTCGTACTGTGTGGCTCAGTATTTTACTGAGAATTTTTGCAGCCCTAGAAGTCACATGAAAGGTTGATTTGATTTAGTTTTTTGGTTTGCTTATTTTGGATGTTGCAAAAACATAAATAAAAATAAATGGTGCAATTTTCAAAGCATTTCATCTCGACAGTGTTTTGGCACACCTGCCAAAACACTTACACCACACTGAGCTCGATCTACTTAAGGTTTGCATGTATTATTACATGTGCATACTTGATCTGCTCTACTAACAGGGTGCACAGAGGATTGGGTCTGTCAGATGAGCAAAATAGCACGTGCTGTCCATTTAGCATGTTTGCCCTCATGAATATGCAGAATACATGCAGATCATCAGAACACGAAAAACGCTGGGTTGAGGAGATCATTTAGTAGTGATTGCGCGCTGTGTTTTTGCGTCTGAATTTAGTCCTTTGAAAAGCAGGTGCAAAAACGGATGCAGTGTTACGAGCGGGACGCCGTGATCAAAATGACATGCAGTAAAAAAAAATCCGAAGGTGTGTTTGCCTCAAACTCCATGGCTTCAAACTTGAAAATTTTTCATTTACGGCCTTTCTGCTCTCACAAACTCTCTGTGGTGACAGCTGATTGCACATGCAAAATCCTCTTTTAAAGAAGGCAGTCCACACCACTTCTGCTTATTTGGATCTTAGTAGATCAGGCCCTACATGTTAAAAGGGCATAGTTACAAATAGTTATCGAATATAATCCCCCACACTTCAACCACCTCATGACTTGCAATCTTCAAACAGATCAAACAATGGGAATGGGTTTTGAACTGAGCCTTTATTTTTTTATTACTTTTGTGCAGTTAAATTAGTCCCTTGTCTTTGCCATGACTTCTGATGTAGTAATTACAGTTAGAAAACCCTCTCCAACTCAAATGTCAACAAAACAAGAGCACACACAGCTGCATGTCCCTTCTTTAATTCTCTGTTGTATTTCCTGCCAGACAGTCTGTTCATTTTTGTCTTGATTGTGCTCTTCAATTTCCTGCTATTATTATTTCTTGCTTTATCATATCCTGTTGATTTCATGACAGGTACTGTTTCCTTGGAGGCACTTGCTGACAAGTCTTTTTTCTGTAAGTGTGAGATGGCTGATAGGCTCTCTTATGCTTTATTAAAGCCCAATATGCAAGTGCTGTTGAACATATCTATCAACTAAATGATTGATTGTAAAGATTATAATGTTTATTGCTTTAATTACTTAAACTGGCATGGATCAAGTATAAGGCATTTCACAATAAAGTAAGGGGTCTTTTTATTTATCATTGCACAATGCTGTATTTTTTCATTCTGTATCCCCTGTGTGCTGGGGTCCTCTCATATACTGAAAGGTACCAAGGCACATAAGAAAGCTCAGGCTGTCATCAACTCCATGATGTGTCAACTCATTGAACCAGCTTCATTTAGTTTGTTTTTTGTTTCAATTATTCAAACAGAAGCTAGCTACTATTGTTTTCATAGAAGAGTTAAACTTAAGTTAAAGGTGCTATGAGGAGAATCAATTACCAGCGAAATAAAGACTCTGCTACCCATGAGCACGCGCGGCGACTGTCGTATTGCTGCATTCCAGTAACCTCGGAAATGGGAGTGACATCATCTCCGACTTATCGCCGTTCCAGTTGAAGTTGGAAAAAACATACCAATCTACCAGGCTATTGTTAGCTGTTGTTAGCACGCCCTGCGTTGTTGTTCACGAATATCACATGAAGAATTTGATTATCACTATGGCAGCATTTTTGTAAATATAAGTCTAACCATTCTATGTATACAGCTGATCTAGAGTGACACACCCCAGGTCAGAAGTGCAAATAAATTGATTATTACAGGAGTTAAATAACTGCTCACACTGGAGGCATCCATCTTCAATTGTCAACTCGGGGGTGTCGAGGTTTCACTGAGTTCCCAGTAGGAAATTCTGACTTAGGGGAACGTTCTAGTTGCAGTTTCCTACTGGGAACCTGGAAATTCCTACTTCTGACTACAACTGGAACACACCAAAGACGTGACTGAAGCCAAAGCGTGTGTTTGTCGTGATAAATGCAGCTCGGACCTTCCTCAGAACTCTGCATTGCTTTACAACTTCTTTTTTCAACAACTTACAGGATGCAAAGCGACGAGGTAATGTATGTCTTTCTGCTTACACAGCGGTAGTTTTTGAGTGTGACTACAAGAAATTTTTGGGAAACTTATTATCGTAGTCGTAGCTGGCTATATATCACTATTTACTGCCCGGTGCTCTAAGATGTGTAATATAAATAATAAAACAACGTAAATTTGCTCCAGTTTAATTGTCTTGTTCCCGAAGTTGAGTATCCAGGCCTGTCCAGCCCTGTACGACCTGACAGGAAGGCTAAGGAATAGCATTTATAGATAACCTATTTTGATGCTATAAAACTCATCTTAAAGTGTGTGTTCTGATAGGGCATATATGTAAAAGTGAGAGTTTTTTGTAATTACTCAGAAACTCCTCACAGTCTCTTTGACTTTCATATATAAAGTCGATCCGTTTTGTTTGGTTTCTGGCTGAAATCAAAACAATTCAGCTTTAACACTTCATTTTGTCAAGTCAACTTAAAGCCTATAAACTGTTGTAATGTAGCTTCCTGCCACAAGCTGAGGCTGTAGCTGTGATCTTCATTTCCTGTCACAGACCCCATTGTTGCATGTTGGCTTGGAAACCCTTAATCAAGTATTCATGGATAGCATTGTTGAACTGGAGCAGTTCAGCAGTATTGTGATCATTAGATAAAATATATTGATATTTGCATTTGCCACAATCTGCTTGATATCGTTTAGATACAATATAACAACTTGCTTAATGTTGTATTTGGCCAAGTTGAATCCACAATGCACTTTTTTGTTTTCTGTCCCATGTTTGGTCCTTTTTTCGTTTTGTATTTCTTTCACATGTATAGCAAACCAAGCTCTGCTTAACCTGGAAGTGAACCAAGATGTGTTTTCTGACAGACCACAGTTCAGTTCTTTAGTTTGTTACAATCATCAGGCATCAAGCAAATGTTGCTTGATTTAATGGCTCAACACTGACATTCTCCAAATCTGCTCCTGTTTGTCTATTTTTTTTAAACATAATTTATTTTCAGTGAAAGAATCAGGATGAATGGGCTGGTACAATTTATTGTGTGAAGAACATTTGCCCTTACTGTGTCATCAATGATTAAGGTAGTTTTCATGTAAATCAATTATTGACTACCTCAGAGCTGGCAGAACCCCCCTTTGACCACCCCCTTGAGGATTCTAGACCCCAGATTAAGAACCAAGCATGTATGTTCTGACATTAACTACAAGACAAAAATAAGTTGCTATAGCCAGCACTGGGAAAGATGCTTGAATTATTGGTTGGCTGCAGCAAAGCCCAAACATGAAACCTTTCATCCATCCATCCAGTCATCAACTTTACTGCTTCAACCTAGCCCCCTTTATCCCTTTTGGGGTTGTGAGGCCTGGAGCCTTCTGACATTGGGCTAGAAGCAGGGTATAAACTGAAATGGTTGCCAGCCAAACACAGGACCACACTGCGAGACACTCATACCTAGGGCAATCTGGAGTCACCAATTAACCTAACAAGTATGTTTCTGGGCTGCAAGTGGAGTGCCCAGAGGAAGCCCATGCAGACGCACGGGCTGCCTAAAAAGGATCGATCTTAGTGGTCCTGATCACATGTTTTGTCAGACTAAAATATAGAGGAGGCAAGATCTGCAATTTGTAGTAAGTGCATGGCCGTTACTCACTCTGCAAAACTATAATTAGCCAAACACCCAATAATACCAAAATCAATTGCAAATCACTGTTACATGAAGTAAAGATGGTGTGCTTACATTACTCAAAAAGATCAACATTTTTGTGATTTTGTTTTCTCCGAATAGCATCTTTAGGGTTGTTGTTTTTAATCCTATGATAGCTTCTCACGCCTGGTTTATTCTGTGGCACATTATAATAGGTTATTACACAGACACAGGCCAGAATGTAAACAGAGGATACAGCAGACTGGAGAGCTGAAAATGATGAATTTTCAGAGTTCTGCAACAACACGGTCCCTCTGCATAAACTCTACCGTCCAGTGAACTTGAACAAACAGCCCACTTCGCCTTTTTAATTGTTTGTAAGGCTAGTGGGTAGATGCATCTTTGTTATAAAGTGTACATCTGGGCAGCTCCTCAGTTATTCATTAATTGTGCTCTGGTGAACCGTTGTGTAATTGTTTCTACCACCACACTGGAAGTCATCTGGCCAGAGGAGCTTAGTATTAATTTTCCCCGGCCACAGCCAAGGGATTAGATGTGCTTTCCCCTGGCAAGGCTGTTTGGCAGCCACACTTATCTGCAGCGACTTACAAGGCTTATTGAACATTAGCATGCAATTATCTTTGATGGTCTAACTTTCCTGCTGGCTGACAAGACCCAATTATTCCCTGTTAGGGCTTTTCTGAGGACATGACATGAATATCAAGGTGCAAGGAAAGCAGAGAAAATAAAAATGTCATCGTGTTGAAATGGACTCTTAATAAAGCAGGCGGTGGACTCGAACACGTTTAAAATCCTGATTGATTTTGAAATGCTTTGCATCATTCATCAAACAAGGCTATGGATTTCACGGATTGTTTTGCCCCACAGTTATCAATATGCTCCAAATGCAGGAAGCCTGTGTGTGAGGAGGATGAAACACCGACAGCACCAGTGGCCAGAACAGTTTGTTCCGCACAGACCTGCATTACCCTTTGATAACTTCAGAAAAGGCACATAATCCAGTTCTAAGAATAAAAAAGGCAAATATAACAGTTCGTCTGACTCATGGTGATTTCACTTATGAGGTCAGACACATAGAGGAAGGGCCATACCATGTTTTACCTGAATCATTTTTGTAAAGTATTTGAAATAACTTTGACAGAAAATCAGCTGAAGTTGCAGTGAGCTTCGATTCAATTCTCTTTTGATAATGACTTTGATAGGAAAGATATTAAAAATCAAAAACACTGGTGCTTTCTCACCTGCCAGTTACTTGCTTTGTAACAATTCAGATGCTAAAATGGAGATGACCTTGCTGTGTGTCATTAAAGTTTTTCATAAGAGCATATTTATCAAATGTTTGACTTGACTTTCATCTTAAAATGTAATTATCTGTGCATGGACAAGAGGAGCTTTTATTGTCCTCAGTGTTAGCATCTAGCTTTGCAGTGCAGATCTGCTTGATTCAGTGTCTGTAATCAGACAAATCCATCATACTAAGCACCAGTCTACAACTGTAAGTGTCTCAAAAAAGGACAGCCCAATCAGAGTCCTTTGGAGCAGGAAGAGGTGGGAGGTATGAGCAAGGCAACAGCAGGGAGTGACTGTTCGTAGGTTAGTATAGATGCTAACAACTTCAGTTTATGTTTTTTTTCAGATGTACATTTCTGTATTAAATAAGACAGTAAGTAACATTACAAAGTTGTGTATAGAAAGGATGTTTTTTGCTCCACTTTCAGCATGTTTTGGGAAGAGTTTGTTGTCCAAAGTGACTCATGCTCTGTCCTTAGTATTACATTTATGAAGACGCAAAAAAGCTTTAAACAGTCGAGTGTGTACTTTTCAGAACTTTATTTTAATTTGGACTATCCATTTCAAGTATTTTAAATGATCCAATTCATCATGTAATGAGTCTCTGAACTTTAAGTCTGAAAAAGATTCAAACTTTTGAAGATTAATCCTATGAACTGTTTGTTTTTGAAGACCACAGAAGTTTAACTCTGTTTGGTGCTATAAAAATTATTACCAAAACTAATATCATCCAACTAATATTGTAAAGCTCCTCTTTTTAAATATACATGTTATTCTCAGGGAGTTGTAAAAAGATGCAATTCAAAACCAAGCATAGCAAATATGGATTAAAAAAACAAGCTTGCTGTTTTAGTTTGTGAAAAGAAAATTGATTTTTAAAGTCCAATGGTAAAAGTTACATTACTGATATGTTAAATATACTGATATGATGCTATTTTAGAGCCCACTGTAAGTTTTAAGCCCAAGGCATCCCACCAACTTCAACCCCTTAAGAGTCTTGGGGTGGCTGTGGATCCGTGGTGGAGCTAAACAATTTAAACAACACGTTGAGGTAAGAATCTCATGCCCTGCAGCCACATTAAGGGCAAGACTATCAATCTCAAATTGCATCCACTGCTGCGTCAGTGGTGAATAAATGACTTTAAATTACTCCAAGTCAAACTGATGGACACTTCAAACACAGCTTCAGCTATCTGTTAGAAAATGTAATGTGAATATGTCAGTATGAATCAAGGATTAAAATGTCTTTTGTGTGGTTGAAATGACATTCAAGTCACTTTACATTTAAAGTTCAAGTTAGTGTTTGTGTATTCCACAAAAGAGTCAAACTGTTTGCCGACATTTCTGTAGTTCCTTCTCTCCGGTCTTGCTTTGGTAGCTGCTAATAGCTTTATCAGGTCTTGAGTCACTATTCCTTCTCCTTGATTACATCAGAATCTCCACATGCCTCCAATTACAGACAACTTTACCTCCCACAGGATCATTTAATTCCCTCAAACCTCTCTTTCTTCCCCTCTCTCACTTTGTTTCCTGTCCTCCGTTTATCAGCCATTTCCTCTGATTGCCTTTTGCTCACTGCTCCGGTTAAGTCAGCTCTCAGTGCGAGCCAACACAAGAGGAGATCAATTCTCTTCCTCATCAGCAGTCAATACGTGGTCGATGGCGAGAAAAGGAGAGGGGCCAACTCTATTGATGTTCCGGGCGATGTTGTCACACCTGATATTCTCTTTATATCTCGCTCACCTGGGGCCTTGTGATAACATTGCTATTGATCTGAGCAAGTCAGTGCTGGCTAATTCAATAATGACGAAGAAGTAGCTTGACTCAAAGGCAATACCATTTATGGGCTGTTTAAAATGTACAGCTGCAGTCATGGTTGTGATGCCTGGAGTTAAAATGGTATTAACCAGGTGATTGATTCAGAAAACAGTCAGTGTGTTTGAGTAAGTGTCTAGAACAAAAGGAGGTGTTCTCAGCAAGGTTAAGGCTTGTCTCAATCAGGTTACTTTTAGAGCCTCATGACCTGTGATCTTTTTACTGTGATCTGGCCGTCAGAATGAAAGAAAAATCCATCATCAACCAAGAGCAGCACATGCTAATCCTTATATTATCTTATTGTCGTCAACACATTATCACAAGCTTTGCATCTATCATATTAAATCCCACATGTTGATGCAGATTGAGTTAGGAATATGGGGAGGAATTGTGATGCCTCTGCTCATGGATGCACAGATAAAATTAGCACTCTTGAGACCTTTTTAAATCACACAAATACAGAAATCCTTGAAAAAGTTATTGGATCTAAATCCAGATTTGGATCACCTGAACACTAAAAATCCCTAAAAATGTAATCAAAATCCAATAAGATCTTATTTAGTTATTAGCAAAATCTATAAAACTGTCCTATCTCACAATGTTAACAACTTCTTAAAACATGCCTGGCAATAGCCAAAATAGTTAAGTACTCCAAACAAACTGTATTCTTAATAAGCCAAGTCTTACTTGATGCCAGCATGACATGAAAAGCCTCAAAATTCAGGATGGGACATTTCCATATGTATTTCACATCGTGATAAAGGATCACTCTGTGAATATTACTGCAAGGATCATATTACCCAAAAACTCATTTGAAACTTCCAGGGAGTTAAAGACAACACATTCAGAAGTACTAAGACTTCATATCTCATTATGGCACTACTCTGTAAAGGACAAATCTAAGGCCCTGTTTACACTGAGACACCCTAACCTAAAAAGTAAAGGCTTTGAGTGAGCTCTTATTAAAGTAATTATGGCTATATTTTATTTCTTATGAACCTAAAGGCAGCCGCTCTTTGCTGCCGACCCTGCCGATGACAGATTGCGGCTGGAGAGCCAAACATCTCAGAGCCATAATGCCCTGAATAGGTGAACAAAGAGGTTAAAACATAGTTTTGTTATCTGTTCTGATGTTTCTTAGTTTGTCTGAGAGAAGATCAGACAGGGGCAGACTGTTCTCTTACTAACGCTGTCTCGTAGAAACATACAGGAGCATGCAAATGTGCATGGATGAGATGGACAGCGGTGGATTATCAGTGTCCCTGTGTCCTGTAAACTGTTATTTTAGCCTAATAAATCCATTCAAAAAGTTGGTGCAGTGTTAATTAACTAGGTTAATCAGATATCATAATACAAGCGTATGATTCATTCATGTTTTTCATTTATTATGCGTATAATGGTGACACCAGTCGATCGCCCCAGCGCTCTCTCACATTCTCTCATCACTCCCCCCTTTATGCATTATTTAATGCTTGTAGATGGAAAAACAACCAAAACTCTTTATTTGAGGAAAAAGTGCATAAACCTTTAAATAATCATGTCTATATATTAACCTCTGATTATGTTCTGTCTATGAAGTGACTCTGAAAATATTTCTCCCGAGATAAACTGCTGCTGTAGAATGATGTTAAAGTCGCGTTGAATGCGTCCTGGCTGTTCAGACAGCAGATGCTTTCAAGAAAATCAGATCGTATCTGATTTAGTACCACATTTGAAAGTGGCCTGAATCTGATTTGAAAATATCAGATTCAGTGCGACTTGTGCTGTTCACACTGTCAGAAACAAATCAGATACAGGTCACATTTGAGCCAAAAAACTCAGATTCAGATCACTTTTGACTGCGGTGTGAACGTAGCCTAGGATCCAAAATAAGGGGTGCTAAATTGCTTGTGAAAACTAAAAAATTGCACATGCTTTTAGTGGGCGTGTTGCGGGTGATCTACTATCCCTGCATGCCCAATTGATAGCAGGTGCAAAAGTGGTGGGGACCTCACTCTTTAAAAGAGGAATTTGCATGTGCTACCTGCTGTCACCATGGAGAGCTTGGGAGAGCAAAAAGGCCGTAAATTAAAAATGAATTTTGAAGCCATGGGGTTTGAGTCAAACACACCTGCAATATTCACCTGCATGTCATTTTGACAACATCGTCACTTTTCCCTCATGCCATATTTCCATCTGTTGTTTATAATTTTCCTTTTCTGATTGCAATGAAACATAATCTAAGTTGCAACAATAACATGGTTGCACATCATCATCAATAACCTCTCATATGAAGAGCAGTCTTATGCTGCGTTCACACCGCACGCCACTTGTACTACCTCGGCGATCACTCTCCATTCAAAGTCAATGTACAGCTGCAATGGGGCAGAGCTAACCCTCCCGCGATGCAACAGCCGCTTTTCACTCTACCACATAGCTTGTTGCGCGATGTCAAAGCAAAAAAAATGTTGATCTTTTCAGACGATGTTGTGTGTGGCTGTGCGGCAACAGCCAATCAGCAGTGTGTGCGTGTGTGACGGTGCCAGTGACAGACGGTTTTTCATTCAGACTACAGAGGAACAATTTATGTCCGTGTGGGAAACATTAGTCAGTGAGGACATTAGTTCCGCCTAGACGGACTGTGCTAAACTGACAGATAATGCTGCTGCAGGGCATCAGCTGCAGTGTTTTGGTGTTGATAAGTGAGTGAAAAGGATACAGCTGGAATAATGTCAGCTTATCAATTAATCAATCAATCAAACTTAATTTATAAAGCGCTTTTCATACAATGAATGTAGCTCAGAGTGCTTTACATAGAAATAATTAAAAACATTCCCTTAAACCCACCTCCCCACCCCTGTTTTATATAGACTACCCACACGCATAGACATAGGGCTTCGCTCATGCACGCACTCACTAATAAACACACACACACACACACTCATCCCTACACACTCATACACATACACACACACAGACTAAAATAGTGCAAGACACTAAGAACAAGAACAAAGGAACAAAGGCTGAGTACAGAATGAACCAGGTGAGAAAGCGTCATCAGAGGAGCCGTCTGCACCAGGAGCTGAGAGTCGACCACAGCCACAGGACACCGACGTAGAACCCAGAGGAGAGATGATGGACCTCAAAACTCCTCCAGGAACCCACGAGACAGAGCCCTGCAGCCACAGCCAACCACAGCTCCTGGTGCAGAGGGCTCCCACAGAGGAAACACTGGAGCTCCTAATGATAAAAGAATAAAATGAGTGAAAACTAAGATATCAATAAAAACTAAGAACCAAATCATAAAATAGATAAGATATGAGTAAAATCCATAAATAAAAACAAAATGGGAACTTAATATAAATAAATTTAATACATAAAGTCTTAATTAAAAGCTAAGTCAAAAAGGTGTGTCTTGAGCCTGCTCTTAAAAACATGAACGTTCTCTGCGGCCCTGAGGTCCTCCGGCAGGCTGTTCCATAGTCGAGGGCCGTAAAACTGGAAAGACGCCTCGCCGTGTGTGTGTGTCCTGACTTTTGGGATGACTAGGAGCCCACTGCCGGAGGAGCGCAGGGTCCGCGAGGGTTCATAAGGTAAAAGAAGTTTTGAAATATAAGAAGGCCCAAGACCATTAAGACATTTAAAAACCAATAAAAGAACTTTAAAATCAATCCTGAAACACACGGGGAGCCAATGCAGTGATTCTAAAACCAGAGTAATGTAGTCAGGACACATGCTGCTGAATTTTGAAGTAGTTGTAAACCTGAAGTGTTCTTTTTTGGAAGACCAGAGAGCAGGGCATTACAGTAGTCAATACGACTGGTGATAAAAGCATGCATTAGCGTCTCCATGTTAGAGAATGGGGCATGCATCCTATTATATGATATATGATATGAGCACATTGAAACTCGAGCAGATGTGACGTCACTGAGCGACGGCCGACGGCAACGGTGACCAAAATGAGGTATTTATGGACACGCGACGATACGTCAATGGGCGACGGGATTTTTGTAGCTGGGTCGCTTGCAGTGTGAACCCAGCATTACAGTTATGCAAACAGACTGCCTGGGTAACTTTTGCCTTATACACACTGACTGTGTCACACTCTGCGCACTGACAGTCTCTAAACTAGCTGTCAGTGTGTAAACAGTGTGATGCATTCTGCTCTGAGTGACAAACGGAGTGATAATGGCTATGATTTTTTTTTTAACATGGCTCAAATGACCTCTGTGATGTAGAGCGCAAAGTACAGAGGACTTACTTTATGTACAAGTCTTCATGGCACACTGGATTGTCCCTCTTCTACCCATCCTTCATAATGACTGACAGTCCAAGTCTTATGTTTTTCATCAAAAAATTCTATCAGTGATGTAAAATATTCGGTTAATGTGACCCCTGTTTGCCACCATGATCACAGCCTCCTGTTCGTAACACTGTGCCCTTTTTTGCACCTGCTTTTCAAACGTACTAAATCCAGATGCAAAAATACCACACACAATCATTTGCTGCTTTGATAAATTACACTGTGGGTGCTAAATGAAAACATCTGCATCTCCTCCCAGTATTTTGCGCGTTCTGACAATCTGCTTGTATTCTGCATACTAATGAGGGCACACATGCTAAATGGATTGCGCGTCAGATTTGCTTGTGCTATCAAGTTTGCACGTGTTTTAATACACGCAAACCTTTAGTAGATAGTAGGGCTGGGTAAAAAAATTGATTTAAGCGATTTAAATCGATTTTCCTTTAACTGGTTCATAATCGATCCATAAAATCCAAAGATCGATCTTTTAACTTGGGTAGGTTTTTCTTCTATGGATGTGCAGAGAAGCAGTCTGTGGTATCAACCCTGCTAGTCTCATGTGATCAGCGTTTAGCGTTGCTTTCTACTGACAAGATCTCATGAGATGCTACTGCAAACAAACATGGTGGAAGCACTACATGGGCACCACTGGCAAGTTTAAAAGCTGATGTTTGGATGTACAGCATTTTAGATTTAACAAGTACAACTGAAAATACGAGTTGGACAAAAAATAAGTAATATGCAGAATATGCATTAATGCATATCATTAAAATATGATTAATGGAACTGCTTTGGGTTTAGTTCTTCATGTTAAAACAATTTTTATGATGTACCAGGTCAAAAGGTCAAATTTACAGCAATATTTTAACTAAGATATCCCAGACTGAATAATATCAAATTGAATCGTGAATCGAATCGATTTGAGACCTTGTAATATCGAATCGAATCAATCCAGAAAATCTGAATCAGTACCCAGCCCTAGTAGATAGGGTCTTCAGTCTTTTGTGGTTCATCGATATCTGAAAATATAAAATCTAATAGTCTGTTCAGAATCTTGGCTCTGTTTGACATGAGCTATAATGACTACGTTTGGTCATCCCGCGGTATGTTAACCCACTGATCTCCACCCAGATCCAAGGATACAAGGCTGTACTCAAGGGATGAAATTGGAAAGAGCCCATTCACATGTAAAGAAACACACAACAAAAGTATCACCCTGAGACAAGCTTCTTAGAGCTGCTTTGCAAAGTGAAAACACCCTCTGTTAATTGAACTACATAATAATCTGACCACAGCAGACCACAGGGGACTTTTGAAAGGTGGAAAAGAGAAAGGGTATATTGCCTTTCAGGATATAAGTAAGTAATCTCCACACTTAAAACAAGCTTAAAAATATTCTGCAGAAATAATTAGCCAAAAATTTGCAAGACTTTGGTCACAAATGTAGGGCTGTCTGATACACAAAGTGAACACAATGAGCCTGGCAGACTGTGTAAGTCAAACACAGACACGCACTGATGCAAGACAAAGAGCTTGTTGAGCAATATCTCCACTACAGAATGCACAAGATATGCTTCCTGACACTTAATTTGATTTTAATGAACAACAAGTCACAAAGAATGAGGCTCAAAAAGCCTGGATACATCAGCGTCCATCTGCAGAGCCAGCCTAATGAAGTGCCTGGCACAGAGCACCTGAGCAGGAGAGGAGGGTGTGAGTCTGCAGCCATCTCTCAGAGCACATGCATACCTACAGTGAAAGCACTGATGTGCATAACTACTGCAGATCATTGTTCTTATGCGCAAAACTTTGACTGTATTTGTATGACCAGCATGCACAACATATTTTATCTTTGGTTTAGCTGATGTGATTGACTATCTGACAGTTTCACCCATATTATACTTCACTATACAAATGGCTTTTTACAAATTAGTATTGTCTTTGTTGTTGTTTATTCAAAGCCAGATTATTCATTTTTACAATGAGGTACAGATTGTTAGGATAGTGGGTCAGTAAAAGAGAGCAACATTGCTAAACGTGTGGGTATTCCTACTGAAAATGTGCCTAAATTCCTTTGCATCTGGCAGCTAGAGTTTCAGTACATAGAGTGACAGGATTATTTGGTGTCAGACCTGATACCTTTCACAAATTGAAGACCAAATTCCAAAAGAAGTCAGACGGATCACAAGGTGGGTGTCTCAGGAGGACAACTCAGCAAGCAGACCAGTATCCCTGCCTGCTTTTCTAAGGAACCATAGGCTCCCTTCCAGGGAAAGAGGGGATTTTTAGCACTTTTCTGGAAGGTACTACCCACACATTTAGCTGTAATACCCCTCTAACAGACTTTCCTTACAAGTTGTACTTTGTTGTAAAGGTGATTGGTCAGGCTTTACACAACAACAGAAAATACTTTACCAATTGGTATTATCAAAGGGAAGAGATTTAAGCAATTGCATTTCCAAACCTTTTTAAATGAGTAAAGAAAGGAATTGAGACTTGTACATGCGTCACAAAAACTTCCAACTTAAAATGAACAAGGCGTATATGTCACCAGACCCTGATGCATGAGTTGTCCAAGTCCATATGGACAAGCATGGCACCTGCAGCTTTTGCAGATAGGCTAGCTTGAGGCGTCCCTAATACAGGTGACAGCCTGGGCATTTCTGTCAAAGGAGCACTATCGTAAACCTCAATTTTAACCCCAAATAAGAAGCATTTAGTTTAATTCCGAACTCCATCTGAAGTACATCCCATCTCTCTTTAGCTTAACTTTTCATTTTTTCTGTGTCTTGTCCAGAAAAAGAGAAAGCACACCACTCAGTCACAGGATACAGTGAGTGAAATGATAGAGAATTCAGAAAATGTGGGATCTCTATCAATAAACAGGAAGGTAAGGATCCTTGTGCATTATATGTCATTGATTTGACAGATTAACACCTACCTAAATCATGCATCAATTGGCCACTTTATTACTTTTACTTGTTCAACTACCCATTAATGCAAATAGCTCAGTCGCCTATAGTATGGCAGAAAATGAATGCATTGAGGTGTGAACTGATAATCAGAATGGGGAGTAAAGGTGATTTGGCATGATTATTCGTACAGAAGCTTCTGTACTGGCACTGAAATAAGAGTGTCATTGCCCATTGGAAACAAAGATGAGTTCTGTATTGTTTGAGGGGTTCATTGTGGTAGTGATGGTGCAGTTGTGAGGGGGATATATTCTTGGAAAACTTTGACCCAAAGTACAAACTGAGCATTACATAAGTATAAATCTCAAAGCCTACCCGAGTATTATTGCTGACCATGCTCTTTTGAGACCACAGTGTTCCCATTTTTATAGTTTCTTCAAGTGGGATGACACACCATGTCACAAAGCTCAGCTCATCTCAAAACCAACTTCATATCATGCTTGTAAACTGGTTTGGTAGCTGAAGAGATGCAAGCTGACTTCCTGTTGAATTGTCACTGACTACGGCAGTTGGTGACACAGCCAAAGGGGTCGGCATCCCTTTGCCCTGGAGCCATCAGGCATAGGGTTTACACCCTTGACCCCTTAAACTTCATTTAAGTTAAACACCTACAAAAGACACATGATGAACATTGCTGGTGCAGACCAGTCATCAGGAATGATGAATACCGAGATGCCATTAACCAGCCCCAAACTGCTTGAAATCACAGACCAAACACCCCATATAGTGGATAACTAGTTTAGTCCTATGGTGATGCAAGACAAGTCATATTTTTGACATTGTTTTAGTAGTTGCAGTGTCAGTTGTTGATACATTATCAACCCTGTCTTTACCTTAAATTCTTTACACAAACTTTGCCATGCTTTGGTGGCAGTACATAATTGATGTAATTTAACCCCACCCAAGAGGCCATAGGCCTCACTTTGGCCTCTACTGGTACAGTGTAACAGAGTAATACCTGACATAAACTCAATAAGAACAAATTACAGCTCACCTCAACAAGTGTTATGATTCAGTTTTAATTTTTCTGTGAAAATGGAGCAGGTGGGCAGAATCCTCCTCAGGTTGGATTCACTGATTAAATGAGATTAATGAAGAAAACACGGGAAAAGGAAACAAGAGGGAGAAGTGAAGCCAAACTAGTGAGAGAAATAAGCCAAGTCATCCCAGCCAAGCTGTCAGAGACTGGGTTGGGCTTTGCATGGAATTTTTGCGTTTGTGTGTTTGTGTTTGTACACGTGTGTGTTTGTGTTCATCAACATGTGATATGCTCTTACTTTTAGCTGATGCAGACAAACTTTACTCTTCACATATAAAAGCAAATTTACCCATATTGAGGCATACACAAGGGAACACATGGATTTACACACTCCTGTCTTATAATAATAAAAGAAAATCCACCTGTCACACAGTTTCTCTCTTACTCCCTGGCAAACATCCACAACTGTGTATCCTAAGTCTGCACCACATGCCTCCAAACACATTAAATGTACAAATTCTAAACAAGAGGCTTCAGCACTGTATGTGCTTCACTGAAAGTGACAGCTTTCAGAACACAAAGTCTGTTAAATCCTTGCCTACCAGACGGGAGCGTGCAGATTAACGATACATCACATCTTTTACATGGATGATGCTACAGGATGCATTATACTATGCCAGCTTAGAAATTCTTTTCATCAAAGTGCTCTGGTTTGCCAAGCTAGCCCAGATTGCACCTCTATGATCATTTAGCCTACTTTAATAAACACTTTTATTGGCTATAACTTCATATTCTAACTGCTCATTAAAATATAACTAGTGACATGGGAAATGCTTCATAGAAGAGGAGCTATTGAAGCTCCCATCAACAACTAAACAAGGATGGAATACTGAACCGGCTGATGTTTTATACAATAGTGCACGTGTGCAAAAGATGAGCAAACTGCTCCATGCCTATCCAAGCAGAAGACAGCATGTCCATTTATTCAGTGAGATAACCCAACATTGGTGTCATTAATTGGTATGTGGTTCATTTGTGTTTGGAACAGAAACACATTATTGTTGTCTTTAGAATACAAAGAAATTCTTCTGTGTTGCTATTAGGGCTGGGTAATGTTGCAAATATAGCCGTCTGAAGTAATTTTCCTTGTGAAAATATAGATTCATTGTCAATCAAATCCTCCTCTCCACACTCTCGGAACTTGGTATTCCAGGATTTATCCTGTTAGGTTTCATGTCCTACCTCACAGGGATGTCCTTTAGAGTGATAGGGAGGAGTGTCTGATTCATATAGCTTATTGACAGGGGTGCCTCAAGAGTCAGTGCTTGGTCCCCTGCTCTTTGTATTATACACTTTATCACTTAGTGCAATTATTATTTCCCAAGACTTCTCTTGGCTGACAACATTCAACTCCCCCCATCTTTTCCACCAGATTACAAAACTATCGTTGCTCATATCTTATCATGCCTTGACGATGTCTCCAAACCTTCCTGTTGTCCTTGGGTCAAAATGACCCACCACTGTGTTAAAAAACAAAAAAAATCCCCTAAACAATATTTTTTCAACTTGAATTTTTTTTACTTTTCCGAGATTGGCCCCTACAGTAGAAAAAGTGAAATAATGCTTTTATTCACATTTCCATGTAAGCTGTACAAAAAAAAGTACAAAGGTGGTCTTCGGGTCAAAATGACCCGTGGGACAAATAGAGTTGAAATCAAGGTCACAGAGTTATTTACACACCATAGAATGTAACAATGTTTTAGTTGTGTCTCAGATCAGTCAGTAGCAGAAGTAAACAAGACAGTACCAGAAGTAAATAAGACTAGACAGGTGGCGTTCTCGCAGATTGCAGAGCTCTTTGTCTGTGGACTCTAGAGGTTATAAAGGTGCTGCAGATGACAGGACCCCGCATTCTCTCTGTGCTGGAGCCATGAGTTTGTGTTATAACATTGGAGAGGCTCTAGAGCAGATTTTTTCAGATATCCAGCAAGACAACTCTGATTCAGAAGAGGAAATGGAGGATGTATCAGAAGAAGAAGATGGGGAGGAATACAACCCAGAGTATGATGAATCGTCTTCAGAAGAAGAAGAGAACCCTGAAACTGAAAAACAGCCTTCCTTTCAAAAAATTGCAAAATAACATGGTCCTCGGCAGCATATGACCAACACAGCAGGCATGCAGAACAAAACACCATAAAGATGACCCCATGGACCCACAAGGTGTGCCATTTCTCATGCCAATGACATCTCTACATTCTACCTGTTTATCACACCAGCAATAGAAAAAACTAGAAAAGCACTCGGAGAGCGCAAACCTCCGCCAGCATCACAGTCCTCACACATATAGTGATTTTTACCATAAATATTAGTCCTAACTGTATTTCATGTAAATATTTTGATTCCTTGACCATGAAAACATACCACTAGCAATTGGTTTCATAATGATATCTATTTTAGTTCAGTAGTTATTCACGTAGATCACAGTTTTCGTCATGGTGGATCCAGACGGTGATCCGGATCAACACCAAAATTGAATCACTTCTTCCTTTTCCCATGCTGAACATTTCTAGAAAATGTCATCAAAATCCATCTGTAACTTGTTGAGTTATTTTGTTCACAGACAGACAGACAGACAGAAAAACTCTCCCGAAAACATAACCTCCTTGGCGGAGGTAATAATCCTGGAGATGACAAATCTGGAGGGTTTTTCGCAAATATGGAGACAGGTGGAAAAAGATGGATGAGACTGACCTGCAGGCCTACTTAGGGCTACTAATCTTAGGAGGTGTATACAGGTCCCGAGGTGAGGCTACAGCTAGTCTATGGGATGCAGAGAGTGGTGCTAATTGTGCTAATTAGTTGAATGGATTATGTTATTTTTCACATTTTTGACATATTGTCTTAAATTGTTCACTGAAAAAAAAGAAGGAAACTGAGTCATCAGGATGAATAAAAATACATTCAAAACTCCTTTTTGCAAATTTCTATTCTTTTCTTAAACTATAGAAATACAAGTGAAGAGGGAAAATTCAGGTTTTCACACATTTTGTGGTGAATGAAAAGTTGTTTCTTCAAGCAAGATCAAATTTGGTGTTTAAAATTAAATTAAGCTGTTTATATTGGGGGTTTAGTGAAGACGAGTCATTTTGACCTGGAGGACACAGGGTGTATACAGAATGTGAGGACAACAGGAGAGTTATGTCACTTTGAACAAATTCTGGCCAAGATTTACCTTATTGTCGGTCCAGCAAGTCCCTCCATCAAACCACAGATCAACATTTAACTTGAATCTAATAAACTCATACCCAGAAATCTAGGTGTCATGATTGGTGACTCGCTGACCTTGAAGGTGCATGTGTCCTTGATTGCTTGAAATAGAAGCTAAATATGTAGACCTGCCACACACACAAGGAGCAGCTTTAAAGTTTTATCATTAATGAGCAGCAGGACAAAGTTCTACAGAAAGCCAGAAACAACTCACTGAAGATTGGCCTTGTGAGTCATATGTTATTATGAATGTGACTGGAGCAGCAGTTGTACAGTATGTACCCTGTACCCTTACAGGTTGTACATGCACAGGTAATTTGTGCCACATAGACTATGGATAATATCAGGCTTTTACTGATTATGTAGCATAAAACAACAAACATTACCATTTAACAGCACACAAGTGCCAGCACACTGTGACAAATGAGCATGTGCGCATTGAAATCATGGTGGAAGGGCAAATTATAATTCAGCCAAGTTGCTGTTATGGTTCAATGCACTCAGGGTAGTGATGTCACAGGTTTCCATTGTTCCTCCTCCAACATCTTTTTGAACGAACAGACTTCAACCCATCTTTCCTATAGCTGTACTTGGTTGAAACTAAATAAACTTCAAGTTGATACTCTACAAGGAAGATGTGGAAGAACAAATGATGCATCCATGAAGCACATGAACATAGCTCTCAAAATGTAAAAATAGTACATGTCTGTGCACAACAAAAACAAGAAAACTCAACTATTAATCTTAAAAAGTCCCACATCTTAATTTGCATGGTTCCTTTTGAGAGTAAAGGATAGTGGAAGATTAAGTATGTGCACAGCATCCCCTAACCATTTCTCATGTGCAGCATTAGATTGAGAGGGAACAGTGCAAAGAATTTAAAATAGAACATAAAGATGTGCTTAGATATGCCAGAGAAGCCAATGCCACCTCAATACCAGACCAAGCGTGAGTCTAAGAAAAGCCCAGCAGACTGTGATGTTTAGCTTCAATGAAGCCACTGTGGTGAAAAGAGCATCTGAGCAGTCAGCATAGTGCAAGAATCAAGGATGTGTAACAGATTAAATGCAAAACCAGACTGTAAATGACACTGAAGCAAGCCTTAGTAGAGCTCAGAATGATAAGAGAGAAAAAGTCACAATAAAGAAGAAAAAAATATATATATTTGGCGTGTTATACAGCTGGTAGCAAATAGGATACCAAAGATTTGACTGGACCACAACAAGCTTCTTAAGCAGCTGTTGCCATTTCAGTGGATTTTTTTCCCTGGGGAACTTGGTGCAAAGATGTGGTCCATCATGTGAAGGTGACATTTAAATCCACTAAGGAGTATTCAAAACTTGATTGTTTAATTGCTGAAATAGTCATGATGTTTTATCCACCCAAAAATTCAAAATTGGATTGAGGAACAATTAAGGATATTGAAATCCATTCTATGGTCACCTGCATGTTTTAGTCCTGTTACCAACTGTGTGTTTACTGCCTAACTTCTGGCTCTGATTAACATGGACTTTACTTAACATTTTTCTCTGTAAGTTGAGCTAAAACTATCTAGTAATAGATTCGACACATCCCAAAAACAAGCCAAAAAAATGAAATCAGAAGAAAGTTTTAAAAAGTTGAAGTTGAATAACCCCGCTGAGGACGAAAGGACAATCTGCCACAGATGCCGGATGCCTACGCGCAGAGATCGTACTGTATATTTTACATGCAGGAGGCGCCGAGTGGAAAGCCTCCCAAATAGAAGTGCTGGTGTGTAACTGTGGGTGTGGTGCTTGATTATGTGGCCGTTCAGAGCAAAGCTGTCATGTTGCTTTCCCATTTAGATCCCATCTCCTTAGGGGGAAACACTTGTTCGTGCGTCTGCCGCGTACAGTCACGCCATGGCAACCTCGATCTCATCAAATGGATGTGCAAAAAGAAGAGATGGAGAGAGAAAGTGGGATGGCTGTTTGTGGTAAGTTTGCATCTGCTTTGCAAGGTGTTCATGCTCTTTCTTTCCTTCCCTGTCCTTATCTGTGTCGAAGCATACCTCTCTGTGTGTTCTCTCACAATACGCCTGTGAGTGTGTGAGCAATGAAAATTTAATGTAACCAACTGGTGGGCTATGATTGCAACACATCACGTTTCCATATCCTCATCTGTGCAACGCATGCAACTTTCATTGTTGCATGAGTGCTGTAAAAGTTCAGGTACACGGCTCAATAGGTGACCTTTCTGCCCGAATGCGGTCAGAATTGATAATCAAGGAATTAAGTGAATTAGAGGCTGGCAAGGGCATTTAGAAAGGGGTGAGGGATGGATATGCAAGCAGGACTGTAATGAAGTCAATGGCGCGAGAGTAATGCCCCATCACCCGGCACCGACAGCATCCCCCGGCCACCCTGATGGCACCTCCCCTCTCCACCCACCCTGATGCAATACTTCTGGGCATTGGGGCAGAAGATATTAAAAACCAGTGGCACTTCCTTTTCAAGGACGATTAGACATTTTTCCCCTTTGGTCTCCTTATTTACAGAATGCCACAGACTCCACTGAGCAGTATTTTATGAGCGGATATCATATCATAACCTTGTTTACTAGGTGAGGCCTGGAATTTAATTCTGTTTCGTCTCAAATAAAGAGGCTACTCTCTTCACAAACTCACTGTGGGCCAACATAAGAGTCTGAAAAATGGCAGCTGCCACTGACAAGCATATGCTAACTGAAGATGATATGCAAGGAAAAAAAATCCCAGAAACCTGCTGAAGTTTCTGTACAACATGCTGAGCTATCTGTCCAACACAACTATGTTTTTTTCAAAATTTTGGATGATTTGTAGCCCTGAATACACAGCAAGATTAATGTTTAGTATTATTTCACTTCATCAATATTCTTATTACAAAATTTATTTTTGGAATGATGCACCAAAGACATGTCAAAGTTGAAATTTGATGTATTGTACCATTGTTGGTTCAAAAGCTAATATTTACCTGCAGTCCCTTGGGAGGTTACATTAAAGTAAACCCACACATTTTCACTTTAAAACTTTCCTATCACAATGATATTTCATTTTAATATAAAAATAAAAACAGATCTTTCAAAAGTATATATGTCTGCCCAGGAATTTCTAACATTGTAAGGCAAGCTATTATCAAAATGTGGACAACTGCCCTATATTGAACTGTCAACAAATCCTTGAAAAAGTTCCTGGATCCACATCTGTTTCAGATACAAAACCTAATCCCTCCTCCTTTGAGTCATGACCAACATTTCGTATAAAAAAGTCACTAAAACACACATTGATAACCCATTGTAGGGTTGACAAACCATACACAGATCCTTGTCCTCGGTATGTTATGTCAGACCACTAGCTTCAACTGAGTCTTTGTCTGTTGAGTCACTGCTGTGATGTGTTTGGGCTGCGTGCCCCACCATACCTCAATTCTCACCATCTGTGTATTCAGTATGCGGCAGCCCCGTCTGACAGCAGGAGCAGCAGGACATGGATATTTTGGCGGTTATTATAAAAAGTTGGTGGGAGTTTATGTGGTACATGCGATGTCAAAGCAAAAACAAACACGAGGTTAATGTTTGTAACTGAAGGAGTTAAGAAAGGCTGAACTTGATTGGATTCCTGTCAGGAACAATTTGACTCTTGCATATGTTGTATATAGTTTTTTCTTATGTATTTGAACTATCCTGAATTGCTGTTAAATCATTGCTTAGTGACATGACCTAACATAACCCGTACGTGACCTTACATTGCCCTCTCCTTGATAGAGACTGCTTTTCCACACATACACACATTACATGACTGTACATAGCTCTCTAAGCCCTTTCATTGCCTTTTCTTCCCAGAAACTAAAGTTATTCCTATGAACCTGCTGAACTTACTGCACCTGCAAGGCCTCACCAAAACAACATCACGTGACCACATACAATGCTATAAAAGGAGAAGACACTACTAGTTTTCAGTTCAACTCTCAGACTGTTTTGTCACTCTGTAAAGTTGCAACTCATTGTCTGGACAAGAAGAAGGAATTAAAGCTCCATTTGATTGCATCCAGCTGCTTTTCATCATCTTTATTCTGAATAAATGTCAGGTGTAGGTACGAACCTGAAACTGAGCTATCTTAGGATTGTAAAGGGAAAAACCTGACAACTTCTCTCTTTTTTTACATTTCTTGCTTGTACCATGCGTACGTATTCTTAATAAATGCTTCAATTGATAAATTCACTGTCAATGTCATGGGTAGTCCAGGGGGCCACATGCAGTCAGTCAGAATAAAATATCAATCAAGAACAAAAACTATTTCTTAAAGTCTGACAAAATCTGCCATGGCAACATTTAAAAAGCAAATTCCAGCAAAATAAGAACAATTTACATACAGAGATTCTTTGCAACTCCATGTAGGAACAGTTTTAATGTGGCCCTCATGGTAACCAGAGCTGTTCACGCCTGGTCAGTGGGTTGTTATCCTTCCATAGTTTTATAAGCCACAGCCTTTAGGCATGAGGTAGAACTGTGCCTTTTTAAAGTAAGTTAATTGGCTGTTTCAGTGTAATATCAGTACATTACTTCCTATTGTTCTCCATCTGCTCTATGCCAAACTTATTCACACTGCTCCAGCAGAAATAACAGCCCTGTGTGTCTACTCCAAATTGCTGGAGCTTAGATGGAACAGAGACACGGTGTGGCAAAGCTGGTTGAAGCATTCTTACTGACTAAAACTAAAATGAATCACCACCTCTGCTGCAGCAAAAGTGTGGAAACAGATCAAACTGATATCTAGCGGCATCCAGAATTTGAACTCAAGTTGGGTCTACAAGAACTACCAGATGCCCTGCAGCAGCCAGTGCACTGCAGTTGTCTTCTACACAGATTTAGTCATATGCTGACAGCATAGATGGGTGGGGAGTGTGAGCTACAAGAAATAACCCAACCTCCTCATAGTCAGTTTGTATAGTTCACAACATGATGCCTTGTTGGTCCAAGCTTCTAAAAGTGTTAAGATCATTGCTAAATTTTGGCACAAGTCTCTGGAGGTCTTGTTAGAGATTTTGATTTAACTTGGTGTGACAAAGAAAAACATGGCATAAACTTATTAGCCCCCTTTCCCTTGAGCGCAAACCCACCTCACCATGACACTCCTGTCTTTGCCAGATTTTAGGAAGTGACCCACATGCCTCAGGCTAATTTGAATAAATCTGACTCTCGTGGTAATAAGCAACGGGCACTTGTGGGGAGAGCAAGAGCTGAACAGATGCCACACAAGCCTGCATGCAATGTTTGATTTTCATGATCAGTGAGGGTGTGCTTAGCTTTAGACAAACCATTTTATTGACTCCTGCTGAGTATTTCTGTGGGTTATTTATCAGCATCTTAACAAATCAGGATGAAGTTGAAGTTGGCGGTCAAGTCGACCCAGGTCCGATTGTTGCAGCAGCACACCAAGTTCAGTTCTATCAAATCAAACAGCAGATAAAAGGGTTGTTGTCCTTGTTCTTTGGACTAAAATCAAAGCTTTACCACTGTCTTTGGCAGGAATTTATCTCCTAATGACTTGAAAGCTTACTTTGGTTCTTTTAACACCAGAAGTAACCTTCTGGAGCCTGATGAAGCAGTGAAAAAGGCTTCAAGGGGGGAGACGCCTCCTGTTATGTTGCCTTCTGTCTTAATATTCTCCTCAAATCTATTTTTGTCTTTGCTCAATCAACAAACTATGGATGTGTTTGCTGAGGTCCAAAAAAATGTCCTATGGAGTTAAAGACAAAATAAGGAAAGTATTGATGAGTGAGCTCTCCCTCAGGCATTGTCTCTTCTAGTTTCTTTCTCTCGGACTCCCTCTCTCTTCTATCACTGCCCAACTCTCCGTCTAATTAGATTTGTCTGTAACTTCACTGTTCCTGCCCCGCTTTCAGTTTTCTTTGTCTTGCAGCGGCACTTGATCTCATGCACCACAGTTCACTCTGCAATTGGGATTTCAACCCACCATGGTGATTTTTTCCCCCAAACTTCTTAGTGAAACAAGCCTCCTTTAATATAAAAGAACCTTACATGGTGAGGGAAGGGGGTTGTTTGAGGAGAGCAGGGTGGCTTGCTTAGTTGGTGTTCAAGAACATATAAATAAAAAAAAATCACACTGAGAGTCCATTAAGACTGGGCACTTTGAAGGACTTGTGTTACAGCTGGGAACAGAGGGCAAGTCTGTCAATGAATCCCCTTTTGGTTCTTCTTATCTCATCCCTCAGAAGGCTTCCTCTCATCTGTCTGACTGATGTATTTTTAAGCCACGCCTATGGCTGACATGAAAATGAGAGCTGCTCTGCTCTCTGTTCAAACACTGATGTTCTGTGTTTCTTGAGATGTGGGTATAAAACCCTTGAGCTATCTAAAACAATATGTCCTCCTCCTCAATCTCAATACCTTGGACTTGTAACTGTCTACTGTGTCCTTCCTTAACCCAAATGCTTTCTTATGCATTTAAAATAACATTAATAAAATATAAACCAAATATGTGCATGATGATAAATGGTCATAGAATATTTTTGTTTACTCTTCCTGCCTTTGTATTATAAATACCCATGCATAAAAACATTGAAGCACTGCTACGTAGAACTGGTGCCAACTCACCATGGCTGTTATAGTTATGAAATCTGTGGTTTTGACATATTTCTACATTAAAATTCCACTGTATTGTAATTAGGCTATTGACATGGCAAGTAAGTATTTGTATATTTCAAAGTAATTTACTGGCTAATGAATTGCAGTGATTATAAAGTAGTGATGTTCAATTGTAAGTGACTATAGTGACCTTTAGACAGCATCATACTGTATTTTTCACACTCAAACACAGGGATTTTACAGCCATGCGTGTTGAGACAACACTTTTATATAAATTTCCAGTAATGACATTTCAGAGTAAAATTATAGTGAAGTGTTGCAAAATTAGTTCTGTACTGTGCACTGCAATGCTTTCATGAGGATTCACAACATATTGTGGTTTTACAACACTGTAATTTCACAGTATTCATGGTTGAAGGTTGCTTTTGAAACACCACAATTTATTCTAATTGTCCAGTTTGTTATTTGAACAACTGTGAAATCAGTGCAATTAATTGCCGATAATTTACAGTGAAGTCTTAAACAGTGCATATTTTCAAACAGCTTGTTAAACTCTTTGCCATGATACTACATTTTCTCTACTCATATGTCATTCTGATTTGGCCAGTTAATGAGGTATAGCTTTCCTTGTAAATCATATTACCCTGCCATTCAATAAATGTTTTGTAAAACATGTTGAACTGTTCTTTGCCCTGGACTGAGGAAACTGTAACCACCACACCTCTGCCTCTTGTTTTCACCTTGGTGGCCTTATCTCCATGATGAGCTTTGTCTGTCCTAATGGGGGCATGTGATGTGTGAGTTTAAGTCTTTATTGTTTACCGGACCTTGATGAATATTCTTAAAGTCTTCATTGATATCTAGCTCTGATATCTTCAGCTGGCTAAACAAGGTAGGGAATGAATCCTGGCAAATCCACTTGTATATTCAAACCTTGCATTAGGGGCTAGTTTAAGTAAACAAAGCCTTGTCAAAAAAAGTAATGCATTGTTTTTTATGGATTTTGCTCTTTGTGATAGACATAGATAACCTGCAAACACATATCAAAAAGTAATTTCTTCATAATTAATAGATACTATCAACAATATATGAATATTAGGACTGATCTTTACATATTCTATTCTAAATATAAGACATTATCAACCCAATAGAAAATCAAGGATGCTGAATGACACATGAGACTGTAATATTCTTAGAAAATTCAATGAAAATTCAAGTTATGTTCCAGAGGACTTAAAGGTGTAGTCAGTGATCTTCAAATGTTCTAATCTAATGCAGTATTTGTCAAATTCACCGTATTTCTCCTCTCCATCCACATGATGTCCCCACTGACATTATGTTGAAAAAACAGTCTGGTTTCAATACACAACCTTGGCTCTGAATTTCAGCAGGTAAATACTGTGGCTCGGGCCGAGTTACCAAAACAGGGCACACCCCTGTCTACTAGTAGGTTGCGTAGCGTGCACAGTTAGCGTAAGAGAGAGATACAATATGTGCAGTAGCAATGGCTGAAAAACAGCCCAAAAGAAAAAGGTCAGAGGAGCAGAAAGTGAAAAAGAAGGGCTATGACCATGAAAGAGCGAAGACCCGGGTCAACATCGGTGTTGTTTTCCGACGGTGGAGGGAACCCCGCCAATTGAAAGACCTGAAAACGGACGCGGATGTCGCTGTCCGTCTGCTGGACGGGCAAGCAACATTAGCTTTGTGGTGCTTCACAAAACAGTAACAGCTGTTGGGCATTCATCTTATTGTCTAATCTGCCAGAATGTACTGTTTTCGTGATGTTATCAATATTGTCAATCAGGTTGTCTAACGAGTCGGGGATACCTTAGCTACGTTGGTCAGCTACGCGGTTTCTACAGCCATTTCCATGATGATGCACATCCATCAGCTTTTGGGGGTGGAGCCAGGGGTGAGGTATGATGGGAGTCTGGAACTGTCTTTCATTTTGGCATGCTTGGATGGCATGCTTGGATGGTATAAGCAGTCAAGTTAAATAAGTTGCAAAACATTTCCTGTATCCAATCTTGGAAAAAAAATCACTTAGCATCCATGCACACACAGTCAATGTGTCATACTCAATAAGTGGAGAGAGTACACACCCACTTTTCTTTCTTTTCTAATATAGATAGATTCATAAAAAAGTCCTCTTTAGAGCACTTTGTTCCTGCCATCTGCCTTCTGCTCCGTTTTTACTACTGCCACTGATTCATAGACAGCTTGGAGTAAAAGGTCAGCTCACCAGGAGTCTTGAATTAGTGCATTTCCACACCCACCATTGCTCTTCCCCTCAGTCCATCTCTCATCCACTTACTGTAAGCAGAGGTGATGAGATTGCGGGTGAAAGGGCCTGCCAGTGGCCACTGATCCCATTACTAAACCTGTTTTCCCAGCACCCCGGTCAACTGGCTTTAGCAGTTGACCGGGAAAAGCAGAGTAGAGGGGATGTATGTTTTGTTGGGCATTCATGTGTGTATTGCCAGACATACACAGGCCAATGTAAGTGTGTATACAGTACATGGTTGTTTGCGTGCTACAAAGATTAATGGGCTGTTGAGTCCCACCTTTGGTCGAGGCTAACATTAGAGAGCAGACCACATATTATTACTGAAGTACTCCTGGCCAAAGCAGCAACCCCTGTGTGCCGAGATGCTGTTTTCTCATTCTGGTGATGGACCTGACTCGCCCTCCCATGATGGGGGTTAGAATGGAGGGGGAGGAAGGAGAGAGAGAGAGAGAGAAACGATGGAAACATAGAGATACAAGGAGAGAAATATTGACCAGCGGGCAGGAAGACAAAGAGCAATAAAGAGAGAGAAACTGAGACTGAGTGAGAATCAAAGAGCAGTAGAGAAAAACAGGAAAGTCGGAAAATGGACAGAAATGTCCACAGAGCCCGCCGCAAACCTGCAATTTGTCTCCTGAATGTTGGCAAAGAATTACAAATCTATCACGACAGGGCAATGCTGAAACCAGCAGGATACCTTCAACACAAAATGAACTGCCCGTGGTAGTGGAGATTGAGGCACAAACAATGTTACGTATGAGAGTCACATTCATCTCCCATACTCTCCACTCGGGATTGGTACCAAATCAGAACATTTTCGCAATCAATTTTTGTGCCTTAAGGCGATAAACCTTCTTCGATTGTTGTAGCATTTAAAAGCCTTTTTTCAACTCTTGCTTTGGGGATTATTGTCTATTATTATTGTCTTATCATAGAGAGCCTATAATTCTGCCCTAACTCAGGTTTAGACATCCAATTGTGATTACTGCCTAAGTATGTTCACAATCACTAATGATAAAACATAATTATAATTTCCATATCATGAGTACACCTAATTCACCTGTATTTTCAGTCTGTCTGGGATGCTCTGTTGGTTGGCACCCCTTTGATTTCAAAGCCTCCCATCCCTAAGATGCCACAGTCCACTGATTGGTTTACCAGTCTTCTCTGTGGCCATGTTATCAAAAACATTCTGATGTCTCTTGTCTGGAATTGGAATTTCCCCCTGTGGGACTAATAAAGATTTATCTTATCTTATCTTATGCTGGATTTACACCTCTGAGGCAATGGACTGAACAACAGTAGGATGTCACGCTGGTTGACCCATCTACAAGTTGTTTCTGGGAGCTACTGTAAACAGCAAACAAGTGGAAAGGGAGAAATCAAGATGGTGCAGCCTTTTTGTTTTGTGCATAGTAGTGCTCTGTCATGAAAATGAGACAAAATGATAACACCCAAAAGGATTTTTTTTTTTAATTAAGCATAACATGGACTACCTTTACAAATTTGAGTTTATCCTCCTCTGGTTTTAATTATTGATAATGTTATTCATCATGGAAGCCATCTTTTTGGGGATTTTGAAAATTGAGATAAAGTCTTAGAAAGTATAAAATGTTGAGTCCCATACAAAATACACTTTTTAATGTTTCTATGTATGCAATTAAGCTATCCACATTTAGCCTTTAATTATCAGTTTGACTAAGTATGCTATAATCACATCTATTCTAATATTTTGAGGACTGCTTCATAGAACATGAGAAAAGTTAGAGGCAGTAATGAAATGACTGCAGAAAAGGCCTTAAAATGTGTTCTGTCCAGATGTATCTGTGCTCTTGAGAGTGCAAGACCACTGAGGTTAGCATCTCCTGATGCCTGTCATCCCAACTTCTCTCCCCATCTCTGAAAGTGTCCATCGTTCTCTCCATTTATAATTAAGCCATTGAAAGTAGCTCAAAAATCCTTAAAGTGTCCTGGTTGAGAATTAATATTTTATAAAAAGGTTAAAAATGTTTGAACATGATTTGAAAATGGGTAAAGGAACCCTCAATTTCAATACAGAAGATAACTGTGTTATTTAGAAACGAGCAAGAAGTATTATGATTTTATAAACAAAAGATAGGCCATGACAGCCATTTTGAAAACTTGCACATTCAAATCACATATGGTGAATGAAAATATGCAAAGCTGTTTATCTCTGACTCCTCCTTAGAGTGTTTGTGTTTTAATTTAAAATGTTATTTTGTATTAATTGTATCAAGACTGAGAGTCTACTAAGAGCAAGTTATTTTACCTCCAAGTATTGGAGATGAGTTGTGATCTTTATCCTACAGCAGGCTGTAAGTTGCTTGAAAAATCCATCCTTGCTATTTGGATTGGATGACGGACAGTGCACACCTCCTGTAAAAAGCGCTTACACAATTATATTCACACTCCAATCCACAGTTCTCTTAGCCAGAAGGGGAAGGTATGTTGCCAACATAAAACTCTCTTTTCTGTGCTCTTCTCTCCTCCATATCTGCACAAAACGCCTTTGAAGATGATAAACTGCTATTTTTCGATTTGCCCTCTGCTAGACTTGGACTATCTTACAGCTTTCTCTGGTCCAGTAAGACCAGCCATCACATTCTAGCCTGTAGAGGAGCACAGGCTTGTTGTGCTCGGCCAAGGCTCTGGCTGCAGGCGTTAAGGCTGGCTCTCGAACTAGTAACCAGGCTGTTGAGTTTGACCCCGCCAGGGCTTCAGTCACTGCATCTTTTCTTCATGTGTTACCACTGTGAGAGAAAAATAGGCTGGGGATTGTGGTCACAGACAAAGAAAAGGCAAACAGATACAATTCATTTTGATATGTTTTCAAACAAGTTCAAAGTTGGACTCATCTTGTTTTCTCTAAATCTGAGTCAATGCAGCTTCATTAAATATGAACTTTTCTCAAGATGAACACGTGAGAAACTAGAATAACCTGTCTGTGCTTGGAGTAAATTAACTTGAAAATTCACAAGGCAAATTATCAAATAGTCTCTTGATATCCACAAATTGAAATTGAGTGTGATATGATGTCAATTGTAACACAAAGGATTTAGTACCTTAAACATCCAACAGTTGTGAATTCTTAAAATGACAATGATTTAACACATAGGACAGATGCAAACCTTTCACTCAAGAAATTACCTTGCAAATGGTCTTTTATTAAATATGCAAAAGCTTTCCCAGCATTATTTACTGAGTTTGTTCACAGCACTGTCACACAGTTCGTGTATTGACTCCAAACACCAGTATTATCATTCCTAGCCCCAGGCAAGCACAACAATGAGATATTTGCCTTAAGAAGGACTCCACTTCCATTGACAGGACAAGCAAATGAATAATAATTAATATCCCCATTTGCATCTTGTACTTCGTGTTTTTCAACTGACTTTTTTTTTTTTTTTTTTTGTGAGGAAGTGTAAACAGTACTTTTGTTTGTGAGCTTTGGAGCCGGCCAGACAGTGAGGTTTGTCTGTGTGTGGGTACGGCTATGCATGATTGTGTAGACTAAAATAAAGTAAAGAATTCAGTTTTAAATATACACATGAAATTATCAATTTACCAGCCCCTCTACAGCATGTAATGTTAATTATGCTATTTCTTTATATTGTTGTACATTGAGTTAACCGTTGGGTTGTCTTATTGTAAAATCCTATTTACAGAACCATGCCCTAAATGTCAGAAATGGCCTGCCTTCACTAAAATCAATGGTAGAAAAAGTATGACTTTTAAACTCATGAAGGAACAACCTGTATATCATAAAAGGCTTTGAGAATATCTGTATTTTTCCTCTTTGTCATATAAAAACAGTTGTATTTGACCATATTGAACACTCTATTTTATTATAATCAAAATCAGGAATACTTTGGTTATTTCAGATGCTCTTATAAAGAGTATGGCAGTGGGAATATCATATAAAGACATTCAAATAAGATAAGAATTACAGTTCCATATCATTAAAATAAGAAAAAAATTACAACATGCATTTCCAACAGCTGCTTAAAGTGTTTTCTTCATTAAATTGGAGCGTGTTTCTACAACAGTTACAACTAGAAGTGCCCTGAGAGCACCAGCCTCCACCAAGGTATCTCCAGCATTGTTGCTGTCATTGTCAAAAATGGGAATCTGGCCTATCTCACAATGAAAACACATTCTTGAGAATAAATGATGGATCTAGATCCAAATTCGGATCATCTCCAAAATGAAATCCTTCCTCCTTTGTGCCATGACCAACATTATGAAGTTCATATTTAGCAATTAGCGTAAATGTGAACAAATGCCCTATCTCATAACAAATCCTTTCAAAATCCCCTGAGTCACAACCAGACTTGGATAATCACCAAACTCTATTAATTTGGTTCTTGGTCATTTCTGACCTATCCTGAAAATGAAATCAAAATCCATTCTTCACTTTTCCAGTTTCTCGCTAACAGTCAAACTATCCTGCCGGCAAGACCTCCTTGGTGGTGACAATGAAATTATTGTTGTATTCGTGGAAGAATACAGATACGTGAGTAAAATAAAAAAAATATATATATACTACTAGTATTTTACAGGTTACAAATACAGCCACAAAACTGGTACAATTCGGATGATCATGTGGTACAAACCTCCATTTCCATTTTTGTCTGCATGTCCTCTTCTTTTTTACTTTCTGTTTATTAATTAAAATGGTGTTATTCGTAAGTTGATATAATTTTTTTAATCAAATGAAAGCAAGAATGTAGACTGGAAAACAATAAACATCCATTAAGTAGTAAGAAGAATGATGTGCTCTTTAATACGCTTGATTTCAGAACTCTTTAGCCCAAACGGCTTTATCAGGGCTAAACAGATTAAGGATGTTCTGCTTGAGTGTTAATGGTAAATGAACTTAATAGAGTATGTGAGCTGCTTTCTAGGCCATCTGACTACTCAAAGCAAACTGACAATTAAAGATGCTATAAGGGGTTTTTAAGTAATTACAAAAAAGTCTCACTTTTAGATATATGCCTGATCGAAATACACACTCTAAGATGAGTTTTATAGCATCAAAATAGGTTATCTATAAATGCTATTCCTTAGCTTCGCAGTCGGGCTGGACAGGGCTGGACTGGCCTGGATACCCAACTTCGGGAACAAGACAAATAAAGCTAGAGCAAATTTATATTATTTGGACACGTCTTAGAGCGCTGGGCTGTATATAGCGATATATAGCCGGCTAAAAAACAACGATACTAAGTTTTCCAAAAACTGATTGTTGTCACACATCAAAAACTACCACTACGTCACTAGAAAGAGATATATTACCTTGTCGCTTTGCATCCTGTAAGTTGTTGAAAGAAGAAGTTGTAAATCAATGTAGAGTTCTAAGGAAGGTCCGAGCTGCATTCATTAGCAAAAAAACAACAAACAAGTTTTGGCTTGGGTCACGTCTTTACAACAGTAGCCACGCATGCTCATGGATAGCAGAGTCTTAATGTCACTGGAAATGGATTCTCCTCATAGCACCTTTAAAGTAACACCTATCCATTCAGGGCTAAGGGTCTGGTGTTGCTATTTATCCATCATTTGCTAATCAATTTTGTGTGCCTTCATACCCATTTACACGCCACTGACTCCAAAGCAGGAGAATGTTGGATCAAGTGTCTTGACCAAGGACACAATGACATGGCATGTGGATGCAGGAGCTTGGATCAAACTCCCAACCTCAACCACTAATCCATCATAAAACAAAGATTGGCATCAAGTGTCCCAAAGACGTGAAAACAGAGATTAAGAGCTGCATTGTATGCAACACTGGCCAACATCTAAGCACAGAAACACATTTCATATCAATTAGGAATTCCAAGACCAGACCTGAGTGCCTATCACTTTTAAACCTTGATTCATTTTGGCATAATTCCTAAAATACCTGACAACCAGGTTAACAGGGTCTGAAAAGAGGTGTTTTCCTATCATATATAAGAAAGTATGATGAAGAGAAGAATTTTTTTTTGATCATTTCAGCAGCCACATCTTAGATATTTCATTTCCAGCTTCTCAACTTGACCTTCACTATGTATGATCTCTCCCCCTCTCATATTTCCTCTTTTATATCTTCCTCTGCTGACCACAGCCATTATTAGCACATTATCTAAAGTCTCGTAAGAGATTTTAAGACACAGCAGACTGACTCAAATGAACAAATTTACTCCCAGTCTTCCAGACAGACTGTAAGATTGGCAATCCCTCTTATCGCTGTCTGAGGCGAAGTGTGTTGCCAGGTTGAGATGAGGTCACACATGGTCTACAGCCCAGCCACGGGGTCCTGGCTCTGCCTCATGGCTCTCACAGCAAGACACACACACTTACACACACACACACTTGCAGGAACTGGCAGCTTAGAGGAATGCTCTCATTCAGCACAGAGGCAGCGGAAGTCTGTCCGAATGAAGCTGAGCAAGTGAGCTGATGTAACTAGTTGCTGGTTTGAAGTTCTGCTCATATTTACTCAGATGGATGAGATTGAGTCACAAGTTCAGAGTTTTTAAATCTGAGCAAAAATTAATTTAATTCATCCATCTCCTCACAAGCTGTCTCAAATGCAACAACTACTCCTCCTGACGTTCATCCCAACATGTGTTAGCTGGAGCCTATCCCAGCTGTCATTGGGCGAAAGGCAGGCTACACCCTGAACCTATCGCCAGTCAATAGCAGAGCAACAAAGAGAGACAAACAACCATTCAAGCTCATACTCATACTCAATTTAGAGTCACCAATCAACCTATTGAACATGTTTTTTGTTTTTTGTTGGAGGAAGCTGGAGTGTCCGGAGAGAACCCACGCAAGCACCAATCAGGTGCTCTAATCACTTCCATGGCCACAGGTGTATAAAATCAAGCACCTATGTATGCAGACTGCTTTACAAACATTTGTGAAAGAATGGGTCGCTCTCAGGAGCTCAGTGGATTCCAGTGTGGAACTGTGATAGGAGGCCACCTGTGCAACAAACCCAGTCATGAAATTTCCGCCCTCCTAAATATTCCACAGTCAACTGTCAGCTGTATTATAAGAACATGGAAGTGTTTGGGAACAACAGCAACTCAGCCACGAAGTGGTAGGCCACGTAAACTGATGGAGCAGGGTCAGTGGATGCTGAGGCACACAGTGCAAAGAGGTCGCCAACTTTCTGCAGAGCCAATTGCTACAGACCACCAAAACTTCATTTGGCCTTCAGATTAGCTCAAGAACAGTGCAAAGAGCTTCATGGATGGGTTTCCACGGCTGAACAACTCATACATCACGTAGTGCAATGCAAAGCGTCAAATGCAGTGGTGAAAACCATACTACCACTGGACTCTAGAGCAGTGAAGACTTGTTCTCTGGAGTGACAGATTGCACTTCTCCATCTGGCAATCTGATGGACGAGTCTGGGTTTGGCAGTTGCCAGGAGAACAATGTTTGTCAGACATTGCAAGGTCCATCAAGACATGGATGACAGAGGCTGGTGTGGATGAACTTTACTGGCCTGCACAGAGTCCTGACCTCAACCTGATAGAACACCTTTGTGATGAATTAGAGTGGAGACTGAGAGCCAGGCCTACACATCCAACATCAGTGTGTGACCTCACAAATGTGCTTCTGGAAGAATGGTCAAAAATTCCCACACATATACTGAAAAACTTGAAAAATGAGAGAATGCCTGTATTCAACTACAACTGTTAGATAAAGTAATGACCAACAAACAAAAAGATTAATGGTTTTAAGGTTGTTATACTTGCTGTAGTTTTTTGTAAGAAATGTCAGATTAAACATCCATTTATAGAATCATACTGTGAAACCATGTTGAAATCTATAAATATTGCAATAAATTGGGGATTGAATTTAGCCACTTGACTGTAATCCCATGTATTTACATTTAAATATCCATGAATGCATACTGTCCCATGGATAAAAACGAATAAAATCTCACATGTACTCATCATTTTGGTTGGCATTGTAGGGTCAGTAAATTGTGTGCTCTTTGGACTTTTTCTCAGAAAATTTTGTCATAACAATTATAAACATGATTCCTTTACCCTAACAGAAATGTGAATGTGAGCTCAGTTGAGTATTGACTTGAGTATGAGAAGTTAGCACCACAGTACTGCTATCTGTGGCTGTGAGCATTAATGCATGAAATTGTAACACTGAATATTGTGCATGTTGTGCTATGTTGGAAATGCTTCATTGTGTTGTTATAAACATCTTGTCTGTACCAAAAGTCTTAAAAAAGTCTGTTATTACCATTCAAGATTAGTCAAACTCTGGCTGCAGCAGTCCACCATGACTCACCTCAAAAAACTTTGAATGTGAGCCGCATTAAAGGTGAAATAATGCTGAGGCACACAGCAAGTTCCCAAACACACAGTATATTCGCTAACAATGAACACGTTTACTTTTCACGTTCAGACACATTGCTTTTTGCAACCAACACATATCTGTTAATATTTGAGCTGCAAAGGAAAGTTCTGCAAACTTTGTGGGCAATATCCCAATTACCCTACATTGTAGTTTAACCAAATTAGCCTTTACATTACTGCCTTAAAATTCTATTAGCTTATTCTCAGGGTAAGAACTGTCAATTGTGCAAGACTAAGAAATCTCTTCAAGGTATCTGTTTTGTGATTCAGAGGAACCAATTAAAACTACAATGCCTCCAGCATCAGCAGTAGTCAGCCGGCATCATAATAAACAGTCAGTGAAAAAGTAAGAGAGTAAAAACTGCTTTAGGGATTTTGTTGTCTGACAAAATGACACTTTTTTTGCCATTCAGCTGACACTAATGCAATCAATGCAGATATCATACAGCCTTGCTCTTACTTGTTCATTCTCCTAAATTCAATGTCTATCTATTTCTCTCTCCCACCTTTGCATGTTTAATGGAATGAGCACAGGAAGCCAAATAGAGATGCACCTATTGACAAAACCACATCTTGGGCTTTTAAATAAGAGTTAAGGAGTGCAAGCTGAGCATATTTACAGCTGTTAGACAAACAGCCTTTGAGGAGAAGGAGGGAGGGGAACAAGTGAGAGAGGAAGTGGGGAAATAAACTCTATGGAAATGGTGGACCAGAGGAGACCCCCCGACAACAAGCTGCATAATGCAACAAAAGAACAAGATGATGTTTGTGTCAGGGTACTTTCTAATATTCATACGTTACATTTTCCAACTTAATTGGAATCTGTCAGGGCGCATTGGCTGTGAGTGGCATCACAGCAGCAGCTGGGCCGTTTCCCCACGGCTGATGAGATGCAATAAAAAGAGAGGGAGGGAAGTGGATTGCAGGGCGCCGAATGAAATGCAATTCAGAGTCAATGGGAGTCAAAAACACATTACAGAAAGCGTGGCTTGAGTAAACCTGTAAAGGGGAGATTGTTTAAGACAAATACTTCCACCCATTTGAAGCCAGCTGTTCCCTCAGGGGTCTGTCCCTCCCATCATCTCTATTTGCTTGCCCATTTATCTGCATCTCACATAGCTATAATGACACAAACATGCCACACACCTCCATGGAGTTTTAAGGACATTGCAGATCACAAAATAACAACAGCTCAGTTCATAACCCTAATCATTCAATGTATACATGAGCAGAAGCAAACGTGCCATGATTCATTCACGTCTTTATTTCGGGAGCCCAAGGCATCAAAGCATCATGTAGAGATGCAAACAAGGAAAATTCATTCAGATTCAAGGAAGGATAGAGGGATTTGCTGTTCACCTGACACACAGTTGTTAGAAGAAATGATGGCTAGTTTGGATTTGAGGCACTTTTTAGGAAGTGAAGGCAGGTTTCTTCAGACTAAAGGCCAAATAGACACCTTATAGGGTATGCAAAGTGTTCTTGATGTACTTATGAGTCTTTTAGACTTTACTGAGATGGTTAAAGGAAATGAAGGTTTAACCAAGAGATTGGTGTGAGGGAGGAGTAATCCTGATTTCTCAGAAGAGAGGATCCACTGAATTGTGGCGATTTATAATGATACCCCGCTTAAATGTAGAAGGATGTATTTTCTTGCATCACCGCATGTAGATTAGCAAGCTAATTGGTAAGTTATAGTTTATTGGCCACCACAGACCATAACCTAACACACCAGACGGACATTTCAATATATTTCACTTGTCCATCTGAGAAAGAGTACTCGGGCAGAACCTTTCAAAGGTATACCCAGCAGGTGACTGGATGATCACTCTGCCAATCACATACATTTTGGGCCTGTAAGATAATGTAGTAAATTATTGCTGTGGTGCAACAGATAGAACAGGAGACACACAACAAAATCACAACAAAACATGTCAGAGTTTAACAAAACATTATTTCTGTAGAAAGCTAATAGTATTATCACTATAATTTTATTATCATTATTATTATAATTATTTATTTTATTTTTCATATATTAAAGAAATGAGGCCCAGATTTGGTAAAACTGCAACTAATGCTCTGAGCATCTATGCTTAGCTCTGTGTCAGCAGTCACTTTCTGCTGCTGTCATGCTCAGAGCTCCCACCTCTTCCTGTTCTTACAGACTGCCATTGGCCTGTGCTGCTGTGGACCGTCCACAGTCATTGTGTGTTGAAGCTTGGCAAGATGGACCTGCCTGGTTAGAAAATATAGTATAGTTCAATTGATATCGAGGACTGTAAAAGACTTGCTCAAAGTCATGGGAAACCACCGTTTAATTATCCAAAGGAGCTTTTGTGGAAGCCTATAATGGGCACTGCCATACTGAACATGTCATCTCAACTGAACTTTAGCTCAGCCTACTCACAGACAGGCAGTCTGACCAATAGTGACCCTGCATGCACGTGCAGCCATGTTAATCATGTCCCTGTTTCCAAAAGAATAAATCCTCCATAAAATAAAAAAAATCTACCCAGAACAGTGAGAGTGCATAAATGTATTATATATTTAGACTGAAGCTGTTTTTAACCAAGCTATGAAGATGTTCATTTCGGCTATGAACAATTTCGACATACAGTATGCTCATTTGGGTGTCAGTGGGTAGCCTCAAGTGGACACTTGGAGTACTACAGACTTTGGCACTTCAGAGGTTAGCTCCTGATTTATATGTTAAAATGGACCAGCTAAAACTTGAAAATCCCTCATGATCAAATAAGTACTGTCTTGCCAAATGTATTCACTCATCTGCCTAACAAACATGACTGACATCCCATTCTTAGTCCGTAAGGTTTAATATGATGTTGGCCTATCCTTTACAACAGATTCAACTCTTCTGGGAAGGCTTCCCACAAGTTAAAGGAGTGAGTTTAGGAGATTTTTTAAAATCTTTTTACAAGTGTCTTTTTTAATGGTTTGCTACCTCCGCCAATGAGGTTATGTTTTCGCTGGAGACTGTCTGTCTGTTTGTTTTTCTGTTTGTCTGTTAACAAGATTACGCCAAAACTACAGGATGGACGTACATGAACATTTTACCAAAGGTGTGGTTTGGTCCAAGGAAGACACCAATTCATTTTGGTGTTTTACAAAAAAAAACACTGACATTTATAATGATGTCCCGTTACTGAACACTGGGCTGTGTTTTGTCCCACCCACAAAACCATCACTTCAGCCAATCAGCAGTGAAAGCTGTTCATGTAGAATTCTGCTCACAGACACAGAGGAGAGGAGGGAACATTTTGTCGATGGAGAAAGCTGGGCACTGTTCTTGGAGCCTTAATTTCTCAGCAGACTCTCCTGAGAATGGAATAAATGTCCCAGTCCTCTACAACTCCTAGCTACGAGTGACATTACTGTGAGCTCATTAATGTTACAGAAACAAGCGTGGCAGCTCTGCTTACTCGCAGTCCCTCCGAACCTGCCCCTTAATCACTCGAAACAAGGTTGCTGATAATGTCAAGACGGACATAGTCCATCATAGCAGAAGTCTGTGTGTTTGTAAGTGTAACAACCTAACCCCAAAATTCCACATAGAGCAAAAATATATTGCACCGAAGCACTGTGGTTTTTCTCTGACCGACATCTGAGGCTGGTGACATCGGCCACTGGAAGCCCTGCAGTACACACAAATACCAACATCTGTACAAGCAGCAGCAAATTGGTTCAGTAAACATGTTTCAAGACCCACTTATAACTAGGTCACTGTACTGGATGATATCTATGTCAACAATAATCACACTTGCAGATTGATATTTTTCATTCCACAATGTGTGTATAAAATAAATATAGGACTATAATGTTGGGTGGAAATCACAGTTTATCGGCGGAAATGAGCAGCTTGATGTAGGATGTATTGTACTGGTGGTATCCTTTCACAGTACCATGCTGGAATTCATTGAGCTCCTGAGAGCCACCAATTCTGTCACTAATGTTTATAGCAGCAGTCTGCATGCTGAGATGCTTGATTTTATACACCTGTGGCTAGGAAACTGATTGTAACACCTGAATTTGATGATTTGGATAGGTGAGTAAATGCTTCTGCCCATCTATCTATCTATCTATCTATCTATCTATCTATCTATCTATCTATCTATCTATCTATCTATCTATCTATCTATCTATCTATCTATCTATTTTAAAATGAACACCATAGAAGGCATATGTTCTTATGACACACAAATACACATTTGTACCGCTAGAAAAGACAGCACAAAAGGATTAATAAACAACAGATGTCAAGAATGTAAACATGTTGTGTATGTCTATGTGCTACTGCAACTTGGCATCAGTACCCTGAATATATGAAAGCTCCCACACACACATAAAAAAGTGTTCAGCTTGAAGAGGTGCCAGGGCAGATAGCAGCCTGTGCAAGATGTCCATACAAAAAGAAACACCTGCCAGTATAAGATATTTTACATTGCTGGAGATCTCAATAGCTTTAATCCTCAATTTGTGCATTTTAATAATTAATCTGCAAATTCATTTTTTTTTTAACATCAATGTTTCTGAAACAACTCACAATGATTAAAAATTCAACAAATCACTGAAATTGATTGTGGAGAGATAGCAACAGATGGCTACCTTGTGGAAATTTCATGTCTTCAATTTGTTTTAACATCAGATCAGTTGATGTGCATTGCTGTCCTCTTGACCTTGCTCTGGTCAGAAATGTGTTGTAATGCTCAGAGAAGGTATAAAAATGGAGCCACACTTAGTAAAATTAAATTATGTCAGTTATGTTACAATTATCCACCCTCTAGTCTTGGCAAAGGGTAAATTTATGTCTATCTATCTATCTATCTATCTATCTATCTATCTATCTATATATATCTATATATATATATATCTATATATATATATATATATATATATATATATATATATATATATATATATATATATATATATATATATATATATATATATCTGTGTGTATGCATATGTATCGTAGCACACATTTAGGTGGATGCCATGTACCTCACACAACCTCGCTTACAAAATCCTAAACCGGCACAGCCCGTGCATATATCGAATGTGAATGTATAATAATGTATTCACAAATTAACAATTTTTGCAATTGCTGGTATACAAAAAAAAAAAACAGCCAATACACAAACACACACACACACACACACACACACACACATATATATATTTATTCTCCTTCATATTCAAACAGAGCTGAACATCCGTGAGAGCCCAAGACTTCCATTTCTTTTCAAGGGGTTCATATCATCTTTAAACCTACCAAATTGTAGAGTTGTAGCTTGTTGTCTCAACTCTGACCTACTTGATCTCAACATAGAAGAAGAAAGCTCTGCTCAGCAGGAGAGAGCAAAGTTAATAACTTTCACTCTTTGGAGAACATGGTGTTCGGGCTGCTCGATGCTGGGTGGAAATGGAGCCTTTGAAAAGCAGCGTAGGTTTGAGTGATGTGGCAGCAGATGTGAAGAAATTGTAAGAAATACATGTATGGGTCTTTTATGAATATATAATGTTTTTGATGTTTGATATGAGGCCATGTAGAGAGTTTTCTGTGGTGGAATTCCACATGTTTTTTTTTTTTTTTTGAGAAATACTTCCAAGTTGAAACTTAAGCCTGAATTTTCAGACAGGTCACAGCTCATTTTTATGTGTTCCTTGTGTCTGATAATGCTTTGATAAATATAATTGTAAGCATGATTAATCCTAAAGCTGAACATACAAATGTTTTGATTTAAAATACAGTATATCCCAAGCACTGAGAGGAGCCTTAAATTCAGGTTTGTGACTTGGAGCAATGCTGAACTGGGGCAAACTGGAGAAGGTCTCTGCAAAATTAATGCAAGAGTTATTATCAAAAGAGCTGAGCCTAGTGTTTTAGAATCTTGATCATGGCCTGTATGCCTGATTATTTTGTAAGCAAGTAAAAGTAATACACAATGCGTCTTGGTGGGACCATAGAATTTATCCAACCATGAGTTACCTTTTCAACTTTGCACAAGAACTATTTTTTCTTTTCTTTTAAGCCGACAGCTAGCATATTCAGTCTCTTGTTACAGTAGTTTAATGGGCATTAAATCTACAAGCACATGTTTTGAAAATGTGATTACAACAGCATTTTTTTCTTGGCTAGAGGATAAAAAAAATCCTGAATTTGAAAATAAAACATATATATATATATATTTTTATATGAATTGCCAAAAGTATTCGCTCACCCATCCAAATAATCAGAAAAAATGAGCTCCAATCACTTCCAATGGTCATGGGTGTATAGGTGCAGACTGCTTTTACAGACAGTTGTAAAAGAATGGGCCGCTCTCAGGAGCTCAGTGAATTCCAGCGTAGAACTGTGATAGGATGCCACCTGTGCAACAAATCTAGTCGTGAAATTTCTTCGCCCTCCTAAATATTCCACAGTCAACTGTCAGCTGTACTATAAGAACATGGAAGTGTTTGGGACTGACAGCAAGTCAGCCACAAAGTGGTAGGCCACATAAACTGATGGAGCAGGGTCAGTGGATACCGAAGCGCATAGTGCAAAGAGGTCGCCAACGTTCTGTAGAGTCAATCTCTACAGACCTCCAAACTTCATGTGGCCTTCAGATTAGCTCAAAAACAGTGCAGAGAGCTTCATGGATGGGTTTCCATGGCCGAGCAGCTGCATCCAAGCCTCACATCACCAAGTGCAATGCAAGTGTTGGATGCAGTGGTGAAATGCACACTGCCACTGGACTCTAGAGCGGTGGAGACCTGTTCTCTGGAGTGGTAAATTGTGTTTCTCCATCTGGCAATCTGATGGACAAGTCTGGGTTTGGCGATTGCAAGGAGAACGATATTTGTTGGACGGCGTTGTTCCAAGTGTAAAGTTGGTGGAGAGGGGGATTATGGTGTGGGGTGGTTTTTCAGGACCGAATCTTGACCCCTTAGTTTCAGTGAAAGGAACTCTGAATGCTTCAGCACATCAAGACATTTTGGACAATTCCATGCACCCAACTTTGTGGGAACAGTTTGGAGCTGGCCCCTTCCTCTTCCAACATGACTGTGCACCTGTGCACAAAGCAGGTCCATAAAGACATGGATGACAGAGTCTGGTGTGGACGAACTTTACCGGCCTGCATAGAGTCCTGACCTCAACCTGATAGAGCACCTTTGTGATGAATTTGAGCAGAGACTGAAAGCCAGGCCTTCTCGTCCAACATCAGTGTGTGACTTCACAAATGCGCTTTGGGAAGAATGGTAAAAAATTCCCATAAACACTCCTAAATCTTGTGGACAGCCTTCCCAGAAGAGTTGAAGCTGTTTGAGCTGCTAAGGGTGGACCAATGTAGTATTGAACCCTGTGGATTAGGAATGGGATGTCACTTAAGTTCTTATGCGAGTCAAGGCAGGTGAGCGAATACTTTTAGCAATTTAGTGTGTGTACATATATATATATGAACCACATGTTAGTAAAAGCAAAGGAAATCTTACAGTGCTGTAACATGTTGTCAGTACCTTAGTCATTTATATTTTTCATATCCTTTTCCTGAAATCTTGCTCTGCTTCTTTTCAACACTGCTCAAAGGGATTAAGTTCAGCATTTATCAGGGAGCTTGGGTGATAAAGGAAGTGATGGCAGAGAAAAATCATGGTCCATCACAAGAAGGCAGCACAAAGCATATGAAATGCAGAAATGGAGAGGCAGCCTCTAAAAGCGCTCTTTGCTTCCTCATGCATAACAGGAATCATCTGGTGTTCCATACAAAAGCATGATATACTCTTAGTAATAGTAGGCAACTAAACTGGCAACCTTTTTAATGCAGCTGGATCCAACTGCCTTCCACTTGTGAACTAGAATTCACAATCCTTGACTGTCATGGTGGGCAGGCCCTGTCAAGGACCTGTCAGGGACCATCCAAGACCCTATCAGGAAAAGTGGGGAAGTTTGTGGCTGCATCTGTAATTGCTGCTCATGAAGCAATCAGCATAGATGCTGCCTGTTAAAGTGGCAGTTCCATCTGAAATGGGAATAGTTTTTTGTTTAAATACAAGCAAAGAATACTGAAAACATTCCTCCATAAAACAAACTGTATTCCTTACCAAACTCGATCTTTGATGAATAGCTCACCCAGCTTCACTCCCTGCACACCTAAATGGGGCCGGTTAGATCTGACCTTGATGTCCCCAAGGGTTTTTCACATATTGGAATAAGCCATTTGTCAAAACTGAGATCAAACATATTTTTATTATTGCTACTGCACTACTAAAATATTATTACTATTTAATATTTATTGGAGAAAACATTGTTTGGTCGACTGCACTTGTGCAGTATTCAACCTGGACTGATTTCCACTGACATATATTTATGTATGTATTTTACATATATGTCAGATCTGTAAGTTATGTTTACATCATTTGGGTCAACAGTTATTGGACACAACACAGTTATTTTTAAAAAAATGTTCAAGTCTTCTCACAGTATCTATTGTCCATTTAGACAATACAGCAAAGTTTGTTCAAAGTGAGCAGAACATTTAGTGTTATATATTTTAAATAGTATTATATATTTTAAATAAATTCATTTACTTCTACTCTGTGTACATTAGTTGTACATTCTCTCCAACTCTGTCAATCAAATAGTTTAAAAGTTATGTTAGAAACATCCTAAACTGCAGAGTGTACCCAAAGCTTTAGACCATCCCTGTTTCTATTGCAAAATTAAAAATTATGTGTCGCATGGCAGCTCTGTCAAAGCCAAGTAACAACATGGGCTACCATACAAAATTAATGTAATTTGTCTCACTTTGAGAACCGTCATAATCATTACGTAATGACCAAATGTGTTACAAGATTTGTCATTTTTAGTTATTTTACCTTGTGTTTGTGTGCCTGTGTGTGAAAATCCCACCTATTGTACTCTGAATTATAAGTCTGTTCTGAATATTGTCCAGCAAATAGCCCATATTTTGTTTTAACTCAGGCTCATTTATTCTATTTTGATGACTGAGCTGCAACTGGTGCAGTAAACAGGGTGAGGAAGAAGCCCTGGTGCTAGTTTTTTGTCTAGTGGGTAGATGTTCTCTATTACATTAAACACAAAGAATGGATTTACAACAAGAAAAGCAAAATATGAGAACAAAGGGCTCTTACTACAGTGTGTAGTGTTTGACCCATTGTGCTCACCACAGCACGAAAGCAAAGTCAAATTAGAAATCATTTGAAATTCACCTAATTAAATATTTGCTGTTGTTGTGAAATAACTTTTTTTTTTTTCAAATCACAGACTAATGTTCCTTAAAAAAAAAAACAAATAACCAATATAGAAAAAAAAAATAACCAAACATTCCAGTTCTCTTACCTTTCAGCATCCGGCAGAGTTATCAGAGGGGGAAAAAGAGAAAGAGAGAGAAGTTAGTGCATTCTTGAAGTTCTCCACTGAAAAGCGTACAGTAATTAAGTCTCTAGCAGGAAATTAGTCCACAATCGTGAAGCGGCTCATCATTCCAGTGTATTTAACCAGTAATTGGCTCAGTTGGCGTGAAAGTGGAAGTGATTTAGGTCACTTAGTCTAAATGTGTGAGTTAATTGGTAAGAGAACAAAGTTGGGTGGGAACACGTTTAGGAGTTGGCTCTTTACTGAAATGATTTTTAAAAATAAAAACATGAAGTTAGATGAAATGCAGAAAATGCAACATCTATTGCAAAGTTAATTCAAAGATAACCGAGGGAACACAAGCGATTTCCACAGCAGAGAGGATCTTTCTTTCACGAGGGAGCAACTTCTGTTTAGTTTTAGAAGGTCCAAAGTGGCATCAAAGTACAAGTTTAATAAGTTTGGAAATGGCAGAAAAGGGGCAGATAAGGTAACAAATATCGACTTTTGATGTTCAACACACTAGGGAGTTGGTTTGTTTCACTGTGCTACCTTTCCCCTTGGCTTGTTTTGTCTCTTTTTGTTTTACCTGGTGCACCCACAAAAACACCTTCTCTTAATCCCCTGAGAACAGCTGTGATCTTGTGGCATTCAGCTGTGCAGTACATGTGTGTAGATGGAGAATGCTAAGACAATGCCTAAAGTGAAACGATTAGATATTTTCTTGATTGAAAAAAAAAGAAAAACTAAACTGTGCATCATTTTTGGTTTATAAAACAACGGCAGCATCTCTACAGTCTGTATTAATTAAACACTGTTAACTCAAGTGATAAAATGACTTCACTGCACTGATCACATCCACACTTCACAAAGCTGTATTACATGTATAGGCCATGTATGGTCACACCCACCAATCCCGAGCCAAATGCGCACACACAAACACACCAGGCATGTAATAGGAACATCTGGAGCTGAAGATGATTTGAAGTCAAACCACAAAAGCTGTCCCAGACAGAGAGCAGAGAGCGACAGATCAAGGCAATCACAGTTATCCCTGCTGCTGGCCTTCTCAGTGCCAGTCGATCCCTTCAACTCACAAATTCACCACCATTATATAGAGGGTAAGGAATAAACATCACAGTTGCTCCACCAGCTCTGCAAGTAGGCAGAAGTTCAGGAGCAGAGTTAGAGCTGTGACACAAATGTATGAAATTAGTTTAACAGTCTATCTCTGATGGCGCAGTGTACACAAAAACTTTCTTTGTCCTGGAACAGGGGTTAAATAAGGTCAGTTTTCTTTGAGTATTGGAATTTGAGAGAAAGACAAGGCACTTTTCTTGAGTGGAGACTACGATGATTGCTGCATTATTTTAGGTGATGATATAGACATATGATTGTGCTGTGGCTTTACTAAAAGATCTGACAGACATTAGGATTGTATCTGACTACATGTTTGTACTGATTGATGTATCAAGTATTACAGATGTATCCATTGATTTAAAAAAAAAAAAGATATTGGATCAGGGGCCATTTTAGTTGTGTTAAGATAATTCAACATGAGCAGCGATTTGGCCTACTACTCTTGACTCTGCATGTCCTACTCATTGTTTTTATTGTCTTTACAATTGTTTTTATTGTTTTCTTACGACTGTGCACTTTGAGATTTGCCCACAAATGTAAAGTGCGTTATAAATAAAATCTATTATTATTATTATTATCATCATCATGCTCCCTCAGGAGACTCAAAAGCCCACTCCTCCACTCACACACAACAACAGCAACAACATGGAGGCTGGAGTAAAGTTAGTCAGTAAGAAGAAAGAAAGAGTCACCGTCGTCTCTGTTGTCTCCATTTTTGTACTTTTTAGGATTTTACTATGTTGCTTAAGGTCTTTTTTTTTCAATTTATAAATAGCAATTTTGGAAAAAAAAAAAAAAAGAGGTTTGTGACAGAAACAGTAATGGGTCAATTATATGGAGATGGTTTGCTTTAAAGACTTCAGATGCAGATTCATGTTTTCTGGGAGTGCTGGAAGCATGTTGTGTCCAAAGGTTTTGACCAGGAAAAATCTCTTTCATCATGTACAGCAGAGCCACAGAATGAAGAAGGAGGAGAACACTGAGCTTGAATCTACAAACCAAAATATGTTGCCTTGGCAGCCCTGTGTACCAAAACAATGTTCAATGCTAGCTTCCTTATCCAACATTTAGCCTTATAAAAGAAACTGTAAGAAGTAGGTCAACATCACCAAGGCACCACATTGGTAAAGACATGGTACCCAGTGCAGTTAATGCCAAACAACCTACTTTTCCAAGACCGCACTACTACAGGTGCAGTAAATATTTTTATCGTTTTGTGTTTCTTTTGTTTACATTTGAATCATTTGCACAGCTTTATATATTTGGCTTTACGGGGGAGGAACATTGTCATTTTTCTGTACTTATTGTTGACTTAATACAGTCTTTCTCAAATAGTGGGGCGGGCCACCCTGGGGGGGTGCGGTGAGATGCCAGGGGGGGCGCATGTTACACTGGGAAACATGGTTTTTGGGCCATACTAGAATAAAGTGTAATTATACATCCACTTCAGTAGGTGGCAGTGTCGCTGTCATTGTCAGAGCGTGTGCAGGGAGTATTATCTCTAAGGTGTGTTTTTTTTTTTTTTTTTTTGCACCGAGCATGCTCAAACACAGCACAGAGCAGGAAATACGAAGAGCAATGAACAAACCCTCGAGAGACAGCATGGAAAAATATTTTACTGGAGTGAAGCAAAAGGCGGAGAGAGGCGGAGGTAATGATACAAACGAAAGTCTCCTGAAAGCAAAGACGAGGAAAAATGACGAAGCGTACGTAGCGCTTGGCTTCATTGTGACTACGGTGGGAAATGAGGAAAGGCCGGTGTGTTTACTCAGTATTAGCAATTTAGCATTGCTTAACAGTTAAGCAATATTCAGCATGTTTTCACTGAAAAAACCCCAGCGACTTATCAGCGTGACTGGGGTATAATGTCTCGAAGTGCCATTAGTAATAAGTAATTTGTTTGGCTTCATGCTGTCCGCTGCCAACATTTTTAGACACAGTAAACACCGGTCTTTCTTCGTCTCCCACCCTGGTCACAGTGAAGCCAAGCGCTACGAACACTTAATCATATTTCCTCGTCTTGGCTTTCAGGAGACTTTGGTTAAGTTTAGTCAAAAATGTTTATAATTTAAATAAAGATTTATTTATTTTTTTGAATTTCAGGCAAATGATTCCCTTAAAATCTTTTCTGTTACAGACTAAAAACACTGTTAATAAAGGTATTCTATGTCGTAAGTTGATCTATATTTCTCCCTTTTTTGTTTTTTAATTATCTAATGTTAATAAATATACTATGATATGCAGAGGTGTGCTTATAACATTTATTTAAAATAAAATGATAGTATTTATAGACACGGTGGAGAGTGGGGGGGGGCGCGAAATGTCGTCTTCCTAGGGGGGGCTTAACAGAAAACAATTGAGAAGCACTGACTTAATATAGTGTTCTTCATTTGATTTGGTTGATTATAAATGAAATTCTTCATCATATCTATAAACGGGTACTGTCTTTTCATTTCCTTTTAAATGTATGCGATGACATGTGCCACTGGGTTATTAATATGCAGTTAGGGGATTAGTTCATATGGATTTGATTTAAAACTAAGCATGTTTCTGTTATTTCTTTGCAGAAGAGAATATCAATAATTCAAATAAAGTTACGTATCTTAATGGTGGCTCAGTGTGATAGTGCACTCTGTTAGCAATCTGAGTTACAGGTTTGAGCCCAGCTTGTGTCTTTGGGCAAGATGCTTAACCCCAAGATGTGCCTACGGCTATGTCATCTAAATGTAAATGGGTATGTCAAAGCACACATTGGGCAAGAAGTGGCGTACACCCTGACTTGGTGGCTAGCTGATCACAGGGTCACAGATTGGCAGACAACTGTTAGCACTCACATGTATAACAAGGGCAATTAAGAGTTCCTGACAAACATTTTGTCAATGGGAGAAAACTGCAGTGCCTGGAGAAAACCCACAAAGGCACAGGGAGAACATACAAATGCCACACAGAAAGACTGTAGTTGACATAAGGGGTCAAACCAGCAGGCTTGTTGAGTCAGGCATGTGCGCTAACCTGTTGTACCACTGTGCCATCTTCATTGGGATATTGAACAATGTTAATAAATGTCAATGCACATTTTTGTCATTAAGGCCCCACTGACTCTGTTATACATGTTTCCTTCCCTGGAATAGGAACATTTATCTTGATGTTCTATAACTGTATTTAAACAAAACTCTCATAAAAAGTTGCTGAAAAGATGCAGGTGACCATCTTTTTAAGGACATCATGCATCTTCCCCTTTAACATTCACAAGGTTTTAGTAAATATAGTAAAGTAGAGGGCAGTCATTCTTCTTGTCACCCACCATCTTGTCTTCTCCTATCCTCCCTCTCCCAGTTAACATGAAAAAATAAAAATAAAACAGCAGAAGTGACGTTAAAGAAAATGCAGACAGGGCATAATGCACAGTTGGTTTGATGGAGCCAGAGTAATTCTGTATGTTTGTATGGGTTGAAAAGTACGAAATACAGATGCGTGGGTAAGCTACAGTTTAAAGCATGATCATTTAAAGTGTCAACAAGGTGAGACCCTTGAAGGTGGGGAATGCACCGTCAGCACTCTATAGCTGACATTTAATAAAGGTTTGCCTCCCAAAAGATTTCAACTCACACATATGAGGTAAAATAGCAAGCAGCAGCAAACACTCAAACCACTTGTTTGGTCAGCTGTTTGGTCAGCAGCTAAGCAAATATTAACAACTTTACCTGCATTTTTTTTCTTGTAAGGTCATGCTCAGTAAAGTTTCATCTGCTCTTGGTGGAAACCACCAACAGGTTTTATTTTTTGTTTCCAGGAGGATTGATCACCTTAGTCCAGGGGTTTGCTTCGAGCTAGGTTATGTAAAAGTCGCTGGTATTGTTGTTTTCCTGACCTGGAGTAACCAGAGCACCTTTCATTTGAAAATTCCAGTCACAGTAAGTACTTCTAGAGCCATTTTAGCAGAAAAATGTCGGATAAATGCGGTTGCCTCATCAGCTCCCATGCTTGTTCGTCAGGTTTCATGCATTTTTACATTCCTCTAGTTGTAACTTTTAATCTGTCTTGGCCTAGTCTCCTGTAAAGGGATATAGATTTGAGTTTACCATGTCTTTAGATCATTCCTATCTACCACTTGTTCAAGGATTATTTTTGAACACCATCTGAATTTTTAGGCACATTATCAGTCTTCTCCGATGTGGGGATTATGTTTCCGAAAAAATCGCCTCATGTCTGAAAATGTATCTTATGCTTTACAGAATTTCATCAAAACCAGGGCAAAAACAGTATAAATACATAAGAGTATGAACATTTGGACCAGCTACTAGCACTCAAAGTTCACCTGACTTAAATGAATCGCCTTGACATTGATAAATTGATGTTTTATTAATAGTGGAGAGATAAGACAGCAGGGGGCACGGCATGTCTCTCCTGCCATGGTAAGGGGCTATGCAAATAGATCAACTCGCCGGGGTAGAACATCATGAGGTGACAGAAATGACCACAGAAAGCTATTTGAATGGTTCATATTGCAATGGACTTGATTTTAATAAAGAGAAATCCCCCATGTCTATGGATATCAGTGCAGGGTCAATTTATATATTTTCAGCTACTTGGTATTACACTCTGTTTTTTTCAGCAAACAACGCCAGTGTCTGTGGTTTTTATGTGCTTCTGTGTGACCATGGCTATCAGTAAAATGAGCTTGCTTTGGGTGTATGTACACACAAAAAAGACTAATTAAACTAATGAAGACACAAAATAAAACTGTTACAAAGCCCCTTAACCCATCCTTTTTGTGTTATATTTACAATGCTACTGGTTAAAATGCTCTTGAAACAGCATCCATCCATTTGATAAGCCAGACCCAATGCATTTCCACCCTAAAAACAATAAATAGCAGTGCTTTATTATAACCTTTGCAGGTATGTACTGATTTTGAAAAATTGAATTATTTTTATCATTAAGTTATTATTAACATAAAACTGTACATTATGGTGTTTTGTGTCTAAAGAGGTTATGTTAATAACTATTGTTAAGCTTAGCAAAAATAATCACAACAGAAAAACAGCAGGGTATAGTAATCAACATAACACTGTTTTGACTAGAGATCTGAGCAAATGGCTAGATAGGCAGTTTAAGTCACATGACTCAAAATCCATCACCAATTTAACCAATGCAGGCCTGATAGTATACTCAGATCAGCATCAGCCACACTCCACTCTGCAAACCCACACTACATTGCTTACCTGCTAATACTGTTATCCTGTAAAACATATAGAGTGCTTAAGTTTGACCTCTTTCTGAGTCTTTCGAACCAGACTGGTCCTTTACATGCTATTCTATTTCCTGTTTTATCTGATTTTTACTGGAAACACCCTTAATTTTGGTACAGTTTTACACATGTTCTGTCTTGGGTTTGAAGGGCAAAATGTGCAAACAAAAGTCCAAGCAGTCAAATTTCACCCTTGTCCTTAAATAACTCATTTTGGTATTTCAACCTCAGTAAAAAATCTGTTTTCTGTGTGCATCCTAGAAAGCCATTTTTGGTTTTTGTTGAAACTGTCTCTTAAACACACTTTTGTACCACTACATGAGATATTATAAGTATTGCAAATGACATAGAGGAATGACATGAGTTATTTTTGCACTGCAAATTTTGGAACCAAGGTGCAGCATTTGACTACAATTCATCAAGAAGGGCACCATTAAGGTCATACACGAATAAAGGATAATGAGGTCTATCCCAGGGTGTAAAATGGGTTTACAGGGGGCACTATGCTGACAACCCAAAATGATGTAGTATCCTGTTGACCTTGTTTGACTCATGGGACACTGAGTGTAGAGTTCTATGGCCATTTTAAGCCCATCAAGAAGAAAAGAAGTCAACACAAAACTAGTTTTATCAATAATTCATGTTATTAGTAAGGGGAAAGTGCAGTTAGATCATTTCTGCAAGGACATATTTCATAAACTCTTTCCAAGACCGAGGACAGCCCATGTAGACAGTAAACACCATGTTAGTACTTGTTCAGGCTAAGAATAACATTACAGTAGACACAGCAAGACAGTTTTGTCTTTAGAAGACAAAAGCATATTGAAAAAGCTGCCATGCCCCCAAAGGTACAGTTTGCCCACACAAGATGATAAAGCCAACTTTGGGCATGCTGACAAAAATATGTTTATATCTCCCACGACAGCTCTCTCACGCTGCTATTTTTCTCCTGTGTCAGAGGCCAAGCCTCTCAAGGTGTGTTACCATTTAGTGCAGTGAAGTTTTCTGCTCGCGAATTGATTCTGTGGGTTGAAGGCTACCCATCTCCTTAGCATCCTCCAGCCAAAAAAGCCAGACCGAACCTGATGCATTCGTGCCCACATATTCTCTCTGATCTTGTCCAAATACCGAAAGGGGTGAGCACGAAAAGCCTCCTTCGAGGGAGGAGTGTGAAACCCTCCTTGAAGGAAAAATAGGGCCTTCCATCTCTCTCTTTCTCCCTCTCGGTTGCTCACAAAGGCAGCAGACAGGCGGGTAGAAATCAATTCCATGGAGCCACCAGATGAAAGTAAGGAAGTAAAAGAGCGAGGAAAGACAGAGCAGCTGTATGAAGATTTCACCAGGCGAAAAAGCAAAAATAACCAGTGGTTATTGGCTGGTCTTCCACCTGAGTCTACAGAGACTTATAATACATTATGAAAATGTGGTAAACATGGGAGGTGGCAGCATATGTGAGCTCCAAAGCAGTTCTCATTGCTCAGAGATTGTCTAGATATATCTAGTGGTCATTTGTCTGGCACAAAAATAACCTTGCAGTTTGAAATGCTTCATACAGAAGTAACAAACTGTCAGTAATTTCACCAATTTTTGGTCAAAGTAAACTCATCTCACATAGATGCGGAATTCTTTTACGAAAAATCTTGCAGTGATTTTGACAGAGATTTTCAGAATTTGAGAGATAATACTAAAATATATTGCTTGACAAAATCTGAAGTTTGGGGCTAATTATTAGAGCCTAGCTGGGTGAGGATACAAGGGGGTAGGAGGGGGGTAAGGGAACTGGTTGCCAGCCCATCACAGGAAAGACATGTAGAGATCGGCAACCGCTAGTACGGACACTGACACCTAATGGCAATCCAGAGTCTCCAATAAACCTAATGGGCATATTTTTGGTCTGTGGTAGGAAACCCAAGTACCTAGAAAACCCATACATGCACAGGGAGAACATGCAAACTCCACAAAATAAGGCCTCATCTGTGCTGCCCACATACAATCTTGTCTCAAACTTTTAACATTTCCAAAATCACACACCTTCAACATTTCGCTGTAGATGCTATGGGCCCTAATTTCATGGCACAGCGCAGGGTGGCGCAGGATGCGCAGAGCCTGATGCACCCCGCGCTGTGCTAATTTCCTCTGGTGCACCACTGTGTGCAGACAGATTGGCAATTTGGTGACTGGCTGCGCCAAGATGGGCGAGGTGCCAACAGATTCAGGTTGGCGCAGTTACAATTTCGTTCCAAAAAACTGTGCAGAAGGTGCCGAAAATCTTGCCGGCTCCAACCTGGTCTATTCTCGGTGCAGGCGAAGAGCACGCAGCTGTAATTTGGTGACAGGCGCACATGTACACACACGTCAACTATCTGCTGCGCCACAGTGCAGCCCTATGTCCAGGTGGTTGTGTCACCTAGTGTAGAGGTAATGACTGATTGGCTAATAAATGGCAAGAAATCCTAAAAAAAATAGGATGGACTTTAGTCTCAACAGTAAGTGTCCTTTTGATTTATACAGGTAATTGTGCAAACAGTTTTTCAAATGCATCTGTAGAATGCCCTTCTATTTGAAACATGCATAATTAAGCACACTGATTGAACAAAATGTCTGCTAAACCTGAGATGAACCCAGCAGTGTTACTCACTCCTGTGTCCTTTTGATCCACTCTTATTTTTATGCATGCCCACAAACAATTTCTCATAATGCCATTTAGAGGAACATGAAGGACAAGGTCTCCAATGACTGGACATGAAGAGAATTCATTTTCCAAGGGCCTTGGCTACACTGACAGACAAAAATGACAGAATAAAGAAGCATCTGCACGCTGTCTGTCTAGGAGCATGTCTGTGTTTTTAGATTAGCACACAGGACTCTATATATGTTATGAGACAGATTCAAAAATACAGAGATGAGTAAAAAACACCTCAGCCCAACACCTGAACACCTAAATAGACTGTGGTCCCTGCCGCCTTTTAATGAATAATGAAAACCTCTTGTTGGGGTTTTTCCTGTTCATTGACACAGCATCACAGGTTGTTTTTTTTTTAGCCAAAAACAGGAGTATATGAAAATGAGTAGGAGCACATCTACTCCTTCCATATCCAGAAGATGATCATTCCCATTCCATCCATTTTTGCACATCAGTATCAGGCACATTGTATTGCCAACCATACCCAAAAATGCATCAGCAGTACCCAGCTTTTTGACCACTGGAGAAAGAGATTCCCACGTGACTTATAGTGCTCTCCATTTACCTCGTAACTCAGATGTGGAAAGTGGAAATCACATCAACTCCCAGTTTAGCACATGCCATTTACAAACTAATAAAGTCATGGTACTTGAAGATCATCGGACTTTCCAGTAGAAAATTCCAACCAAGATTGTGTTCGGTAATCTAATCTGCAACTCAGACAATCTGACTTTCGAGATCAAATGGACCATTTGACCATTACTATCAAAATCTAGGGCACACCAAACAACCAAGCTCTCGTCCACTTGGAAATGGCTTCTTGTTTGCTTCCAAGCAATGGCACAAGCTTCTTCGAGGCCAGAGCTCATCTGAGATGAATTGACACAAAGTCCAAAAATGCACTGTGGTCTGACTGGTACACATTTCAGATTGCTTTTGGAATACACATACATAAGGTCCTCCCTGCTGAAAGGACCATCAAGATTGCCAATGCCACTATGGGGTGTGATAGTGCCCATGGCATGGGTAAGTTGCACATCGCTGAAAGGCACTTCCAGGTTTTGGAGCAACATTTACTGCCATGTAAGTGATGCCTTTTTAAGGAGTTTCCTTGCTTATTTCAGCAAGACAACGTAGAGTCACATTCTACATGTGTCACAACAGTGTGGCTTTGTAGTGAGAGGATTGGTGCTAGATAGACTGTACACCCACTTTTTGGTCATATGCATGTTTGATAATGAGAGCTCGTGTGCTTATGTCTAACCATGACTCACATAGTATACAAACTGTAATCTTGTCATTCGGTTTAATATGTATTTCATTAATGTGTGTGTGGAGCTGTTTCTGTTAAGTTCCAGTATATTTAATTGTGCTGGTCAAATGTCATGGTATATACATATTAAAGTTATTCACACCAGCTGTTGTCCTTTATGCACTGAGAAGCGCATTTCACTTTTTAACTTTGCACTGACTTTAACTTCCACTTGAAATTTTAAAGACAGACTTTCCATTTACTTGGTTACAGTCATTTTGTTCTTGTTCCACCATCACTTCACTAAAAAGTCTGTACCACTTCTCCTGTGAGGGCACTTATTTGTGTGTGAAAGTGTTGGTGTACCGATGCCAAAGCCAACAACTCTCAACCAGTATTAGGATTAACCTTCTGATCGATCCTGGCATCACAAACATGAACAGAAGGAAAGGACAGAGAGAAGGAGATACAGAAAGGTAAAGAAGACAAAGAAAACTGGAGAGAGTGAAAGAGAAGAAGGGGGAAAAGTGGAGTCGGTTTCTGGAAAGGGAGGAAGAGTCTGAGTGTGTGCGTGGGTGGAAATGAGTGGGCGGATTAGTAATAGAGAAGAGAACGGGATGGAGGAGGATCACACACACAAACACAGTCTACCCACTCATAAACCTATGATGGCAGATGGACCATAGCACCTTCCAGACTTTACATCATGAGTGTGTGTGAGTCTGAGATCATTTTAGACCCACCTGTGTCTTTGCCACCTGTGCTCCAATCATTCGCAGTGAGGAGTGAGTCTGAACACAGAGGAAAGGCTTTGTGTTTCAGACACTATACATACATTCAGGGCAAATATTAGGATCAGAAGTGTTGTGGGCTCCCTGTTTAAAGGTCCCATGTCCTGGTGAATGTTAACATTGTCTTGGCTGTCTGTTAAGCAAGGATTTGATATCAGTTGATTAAAAAAGAAAAATGTCCCCTCTGCATCTGATCCTTCTTTTAGAATAAAATATCAGATGCAGCTGGTTTTCCGTTTTCTTTGGAAAACTTGCAGCTAAGGGGCTGGGGGGCTAAAGGAGGCTATGGTAATGAGCCGTACACCAATTTGCTGCCCAAACAATGCATGATGGGAAGGGAAAAGATGGGTTACAGGTGACCAGGGATCAAACCTTCAAAATAGTCATGGTATCTGCCTTTGTGGAGAAGAAACAGTTATGTTGGTGGAGGGTGTAGACCCCACCAACATAACTGGGGCATAGCACATTACTCTGTGGACTGAAAGTTTATAAGCTGCATTCACACCGCAAGCGACCCAATTGCGTCGCCCATTGCCATAGCGTCGCGCGTCCATAAATATCTCATTTTGGTCACCGTTGCCATCGGCTGTCGCTCAGTGACGTCACGTCCGCTGGAGTTTCACCGCGATCATATCATATATCATATAATAGGATGTATAAGCAGACATTATTCCAGCTGTATCTTTTTCATTCACTTATCAACCACAAAACACTGCAGCTGATGCCCTGCAGCAGCATTATCTGTGAGTTTCCCGCTGTCCGTCTAGGTGGAACTAATGTCCTCACTGACTAATGTTTCCCACACAGACATAAATTGTTCCTCTAGTCCGGTTGAATACCTGTCTGTCTAGGGTACCGTCACACGTTCACACACCGCTGATTGATCAACTTTTTTTTACTTTCACATCGCGCACCAAGCTATGTGGTAGTGTGAAAAGTGGCTGTCACATCGCGGGAGGGTTAGCCCCGCCCCATCGCGGCTGCACATTGACTTTGCATGGAGAGTGATCGCCGAGGTAGTACAAGTAGCGTCAGGTGTGAACGCAGCTTAAGGAGTCATGTTCTTCTGCTCCCTAAGCCCCTTTTAACAACAACAGAAACAAAATAAGTTGACTTTGCAGGACACGGGGCTTTTAAGACTCCTTCTTGATACAATATGTAATAAAATCTACAAAAAATGTTTTCCAACTTGTGAGATTTTTTTCCTACAAACAGGTTTGTAACTTCAATCATACAATGTAAGATTCAATGCAATTTAATTAGCAAAGTACATTTCACACAACTGTAGCTCAAGATGCCTCTCAGTGGTAAAAACAGGCCCTAAGTTAAAAAACTTTAACCTTCATTACTTTAACCAGTAGCCTGCTTGTATGTTTGAACCAGCATAAAAAAGAGCCTTGGTTAAAATAATTACTTTAGTGTTATCCTCCCTAATAAAATGAAGTGTGTGAACATTTATTCAACAAGTCAACCAACTGAAATGCATTTTTGATGCATAAAGGACAGCCCTGAAAAATGACTATCAGGTGAATGCTTTACTGACTTGTGTCACATTTTACCTATTGTAACAAAGACAGATTGTATTCGTATTGATATACAGTATGTACTGTTTATTTACTGTATGCAATCTGCCAAGGGACTCCAAATGCAATTTAGCCATTAGGCTAATTCTGGCATATTTATGATTGTATTATACGCTGATGTTCATAAATATGCAATGTCCCTTCCAGAGAAACATTAAAATAAAATAATAAATATAAATACAATGCTATGGGTGTGTTAAAATCATCAAGTACCACTGGTGTAGGTTTTGTTTTATATTCATGCCTGATAGCCTGACTATGTTTCATTGGTTGCAGTTTTGACCTGGAACTATTTATCTCCACACCCCACCTTATTGTTATTTTTCCCCCATCCAGAGGTATTAACCCTCACATATTGATCATGTGAACTGAGCAGCTACCTTACTATTTCCTTGAGCTGTTTGCTTGGTGTTCAAGGCATAAAAATATTGCACTTCACGTCTGAGCAGAAGATTTGAGCTGACAAGATATCATTGGATTACAAAGCTCATTTCACCGTGAGTTTAACACTTGACACACTGGCGCCTTGGTTGGTCAGGCATGCAGATGGGGACGGAGATGGAGCCGCAGTTCCACTCTCACCCATCACTGTCTGTGGCATTTGCAAAGGGCACTCACAGGAAACCGTAGACATGACAAGCTCTGGCTCCATCTGCATCTCCACGATTGCTCCGTGGACTGAATATAACAGACGCTTTCCGAACCACTGGAGCGGCGGGATGCTTTAGTGGCGAGGCGGCGAAAGTTACACACAGGTAAAAACCATTAGTGCGATAGCATTAATACAGATGCATCTTGTACATGGAGGGAGAGGCCACTTGCTGGCTTGAGTGTCAGCCTTTATTGGGAAAAAGAATTAGAAAACGCAGTAAGTCAGGCGAGATAAAACAAAGACATGCTTGAGGGTAATTGGAGAAGCGGACAGGGCATTTGGAGGCTGGAGATGGGGGAAAAATACAGAGCAAGTGGACCTCCAAGGCGAGGCCAGGCATCAAAGCTTGATTAGCTGTGCATTAGAAAGCATGCCTACTTTCTCTCTTCCAGTACTTAGACCTCGTTGAGACCCCCAGAGCCTTTAACCCTCCAAGTCTCCACCGTCACAAAGAGAGAAAACTTGTGTTCTCTTTCATGGTACATGTGTACTTCTGCCGTGCAGAGGGGATTGTAATGTTCCCGATGGCAGGCCCTGGTGATTTGTCATGAATGATGGTACATCTGCGGGAGACAGTATTAATGATGCACTGTCCGTGGTTACAAGCTCCCTCAGTGGAGAACAAACTTGAATGCACGCACACTCAAACACTAACACATGAATAGCATGTGCACAGATCATGCTTGAAAATCCGATCGCTTCATCCTACTTGAGACTTCAAACAAGAAACATTGTGAAGGCTTGAAACTTTAGGTTTTTACCACAGAAAAAAGACAGAGGGGGGTGAACTGAAAACTTTCAAATCTATTTGTCTACATAATCGTTATTCATTATCACAAATCTATTCATTTTTATGAATCATCACTGTTTGTGGTCTATCAAAGTATAATCTCTTTGTTTTCCCTCACTGTCAATTGAATATATTTGGATCCCTACTTAATAACAATTTCCAGTTGTTACTCTGAACTCTGTAAGTTCGTTCTTACCTATTTTTAAAAATATATTCTTTGTAGCTAGTTGACAAAACAATAGAAGTCTGTTAATCAAAATCATATTGAAATAAATATATTATGACAATTGGCATTATTTTGTAGTCTTATAAATGTTTAGTTGCACATAGAAAATACATGGATAGACTATACTCGAAACATTCATTTAATTAATTTTCTTATCCCTTTGGAGTTGCTGGTGGGCTGGAGCCTATCCCAAATGTCATTGGGCGAGAGGCGGGGTACACCCTGAACCAGTCGTCAGTCAATGGCAGGGCCACATAGAGAGACAGACAACACTCACACTTTAAAGGCAATTTAGAGTCACCATTTAACCGAATGAGCATGTTTTTGGTCTGTGGGAGGAAGCCAAACAAAACTTCCTTGGCGAGGGTTATAAGAGATGGGTCTTCGAAGAAAGAGCTGGTTCTGTGTAACTTTTCTTTGACTGTCTTCTTTAACAAGGCTCAGCCATTGAATTCACGAATGTCAAAAAGGGATATTAAGTAATATGTTTCAGAATAGTTGTATCATTTGACCTAGCCTTTATTATTTAAAACAGGAACTTGCATATTAAAGGAATGAAGCTAACAAACTGTGAGAGGAGATGGGTAAGTAGTTGTATGCTGGCAGTGCTATGCAAGCTCACAAATTAGGTGAGCTCAAAGTTTAGTAGACCTTAATAAAATGAACTAATTTGCATTCATTGCTTGCAGCTTTTAAATTTGAACTGACTGTTTACAGAGGTAAAGAGGAATCAGAGAGAGAGACCAAAGGGATGAATGTCAGGGAGTGTGAGGTGTTAATATCACACTGCAAAAACTCAAATCTAAGCAAGTATATTTGTCTTATTTTAAGTCCAAAATATCCACAGTTTTTAATGAAATTTCAAATTCACTTGAGAAGTCAAGATGGATATCTTACTTCAAGGAATTAAAAACAAAAACAGCACTGAATAACTTGTAATTATGAGAAAATATCTGCCAATGGAACAAACAAAATCTTACTCCTTGAGGGTCTTAAAGCCAGGTATATAAACTTCTTAAGACAGAACATCTTATTTCCAAGACATCATACAAGTCAAATTTGTCTTACCACATTGGCAGATTTTTTAAACTCATTATAAGCAATCCAGGGTTTTTTTTTTTTTTTAGATGATGAAATAAGATGTGTATGTGGACATGTCAGGCTGAGTCTAGTGAGATTTTAAGAACTGAAATTGGATGAATAAACTTCCTTAGATTTGAGTTTTTGCAGTGCACTTGTAACCTGCCATTTTTTCAATAATTATCAGACTGAAGACAGCCAAAGCAAAGCATATTTGTGATTTTATTTAGATATTTTAGCTGGGGCAGACACCAGGAAGTTTTGTAAGAAAACCTAAAAACTTAAACTGCCTCTTATGGAGGTTTCATGTTGAATGCACATAGCTATTGGCTTGCAACACAAGGGCATTCATTACAGGGGTGTGCTCTAGTGTGTTTCATTTTGGCTGCATCACCCTGTTAATATAGCTGCCCCTCCCTAATGTAACCTCAACCAAGAGCTTTAATAGCAAGTTTAGGAAGACCCACAATAAACCTACCAGTGACCCAATTTACTAATTAATAATCTTAATAAGAAAACTCAAAAAGTAAAAGTGTTCTGTTTAAACAAGGGATGTTTCTCCACAGAAAGGACTGAGCCATAACTCTTAAACCTTCAGTGGGAGGTGTTGTTTTATTGTTTCTGTCACATTTAATGACTGTGAATATAGACAGAGCTTTATGCCATTTTCCTTCAACATCCATCAATCTGCCCGTTTATCCAGCCATCCATCCAAGCAACCAGCTAACCAATCTTTTGCTGCATTAATTGGTTGATGGGCTAAAAATATGTTTCTGTCATATCAGTAACATATTATATCCCTCTGGACATCGAAGGCTTTCTGCCATTTTGTCCTATGCCATCCATTAGTACAACCATCTGTCCATCTAACCTTCCATCCATTCAACCAACCAACCAATCTTTTGCGACCTAGTTGGGAAATTTTTTCCACTCCTGACACCAAAAAAGCTTCTGTAATTTTTGGTGCCATCATTCAGTCTGTCTACCCATCTATCCATCCATCCATTCATCTAAGCAACCAACCAACAAATCTTTTGCCACCTTATTTGGTTGTTAGAGCTTAAATTGTGTTTCTGTTGGGTCAGTGGCATATTCTACCACTCCGGACATAGAAGAAACTTTCTGCCATTTGGTTCTGTGCCATTGTCTTCGAAGCAGGAAATTCAGCATTTCACGCCACTGAACCCTTGGCAGTTTTTGGTATATTAATGGAATACACCTTTAATGGAAAGGCTCATCATTCAACCCTCCAAAGTTTGTCAAACCTGACACCACCTTAAAATCGCAACGAAATGAGAGGACAGAGTGAGTGGGGCAAAAGCGAGCAGGAAGAGGTCAACACTTGGTAGGACGCAGAGAGGCTGTGGGGGTATGGAGTTTGTTCAGCGGGTATGAGGGTGGGAGGAGGTTGGGGGGGTGGGGGGCATCTGTCTGCTGTTCAATTTGCCATCTGTGAGGCGTGCCTCTGCCAGGATGCCTAATCAGGCAATCCATCACACCCCCATGGAAACACTGTCAATTATCCACTGTCCCATGGCTGACAGTGGCTTGCATGCCATTCAAAAAGTTGTTGCCTTCCGAAGCATCACCCTGTTGGGTTTTTGGTATTCTTCTAGTGTCTACTGTAGCAGTGAGAAGAAGAATCTTGATCATTTCCGTTACAGCTTGTTGCTTCTTCTCATTTTATTCTTTTTCCAGTTATGTCTTTTTTTCTGTACAGCTGTTAACACATCACTTCACTCCATTTGTTACTGCACATGGTTGATGTGAGGAGCAGGCCATTAATATTAAAATTAACATTGCATGGTTTTACATGCGCATGTATGTATTAACATTTTATAGGTCCAATGTCTCAGCCATAGCAGAAACTGAATTTCATTATTAATTTATCACACTATTGTTTTTGTGTTTATAAAATCAGTTTGCTTTTTAAACCCCCCAAAATGTGATGTGTCACCTGTTTTGGTTTCAGAGACTGCAAATTGTTCAACCATTGTATTTTCTTTACATTTTTATGTTTGAACTGATTTTTACCTCTGATGCTCATTTCTTTTGACACACCCTAACAGCTTTTTTTCTTTTTTAAAAAATATATATTATTGTACACCCCTGATCAACATTATAAGACCAGTTGAAAAATTACAACAATTTACATTTTGCAGTTGGATCTTAAGAAGGTTCAAAGTGAAAATGAAATAAAATAAAATAAAAAGATATTAAGCAATTTTTGCGAACAGTTAAACTGAAATACAATGTTCATCAGCTGATCAAAAGTTTAACACCATTGCGTAAAAAAAAAAAAAAAAACAGAAACCCCCCTAAATAAATTTCAGATTTCCAAAAAAAGAACTCAAAAATGAGAAGCTGCACCATTCTTCTTAATCGCCTTAAAATGACATTTCATCATACTTGATGCCAGTGTTTCCAGGAGCCTAGTGGGAATGTTGCTCCAAGTGGTGAAGATGGCTTCTCGGGGAGCATCTACTGTCTGGAACTGATGTCCATTTTTGTAAACTTCCCTTGACCTCCATTCCCAAATGTTCTCAGTTGGATTTAGATCAGGGGAATATGCAGGATGATCTAGAAAAGTGACATTCCTCTGTAAGAAGTCCTTTATCAGTCAGGTACTGTGAACGGCAGCGCTGTTCTGTTAGGGATGAGGGATGCCCCCGTAACATCTCCACAAAGCCAGCTGCTGTTTGATGCCCCTGCACAACCTGAAGCTCCATTGTTCCACTGAAGAAAAAGCACCCAAGATAACTGATGACGAGTCGATAGGTTATATTTTAGAGAACAGGGAGAGTGTAAACCTCAGGTTTTATGATACCTGTCTCCAACCTTTCTTGTACCACTTGCAGGTATTTTGTTTGACAATATTTTAGCAAATCAGCTTTGCATTATAACTATAATTATCCCAAACCTTTAATTCCCCTTAAGTCCCCTTTGATATGGGATTTTACACTGCCTGCACCACTTTGTTTCAGCCCTTTTTGGAAGAGCGATGCATGTTCCTACTACTGAAACCAGCTGTGGGCTGAAAAAATATCTGGCTCAGGGAGAGTCCCCCATCCAAGGGAGGTGGCATATTTCCGAATCACATTGTAAGGGCTTTTTTAATTGCACTGTTTAAGCATATATATATATACTCTAAAAACTGAAGCTTGCAATACAGGGAGAGGAGGTATTTTTCACATACATGATGGGGATATAAAAAGGCAGGAAGATATTTTGTATGAAAAACAATACAAACTGCATTACTGTAGGATTTTTAATGATTGTGTTTGGCTCTTACATGGTTGGTGTCTAGTTATGAATTATGATATGGAGGTCTTGATTCCTGTACAGCAAGTGTTGTGATATCAGATTTTAGTGGGTATGATTCTTCAAAAGATTTGCCTCTGGATATTATCACACTTAATGATCCCAAGCACATAGACACATGGGCAATGAGGCATAGTAATCGTCACAATATTTGCATCAATCTACTATAATAACAAGCTCTTTTTTAATCTTCTATTTCATTTATAATTACAATAAAATGCCTTTGTTTTTCCAAAAAAGGGAAAGTTTCTCACTCCTCTGTATGTTATTGTTTACACACCCAAAATCTTGACTCGCACTGCCTGGTCTGAGGAGAGGATTTGATTGTCTGAGTCACCTCAAGTGTGAAGGATTTGGATGAAATTACTGACCTGCAACTTCTCTTGAAGCTGAAGTAGCCACCATTAATGCAAGAACAGCTGATTCATATCTAACAGCTCACAGTAAAAAAACAACAACAAAAGGTTCTATTCCAAGTTATCATCCAAATCATCCCGGGTCCAGGCATGATGGCAATAGGGTCCATGGAGTGCATGCACTACGATGACTCACGCTCTGAAGCTTACATCTTATAGATAAGCCATAATCATTCCGTTTTAATGGAGTCTGAGATGATGAGTTTGATTCATATTCCCAGCACTGTTTAAACAAAAGTTAAGACAGAAGAAGAAATTAGTCTACATCCTTAATAACTTTTCAGACATTTGCCTCACAAATTATGGAATATAATGTTTGTAGTGTTTTCTTGGATCTTCTGAAAATCTCACAAAAGGAAAAATAAATGGTACCACAGTTCTTTCCTTGGTGTTTAGCTAGTTAAATATACTTGTTTGCCCATTTAAATATGGTTTTGTATGAGCAATGAACAATTTGTCTATATTGTATGGCTAAAAAGAACAACCAACTGCTTTATGTTGCTTGATGTTTATCACCCTGAACAACGATGCATTTCTGGGTCATGGTGCAGGAGTAGGCAACGGTAGGCTGAAAAATAAAACAAGGTTGTATCTTCACCTTCAAACCAAACTGAGTCCACCAAACTTCATGTGCAAAAGCAAATTTAGTTGCACTAAGGCCATACCCAAACGGTCTGCATTTTTGAACACAGGATTTCAACAAAAAAAAGAAAAATTCTGCCTACATGGGAAATCCTAAACAGATTTCTTTTAAATCTTCACCTTGGCAGGAGTTTTCCAAAATATGTAATTTTTGTGACTTGAAATGATGTTTCTGTGTGGACACAAAGACAAACACAGAAAAGGCCATATTTTTCAAAAATGGTACCTGCCAACGGGAAATAGCCGGAGTCTTTTGTCCAAACTACTAGGTTTGTTTATTACAATATTTTAAAACTATCTGTGATGGAGCATTTTAAAAGTAATACCAGTGTGTAGGCTGCTGCAGTAAGGGCTGCCAGTGTCTTCTATCTATCTATCTATCTATCTATCTATCTATCTATCTATCTATCTATCTATTTATCTATCTATCTATCTATCTATTTGCCTTTCTCCCTTTGTCCTGTCCTCCCTGTCCCTTGATTTTTATTTTTTTGTTGATGCAAAGCAGTTCTAATTTGGAGGCCATCAGCTCGCTAAATGCACTCTAACTCTAGCTGGCACCGAGGTCACATAGCCTGCCGAGCACACTCATAAACAAATTAATTGGCTTGCCAACAAAATTTATGTGTTGTACACACACAACACAACACCAAATACACTTCCCCTGTCCCCTGATAAAACTGCACTACCTTTTGGTCCTGAGAGGAGTAAGTATGTGTAATACAGCCTGCAAATTAAATATTTCCAAATAATAAATATGGCTCAGCAGATGAATCAAATATTGATGTGATTTCAAATTTGAACCAGTTAGATCCACACAAGCAGTTTTTATTTGTTTTCCTCTGAATTTCGCAAGTAAATGATAGGAAATAAGTCTTCAAATAATGGATGTGGTAAAAGATACTTCAGACTTAGTTTCAGTGTTCACACAGAAGGAATGACTAATGGAGCCATGGCTTTCCTAAACATCATTATTTGTGAGCAATCTTAAGGCGTTTCAGAACACAGGAATTGATATTAATGAAAAGTGGGTCAAAGCTCTTCAATTGATGGAATTCATCAGAACATCCAGAATGAAAGAGACATGAGACGGTGATATCTGCACTAGATTTACCTTCTCAGTTCTTTACAACTTCATGGCCTTGCTGTATACAGGTTGCCCCCACATTCATATCACATCCTGTGAAGTGTCACTTTTTACTCCATTAGCTTCTCTTACTATTTTGGTCATGTTAACATTCTTTTTGCACCTCAGTACCGAGCTTATTTAGAGCAGTTCAACACAGTTTTATTTAAAGGGTTTATTTCTTGTTTAAAGGGACTGTGAGGAGAATCTATTACCGGCAACATTAAGACTCTGCTACCCATGAGCATGCGCTGCGACTGTCGTAGTGCTGCATTCCAGTAACCTCGGAACTGGGAGTGACATCATGTCTGACTTATCGGCGTTCCAGTTGAAGTCTGAAAAAAACAAGCCGATCTACTAGGCTACTGTTAGCTGTTGTTAGCACGCCTGCATTGTTGTTCACAAATATCACATGAGGAATGTGATTATCACTATGGCAGCATTTTTGTAAATATAAGTCGAACAATACTATGTATACAGCTGATCTAGAGCAACACACCCCAGTCAGAAGGCAAATAAATTGATTATTCCAGGAGCTAAATAACTGTTCGCACTGGGGGCATCCATCCTCGATTGTCAACTCGGGGGTGGCGAGGTTTCACCGAGTTCCCAGTAGAAAATTCAGACTTCAGGGGGCGATCCAGTTGCACTTTCCTACTCGAAACTCAAAATTCCTACTTCTGACTACAACTGGAACGCACCAAAGACGTGACCCAAGCCAAAGCATGCGTTTGTTGTGATAAATGCAGGTCGGACCTTCCTCAGAACTCTGCATTAATTTACAACTTTTTTTTTCAACAACTTACAGGATGCAAAGCGACAAGGTAATGCATCTCTTTCTAGTTACGCAGCGGTAGTTTTTGATGTGTGACAACAAGCAATTTTTGGAAAACTAATTATCATAGTTGTAGCCGGCTATATATCGCTACTTACACCCGGTGCTGTAAGACGTGTCCGAATAATGTAAACAGAATCATGTGATGTTTTTCTTTTCAAACTGTTAGATCTTTTTGCAGTTACTCATACACTATACTCTTGCAATAGTTCCACAAACATCTCCTCCATCTTTGTTGATATTTGTTCTACTGTTAATTTCTTTTGTAGTCATAACCCAATTTGTCAACACAGTGAACCAGATAAGGTCAAACAACTTAACAACAGGAAGTAGTCGTAGTGCCCTATTATCCATTTTGTCATGCTTTTCCTAGGGCTGCTATACTCTTAAAGTCTAGCATACACTGTGCGGTTTGTTTTTCCAGGTACATGGGGAGACATCATGGTCATTTCCAACAATGTCTAACAGCACAATAAAAAGGAAGGTTGTAGCTCAAAGCTCTGCTCTCACAATGCAAGTGAATGCAGCTATGCAGTCAGAATATGAAATGTGAGAAATCAATCAAACTGGTCAGGAGCTCTTGTACCCTTCTGTAAACTGCATGGCAGATAGGCTGAAATCTGGCTGAAATTTAAAAAACAGTCACACAACTCAAATATTCAGGTCAAAATCAGCCACAGTTTATGCCAAGCTCAAGGCTTTGTACTAATACATTTTAGTTCTCAGCAGATTTTGTGGTCCAATGTCATACCAAAATAAATACTTTTCACAGCTTGATTCTATTTTAATGTCGTCAGTCATTTGCACATCAGTTTATTTTGAGATTTCTAACAAAATTCATGTTATCTTGTAGGAATTAAAGCATCATTTATTCCAGTCAAAGCCTTACACTTACAAAAATACGCTTTTCTTTTGATGACACCCAAGGGCAGCAACAAATTTTCCTTAAAACTAACAAAATTAGTTTTATTGGCTGATAGAATAAATAAATAGGGTCACATGAAACATTAGAGGAAATCCTGAAAGGTAAAGCCACATGCTCTTCATGAAAGAGGTGTAGTCAGACAGTCCATAAGGATTTCGGGGCAGTTGACATGAGGCCTTAAACAGTCAAATACGTTTTCATCGTGATTTGGCCTCACATTTGCATGGGAATGGTAGCCTATATCTACATATATATATAGTGCTTGAATCCACAAAACTTTTGAAACCATGGTCCAGAGTGGTGAGTTTTCAAGACGCTCCTTCATGCAGCTCTGTGTAAACCAAATCCAGAGCGTTTCAGGGTGGAACGCTGATGTCACTGCATGCGCAGTACTCTTTCACATGAAGGCTCTGCACATACCAGGAACAACAACAGCTTCGGCCATCTACCAGGGAAAATGTGTGCTGCTTACTGTGCTCAGTTTGTTAACCAGACAAAAATATCCAGACAGATTTGTTGTCCAGACAAGAAACTCCTGCGCCTTTGTGCGTCCACTCGCCAGTGTTGTTTGTGAAAATTTTTTCTTCTTCGTACATGTGTTGTAGCAGCTCTGTTTCTCTGTAAACCTAAGTTGTCATCTACTAAACTGGCATGCACACTACAGCAGTTTTATCTGTTTCCAGCGTCTCCGTCTGAACGTGGATCCACTTTGAATACGCAAAGGAAATTTTTTGCGTTTTAAGTTACAGAGTCCCCGTGCAAACATAGCCTTACACTGAAGCAGCCTACTCTGGTCTACCTTTGATTCACACCTGAGGCCTGTTAGCAAAATGTCCTGCCCTGCCCTCTCTCACCCCCTTTACAAGCCTACTTATTGTCCCTCTCTTCTAATTTATAATGGCATAATACAACCAAAAATATTCTTGAAAAAATGAAATAAACAAAATCCAATATAGCTTTTGTATAAATCATCAAATGGCCTCTATATTTGGAGCTTCACCTCAGAGCCTCAGAAAAACCTAACACCTGCCAGGTTGCAAACTGATGAAATGTGATCATCCCAGTTGTGATGACCTCCTAACTCCAACATCCAACTTCTGGATAAGATGTTGGATGTTGGAGTTTCGAAACATTAATTTACCCATTTAGTGTGGTCTTCTCACTGCATCAGCATTGAATCAGATCATCATAATATTCATTTTATACTTAAATTCTGTCAACATTTAAAAATCTAGTAGGGTGACAGCACCAGTTTTTAACAGTCCAGGCATTCACTTTGGCTTGCAGCACATAGCTGTATATGCTCAATAAAAGATGAAGTGACACGTTGTTGATTTCAGTGCACATCATCAAAACCTCTTTGTCCTTCTGATGGATAATAGCCTGCTGGTCTCTTTCTCTCCCCTCTGTGATTATACAGTTTAATTAGCCATCAGAAGTCAAACCCTGTTAGTGGAGCAGGTCAAGGATCACAGCACCGTGCTTAATGTAAAGAGGTCTTTTTTTCTCTTTCTCTTCATCAAAGTACCTGTTAAAATCAGTACTTTAAAGTGAAGTAAAATAGAGACCAGCCAAGCTTTGCAGGTCTGACTTACCTCTGAAGCAAAGACAGAAAGTTTAAATGAGGGAACTAAAGTATGTGCATGAAATGATACTAAACTTGAGGAACTGAGCAAATACAAAAGATTATGAATACCTTCCTCTTTCTTATACTCCCTACTCCCTCGTACAGTGGCGGCTGCTGGTCAGTCAAGGAGGGGAAGCTCATTTTTTTCCAGCCTACATCATAAATTTGTTTATTTATTTAAGTGTAAATTCTACCCTCCGTTCCTTTTCAAGAAAATGATCTGTGACCCTGTCGTACCAACTAGGTGTCTTTTCCAGGGATTTTACCAGTTATCTCTCAATGGCCAGCAGAGCTAGACTGCTTAAACGGCCTTGACCCATTGTGTTGCGGGTGTAAGACTTGAGCCACTTTAAACAGGAAAAGCTCCTCTCCAGAAAGACTGAATGTAAAACTTAGAAGATGCTCCAGTGGAGGGTTATACTTCACGATTGCTAATTGGCTCATTTCACTGTCAATCAAAAAGGGATTCGGCCTCAGACAGATCATCCAATCATCATGCAGAAGCCGAGCGTCCAGGCCAGCCCACTGCCTCATAGACCCCCAGAGACGCTGAGCGTCCGATGGGCTGGACAAAGCCCAGCGTTTATCCAATGACCGTCCAGTTTCCACAGTGGAACAACCCACTCTACACTTCTCCGTCGAAGTCAGCAGACGCTCAGCGTCCGACTGTGTTAAAGCACTGAGATGCTGCGGGGATGAAAGAAAAGGAAGTCGCGCCAGTTACCTGTGATAAGTTGCCGATTCTGAACAAAAGACGAAGGTATTCTCGCACATATTTAGTCAATGAAATGTACACACAGCAGTACATATCACCACTTTTTTGAGGGACATTTTAGGGGAAGCTGAGCTTCCCTTGCAGTCTTAGAGCAATCGCCTCTGATCTCGAAAGAGTTTTAAGTGTCTTATTTCGGTGATGCTGCCCAATGTAGAAAAAAAACAAAGGAATCTAATTAGAGTCTTAGAATAAAGCAGGCACATCCTAAATTTCAGCCCTTTCCACCTTCTCTACGAACGGAAATTTGAGCAGTACCTCTCGAGGATCTTGTTTACTTGAAGCTGCTGTACCAGTGTTCCTTGCAGCTTGGTACATGAAACATTTTGGATGCATGAGGGCATAAAATCTGGATGAGGATCTGTTCTGAACAAACCTCCAGCTTGTATAACATATGAGTATTTACAAATTAAACATAGATGACACACAAACTAGAACTCCTTTTCTACATTCCCCAAGTTAAATAGACATAAAATAATTTTTCACATTTTGCATTGCATCCAAAGATATTCACAGCACAGGCTTGAAACACAAAGATCGACTTTGAGTTCAAACAGGTCAACGAGAACAAGGGCTTCAGAGCAGGAACATACAGTCGGCCTGGTTTCAAGTGTCATTTGTCACACAGACACACACCCACTCACTGTACTTTCAGCTTGGGGCAAAACGGTTGCATAAAATCCCAAATCTCAGAAGGCAAACACAAGCTTGATAGGAGCAAGCCTGGTCTTGCTAAAGTAGAACAACATGCCAAAGAAGGTTTTGTTTATACTGGCGTCTCAGACAGAGAGGAGTTATGGTCTTTCTTTTTTTAGAGCTATAAAATATCTTAATGACAGAAATAAACAAATTGTTTAGTGACCAATAAGCCAAAGGTTTTTTTGTTTTTGTTTTTTTTACTAAAAAAAAAATACAATCTGATAACGTTTTTTTTTGTACATTTGTACGTTTTGTAATTTTAACATACTTGTAGATATGTAAAGATGATGAATATTTCTGAGGTGTGTTTAGACCACAGCAACTTAAAAAACAAGTCACAATGAGAGTACTAAAAAGCACCAGGGATGTAACAAAGAAAAAAAAACGTATCAATATTTTTTTTTCAAATTCTTTAAAATATTAATACGTAAATCCAATGTTACCACAATGAATCTAGTTAATAATATGTAGAAGTACTCGGAGGGTAAAAACCTCAACCAAGGCAGTTCAAACATTGTTCGACTTGTGATGGTTGAAATGTGGAAAACTGTTAACCTTGCCATGCAGATGGATCAACCTGATGCAATGTCTGTAATCAGACCAATCCATCTTGCCAAGCTCCGATCTGCAACAATTGTCAGAGGCCCCAAGTTGCACAGCCCAACCAGTGTCCTTTGGAGCAGGAACAGGTGGGAGCTACAAGCAAGATGACAGCAGGAAGTGACCGCACACACACAGAGATGATCACATATACTATCAGCTTCAGCAGAAGTGTGCAGGGCTTTTCAAAATAGAGCTAAATCCAATGCAGAACAGCTTACATCTGTGTTGACTGATTGGATAATTAAGCCAGTTGATGTCTCGTTATACACCTATTATTCAACATACAATATATCCAAGAACATTTGAGTACTGTTTAAAATAAACTTGCATTCTAACTTCTTCGCAGTTACTTTAAAATCAGCTATACATAAAGAATGACATAAACTTTGATTGACTGCCATTTTTTTGTTGCTGTTTTTTTTGTTTGTTTGTACTGTCTTGGTTTAACACTGCAGTCAGTTGATACAGGATGTTAGAATTTCAAAGTACATTTATCTTACAGGGACTTAACTTCTTGCAATGAAGCATTAAAGATACTTATTGTGTCATGGTCTCTTTCCATGAGATGGAGCAGTGCAAGGTAGAAATCTGTTTGATCAACCCAAAATCTTAACCATGATTCCTAATCACTGTTTCCCACAGCCTGACAAATTATCCAAACAATGGGGCTGTCTGGTGGGTGGTCCTGCCTGACACCATTTTACAGGATATTTTACAGGACTTTGTTTCTCATGTATGTTTCTGCTCTTTTGTTAATATTCAGGGGAAACTCAACACAGATTATGTGCATTTCCAAAATATTTACTTGACATTCTGGGATCGCAGATGGTGAGCTGTGTTTAAAAATTTGTGATGTTGATATGTCACATTATACTACATGGCAAGAATACTGGATCAGAGGAATTTCAACATAACCCTAAGTCAGTGCATACTGACAGGACATAATGTTGGATGTGTTTCCCAATTGTTGATGGTGATTATATCAGAATGAAAGAATCGTTGGCTGGTTGGCAAACAAACTTGCATATCTAGAAAAATACATGGGTAGCCTCCAGAAAGTATTGCCTGTTGGAAACACTGCTATTTGTTGTCTTGTCAGAAGCAGGACTTGTGGTAAAATCAATGATTTTGGTTGTGCTCGAACAAGCTGCTGGAAACTTTCCCTGCATTTTAATGAGGTACATTTTCTGTTGTCCTTATTTTGCTTAACTTTGTGTGAACATCTTTTACTTAAGTCCTGAAACCATGTCAAAAAGAATGAATGTTTGGACACTGTGTTACTTTAAAAACAAACTTGTAAATCAAGCAAAGTAAACCCACCATTTTCAATTCTGATTGTTTTTACATTAAGCAGATGTGGTTACTGCGCACAGAGAGGATTGTGAGGCTGAATCAGTTCATGGGTTTGGCTATGCTTCACACTTACAGTGGTCCCCAGGCAAACACACATTTTATGCATATTATAATACCCAAAAACAGAGGATCAGAAGGAGCCATGAGTAATTTTCTAAATACTGAATAAAGAAACATTTATAAGAACTCGTTCTGTTGTTATCAGTTGCTTTTAACACTGACATATAGGGATGTTGTTGGATGAAAGTCACCAGGGGTTCTGATTTCTTGGCACAGTGTAGGGTAGCGCAGGGTGGCGGAGCCTGGTGCACCCTGTGCAGTGGTAATTTTGTCAAGCACACCGCTATGCACAGCCAATTTGGTAGACCGGCTGGGCCGAGATGGGTGTGGCGGCACACAAGGGGGACGTGCCGAAAGATTCAGGTTGGCGCAGTGACAATTTTGTGCTAAAAAAATGCAGTAGGTGCACTGAAAGCTCACCAGCTCCAACCTGGTCTATTCGTGACGCAGGCGAAGCACAACCTCTGCAGCTAGAATTTGGACTTGTGCGCACTGGCGTACAGTGCACACAAGTCCCCAAAATCTCAGAGTCTCCAGAGTGTAAGGCACATTTTGATGTTAGTAACAATCACAGCAGCCACTATTTAATGTAACCATCTGAACCAGCATTTACATTTGTATCTATATTATTGTCCCGTCCCATCTGATATCAGATCAAAGATGTTTTTCATTATGGAAACTTAACCTAACAGCAGCTGGAAGTGTGATGCACATCTCACAAGCCAACAGGCTCATCTTCCAAGACGGGGTGTATATCCATTTTCTCTCATTTCATGTAAATTAAAAGAAAAAAGACAAAGAGAGGCTTGCGAAATACATGTCAGTCACTCTGTGTCTTAAGGATTTACCTGTGATTACCCATATTTCTCTGTTTTAATCTTTATTCTGAATGTGATCTAAAAAGATGGAGTACACTATTGCAAGGAGGATGAGGAGGAGATACTGGGAGAGGATGTGTCACCAATATTTGGTGGTGACTGACCAGGAATGCAGCTGGATCACAAACATGACAAATGTCATAGCCTGCTGCTGTGTTCAAATGTAACCATCACTAATTTCGCCCTCACAGTTGCTTGAAAAGTGACTGTCTCTGTCACTGGGTCTTTCCACCATAGCAACAGTGGCGGGGATCAGTCTGAAATGAATCCTTTAACATCAGTAGGTTTAGTGCAGGGTCAAATAAGTTTATAACTATGTCCAGAGGAACAATACATCACATAAGTTCAAGAATTAACCAGGAGTTTACCTGAAACAGTCTGTGCATTCAAGCTAAACAGGCAGTTTTGGGACGATCCGATAATCCTTCAAAATAAAACTACTTTCAGTATGAAAGGTGTTCTAATAGTTTTTTCAAGTACTGTACATGTCCCTTATTACTTTATAGTATATCTTTATATCTTTTCATTACCTCTGTCTTTGCTTTTAAAAAAGGGAAATATTTTCAAACATCTTAGTAAATAATTAACTTTTGTCTTGTCTTGATGTATTTTTACATTTTTTTCAGCACTTTTAAAATATAACAATGAAACTAAAAGAAAAGCTTAAACATGACTACCTTATATCAAACATATATTTCATTTACTATGAAACTGAACGAATCACTGATATAAAGAGCAACTGTGCCATGAACACTACATCAAGACATATTTTCAGAAATCTCTATTAAGATAAAAATGGTTGAATTCATACTACCTCTTTTCTTAGTTTACCCCTGAAACTGTTGTTACTCATATTTATAGAATTCAGTTGGGCAAATGTTCAATATTTTACCCCATTTAAAAAGAATTTGCCTGAGCAGAATGATTTTTCATGGTTTTCTTTTTTTCTTTCTTTACCACATCCCTGAAGTCCTTTTGTGCTCCCCCTGGGGAGGCCCCACTTCACACTTGAAAAATCACTGCTCTTAGCAAACATTGTATAGTTTTCAGCTGATTATCCATATGAAAATAAAGTATATCAATACAGCAATGTTCACACTTTACAGTATTAATATCGAGTTAACTGTGTACAGATGCCTGTTCATTAAAAGCCACACTGTCAAGTATTATAGGGTTTTTAATTTTGATTCCAAAATGTGTCAGCAAAAAACACTTTATGGTGTGGACCCATTTAGACACCTAAAAAGTGTTCATTGTAACTCTGATGGCATTAAATTGTCCTTGCAGATTTTGTTGTGAATAGAAGTAGAAGTCAGTTAAAGAGAGTGATGTCAGTTTTGAAGTGTACTTGGGGGAAATCTAATGCTGTGTTGTTCTGGGTTGCCACTCTGGTTATTTCTGAATCAGAATATTTAATATCAAAAGCCAGGTTTACATTCAGACTTTTTTTCATTCTGATTAAAATCATTCTGATGAAAGATTTCAGGTGAACTGCTCACATGTGACGTGATCTATTCCGATCTGGTGTTTACATGTGCCGCAACATTTAATCAGAACAGCTGTTTTACAGACACGTGATACACTCAGATCTATTTAAGCATCACATAATTTATCAAAGATGGCAGTAAGTAGGAGTTTTATTGAATTATTTGAGGGTTGGGCTATTTAGCCTTATAGTAACCAGCCTTCAGAGTTTTCCAGCGGTTCCTTATTTGTTTGACGTTTTGGTCTGTCGCGGCTTCGCTGAGTTTTTTGTGGACTTTTTTAAATAATTTAGTATTTAGTGTTTTCCCACTATCTAACCTTGCGATAACATTTAGTTCTTTGAGAGTTTGTATTAAAAACCAAACTATCCGACACAGACCAGTGTTGTGTGCTCTGTTTGGAAGACGCCATGTTTCCAAGTGAGTAAACGTCACTGCTTGTTTAAGTCCAGACAGAGCATGCGCAGACAAAACCCAGCCTGACAACTTTCTCATTCACTGTTTACATGACAGGATTTTACTTTTAATTGGTTTGGGAAAAGCAATATACGACCCCTGTGCAACCGAATTAAATTCCATTTGGATTTGGCCAGTTTATTCCGAATGAGGTGTTTACATGGAGCATTTTTATTTGGTCTGGGCTTCTAACCCGATTCTAATCGGAACATTAGGCTCCATGTAAACCTGGCGAGAGAAGAAAACCAAGAAGAGGGCACAAGCCAATACATGTTGGTGGATTATTTGTACCCACCTACTTTCAATTTTTCCCCTCTCTAAGCACCACTGGATTGAGGGACACCATCCTGCTCTCTTTTCTTATTAATACCCTTATTTAATGAAATGAAAAATAAATATGGGGATTCCGAAAAGATGATACATCAACACACATCTGAATGTTCTTTTAAGTGTTCAGCAAGTCTCAACACCCACTGTGCTGTGCCAAAATGAGACTGCTGACCAAGATGTACTAACTTTCTGAAAATATTCTCACACTCTGGGTCTTAAACTTTAAGGTGCTATTATAATAGAAGAGAAAGAACATGCACAAACTCTCAAAGGAAGCCTCTACAGTTCTGTATACCCACTCTGTAATTGCAAACACACACTCCTCCTTTCCCTCTCACACACCCACTCAGAGAGATTAGACCATCTGGCACCATCTCAGTTGGACCCGAGCCGAGCATCGCTCATCCTACAACCACTGCCTGCTCTGGGTAACCTGGGAAATACATGAACGCAGCACTTAAAGTGTAGTTAATGTATAAAACAAAAGAGCCAAGCTTGTATTTGCACACATGAATACACACGCTTCAGCAACCACATGCAACCCGCACAAATGCATTCATAAACCAGAAGATGTACTCGTGCCTTCACTTTTACATGAAGATAAATAGGCCATGAGAACTGACCGTACATACACCGCTCAATATGATCCAGCCTCATAAGGGAAGGGATGAGGGAGCTTTCATCAATCAGTGATAAATCGATATGAAGATGAAAAAGAGCAGCGAAGAACATAGGGCACAATCAATCTCTTTACCTCATGTCAAATCTTCAAAGTATTGCTGTCTCCTGAGCTCCCATTTGACCTGAATGACACAACTTTAGTGCTGTTCTCAAGAAAACATGCAAAGTGGATTTTGTGGTTGGACTCTCTAAGAACTAGAGTTGGAGAAAAGAAATAGGTTTGGCTGTGACCCCAGATCCATTCTCTAGCCTGCTGAGCTTTGTTTGCTCTTTGTGATCACACAGCAGATAAAGATGACAAGGAGATTATAAGATAGTTTTTAATGCATTTCATAAGAGCCTCACAAGAATACAAATGTGATCAACTTAATTCCTCTCTTCAAAGCTTAAGCATGGCACTTCTCTCTTGGTCTGACCTTTTCTGTGGCCTTTTAACCTTCAGACCCCAGACGCAGTGTAGAATCATCATCTTCAGCTCTGCAGGGACATAACCCCAACTCTTAAAGCAATTTTAATAGCTATAAACACTTTGCATGAGATCGTTTGGTAAAGCATTTATAAAAGAACAGGCAGTATGCAGATTACTTTGAATAATGTCATCAGGGACGGCTAGACTAGCTCTGCTCTCAGTGTTATACCCTGTCTTTTTTAGGTAAGAGAAGTCGAGTGGCTTGGAAGTGCAAAACAAGTTGACAAAAAAAAAAATTACAAGTCATGAAACAAATTCACAGTTTTGGACACACAATTTGGAGAGCACTTTCACAAGCACAAAACAAATAAAATTTCAGGATACAAATTGACAAACAGACCAAAATATTAACAAAAGATGACATCTTACCAAATGCACCAAGTGACCCACAACCTGGCTTTGTTTGAGTGATAGTTTATCCAGTTTGCTTGACAGACAGGCAGCTCAAGCTCTTCTTCACTAATAATGAATGCTTTGTCCAATTTGTGGCACTTAACAATAATATTAAGTCACCTTGTTCATTCATATTAAAACATTGGTAAATTAGAGCCAGCAATGAGGTAAGATATTGATGTTTCACACTTCTGATGGTAAAGGGAGAGTAGTAACATGAAAACATCCCATACCCCTTACTCCAATACTTTTTGCATATATTTTTTCAATACCAATAACATAACCAGTTTTCTCCTTAGAATTTAGGAATAATATTGGAATATTGGAAATTGATGTCTTTTATTGTGTTTAGTCCTTAACATAACTCTACTTTAAGTCTCAGTCCAAAGAAGATAAACTTAAGAGGGGAAAAAAATTGAATATTTTTTTCTCTTTTTTATGATTGGATAATTATTCTGCTAATACAAATCGGATGAAGCAACTACATAACACTTGTAAGCCAATGTTGTCCTTTTGAAACTAAACAAAATGAGTTTAAAAATATTTCAGTAGGGACATTAAAACATTTTTGAGAGCTGTATGCATTTAACTGTTTTCTTTCTGTCATTCTTTTGTTTGGTACAGAATCATGTCAGATACATCTGATAGGTCTTTACAGTCACATGACACAGGAAGTGACTCTGCCTTGACATGGGTAGAACTACACATATTTTGAAGACCTTCATAGAAAAACATTTTGTTGGAATGCTTGTATTGTATTAATATTCAAGTGGCGGAAATGATACCAAAAGTGTACTTGTAAAAGAATAACACTTTGATACATGATAATAATACTCCCATCCCTACAGCATGCCTAAGAGAAAGAGATATGTTTAAGTGAACATCCACCTATAACGCAAAACTGCTATCAGACACAAATAAGTTCCATAAAACTTACTTTGACATCAACCACATCCTCAGTCAGTAACACCGTGTTTAGCAAGCCATCGCTCAAATACTTCTTGGTTACATGCAACACTTGAGACATCCCCCTTCTATAAGGTCCTGTCTTCTGTGTTCTACCACTCATATGTTTGTTTCAGATTTATCAAGCGTTTATTAGCTGGTGGCTCCAAATTAAGCCTTTTGAGCGCATAGGTGGATGGTTCTCTGTCTTACATGTCTGCCCTGTGTTTGGATTTCTACGTGATCAGGATGTGCAGAGCTTCTAGCTCAATGTTAGCTTGGAAAGGCCCCAGCCCCCTGCGACCCCGAAAAGGAAACAGTCGGAAATATTATGCACAACAAATGCTTGGAAATTGTGTAAAGCTCTTTCTATTTGTTAGTGTGCATTTACTGTGTTTGAACTCCTGTGCAGCTTTATTGGTTCTGATAACCTGCTGCTGTTTCTATCTGACAAACCAACTCTCTGTTTTGTTGAAATAGCAAGGCTCTTGAATTAAATGTGAATTGCCTATATGTTTTATGTTGTTTTTCCATATATCACCAGCTCATGGCAGTCTGCTAAATGTAATAAATTATCAACTTGGCCTTGACTACAGTATTCCAAGCCTAACAACGGCAGATGTATAGAGCTGAACATACATGTGTTTAACAAATAGGAAGAAATTGTTTTTGAAGTTTAATTCAGTCACCATGAATGAAACGCAGCATATTTTACTGTATGAAACCCAATTTTGTATAAGCAAATTACCAGTGATTTGAAGTCCATCACTTTGGACAGTATATTGTTCTTGCAGCTCTTAAGATAACATCCAAAGACACTGCTGGGATAATCTCTCCCTCAAACACACATCAAGGGTTCCATATGCAGCCCGCAGCGAGCCCTACATTTAGATTCAAGGATGATAATGTGGGAGTTCTTGTTTTTAATTGGGGTGAGTTCATCAGATTGACAGACAGGAAAAGAGGAGAAGGAGAGGAGCTTTTAGCTTCCTGTCCTCTTTCAGACAACCCTCAGGAGCGTCCAGACGAGAAGGTATTCAAGTGCTAAATCTCTTTAATCTCACACATCAAAAAGCAACTCACTTCCAGCACTTAGCTGTCTGAAGCTGCTGAAAAAAGCCAGGACCTGCAGCTTCATCTTTTCAACAAAACATGCAGACTTTTCCTGGCAGAAAATTGGAAAGCTCTGGTGGTATATATGCACTGTTTGATTATTTGTGTCTCTTAAGACTGCTCATTTTTTAAAGCCTTTTGAGGGTTTTCTCTCCCTGTACACCGCCTCTGTAGTCATAATGTGCTCCGCGTTGTTTTCCTCTTGCTTGTTTTTTTTTTCTTCTTGCAGCTTTTTTCAGGGTCTTATCAAGTTCCCTCTATCTAATATCATTCTCTGCATACTCATCCCAGCACAGAACATGCAGCTGACAATACCACCTCTCCCCCCAGCCTTTGTTATACAGGGGAGTCAGTCAAATAGATAAATTGGTGTCATTGCACTTGTCCACCGCCCTGTTGGGGGTTATCTTCCTTCCACATCACACCAACATGCATCACATTTGATGGTTGCAGGCAACTACTCATGTCAACTCAAACCAGCCGGTGAACAACCCCAGCCTCAGAGCAATCAATCATGGCACCCTTGCACAAACAAACACGTGGAATACATGGTAAAACAATGAACGCATGTCCCTGGGCCAGAATAACAAAAGTAGGTATTGGATGTCACATGAGATTCATTGTTGAGTTAGTCAAGTTACTGTGTTGATTGTTTACCTGGCTGGTAACCTGGTGTTAATTATGTTAGATGGTCATACACACAAGTATTACAAATAACAAAAGCATCAAGCTGAAGCACGTCCATGTTGTTGCTGTTTCATGAACTTAAACCAACATTACATGGTTTTTCCATCCTGATATAATATTTCTAGAATCATTGTGATCTCTGCCATCTTCTCTGGTACAATGTAACTGCGGTTTGGATGGTAGGAACACTTCCACAATGAAAAAACTACACATTTTTACTGCTTTGACTGCTCTACAGCCTACGCCATTTACCCCTTGAGGTAAAAGCTAAACGTTGTAAAAAGGAGAATATAAAACAGTTTTTTTTTTAACAAATTTAATGAACATAATTAAGTTTTAAGTAAATATACACTTATTATCCTAATGGATATAGAAACCTCTGGCTCACACTCCTGCATAGTAGGTAGTAATAATGCTCCTCGGACACTTCATACTACCCACCGTTAAATAATACTAATAAGAAGAAAGGTAAATGTAGCAGTGTTAACATGGCAGAAACGGCTAAAAAAAACAAAGAAAAGAAAGAGATGAAAAAAAGAAAGTTGAAGAGTAACAAGATAAATGCCCGGTCAGGGATGAACATTGGCCATAATTGTGTTGCCCACTGAAGTATCTCATTTTGGTTACTGTTTCTGTGGCTTGGTGACGTCACGTCTGCTCAAGTTTCACCGGGATCATAACGCTTATAATATAATAGAATGTATTTGGAAGTATATAGCTGACATTTTTCCAACTGTATCTTTTTCCCTCATCTACCAACCACAAAACACTGCTGCTGATGTCTCTGCAGAAGCATTGTCTCGGAGTTCTCGGCAGTCCGTCTTGGCAGAACTAATGTACTCGCTGACTAATGTTTCCCACATGGACATAGATTGTTACTCTGGAAGCTGGAATAAAAGCTGTCTGTCAGGGTTACCACCACACACGCACACAGCCACACATGACATTGCCAGAAAAGATCTACTTTTTCAACTTTGGTGATGTATCACCTTGAATCACGAGGCCCCATTGCAGCTGTGCATTGACTTTACATGGAGAGTGGTCGCAGAAGACGTTAAAGTCAAGTCACGCTGGTGTGTAGGCACCTTTAGAGACAGAGTCCAGAACATCATTATGGGGGTGATAGATGGTGTCTCAAACCACCCCCTCTGTTCACAGATGTTATTCCTAGCTTGACAAAGATGGCTTCTTGAACTCCTGATTCAAATCGGTCCTAATCCTTCGCCAGTACGTAGACTTTGCTGTCCTCACAGGAGTGTCTGGTATCCTTAAGGTGACAGTATGCAGCTATGTATGCGGTAGACCAAGCTTCCAGTGGTGACAACCAACTACAAAGAACAGGTTCATCCTTTTGATGGAGCTAAGGCATCATAGCTGTAGGTATTACACAGCTACCGTGCCACAGGGAGAGGGCAGTGATAAATCATGGCATCGTTCTATTGAATACAAAATTAAAAACCTGACAGGCCTTGAATTCAAAAACCTGTCAATGTTGTTTCCTGGTCATGTCACGTTGTGTTCAGCCATGGAGAAAACAGGATTTTTGACTGTATTCGAGCAAGACAGCAACGTAAAGCTTGTTTTATGTATGGAGGTTGTGTGTTAAATAGAAAGCTTAAACCTGAGTTTTCACGTTATGACATGCATAAGTATAGCAAATACTGTTTGAATTATGACATTTAGACATGTTACATTATTGCACCAATATAAATATTTTTTTTTAGTACCATATCCATGGGTTTGGAAAAGATAAGAAACAACAAATTCAGTTACAGAAAAAAAAGATTTTTTTTTATTCTGATTATGTTAAGCTCTTAGGCTTAAGTAAACAAAATTCATATTATTCTGTCAAGAAACATGAGCTGAAATTCATTTTTTTAAATACTGAGGGAAAGTACTGGTGAAACAAAATTGCCAAACCATTTATTGCTTTTACAACCAGCAGGGAATTCACACAGCCTTGGATGATTTGTCCCTCACCTGTTTTGTATTCTTTCCATACACAAAAACACACAAAATGATAAAGGCAGTAATAAAACCACAGCCCTGAAAAACACATCACACCTCTAAAGAGACAGATTTTACCCTCAGGCAGCTAGAATCATGAACTGCAGTTGTGCAACCAGACACACTGCTTATATATTCTACTGTTTGTTGTTTTTTAAGGTCATTTGAACGTCCTCTGCTATACTGACACTAATTTGGTGCAGTTGTGTTGCCATAAGCAATATCATTTTGCATGTATTTGAAAAGACAAAGTAAAAGCTTTTACATATCACAGTCTAACAGTGACTCACAGCTATGTTTAAGGACTATTTAGTTTCAAGCCCATTAAACCCTGGAAAATGACTCTTAAATGGTTACAAAGACAAAAGGTGTCTAGATAATTCTTCGAGACTTCTCACTTCAAAGGACTCCAGAATTAACAGTGAGCATGAACAAGACATTCAAACACATAAATACATAGTTGTCTTTCTTTTGTCATGTAATCATTCAGCAATTTAAGGTTTTTTTTATTCTACTTTCCCCCCAAATATGGCTGGTCATAACAAAGACTAACATTTCATCTGAGCATCAGCACTGTCTTAACTAATTTTCCATGTTTTTTAAAATCATAAGTTGAATATTTGACTATTTTTCATTAAGCTCAAATTACAATAAGTAGACTTGAAATGATGAGTGAGAAATGTGTCTTAGAAAGATGGAGGACAACGCAGTAGTTTTATGAAGTCTTCAAGATAAATATGCTGAAATAAATGTCTAGTTTGATTATAAGTTGCTATATTTTGTCTCTACACATCTTATTTTCATTTGATGTTGTTTCAAATAATTTTCTCTCTATCTGATTTAAGATCTGATTAAAATAAATTTTATACCTGCATCTTGTCCTTGTGTTCACATTTTCATCTATTGGCTTCATGAGTGTTTTTTTTTTGTTTGTTTTTTTTTTGTTAGATGTGCTTGCCAGTTTGAGACATGTTTTGACTCGAGGGTGTAAATAGATCTCGGGGTTGTTGCACCTACTTGTTGTGTGAGAAGCAAACTGCAAACATGACAGTAACTCTCAGAGTGAGATAATCACAAACAATCAATGTTTCAGTAAACACACATAGTTGAAGGCTGTATGGTCACTACATAATAAACTCCAGGAAGTAAAAAAAAAAAAAAAAAAAGTATCCCAAGTGCCATTTTCCTGAAAGAGGCAAAGCACAATTCTCTGATGTTCTTCAGAGGACATGAGCTCCTATAGCCCCTTCAAATGAGAAAGGGGCTATAATCCCAGGTGACGTTGACAGGGGCACAATGAATCAATGCAGGGAATGTGTGGCAGCCATTATTTTTTCCAATAAGTGGAGAAAACAACATATCTCTAGCTTACGCTGCCATTTTTTGATTGTGCTTGATAAATTAACGACACAATGTTCCACCAAGGCTCTATTTGTAATCGCCATTGAACTCAGACTTGTTTTACAGCATGTGGGAAAAAAAAAATTCAAACTACTTTCTCAATTTCTTTTGGATCAATACTTATGTTTTTATATACTTATTTTTGTGTAATGTGAAATGGAAGAATGCCTCTTTTTGATTGTATAGAAATTATAATATGCATAAACATTATCAATAGTTTAATCACATTGAATCATACAATCATCCATTACAGATCAATTTGTAAAGTTTAATACATAATGCAGAAAGAGTCAGTTGTACTTTACTGTATTTATGTGGTCTTCCCACAGCTGATGATGGTAACATTTTTGGATCATTAACTGCAGAAAATCAAATGTTCAGCTTAAGATCAATAAATCAAATTTGTAGAGTATTTGCAACAGCATGATGTTCTATTGAGCCAAGGCTTGTGTCAAAGGCACACACCAGTGTGATAAGTGAGTTGTCACACATTGTCTTGTGTGCATTGTGCACTTCTTTCCCTATGGACCTTCATCATGTCCATGTCCTCGGGCTAATGTCACCTTGTGTCACCCCCCCCGATGATTAAAGCTCAATGGAGGTCATCAATCATCACAGGCAACCAAAGTGCTCAGTTGAAATGTGCCGGTTTCCTGCTGAATTCTGATTGCACAACTGTTCTTGACACGTTTTACCACCTTGATGCCGAGCTTATTTGCACCTCTTTGGGGCTGCAGCTGGTCGGTATAAACTATCAGTTCCCTTTTGTTCCATGGAGGATTCTTTCCATATTTCAGGGGATGAGGTCCATGATGATAGATCTATACAGCGCTTCCACTCTTTCTCTTGAACATACGGCCTCTCTATCACATCCATTGAAAGTCTGAAGGCCTTAGTTAATAATTGCATTTGAAGTTTACCTGTATTAAAACAGATGAATTTAGCTGTCAAATGAAAAAGACACACAAGCCCAGACCAAGGACAAGGCAGTGATCAATGAAAAAAAAAAAAAAAAAAAGCACTGCTTGCATTTAAGTGCAACCTGAAAAGACAGCTTGATCCTCAACACATTGTATGGGCACAATGGGGCATAACTGAGTGGCAAGAGAGAATACAAAGACCTTCTAAGCTGTGGAAGGAAAGAAAAACTTGAACAAAAAGAGACAGGAAAAATGACAACAGCCAGCAAGGGCGATAAAAAAAAATCTGGCAAGTTTTCAGGCTTCAAAAGATTTTGAGACAACAAAAAGAGTGAGTCAAAGAAGGGGATGAGGGTCTAATAAACCTGATTAAGGAATTCTTTCAAACTTTTCCAGCTTCTCTTGGGCCCTAATTCACTGAGGCTCCCTTCAACCATATGCTGTCTTCCATCAGGACACGACAGCACATTGTTTTAGTTCATTAGGGGGGACGTATGAGCACAGCCTTGATGGGCTGGACTGTCTGTCATCTGATGTAATGCAACTAAATGTGCTTGTCCTTGTAAAGACAAGTAGAGCTGAAATAAAAGAGGTTGCCTCTGTTTGGACCAGTGAATTTCATTGATCGTGCGGTGCAAGCTGAAGTGTGTGTGTGTTTGTGTGTTCCTGTGTGTAGTGTTTATGTGTGGTTAACATTGCTCAGGCATGCATTTATCTAATTTTAATAGCCTGAAGCAGGGGTCCCTTTTTGGCAGTTTTAACTTGACAGTCCTCTGTTGGTAGTATAAATATGTACATGTGTGTTGATGAGTGAACCCCTCTGAGTGTTTGTCCGTAGACAATATCAAACCCTGTTCAAATTATTATTTGTTGTTGTGTTCACAATTTAGGTGTGTATGTTTGAATGGCAAAATCCAGAGGACTATTTAGGCTGTGCTTGGATGATGGTCCTCTGTTTGTTATATATGTTATTTGACCAAGCCATGGCGATGGCCAACAGTGACCACAATGACACATGATGCAACTTCAGTGGGCAACAAGGTTACAGTCGCTGAGTCGCATTCGGTGTGAACGCAGCTACAGTCCGTGTTTCCTTTTGCCTTTGTCAGGTCATTCGTCTTCCATGTGCCACACTAACTCAGTAAGCCTTTCCAGTGTCACCAGTGTTCCTTGTGTTTGTAGTTATTCTTTTCAGTTGAACCTTTTGTAGTGATTTTGATTTGTACTTTGAGTTGAGTTTCTGGTGTTCCCTTTCATTGTTTCACTAGTTTTATTTTGTGACCTTGTTAGAGTTTCTGTTTACTGTTTGGGCATTTTTGTAAAGGATTCTTTTCCCTTTTTTTAGCTATTTGGATAAAGATGTTGTGTTAATCTGCATTTGGGTCTTTCTCTGTTTTTATAGTTTCATTTGGAACAGATCTTGACAGAGTTAGTTAAAGACGTGTTCTGCTCAAGCCTCTTCTCAGAACATCAAAGGCAAAGAAGAGTGATTTCATGAGACTTGGGACCGTCAATATTTTCTGTTTGCATGCAGTGTGGACGTATTCCTGTGTATATGAATCTGGAGGCCCTTTTTGGATGGTATGAAGTGCATTGTTCAAAAGTATGATATGTGTGTTGGTCTATATTTTGCTTTTTTGAGGATGTGTCCTCAGAGGATGGATTATGTGCCTTGATTATACATGGTTGTGATCTAGGTGTAACATAGATGAAACCAGATTGTCAGCTCCTATTTCCTTTAAAGCTGGAGTATGTAACTTGCATGAGACTGCAGTGAAAGCAGATTTACTCCCCCCTCCCTTCCTTTGTTGTGCTCTCAGCCACTTCACTTTTTTCCCATCTGTATGTCTACTGTATTTGTGTGCCTTTAGCTGCCATTAGCATTATACCAATGTAATGCATTTGTAGCCACAGAAACCCACAAACATATTATCCTATAAATTTAACATTATCCATATAATCCAAACAAAATTAAAGCTCATTTAGATATATCAAGCGCATATACCTTAGCAATGAATGGAAAAAAGGATATTGTCCCTGACTGGCCAACGAGTGTATGTCCCTTACAAAATATAAAGAATCAATACAGAGCAAGGAGGTGCTACATATGTCTGATCTCTCATATGATATGTTAGTGCTCATTTTTAAGTGAGGCATCAATGTGTCCCAGAGGGCAAGATGAGTCAGAACCCTCTGCATAAATGTAAAAGCCAGATGTCATTGTTTAAATCTCCGATTTTAACTGTTTGGACTGGGCAAGTGCATATTTATTATAAATCTGTTGTTATGACCCTGGTTGTATTCTGCCTTGTGTTGTGTTTTGCTTTGACAGAGTTGGGAGGGTTCTCCTGCGCCCTGTGTGTGTGTGGATCAGGTGTGCCGCCCTTGCCTCTGATTTGACTGAGAACATCCCATGAACACCTATGACTGGCTGTGGAGGAGGGAAAAGCCCTTTATAAATGTCTCTGTGACATCATCACGGTGAGGAGGAAACCCACGGATCATCTGTGTTCTGCCACGTCAGCCACGTCAGCATTGTGCGGGTTTTTTTGTGGTTTATCAAATCATGGTAAGGTAGAGGCGAATTACTTGCCTTGGGGTATCCTAAGTCGTTGATTTTTTTTTTTGGTTTTGTAAATTTTGGTTTGTAAAAATATACCGCTCGTCAGACTCCAGCGGCTGCTTGAAACTCGGCGGAAACGGGGGAACTTCATGTTATGTCTTGGCCACCCCTCGGCGGGCATAACACCTGTTCACTGAACATTTAATACCAGTTGGCTGTTAGCAATTTAATTCCTCATTTTCTGGCTCTATTAACTGTTGCGTACGAACATACTGCACAGGCGGTATAATCTGTTAGCATGATTATCTTAGATTCTTTCGTTCATTTACAATTATTAGATATGCAACGGCACGTTTTGTGTACATCTTTGACCCTGTGTCTTGCTTTTGTTTCTTGGAGCTATATGTTGGAGCAAACAAGATAAAAGCACACTGAGCAGCACTGCAAAATTCCAAACTGACTCTCAGTTCTTTATCATGCTGAGAATTTTAAAGTGAATTATAGTAAAACAGTGTTTGCCAGGCAGGGCTGCAACACATGGGGTTTATGTGCATGTCAACGGGCAAGAAACCTAAAAACTATGTTCTGGGTTAGGGTGTGTTTGTCAAAATATAGTAAAATATGGGGTCTTTAAGGTGACTACAAATTAGTATAAGCCCTGAGTGTAGGTATATATTTATCTATACATGTATATTTAAAATGATAATTAACCATATTTAGGTAATTTTTTTATCAGTGTTTTTCTTTTTTTTTGTCCATTATGTTTATTGGATTTTCTTAGTTTATACAAAAAAATCAAGTTTACACAGCAACATACGGATCACAAGAAAAAAACACAAAAAAAACAAGCAGCTCAAGTAGTATCTATTAACAACACAGGTCCAGGCAATAACAACTATATGCTTATAGTAGGTCGAGATACAGATTCAAGGGACTCCTTTAGCAATAATGGCAGGGAGATCAGGTCCAACTTAATCTAAATAAGGCTGCCAGACTCTGTAAAACTGATCTTTTTTTGCATGTAATGTGCTTGCAAGGCATTAATCAGTGTTTTCTAAATTTTACATGGGGAACATAGCACACATCAGTTCTTTTGTGCACAATCATGTAAGGAGATTTTCACAATAACAGGCGTCACAACAAGTCTTTGGTATGCTTCATTATAAGGAGACTGTCTGTTTTCCTATATCTGTATTCACAATAATTTATTACTTCACAACAAGGTAAGGAATTAAAAACAGAACCTGAGGAGATGAGTCCTCGGGGATGCTTAAAATATGCACAAGTTAGGTGTTCTGTTTACTCTTATGCTAATTCCTGCATGCTAAAGCCCACACATAAAATGGATTTTCTGCACTGGGCTATTAAATAATGAGCTTCTATGATCCAGCTGTTTCTTGCCTCTTTTTTTTTTTCACCTGCTCTCACGTGCAAGGGTTTATCACTTGTTTATACACAATTTACCAGATTCTCTCTCAGTTATTGTGCTTTTGGAACAAATAATGGCTATTGGTGATTATTTTTTAGTATCTCATTTATGCTGCTCGATGGCTTGTTTACCTGCATTTTATTACATTGTTACCCAACTCTTGGTACTTTTTCTTAGCCTGAAAGCCAGATTTATTTTATTATCTGGAATATGTATTTCATCCTTGAGGCCTTTTCAAACTCATGGTGCTTTCAAAATGCATACTTTTAAGTCTGAAACCAAATGGCTGTTATTGATTTCCAAGTGTTCTTGGGCTTTAGGCTCTGTTGCTATCCATCAGTAGCTCCAAAGTTTATCATTTGTAACCGACAAGATTCAATATTTCAAAAGTTTTATTGCATAAACACCCAATCTCCTAATACCCATATATTTCACTTAGTCCTGATGTTGTTCCTGAAATAATCACATATTTATTACTACATAAACAGATTTGTCACAGCTGGTGAAGACACAAAGGTGTTTATATGGTCTGGGATTTGAGCAGCCATTTAATAAACTCTTTCTGTTACATTTTTATGATTAGAAATGCACTTTACCAAATTCACAGTGGCTAAATACTCTGCACACAACAATAAACTTTTCTTTTAATAAAAAAAAGGGGCCTATTGTGCTTTAAAATGGATGACGCATCATTTTGTCCATCTGCCCTGCAGTTTATGCAGCATTTCAGGCTGAAACGTGGGTGGAAAAGACAGTCATCAAGAAGATTTAAATAAAGTACAGACACAAAGGTGTTTCCGGTAACTTAACAGTGGTGACAGACATCCAGGGAGTCCACTGTATTCAGCTGATAAATTCAAGTTTTTACAGGCGTTGGACTTCTTAAGGCAATCACATTAGCAATGGAGGCTGTGATTCTCCAAATGTGTGGTTTGTTAGTTATAAAATTCATTCATTCCCAGCTGTCATTGGGCGAGAGGCAGGGTGCACACAGAGCTGGTGGCCAGTTGATCACAGGGCAACATACAGAGAACCACTCACACTCTAGGGCTATTTGGCATCACCAGTTAATCTTACGAGCATGTTTTTTGGTCTGTGGGATGAAGCCGGAGTGCCCGGAGAGAGCCAAGGCATGCACAGGAAGAACATGCAAACTTCACACAGAAAGGCCCTGTCTGATCAGGGGATTGAACCTTCTTGCTGTGAGGCATGTGCACTACCTGCTGTGTCACTGTGCTATAAGTTATATCAGATTATTCAAAACTGATTAAAGGGTTCAGCTTCCTATATACCTCCTTATATCTCAGCTATATCTGCATTGTAAAGGATGAAAAAGTCCATATACAAAAGAGCAAAGGGGAAAAACTGTCCTCAGAACACTGACTTTTTTTTTCTGTAAGCAGTATTCCTTGCCTTTCTTTCCCTGGCAGCTTTGTCTTTATCAGTGAAGTTAGTGCCTCTGCTGCTTTCTGCCAAGCCAGACACAAGCTTAGCAGCAGCTTTAACAGCAGAAGTCAGAGCTTGCTTTTGCCTGGCTTTGCTGCATTACAAGCTAAAGTTGTGAACTGCAAATCAGCTTTGACACTTTGTACGTGTTACATAAGGCAAAAACAATCCATGATGTTCTGTACATACTGTATAAATAGAGGAGCTGACCAGCTGTGTTTTTCTCAACTTCAATTACTGACCAATTTTTGATGATGTAGCCTTTCAAGAAGAAGAAATACACTCTACACCTCTCTCTCTGATTATCGTCAGAGCACATTATAAGACAACCCATGTAAAAATTTGCTGCTACATATAACAACAGAGAGAAGTTTGGTCAAGTGATGCCATTTGTAGGGCTTTAGAACAGAATTACACTGCTTATGTTCAATAATAAATGATTGGACTGTGTGATATACCATTGCAAACCATTTGAGATCTTACATTTCTGAATGTGTTTCACCACAGACTGTATGGAAAAGGCTGTAGCCAGAATGATGTTATCCATTTCAGGTTGGGTTGACAAGCCCGGAAGTGGCTGTAACATTTTTTGGGAGGATAAATCAAACTGAACCCTGTTTAATCAACTAATCAATGTATCTTTTTTTATCAAGCCCCAATTACATAACACGTGTTTTCTCAAGGGAAGGAATCTGAAGCCAAACTCTTAATTTTGTAGATACATCTATGTGCATATATACAAATATATATGATAAATATCTTGGTATATGTACACATACAGACCTGATCAAAATCTTAAGACCAGTTGAAAACTTGCTAGAATATGCATTTTGCACATTTGGATCTTAATGAGCTTTTAAATAGAGCTACAATATGCAAAAGCAAGAAGGGGCTGTGTGACAAAAAGCACTTTGAAAAAGTAATTTATTGACAACAACATGTAAACTGAAATAGGCTGTTTATCAGCTGATCAAAAGTTTAAGACCACAGGCTATTAAAGCCAAAATCTGCTCAAAATGTTCATTTTCTGTCAGGCATTCAGTCATGCCCTCCTGATGGCTTAAGCTAAGAAGCTTTCTCTTCTTGAACGTGGTTGGATCGTCGAGCTGCATGAGCAAGGCCTCTCGCAGCGTGCCATTGCTGCTGAGGTTGGACACAGTAAGAAGGTCATTCTAAATTTTTTGAAAGATCTTGAGCATTATGGAACAAAAAAGTCAAGTGGTAGACCCAAAAAATTACACATGCGCTAAGCCGGTGGATCCGATTGGCTGTCCGTCAAGACACAGGGCGGTCCTTGACCCAAATTAAGGCCCGTACTGGTGCCGACTGCAGCGCAATAACCATCAGACGGCATCTGCGGGAAAAGGGTTCCAAAAACAAAAAATAAATTCAAAGACCTCGTCTCCTTCAGCGCCACAAAACTGCCCGTTTAGACTTTGCCAGGGAGCATCAAACATGGGACATTGAAAGGTGGAAAAAAGTTTGATTCTCTGATAAGCAAAAATGTAACCTTGACGGTCCAGATGACTTCCAACGTTACTGGCATGACAAGGAGATCCCACCTGAGATGTTTTCTACACGGCACAGTGGAACAAAAGGGGGTCTATCATGATATGGGCTGCTTTCTCATTCAGTGGAACACTGGAGCTTCAGGTGGTGCAGGGTCATCAAACGGCTGCTGGTTACGTGCAGATGTTGCAGCGGGCATCTCCCATGACTGAGGGCCCTCGTCTGTGTGGTAACAGCTGGGTTTTTCAACAGGAAAACGCTGCAGAAAAACATCACTCTTTTGGACCATCCCACATGTTCCCCTGATTTAAATCCCATAGAGAACATTTGGGGATGGATGGCAAGGGAAGTTTATAAAAATGGCCGTCAGTTCCAGACAGTTGATGCCCTTCATGAAGCCATCTTCACCACTTGGAGCAATGTTCCCAAAAGCTTCCTGGAAACACTCGCATCAAGCATGCCCAAACAACTCTTTGAAGTGATTAACAAGAACGGTGGAGCTACTCATTACTGAGGCTTACTGAGAAATTTTTTTTGTTCTGGTTTGGAGAGTTTTTTGTAATTTTTTGAGTGATGGTCTTAAACTTTTGATCAGCTGATAAACAACCTATTTCAGTTTACTTGTTGTTTTCAATAAATTACTTTTTCAAAGTGCGTTTTAAGATCCAAATGTGCAAAATGCATATTCTAGCAATTTTTCAACTGGTCTTAAGATTTTGATCAGGTCTGTACATACATACAAAAAATGTATTTTTCAAGGCAGAGACAAAGGTATTAAAATCACATTTGTGTCTGCTGAATATAGACTTTTTGATTGTATATATTTTCTTATCGATTTGGCACAAAATATAAATACAGGTATTCACTATAAGATAATAAAATCCAAATTAATGTATTTTATTATTATTATTCATTTATTCTCAGCCTTAAAGGACACAACAGATTTTCATCAGGTACTGTTTGCTTTGATTGTTACTGACTTTATTAATGTATTTATACAAATAAATGAAGTACTACTATTATTAGTCGTATAATATTCAATTCAAATATGCAAGTTGGTATTACTCACCAGTTCCTACAGCAGCTGTAAATTTCCATGGCTGTCCCCCAGGGAAACCATGTTATCGGTGCATGCCCCACTTGAGCCAAATAAACTTTGACACATAGTACTTAAGTGAGTTTATATCACAGTTTAGACTGTTATATTTCTGCTGTGATCCCTGACAGTAATACTGGTACATATCAAATCTGAGTAGGTGGGAGATAGCAAAAGTTATTCTTCTGTGGAAGCATTGCTGTTCATCTTTCCCACTTTTCTGTATATGTAAGGGAGGATTCCTTGCAAGTGTTTGCATTTGGTCAGAGCAGAACTGTTTTGGCAACTCTGCACACTGAAAAGCCCTGACAGCAGCATGAAGGCAGGAGTTTTCAAAAGCTGAACTTGAAACCTTGAACACTGTAGGCTGGTGTCTTGTTTACCATCCTGCCTGGTCTGGTATATTTCTGAGAGAAAGTTGTTAGAAGGACAGGGGAATGCAAAATGTCTGGCCTTATCTACTGCTTCTTTCTTTTGCAGGATACAGCCCACTGCTGTTTAGGGGACAATTCTTGAGTGACTAAGCAGCTCTCGTGGGCGGCTGAAAAACAATATGCAGCTCCAGAAACTGTCATTATGAAATATTTTAAGGATAAAAGTAGCTTCTACCTTAGTCACTTGTAGAAAGTTCAACTGCTGAGAGACAAAAAGGCCTTTTTCCCTCCAGTGACTTTGTTACTGAGTTTGGTGATGATTGATCAGCTTGATTTCAAGTGTAGTCACAAATCATTTTTGTTGCAGATATAGGGCATGGCTTATTAAGATAAAAAATAACGGGTGCTAAATTGCATATGCAGCCTAAAAAAATTGCACATACTATTGGTGGGCATGTTGTGGGTGATCTACTATCACTGTGTGCATACTTGTTAACAGGTGCAAAAGTGGAGGATTTTTGTGCTACTGTCACCATGGAGAGTTTGCAAGAGCAAGTGAAAAACAAAGTTTGAAGTCATGGAGTTGGAGGCAAATAAGCACACTTGCGTTAATCTTTTTTGCTGTCTGTCATTTTGACGGACAAGGTCGTCACTCTTCCCTCATGCCATATTTCAATCAGTCATTTTTAATTTTCATAATTAATTAATTAATTGATTAAACATAATCTAAATGACAGCATTCACATAATTACACAGCTTCACCACCAACAACCTCTCATTAAGAGCTGTCTTACATATACGCACACACATACCATGCAGGTACTCTTGCTTTTTACACCATGACAGCATCACACTCTCTGAGCACTGAATGCCTGAACTGGCGGTCAGTGCGTGGAGAGTGTGATGCAGTCAGCTCTGAGTGACAAAAAGAGTGAATATGGACATGAAGGTTTTTTCAATATTTTTTTTTATACATGTTAAACTACCTCCACAATGCATGAGTATGATGGCACACTGGACCATCACAATTTTTCCAGCCCATTATATCAGACAGCCTCCAAGTCTTTCTGTTTTTCATCAAAAAATGCAGTCAGTGACAGAAAGTATTCTTTGTGCGACCCCTGTTTCTCGCTATGATCACCGCAGACCTAGTGTGTAACGCTTTCCTTTTTTTGCATCTGCTTTTCAAACAAACTAGATTTTTTGTATTTTTATATATATTTTTAAAAAATACATTTGTGTCCTTGGCATGTACTCTCTCTTGGCCTGATTGATGGTTTGCTTGTATAAAACAAGTGCAAACTTGATGATGTTCAAAGCTGATCTACTAACTGAGTGCACTGAGAACTGCATCTGCCAAATGAGCAACATTGCACATGCAGTCGATTTAGCATGTTTGCCTTCAGGAAAATGCAGAAAATGTGCAGATTATCAGAATGCGCTGGGAAGAGAAGATGCAAATGTAATCATTTAGCTCCTGCAGTGTGATTTATCAAACCCAAAACTCATTGCGCTCTGTGTTTTTGCATCTATATTAAACATGTTTAAAGGCAGGTGCAAACTGGCACCGCCTTATGCACAGATGGCTGACGACGGAGTGAGATCATTTCCCATATGCGTGTCAACTTGTCTGGACTATCACAAACAGCTTTAACTAAATATTTTCCTTCATTTAACTTTTTTTTTTTTTTTAGGGATGAGTGATGGAATGATTTGGAGGCTGTCATTTTGAAGAACTGGGAAAAGAGGGATTATCCAGTGTACCATCATACTCATGGAGACACATGCGTAACACAAACCCTCTCTGCTTTGGGCTCTTAATACATTGTGGAGGTCATTTTACCTACAGTATGTAAACTAAATTCCATTCATAGTCAGAGCTTTCGAGCTGATAAATGGATTGTGTGGATTTTCAGTTTAACAGCGCTGAATGTTTAGTCTTTGGATTACATTTATTTGATCAGGCCCGCTGTGTCACCCATCATGAAAAAAATGCAAAAATGATCCACCTTATAGAAAAGTTGGGCTCAAAAAGTATGTTGTTTAGCATTTGAATCCATAAAAACATAATTTGGGATCAAAGATAAATGAGCATGCATCTGTAGGATTACAGTGTTTTATTATGAAGCTACAATGCTGAAAAACTGTTATAATCAAGAATTACCTGTCATACACAAAGACAGCCTTATTGCTATAACTGACTGACAAAAGAAGAACTGACACTTTTGTGTTTATTGCATTATCATGTACTTATTGCTCTGCATGGATATTTCGATAGGGGGGATTTATTTGTGAGATTAAATGTTTGCCGACTTTTTTGTTTTGCATTTGTGTGTATTTGTAGTAATAGTACATTATGTAAAAATATCTGTTTGTTGTATGTAAACAATTACAGATGTGTATGTTGTGATGGTTCAGTAACAGATGGGCATATTTCAAAATCTGAGCGCTACATGTCGCTAAATGCCAATTTCTACACACTTCACCTTTAAGTCAAAGTTTGAAGAAAATCCCTTTAAGATATCCTTAAGTATGAAGTTCAAAAGAAATAGATGGGCATGAAGCCCCTTAACTTGCATCCCTGACCTATGATTTCCATTTTTTTTTTCTTTTCTTCTCTTCCAGTTTGAGTACACACTTGTTTAAAGTCTGAAGTATGTTTTTTGGAGTAGAGTATCTCAACAGTGGCATTTTGGGCCATAAATAATTTGATATGAGAAACCTTTTTTGAACTTAACTTGATAAATCTCCAGTTTTTAAAGGCTTCAGTCAAGATATTCTCTGAACAGGCATCAACAATAGGAAAAATGATACAATTCAATATGGGAAAATATGGAGATCTTTTATTATTGCCATATCACCCAGACCTAATCCTTAATGTCACTGTTAAGCAGCTAATGAAAAATAAGTTCACAAGTTCTTGTGAATGTCTCTTATTGGGGTTGACAAACAAGCCCATGGCTCACTCTGGTCTGCATCATGGTGAGATGTGCTATGTGCATTTATTTATTTGAGTATGTAGTATTTCTGAGACTTGTCATCCAAACATGTCTCACTTTATGGTATTCTGGCTACAGTAAAACAATGCTTAAGCAGCATTAATAATATCCTTGACAATCTGCATTGCTCTTATACTGTCTATATTTACACCTATGCAAAGGACGGTAAGAGCATATTTGTCAGGAAATAATTTGCTTGAATAGTGGTTTCATCAAAGTATACTCCGTCCTATCATAAAGTATCTCAACATGAATTTACAGCCAGTTTTACCTTGTAATTGTATTTTGTGCTATCTCCAGCACACTTTATTCAATTCCAGTTGTGTAATTAAATTCTACATGCTTTATCTCCCTGAATATCACTTTCAGCTCACACATCGACCTAATTTACCCTCAGGGATACACACTTGTATCTCATCTCATATTAAGCATGCTGCTCTCAATCTGTTGATGTTGTATAACTGTAATTGCAAACAGCACATGTGAGCACTGTGAGAGCTTCATGGGTTAACACAGGATAACCTGACACAGCTGATAACGGTCTTTCAGGGACCTGTTATACAGGATCACTGAAGCTTATTTGTTCCACATGGGTGAAACATATTCTTCCTACGTGATCTTTATATGAAATAAGCTGTATCTGGTGTAAAAAAGAAGAATGATAGTGCTTGTATCCTTTAATGACCATCTCAGTGAAAGAGCAGGCCAGGGGCTTTCACGTATCAGAGACATGTATCAGCAGGGTAGATCCTCTGATGACTTTAAGATATGTTTGCACCTAGATTCATTCCCCTTGGAAATATACAACTCACATAATAGGATTTATAAGATTGTTTGTAATGCATCTCCTCGGAGATTGCATCGCAGTGCAGTGAGTAATGCTGCTGGCTCACAGCAAGAAGGTTGCACGATATAATCTCAATCAGGGCTTTTTGATGACTTTGCATGTTCTCCCTGGCTCCTTGTGCATGCATGGGCTCTCTCAGTACTCCAGTTTCTTCCCACATGCCAAAATCAGGCCTGTTAGCTTAATTAGCAGCGCAACATTGACTTGAAGTGTGGAATTTGGAATGTGAGCATAGCTGGTTGCCTGTTTCTAAATGTCAGCCCAATGATTGGCTGGTAACCATTATAAAATGAACAGTTCTGCTTGCTCACTGACTACCATGATAAGGTGTCAGCCCAGTGAATGCTCTGATGGGATTAAGGGTATGCATAATGGAGTCTTCTTCACAGAGGCAGGAAGTATGTGTTGTAATAATACTGCAGCATCCTTTAAAATTAGGCACCAGCGAGGCCTTCTCTGCTGGTCTAGACAGTCAATTGCATCGATTTATTTTAAGTTTCTTAATTTGTATTGATACCTGTGTATATCATACAGAGTAGTCACCCATTGTTTCATTACTTTGGCTCTCTCACACATACATAAAATCTTATTGTGCTGCTGTTAGACACAGAGCTAAAACACTGCAACTTCTTTCTCTGATGTCATCATAGTGCACATTGTGTCACTGCTTTGTATTTACTTCTGTATAACACAATGCTCGTCTTTCATGGAAGCTGTTGATATGCTTTTGAACATTGATCTAGTAGGTTAGGATATACGTTGCTATCAAGCCTAAATCTCTTCTGCTTACACCGCCATACTATGACTCTCTGCCACCATGTATTTTTTTGATGTTATGTACTATCTACCAGCGCGTTGAAGAAGTATGAAGGGGATGGTATGACTATTGTAGGAGAGCACTGAAAGCCCAAGTATAGAGTGCACAGCACCCCACTGTGGGACCCAGTTAAGTTTATCAGCTCATCAAAAAAGGGTACGTATACCAAATACTTATGTGAAAAGTTCACTACATTGATAGTTTGCCAGCGTGGTGGCGTTGTCAAGCTATCATAAAAGTCTGTAACTTGTTCATGATGCTCATTGCAGTGCAGTGCAACTCCCAGCAGAATTGGGGCTTTTCACTCATTTCAGTGCTTCAGAGATTCTTGCCAATCAAACTAACTAAATATGCCTTGTCACCATGTCAATGAGCAGCATGTCACTCTAGAATCTGGAGTTTTAGTTGATTATTATGGTAATATAACTAAAAAACATTCTCAGGGGCTAGGGTAGCTCCCAGCAAAACAACACTGAAGACTGAAGTCACTGCAAACAGATTAATTTGCCTCTTTGATAGACAGCTCTGCTGTACACGAAGTAATATGCAGTATTTATCTATGATTTCCCTTTTATGTGATTTGTTTAAAGATTTCTTTCAACTTTTTCCGGTGGCTTATTGTTCAGGGAGATCATGTGTGCATCTCTTGAGTCAAAGACAACATTTTCAAGGCATAATATGGTATGGTATGATATTGTAGCACAACAACTAAAAAAATGGAATGGTTATCAACATTTCTGCATCCATCTGCTGCCTCTATACACAAAATGAATTCTTGATGATATTAAATTATAAAAAACTGAGTGAACGTTAAGTCTGTGTGAGCTTTTTTGGTACAGAATGTTCTCAGTAGAATGAAAGAAATAATCTAAAATCAGTATCTGGTAATATTTTCGGAATGAAAAATCTCAAATTTTCAAATGAAAGTCTGTGAGGAATTTTTATCTACTAATGAAGTAAAATGAAATGAATACCAGTACATATTGTGACCCTGTAAAGCATACAAGACTTGCAGCAAAAGCACCGATAAATTCATTCTGTAATTTCAGATATTTTTTGAAACCACCTCTTGAGAACTAAAACCATTGGTGAGGGATACAACTGTCTTCGATGAACTTCGGTTAAGACAATGCAAAATAAGATTAGAATAAAAAACATGACTCACTTGAGCTGGGGGATAATTCAGAAAAGAGGGAAAGAAAGTGTCACTGGAGCTTAAATTTTAAATATATATATTTGTGTAGTAAGTGTGTATTTAGTTAATGAGGTTGATTTATCTTTTACTCCCAAAGACTGACCTCCAGCACAACTGTCCATTTATTTGTCTAAAAAAAAAAAAAAAAAAAAGCAAAAATTGTTGGTACCTTTCCGTTAAAAAAAGAAAAAAACCCACAACAAAAGTATTATTAAATTAAAATTTGCTAAAAATCAACTAATGAAAATCAGACATTGCTTTTGAATTGTAGTTCAACAGATTTATTTTAAAAAAAAAGAAAATATTGAAACTGGTCTGGAAAAAAATGATGGTAACTTAAACACAATGCTTTGTTGCACAACCTTTTGAGGCAATCGCTGCAACAAGGGAATTTCTGTAACTCAATGAGACTTCTGCACCTTTCGACAGGTATTCTGGTCCACTCATCATAAGCAAACAGCTCCAGCTGTCTCTGGTTTGAAGGCTGTCTTCTCCAGACTGCATGCTTCAGCTCCTTCAACAAACATTCAACAGGATTTAGATCAGGGATCATAGAAGGCCACTTCAGAATACTTGAATGTTTTGTTCTGAGCCATCCTAAGGTGTTTTTAGCTGTGTGTTTTGGGTCATTATCCTGTTGGAGGACCCATGAACTGCAGCTGAGACCAAGTTTTCTGACACTGGGTAGCAGATTTCGCTCCAGATTACCTCCATAGTCTTGATATTTTTATTGTACCCTGCACAGGTTCAAGACACCTTGCTCCAGATGCAGCAAAGCAGCACCAGAACATAACTGAACCTCTTTCATGTCTCAGTAGGTATGGTGTTCTCTTCTTTGTATGCTTCATTTTTGGGCCTGTGAACATAGAGCTTGTTTTCTTACCAAAAAGCCCCAGTTTTGTCTCATCTGTCCTAAGAACATTCTCCCAGAAGCTTTGTGGATGCATTCAATATGCATTAGGGCAAGTCATGCTTTTTTTATAATTTGTAATAAACAGTGGTGTCCTCCATTAAGACCACTTTGGCTCAAACTGTGAGGGATGGCGCGATCTGATTCTGATACCTTGACATTGTAGTTCATCTTTAATCTCTTCTTTAAATTGTTCTGGGCTCTTTGGTTACCATACGTATTATCTGTCTCTTCAATTGTCATCAGTTTTCCTTTTGCAGCTAAGTCTAGAGAGGTTGAAGACAGTCCTGTGAATTTTAAACTTCTGAATAACATGTGCAACTGTAGTCACATTAACATCAAGCTGCTTGGAGATGGTCTTAAAGCCTTTTCCTTTAACATGCTTGTCTTTAATTTTCTGTCTAATCTCCTGAAACAACTCTGTCCTTAGCTTTCTGTGGTCCATGTTCAGTGTGGTACAAACCACAATACCAAACAGCACAGTGACTGCTTTACACCATTTAATTAGGCAGACTGACTGATTATAAGTTTGAGGACACCAGTGATACTAATTAAAGGATATACCTTAGTTTAACATGTCCCTATGTTCAAATCATTTCCGATCCTTCTTAGGGGTACTATTATGTACTATCATCCACTTTCATTAGTTTGTTAGTTTGTACCACAATCCAAATGCAACGTCTAATTTTCATTAGTCGATTTTCAGTACATTCTTATTTATTATTACTTTTGTCAGTCTCGTGTTATTTCAGAGACCACGAGGGTTTTTGTTTCTTACACGCAAGGGTACCAACAATTTTTGCCACATGTGGATGTCAGTTATGTTTTCACACTGGCAACAGATATTTGCCCTGATTTTTCTTTGTTGAAACAGGTACAATTTCTGTGTATCTTTGTGTCTGTCCAAGTCATTTTAGAGGGACTTTTGACAATTTCAAGCTGTGGTTATCAGTCATGCTTTCTCTCTCTCTTGCCAGCTACAAAATCTTCACTTAGAACACTGTGCTGTGCCCATTTAAATTTTACATTTTTTTTAATTTTGTGTTTTTTGCACTTGGCACATGGATGATTAAAAAGCTGGTTTATCAGAACTGGACAAAATTTCTTCACTTAATTAAAAACAAAGCACAACAATGAACACATTTCTCAATGCAAAAGATGCTTTCTCTTCCCTCCTGAGAAGTTTTGATGATAGTCTGGTGTACAAAATGTCTCATGTTATGAACTTTAGCCTGTAGCTTGTATTAGCCTGTAATGAATGTGATAGCAAAATCTCCTTCAATATAATTGTTTTTGAAAGTTTCTGTCCTTCGCCAAACATTTTGTATAAGTTGTTTCCCATGGACTAGTGAATAATATCCTGCATTATATTGAACCGTCTATCTGGTTTGTCATGTTTCTCATTATCAGCAGTTATGCAAGAACACATTTGAAAATCCAACAGTCTTCTAGTTACAGGATGCAGAACAATGTAACCTCTGGTTTGGCCTATAAAAATGTGATCACTGCATATCTCTATTAAGTTTTTATACTGCTTTTTTTTTTTTAATCATATTATGGCCACCAAACACATATTGGAAGAAAACTGGATAAAGTGTGAATGTCTTATAAAATAAACTCTGGTAAATAATAAAACACACTGTAGCCTACGTTGGATTGGTCTGAATCAAACAAACTCAGAGAAAAGGGGTAGAAGACATATTGCCACAGAATATTTTTTCAATGCTGCAATGACATTTTATAAGCAATTTTTATATTTTACCACCCCCATTCAGTTTATGTATTTGATGCCATTTGTCTGTTAGTTAGCAAGATAGCACAACAAATATTTTTGATGACATCCTCATCAAGTATTCAATGTTTTGAATGCTATATGAACATGATCTCATATCTGAGAGGTCACATGTTAGACTCCATTGAATATAAATTCTCATTTTAATAGACATTGGTGGAAATACTGGGTTAATTACACTTTTCATGATTGTTATTGCTTATACTTCCATAAAAACTATGAATGCAATCTTGTAGACATGGGGATCCTCTTGAGAATGACATGCCCATTTCAAAGGGCTAACCTTTAAAAATTTGATATAAAGCAGGGACACATATAATCACGATAGATTTTTGATTGGTCTATGAATCTGTCTTAGGTTTGTGTGTGTGTATATACATATGTATACATATATATATATATATATATATATATATATATATATATATATATATATATATATATATATATACATATATGCTTAATTGTAAAATCTCTTGACATAACATTTGTTATCAAAATTTTGTTTGATTTAGTCAATTCAGATGCAGACGTTTGAATAAAGCTGGTCAAAATATTAAAAAGTTTGTGACCTGATAAATCAGTCAGAGAAAAAAAGTTAATTCATGTATGCGCTTACTCTGAACTGTACTGTTGGAATAAAATGAAAAATGAATTTACAACTAACAATTTATAAACAGGTCAAGTCAGAACTCATTCATCAGATGTTCGTGAGTTGTAGTGATAACACGTGAATTGTACATTTGGGAACCACTGTGCTAGACATAATTGTATACATATGAGAACAAAAGTCCATAAGTTGAACAAGAATTCAACCTGACACTGGAAAAAGTGCCATTTAGCAACAATTTCAAGGAATTTGTCATGGTGATGTGGCAGAAAGTGCTATTGCTCACAAGAGTTTGAAAAAGTCTAAAAAAGCCTTGACTTTTTTTTTACAATGTAAAGATGATTTTAAAGCAACTATGCTGTATTTATAATGTTACATAAATTACTGTGTTATATGTGTAAGAAGTGCATTATGTGGTATGCATTACTCTGTATATCCTCGAAACTCATTTACAGTAGTGTGGCTGTCACCTGCTCCTGCACCCCTTTTTTATGCTTATTCAGTTCAAGCAGACACACACCTGGCTGCCACTCAGGTCATGACCTCTCCCCTCACCTCCTCACCAGCCAACTCGGGGTCAACACTAATGAGTGGCAGGTCGGTCAGTGGGAGGCCAGGTCAACCCAAAGTCCCTGTGACCTCTGGTTAAAACAAACAGACACCTCGGCCAAGGCTGCTCAGCCCACCAGTGGGGAGTGCAGCCTTTGATGTTGTGCCTGATTAGGAAGAATTAAAAAGGTTGAAAATTAAAATGAAAATGCCCCGAACGATGGAGTTTGGATGGTCCATGTGGGTGAGCAGGTGAAGGTGACAGGTGATACTGTTGGTGAGTCAGTGAAAAGACATTTAACAGAGAGGGAGATTTAATGTCAGATTGTTTTTCCCAACTATATGAGCTTGCATAGTCCTCAATCTGCCGTCATTAGCTTAATTTGAGGCTTTCATGACTTATCATAAATAAAGTGTGTGCTTGCATGTGTATGTATGTTTGTTTTGAAGCTTAAAATCTACCCATGCTTCCTGTGATTAAGATATATTTTGTTATATTAGGGGAAACTTAACCACAACTTAACAATTCTGAAACTGGCTTAATCTGATAACATAACAATTGCATCACACCTGTAGGTCTATTTGGGGGGTGCGGATAAGCCGTTTTGGGCAGCCACCAAAGCCATAAAACAGGAAAGGAAGAAGTCCTGATGCTTCAGACCTCTGTCATGTGCATGAAAGTACTCTTTAAAGCAGAGGAAACATACACTACAATCAAAAGGGAGATAAAACATGAACAGGCATATTGTCGGCTCTTTAACGTGTACGCTATGCCTCCTGGCTGTTTTTATTAGTACTGATAGTTGAACAAATGTACATCATATCTTATGGTGATTTAAAATGTGTTTTCAAAATGTTTTTATATTTCTTAACAGTTACCTCCACTGCCCACCTGCATTACCTCAGAGGCCTGCATCCCATAGCGACATGAACACCTGAAACCTGCAGCTGAAGCTCTAGAAGCAGGTACTTATGTGGGCATCATTTGACATTTGACTTTGGAACTGAATCCACCAAACTTTGGAATGAGAGCCACTTAAATCGTCTGGATGAACCATACCAGTTGATCATCTAGTGACAACAGGTGAAACAAATCATCTTCAAGAATGTCCTTATAGTGTTTTTGTTAGTTTCCACCATTAAACCTCACGTCTATTTTCTATAAGCAAAAATGAGCCTTTCTTCCAGAAAGATTTAATATCAGCACAGCATAACAATAGACCTGGTACATTCAGTGCACACACTCATATATATATACTACACATGCACATTGTTCCTAATGTGCTGTGTGGCATGCACTGATATCATACATCACTCAAAACAGTATGCTTTAAATTTAAGATGAGACGGAAGATCGCATCAGAGCAAATTGACTCGAAATGATTGAGTTTGCTTTACGTCCTGCTCTTTCTCTCCTCATGCTCTCTCTGTATCTCTCACTCGTCTTCTTCTTTTCTTGTGTACTTTTTTTCATGCAAGATCTCTTTCTACTTCAGTGCCTTCATTGCAGCTTTGGGGCTCTGCACACTCACTGTTTACTTTTCAGCAAAAACACACACTCACAGGCACACACATTCGCATAGTCTCCTGGCTTAATGCCAGGTAACCATGCCAACAGTCAACAGTGTAATGGCAGGGAGTGTTAATGTGTGTGTTGACATCTTTATGAGCTACAATAGCTGGAATTACCACTTTGCCACACAGCAATACGCTTGCACACACATGCACAAAAGCACTTACACAAACAAGAATGTTCAAACACACAGAGGACGAGGTGAGTGTGTTAATGCAGTGATCACACCACAAAAGGTTGTTCACATGACGATTTTTTTTTTTAAATATCAACCAATTAAATATAAAAAAACACATTTCTTTTCATTAGACTTTATATGTAATTATTCAAAACAAGCAACAATGTGAAGTCTGCACATAGGCATTGGCATAAGTTTTGCTTTCAGCATTAAAGGAGGAAGCATGAATCAAATTAATTTAGCACAGACGCAAAAGATTAGTCAGAACACAATATATGTATGCTGTTGTTCTCAATGGTTAAGATAAGAGTTTTTGACAAAATGACTAATTGTGCATTTGGTGTGTGGGTGTGTGTATTCAGATGCTGCATTGTTTTCACACTACAGATTTTGACGGACAAGAGCAGTATGTGGGAGGCTACAATATTGCAAATACATGTATAATATTGAGAGATGATGGACTGTGTATGCACTCTTTGTTAAACATCTGTCATTCGTGTAGAAACACCTGTGTGTCGCCTTGTGATGATGCTGAAAACAACTGAAAAGCAAAAGCTCCTGAGTATAACCAAAAGGCTGTCGAGGATGACTTTGACAAATCAGATTTTTTACAGAAGCTCAGGCAAACGCAAATTTTGTTGCCTATTAGCATTATCAGGTACACTATTAGTCATACATATGCACCGCCTAATTTTAGATGTAAAGTGGTGCAGTGTATAGTTCAGTTTTTTGTTTGTTTGTTCAAAAGTATAAAACAAAGAACTATTTTTCTAACTACAATCAGGTCATCATCAGCGTTGTGTCATAGCTAACTTTCATGGCCATACTTATTTGGCACAAATCTCTTGCTCAAGATTGAAAGCAATCGGAAATGGGTAAACAAAACTGGGTTGCAGGCAAACATCAGTCGTCATTATGACCTTCCTTCTCAGGCCAGGTGAGGCTTGGAAACTCAAGCTAGATCTGCACTTCCCCTTTCATCATCTCTGATGACTCATCTGCACAGCCAGCAATAAATCCTATTTCATTTGAAAGTATTAACGTGCAAGGAAGTTAACAGTGTAAGGATGCACACCCTAAATCCCAAGACATAAGAACACAAACGCTTTCAGCTGCATTACCACCTGCTGAGATAAATACTGACCACTGCAGACCCGAAAAGCCCACAAGAGCTGCAGTTTTGGGGATGATATGACTCAGTCATCTAATCATCACACTTAAGCCTTTGTTAAACTCCAAATCTTTATGATTGTCCTTTTTTTTACTACTTCCAACACATCAACTTTGACAACAAAATGGTCACTTGCTGCCAAATATAATGGTATAGTCAATTAATGTTATGCCTGGTAAGTGTACAGTATGTGTAAATATCTATTTATCGCAGCGAAACTCGGATCTCCAGTGTTTATGTCATTGTCTTTTGTTTAATTAAACAGTGCACTGTGTCATCTTCCATGTTGGCAAGTGGTTTTTAGAAACCAAATTCGAGAAAAAATATGAGGACAAAATAAATACCAAACCATCAGTCGCACAACTTTTTTTTTTTATTATTTTTTGTTACATCCTGAAAAATACCAATTTTGGAGACAGAATTGCTCAGTGAGGAAATACAGCATATATTTTCATTTTAATTATATTTTCAAATGAATTTGCACTTGCATTATATCATTATTTTTTATGTCAACTGAACTATAGTTTGAAATGCAGAAAACTCCCCAGAAAAAAAGTGATTTAAGGAATCATAGTAATTCCAGTAAAACAAAGAGGTGAAACGCTATAGAGAATATGATTATTGTACTCCTGTCAGCTCCTGATGGATATGTTGAACTTTGTTTGGCTCAGTTACCAACTGGAAGCATCTTATTTGCGTGCATTTGCCGTATACGTTTCAGGTCTGGCAGATAAAGTAAAACGTAGCTCTCTCTTTGTCTTTCTTGTTTTGGCAGAGAACGCTTGTGGGAGAAACAGGTGAGCCTCCCGTTGTTGAGACATTCAGTTTAGGAGATGCGACTGAGTCCCAAGTGGGTCATATCTTGTTGATTTTAAAATCCTTTTGATGAATAACTTCCAATGGATGTGACTTCAGATTGAGCCACACCTAATCCATTTGTTAAGGTTAGCAGTAATTAGGTGATGAATAAAGACAAAGAAACAAGTCCCCTTTTAACCAGTATTTAATGAAGAAGGACATCCCTACAAAAGGGTCCTAAAAATGGCTCCTGTTTGTCATGGGCCCTAAGATTCCATACATCCCTTAATTTGAAGCATTTGCTCTTGGTCCTAAACCTTGACCCAATGCTGTATCACTACTACATATAAACTTAATATTTTGAGCTTAAGTTATCCTTGTGCATTAACTTTGCTGAGGGTTTGTGTGTCTTGACCTTAAGTAATGGCTTCAATGCAGGATAACACTTTCACCAAGATTTAAATGCAGTACATTAAATGCAAATGTATCTGAACTGCTCTGCAAAGTTTCCCCCTAATGCCAAGAGTTTGTTCACTTCACTGCTCAGTGAACTATTTGAGTATACAGTTGTTTTCTTTTTTCCTGGATTCATGTTCTTAACTGAAAAACTTCCACCAGAAACAAAATTAAAATGCTGTGGTCACATTTTCAGTGAATGTTCTTGGATTAATGATACTCTAAAGATGTAGTTATATCTAAAAGGCACTTTTTTAGTGTAGATGGGCCAAGCTGTTTGTTTCCCACTACTTCAAGCCTTTTCTCTAAGCTTCACCAGTGGTTTGAGCTCATTTCAGACACAAAGTGGCTTCTGCTCATTTACTTCCTCTGTTCTAAAACACATGTAAGCTGCAGACAGTTTTAATTGGCCTGAAAAGATTGAAGTTGGCTCACTTCTTTGTTTTTTCGATGTTTTAACTTTGAGAATTACATCTTTTCAACTTTCTCTCTGAACTTTTCTGTCTTTATGCCTTACTTACTTTGTCCTACATTTTTTCAATCAGCTCCTTATTAGACAATGTGACAACCTCCAGCTGATCCACATCAGATCCCATTAGAAAATAATCACCCTGCCTGTCTGAATCTACCCACAGTCAGTCTTGTACATACACCTACTTGTGTGCTCAGCAGCACCTATACAGACTAATGGCGACAGAAAACTGATAAGAGAACGAATAACCTTTTCTCTGTGACATGATGGTATAAATTAAGTTGTGCAGCACAAAAGTATACCTTTATCAGGGCTTGCCATGGGTATGTGAACAAGAGGGTTCACGAGGATAACATGTTTCAAGTAATCCATTAGATTACCCAGCTTTTTTGTTGTTGTATTAGATGAAGCAGTGTGTTAGTTTTATAAGTCATGTCATTCAACGTGGTTTCCTTTTCTTCAAAAACAAATTAGTTTGAGAACAGATATTTCTATGTAAATCACTGCTATAATGATACTGTGTCTCTTTTAACAACTGGCACATGACTGCATGCTAGCAGAAGGTAAACACAGCTGTGTCAGTGTATTTATAGCCAAAAGCTGTGGCTAATTTTGCAGCGTCACCAGAATATTTGATTTTTGATCATAGGAACTCAAACAATAAAGGCACTGCATAGAAGTCAAATGCTTGTGTTGTACAATTTAGTTGAAAAGGCTGTTAAACTGAGACCAACAACACAATAAACAGCTTTTGCCTGATCATTTGTGTCTCTGCTGAATTTGTATCACATAACATGAAAAACAAGTTGGTATGGCCATCAGCCATCACTTATCCATATATTTTTAATGTTCTTTCAATAAATTCCTCTGATAGAACTAATGAAGAAAATATGGTATTATTACTGTCTTTGTAGTTGACCTATAACACAACAGGTAGTTGCATACAGACTAAGCTCTATGATGTGTCCTCTAATACATGTTGTTTACAGGTAAGTACATACAAGAGTGCTTCAGATGCAGACCAATGCTTATTCAAATACAAGAACACAAAGTGTATATTTGTCCAGAATTAAGAGCTCTAAATGTCAAACCTTTTGTTGAAGTACTCTGCTGCAGAATTTTTTGTATCACTTAGTCATGTAACAAGTAAATGTCATCAGCCTGTACTGCCAAAGGAGACACGTTAATTTTTAAAATTCTATATTTTGGGCTTCATATGCCTTTATCACAGAGCTAAGACAGTTGTAATGCAAAAACAAACCAAATGGAGAATGACATTTGGAAGGAGCCATAAACTATACTTGGATTATGAGGTACACAGACATAATCACAATTCTATTCAGTCTTCAACAAGTTACTCTCAAAATCTATGTTATCCATCATAGCAAGAAAAAACAGCAAAAGAGGGGGGAAAAAATGAGGCAAAAAGTGCACATGACCTGAAAATCTGCAGGTCAAGCTTGTGCAAGTCAAGTCAACCTTACTGTACGTTTAACCAGTTACACTGCATTACAGCACAGAGAAAAAAGTTGCACAACTCTGGCAGTTAACTCTAAATATGTGTTTGAACCACACCCATGACAGCCTCTGACAGTTATGCAAGTGTTATTTATAAGTTTGTTTGTCTATTTGTTAATTGCTGGAGTAATCCAAGAATTCATGATGATGAACAGACACATTTGTTTTTGATTATATTCAAGTGAAGGCAGCAGACCAAGCCAAATATTGCCCTAACCACTCACTGGAGTGTGTGGCTTCTGCACAGATTTCTCATGTTTAGAAAGCAAGCACACATGTACCAATGTCAACAAAGATGTGTGTGCATACTGTAAAGTTGTTTTTAAAGTAAATACTAGCTCAAGTGGGTGTTTACTCTGATATATAATCAGACAAATATATGGCAGCAAATGAATGCAATCAGTCATGTGGATAATACCGCTGTTGTTCAAATCAGGCACCAGAATGGGAAAGAATGTGACAGAGGTAACACTGTATATGGCGTGAGAACTGGTATAAGTATTTAGAAGCAAACAATCCTGAATATAGAACTTGTTGGATGTGAAAGCTAAAAAATGAATGGCAAAGATCCTCCAGAAAGGCAACAAAAATCCCCAAACATGTCATTTCAACCACTAAACAGCTAAATGCTAAATATAATGACACAGAGGTAAAGAGGCCTCAGAAAGAGATGACCACTGTTGGCTCAAAAGAAGGCAACAATAGCAAGATGCTAATCAAACAGGACTAAAACTGTTTTGCCTGATTTTATCCCAGGCCTCAACATATTTGTGTATGTGCTATGTCTTAAGTACCTACTTTGTCTGAGTTGAAACCACTCCTACTCCCTGATAATACATCAGTAACCGGTTTTATGGATATGTGCTCCATTGAACCACTACACTTTTCCAGTTTGAACAGTCATGAGATGCTTTTTGTCCTTTTTTGATGGAGTGTGTCTAAAGGTGCGTGGTGAATTGCAGTTTGAGGCCCATTTGTCGACATTGTATTATTTAACATTCCATATCCCAGCATAAAGAAGCACAGTGCTGCAAAAATGTATTTATACTTTGACAATAAATATTTTCTGTTTTTAAGCTGAAACCTTATAATTCATTAAAATGTCAGGATTAAATTGACTAAATCAGAGAGGGTTATGGGATGGCATTTGTCTGTTTGTTTTTCTGTCTGTGAGCAATATGATTAGAGAGTTTTTGGTATGATATGGTATTCATTGACTGAATTATTGACAGAACTCATAATAATGTATAAACTAAAAATGAATAAAGAAACACAGTGTGGAAGCATTTTTGACATTTTTAGCCATGTCATTAGCAATAATGTCAAACCATGAAAAAATCAAATTTTCCAAGTAGATCACCACAAAAATCTAGCTTAAAATTTCTTGTGTCATTCCCAACATCAAATAAAGCATTCATTAAAGTGTGTTAAGTACTTGTAGAGTCCATAATAAAACTACACAAAGTGAACAAAGTATTTTTCAAAATTCCATCTTTGGATCACCACGAAAATCGGACTTAAATATTTAACTGATGTCTTTTGTGAACTTTTTGAGTTGTGTTGTTCCCAGTCAGATGGGCCAACATGCAAACAAACTGACAAACAAATGCCAACAAAAATATAACCACCTTAGCAAAGGTAAAAACAAAAAAACAAAATAATAAATTTGGCTCCTTGTTGCTTTCAATCTTTTTAGTTGTGCTGTGTTTGCTACTTTCTCAGCGGATTATGCACGAAGAGTAAATTCAGAGAGAAGCTTAAGAACAAAGGCAAGCTGACTCTCAGCTTTCTACTCCACTGAAAGAGCACAGCTAGATATTCTGTGGACGAGGATTTCAGGGTGGTTCTGTCTTTCCAATTCACTCCACAAATAGTGGGAACACACTGGGCATTTTATTAATGTCATGCCATTTTTAAGATGTTTTAAGGGTCTTTGTATTTGTCCATAGGAATGCATGCTCTTTGTGCATCACTACACCTAATTTTAATATATGCAGGAACCAGAGTGCATGTTCATTTACTTTTCAAGCAATGTTAGTGCAAACCTGCATTTGTTGAGAAACAGGAAACACACCTGCACTGCCTACCAAAATGCCTTAGGCTGGACATGTGTTGGGCTCATTTTCTAAGATGTTTTTTATTAAATTGCTTGTGTCACAAATTGGCAAGTAATGGTGTGTGGTTGTGTTGCCACAAGTATTTTGTTATGTTCCACCATTACAGTCTTAAGGCTTGTTTTCACCCAAATAAGGGTGTGGTAACTTGGAAAATGGAAAGTGTCACTGAACTGCTCGTATCAATTGATGTGACACTGCAGGTCAACAGTTGAATTAGAGAATAGGGGAAGAATAACACCATAAAGATAAAATTACACAATGTGTTCTGTAAAGTGCTAAAATGTATATTGTTTCAGATTATGCATGGTTAGGATTATTTTACAGCTAAGGCTAAACACAAAGCTTGGAATTCAAGACCAAGCACATGCATATATGTATGTGTCCTTGTGTAGAGTAAGCACATGTGGATACATCTTTTATGAGTGTCACATGTGTTTCATGGTAAACATGAAGTGTTATTATACAGTTTCTGAGATTCATTTCATATTCCTTGCATTATGTGCATATTTAACTGTGAACGATGAAGTAAAGATTTGTTACTCATCACATTTGTATGTTGTCATCATTGAAGCTGCACCAAGAGGGGTGGATAAAGCAGATTACCGTACCTGCAAGACAGAGAAAAAGGTATTGTTAGAGAACACTGAGCTTAATTTTTTATTGAATCAGGATTTGAATCATGTCATATTTTTGTTGTTTACAGCAAATAAATAAAACACAGGCTAACCAATCATCTGTTATTTAAAACAGGTATGTAAAGAGTTGAAAAGGGTAATGGTAACGACCAGCAGGTAACAACCTAAATGTCCCCTCCCCCATTTATTCTTTCTTATCTCTTGCTTTCCCTTCCTCCGTTCCCACATTTTCGTTCTCCAGACAGACTGGTTGCCTATTTGGTTTGGCAGCACAAGCTAAATGCAATCTATCTGTAGCAGGGGTGCTGTTGATGTTTAACTCATTCAGGGCAAGTTAGATGGGGGGAATCAATCAAGGGTAGAAAAAACTATCATGGCAGCTGCCGCCTTAGCACCCATTGCTGGGATTGGCTGACATGGACGGAAACCCCCGGGAGAAGAAAGAGGTCAAACCCATTTAGGTGACCATGTGGAAATGTCACACTAAAACAATGTGTAGAAATGGTTGACCCTTTCAAATGATGTCTGAAGTGTGGCTGCCAGTGACCAAGCAGACAGAAAATAAGCACATTGAAATGTCATTTTTCATAAACAGTGGAATAGGCATAAAAGGTGTACAGCCTTTTGGGATAGCAAATATGACTCAAGGCATGCCTGAAATTTTTATTTTTGACTGGATGTTGTATGTGCTAACAGCCGTTAGCCGACAGCTTAACTACCTTAAGACTATCTTTTCACATAAAATTATACCACATAGATTTATCATTTAACACTTATATGTGGCATGAACCTCGACAAAGACAGTCCCTACCAAGTAAAGTTATGAGGAGAGCAAATTTCACCAAGTATAACTGAGTAACTATGATGACGCAAACTTCAGAAATTTAAGTAAAATGTAGAATGAGTAAGAATGTCAGTGAGTAATGGCCACTGTAGTACCATCTATCAACAGTATGAGAATTTGGTGTCTACAAGCAAATGGATGTCTCAGTAGTTCAATATTGCTTATTCAGTAAGCAGACTCAGGCATTCATGTCCTGGTTAGGGTGTGCTGTCCCAGGTAGACCCTTTTGCAAGGTCCTGTTTGCTATCAAGCCTCCTCAGTCACTTTGGGAAAGGGTGTCTGCTAAATGCAATTACGATCATTACGAGCAAGTATGACCTAAAATGCTCTTTGAGTTGCTGGAAGACTAGAAAAGCATTTTACAAGCTTCCATTTCATAAGCCTATCCAAATTTCACTTATTTCTTCAAGACCCCACCTTGATTATTTCATTATTGTTTGATAACACAGCTTTCATCCTATCTTTTTTCCCCCAGGATCTTAAAAGATTATGTCATTCTACTGAGAAAACCAGCTTTGTTATCTTGAGATAATCAGATAAATAAATCACAATGCACTTGCTATCTCAGGAAAATTAAGTTAAATAAAATGCATGAATTTAAATCCTCTTAGGGATTTTATTATGAACTGATTATATATTTCCAAGGACTAGAATTGGCTTGGATTTTATTCACATTTCATTTAAATCAAGTCCGATTTGATTGCCACTTTAGAGGCAAGAAGAGTAATGACGAAGACTCCCTCTCTTTGTGTATTTGCATTTGCTGCATAAGTCATGCACATGTACATAATTTATGTCAGCCTGAGCATGTAAGCATCTACAAATATGAATTATTATTCATGCGGTATCTGGGTGAGATCTGAATAATTTCAACATTTACTGCAGAGGACTTCAGAGCCAGATGATTGATTCTCAAAATATGAGGTGAAAAATGTGAGGAAAGAGCAAATAAGGCTCCATTCACACCGCAGGAAAAAGTGACATGAATCTGATTTGACTGGCTCAGTTCTGATTATTTTTAAAGACAGTTTAAACAGCACAAGTAACACGAGATGTAAAGACTTGGCTTTACAACTCTGCTCACCGATGAGCACCCTAAACTCCGGTACTCACGTTTTCCACATATTGTACCCAAGTATACACTGTTTGTGCCCAAGTTTACTTTACAGCAGGAATCATCAACCTATTTTGTACATGGACATTTTTTTGATGTATGCTCCAGGGTAGAGATTTTAAAATAAATTAGATTAATACAAATATTTTGGGTACAACATGATTATGTAATTGAATGCTTTTAGCCTTCATGAGTAAGGTCAGTCTCGATCATCCATATAGCTGCAAGCCAAATAATGCCAATCTTGATAACTTGATGACACTATATAAAAAAAACTGAAAGATACCCTTACAACCACAACAGGTTTTTCCTTGCTACATTTTCAGAATTTAATAGCACACTGATGACTAGATGGGAAGCTGTGGGAGGTCTGTTGTAGACCCAAAGTTACCTACTGCTCAACAGGCAAAATAGTTTTTGCATTCACGTTCACACTGACTTAATAAACGGGCACTTGAGGCCAGTATCCATACCTGGATTCCTAGGTACTGCTCTAAAAGCTTGAAGGGAAAATGATCAACATAATCATGGCCGCAAGAATTACTTTCACTAACATCAGTTCTCATGGTAATGAGGATTGTGTTTACTGGTCTAAATGTTCTTCATTTGTGTTTCTTTCCCTTTCAAACATGAATCCTGTAGATGCAGAGCCCTGTTTATGCCCCTTATGGTGCTAATTAATTGTAACTCAAGGCCAAGAATCAAATCCCCTCGTTTCAACAGTGAGCAACCCACTGTCCAGCGCTTGCGTTCTTGGTTTTAATGAGTCCCTCTAAAGTCCCTCCACCTCTACAGTTTATTCATCTGTTGGATGTTTTCTTTTTGTTGTTGTTTTTTTCTATCCAAACGTCTGCTTCTCCTCAGTTAATCTCTTGTTTCTGCCAATTATTGTCCTTCCAAAATGACCCATATGAGCTTTTTCTGATCTGAGGCCATTATCAGCAGGACAACATCTTCCACTGTTGCGCGACCAGTGATTGCTTCCTGGCTTATGATTAAAAGGAGTAAAATATTACTCAAATCTCCATGCAGAAGTGTCATGCCATGTTCCAAAAATACAAGGTTGCCTTGTACATTGTGTATTCAAGCTCTAACTGAATGAGTTCAGAAAGGGGCAGAATCAGCCCGAGCAAACACAGTGTGCAAATGCATGAAAAAGGAGTTGAGACTCCAAGGCAGACTCATAAGTCTAAAACCCCTTTCAAAAAGTCCAAAAAACCTGTCTAAACCCAGTAACAGTTGGCTTCTGTTGGCAGTTTGAAAGGGTATAATCGGCATTTTCACCTAGGTCGATTGACCCCGGCTTCAGTGAGGGTTGTTAATTTATGGATGATGTCGGCGTAACATCCCCACTGCATAATATCATGGCCACCCCCTCCATCTCAGCAACTAATTCCATCAGCCTTTGTATCATCAGCACCAAGTTTGTGCATTTTTAAAGACGGACAAAAGTACAAAGCAAAGAAAACCGTTTCTACACCCTCCATGCTCCTTTCCATTGTTTACATGGAGGGGCTTCATCTCACTGATGATGTCATTAACATCATGATATTAGCCTGCTTCTGATTAAACCTGGGTCTGCTGGCAGTGGGAAAAGAGTCACTTGCTGATTGTTAGCGGGTTTATCTGCATTAAAAAAACTGCATTGACCCACTAGTTTTAGTGTGAAGTGGTATAATAAAGTTAGGGTAGTAGAGGGAGTCAGGCACAAGCCAGGAGCTAAAAATATGAGGCCAGACACATGAGAGGATGAATACAGCTGCGCAAGAATGTTACCATGTCTTTGTCTTGATTTTTATTTGACTTAAATAAATATTATATTAAAGGAAAGAGTATAATCAATGCATGTGGGTGGGCTCAGGCAGAAGTCCAGTGGTGTGTTTCCCCAGTAATTTTTCTGACTTAGAAGAGAGGAGAGGGTGCATGTGTGGGTGTGTTAATATGTTTCTTGTGATGTGGTTTGTTGTCAAGAAATCTGTGGCATAACAGATGTGTTATGTCGCAGATCTGATGCATGTGCCAGCATGTGATACTACTGCTTCAAGTCCATTCACGTGTGTGTGCTATGTTCTCAGTGCATCCCCCCGCTGTTGCAACCCTGTCCCTCTTCAAACATTATTCCTCTGTGAAGGCCATAAAATATTCATAACTTATTACATAGAGGAAAAACTCAAAAGCCATGGGTTAGACGAAAAATAAAAAGTTTAGAAAGAGCAAGAAACTCACAAGTGATTTGAAACATTGACTAAGAGAAACTTCAAAGGGAATTTCTCCACATAAATGCCAAACTGGGCTTTCATTTTTGAAAAGCATTTAGAGGAAGTGTAACTGGACTGTGTCAATCCTGTTTCTGACCAATGTGGATATACGTTATTATATTGCTTTTACTTTGTATATTTTGGCCAATCAATGCAAGAAACTAGTGTCAAAAAAGGTGTGCCTCCAATATTTTCAGCCCATATCTTACATGCACATCAAGTATGCCACCGTCCCACAGTGTTTATAGCCAAAAGTGTCTGCTTTTTCTCTGCTTGCTGTAATTTTTTAGAAACAGACTCCTGTTGCTTGACCATTTGCCAGAACTGCTTTGGATGTGTGCAGGGATTGAAAGGAACAGAGAGAAATGAGTTTGGACAACAAACAAGTTGACAGGAATGGTTCAGAAAAAAAATCCTACTTGCCAAGACAAATAATGCTTTTTTTAAAAAACAGTTTCCTCTCTGTGCTTTCAAAGACAGTAATAACAGAAGAAGTATGAGCACTTAAATTGCTGCTTACTGTAAAAAGCAAGCAAGAAGTGACATGATGATTTTAAAGACCAAGCACCAGTTATAGTGGCTATAATATACTCCTCTCACATCCAGTTAGATCTCCCCTGGCACTGCTTAAAAGAACGAAGGTTACACATATTAACCCTACTTATAAGAGCTGAGGCAGAGTCCTCTAATGGGCCCTGTAGGCTTGTCTCTTCTCCTGCAGAGCAGGGCACTCCAATTTCCATATTCAGTTCTAGCTAGGCTGATTAAGATGGACTCTACTTTAGTAATGACTGCAAAATGGTCATTATTCTTAAATCCTGTATTTCTACGAGTGCATAATGGATCATCAGGATCACAGAGGAAGATCTTAAAAGAAAAAAATGCACTCATGAGAAAACATTTAAACACTGGAACTTTAATGATAAAGGGTATGTTAAGTTGAATAAACTAAACAACTTTTTTTATGTACGGAAGTATCCAAATAGGAGGGACACATTTAAAAGACTCGGACTCATTTCAAGGGCTTTTGATTGACTGAAGCCAAAAAGGATGCAAGTATTATTATAGTTTTAGTTAGAATTATTTTAAGAAGAGAAGTGTTGATTAACTATTTAATAAAATGATTTATTAATAATTAATAAAGACAGGTGAGCAAAGTACATACTATAAGATTTTCTTTATAATATAATTTGCCTACCTTGTAGTAAAGTGTGATAAAGATAAAGGTGCAATAATGATAACTTTAGATGGGGTTGGTTGCAGCAGAATTGGTAGGGCCCAATTGTAGAGCTCTTCTTAGAACTATCAGAAAATCCGATAGCATTTCTTTATTATCATCACAATCATACCGACATGAGGACCCTCAAGAAAAGGTGATCTTGCATGTCAAGAGGCTAACCTCTAATAAATTTGTTTTCAGTTGAAACAAATATGATGACAGTTCTATGATAAGTCTATGGATCTGTCACTACCTTTAGTTCTAACTTTAGTCCACATGTCTCCATTTTCCCTTTCTTTGCCCACACGCCTAGCACAGCATTGTGTGGATTTGCTGTTCATTATCAGACTGGGATCCACATTCAAGATTTCCTGCTGCTTAACAGAAGGTTTTTTTCTTGCCATGATTGAGGAATTCATGATTGGCTATATGGATTCATGTGGGGGGTTGGATGTATGTAATTGTGTATTTTATATATGCATATATGTGTCTATGCATATATGTATATCCATAAAATGAAGAGTTGTATGCTCTATTGTAAAGTGTCTTGGGATAACACTTGTTATGAATAGGCACTATGCAAATAAAGATTGATTGACTACCAGATATGCTGACTAGAATTGTAGGCCCCATGAAAAATAAAATGTAATGCCCCCTCAATCCTGCCTTGGCGAATAGCAATTCTGGCAACAGGGAACCCAGGAACAGAAGAAGCCCATATTATTGTCATGTGTAACCTAAATATTTCATTTATTGCCCTAGATGTGTATTATTTTAAGTTCCTTGCAATATATTTAGAAGGCATAGGGTTTGGTTTGCTCAGTCCACATTCAAAGGTGATCCTGGTCTCATTCTGCCACAATCTTTCAGGTATACACACAGCTGGCATGTCGTGGATTACACTGAAGGATTGATAGTCTCCATATCTAGGGCACCAGTGGAAATAGATTAGTCATCTGTCATTCTTTTCTGATCTAATGTTCCTTTGCTATGCCTTGTAAAACCATTTCTGTTTTACTATTTCTCTTGTCACTTCAAGCATGTGAAACCTTGTGTGTGCTTACAGCAGGCTGTGCACAGAAGACATTATGTAGCATTTTGTATTGATTTTAGAAAGACCAATAGATTGTATTCTCTAATACAAGAAGTTGCTGTGCAGTCACGAGAGGAACTTACATATTGCTTCTGGGGTAAGGTATGTTGCCCATTGGCCATTCATCATATTAAAAAAAAATCTACCAACATTTTATGGTAGATAGTGCTAACATGAGGGGTTTCTTTCTTTTTGTAAACATAGACTTTAAACTGCAGTGTTGTTCACACTCTTAAATGATTAAGCCTAGAAGAATACCAATAAACAACATTTTTTAAGAAAAAATATCTTCTATATTTGGACTAGGTCTCAATTTTTCAAATCAGTTCTGACTCCAGGTCTTTATTCAGTTTATATTTATGATGACACACAGTAAGGGGGAACCACAAGAACCCTTTATAGTCAGTTATCACGTATCTGCACGTATAAATTAAAGATAATACATTAGAAAAAAACTGTAGTTTCAGACCAATACTTAACAAGTAAAAATGTTGTACATAATTTCAATCAAATTAAAGTACCATTACCAGCATTAAAATGACTGTGCAGCTGCTTTAATGCTGTTGATGGTGGGCTAGCAAGCTGCAGGGGATACTGTAAGAGGAGAAACTGAGGCCACTATGATTAAGTGGGGTAATAATCCCCCCCCACCCCACACCCACTGCCATGGCTACAGAGGGCCAGCCTTGGCCCCTATTTCTCCTCTCCTCCCCTTTTCCCTTTACACAGGGAAGACAGCCAATACATGCCAGAGCGACATATCCTTCCCCAAGATAATGGAATTGCCTGGCTGTAATAATAATTTGAATTTCACGCCCCAGTGCCCCGGTGCCTCAGTGCGGAGGGATCGCCGGAGCAGTGGCATAAATTAGCCTGTATGCACTGAGCTGATCGATGACTGCCCCGTCCGCCACCTATTGATCTGAGACAACTCCTGCGGACACAAGTACACCCTGCGTCTGTGTACATGCATGCGTTCCACAGTTTTCTTCAGTGAAATGTTGCTGAAGGTAGTCTGAGACATATGTATAATGCTGGCCTTCTGAGTTTGAAGTAAAGATACAAACTAAGACAACAATGGGATCTGGTTATCTTGGACATGAAGTTGTTTTGCAAGAGCATTTGATTGACTTACTAACAGAATGACCTAACTGGGATAACAAGGGAAACAAGACAGCGCAGCTAAATCTCAAATATGTCTTTTAATATACTTTGCTTTTCCAGAATGTTGCCGGGCCTGCTTGGATGGAGCAGTTTTTTTTTTTACCAGGAAGAAAATTGACATCATTTCTTATAAGTTTCTGCCTTTTTTTTTTCCAAGAAATTGTGTTCGCCAGCAGGGTTGAATATGAAATCATACGGCATTTGAACTCCAAAGCTAATCACTTTGTCGATCAGTCTAAGAAAACAAATATGCAAAGTGTTAAGATATCTTTTAAGCTAAGAATTTCTTTGAGATATCACATTTCAGTTGACCAAGACATTCTATGGCCTTAACTTTTCAACTATGACCCTTCAAATCTGACAAATTCACCCCGTGTCAAGCAAGGGATGAGCATTATACCCTGTGATCTCTGGCCCATGGCCTTGGATAATGTAGGAAAATCTTAAGATAACTTACCAGCATCACTTGAAGAAAATTATATTAACCTTGTGATGTTGCATCCACAAGATCATGTTATCAAGCAAAGAGTGACCTTGACCGTTGATCCATGACTTCAGTTGATTCTTTGGAGAAATACCTGAGTGCATTTTCAATATTCCTCGTTTAAAAAAAAACCAATAATAATAATAATAACCAAGAGTCTGTGTGACCTGGACTTCTAACCTGTAACTATTCAAAGTGTTATCAACTTCTCCCTGTTTCATGGTGGAAATTTTAATTTTAAAGAGCCTTCCCTGAAGCACTCTTTCGCTCACAAGCAAAGTCTAACATATACTGTAACTCCTCATCTTGACTTTTGACCTTCTTCATCCAGCAGTTCATCCTTGAATCTGTGTGCACATTTCTTTAAAGTTACGGAAAGTTATTCATAAGGTTGGTGAGTTTCCTTTAACAACAACCTGCTAGTAAGATGTTCATGTGTATGACAAACAACACAAAACATTTCTCCAGTCTCACTGTAGCCAGCAGAAATGCATAATGAGAACATTTACCGACAACTTGAGGATCACTACTTTAAAGAATGTTCTTGTTCTGTACTGTAGCCTTTGATGCATTTCCCATTGAAAAGAGAAGCTTTACATCACTAAACCAACCCATCAATCAACATTAAAGGACAGAGTGCATGAATAATATGTGTAGGTACATATTTGATACATTATTGAGAAAGAACAGAGACATAGCAAAGAATAAAAAGGGGCTGACTGTTGAAAAATGCATCTGTGTCTTTTGATGCTGTCTGCTACAGGAAAAACACCCTGCCATAAATTCAGTTGGAAATCTGAGATGGCTGGAAGCTCCTACTGACACAAATATGCAAGCACACATGGACTCACAAACACACATAGACTCACACACAGAATATGATCCATTATCATGCATTCACACATTCGAAGATACATGTTTAGACTTGATGGAGCACAGATGAGTTCCTCTCAAATAGACATACTGGTTAACCATTTTCTCTTAGATAAGGCACTGCGCAGGAAAGAGCACATCTGGATGCATGTTAAGCATGCAATTGCACAGTGGGATGCAACTCAGCCCCAGTAGGATCTCCTGCTGCAAAGAAAATCCCATAGTGAGCAACAGCATGGTTTGAGATATTGAAAAATTCATCAAATTCACAAATCAATAGAAGCATAAGCAGCCAAATCCTCTTGACAGAAGAGGCGTTGGAGGTAATTTCTCTGACCTTTCTACAGGTCTGTGAATGTGGGTGCAGCAGGGGGCTCAGGACCAATAATGATGAGAATAAATTCGCAGTTTAGGTCCTCACATCCCTTGTGTGGGAACCAAGGGTGTTGAGGGGTCAATAAATGTCATAAAATCTCACTGCATGATGGCGCAAGCCTAAAGCTCATGAGAGCCCACACATCATGTCTGGGGGGTAAATGGTGTGAGGAATGGGCTTGTCCTGAGGCAAGACTGCAGAGACAGGCATTACAAAAGGATGACTCGAGCACAGGTGTTTATTGAGAACTTCCTCATTTAGGAGCACTTCACTTTCTATTTACTATCACTCCAGTTAGTTAAAGTGAGCCACAGCATGCAGTAGGTAACAGGCAGTGAACAGAGTTCATGGCAGATTAAGCGTTTGCAGCTACGATGGACTAACCTCACCATGGGGATCATCAAAAGTTTGTGTCCCTATTCAATGCAAAATTAACTGTGCACCAATCCGATGCTTTTTGCAAGATTAGCAAGGTAAAAAGTTTGTTGGAAAAGGATAAAAGTAAGAAAACTCATGAATGCTTATTAAAATTTTCATTTAAATGATAATCAGATATGTATGGCACATGTTGAGGGAACTGGACACAGCCTTAAGCCATCAGTCCTTTGAATTTTAAGGTGCCTTTGGAACATTTTGGAAACAAAACTATGGACACAGCCATGCCATAAATACCTCAACCTAGTATTAGATTTGTCCACCAGACAGACAGACAGACAGCTGTTTTAAGACTTGGAGGGATAGTACAGGGTTTTTGAACCAGGTTGTGTGAGGTTCATGGCATGAACCTGAGGGTGTGCCACAGTGGCCGGCTCAGTTCTCTCCCTGTTCAGCAAAACTTGGGATGGACACTAATACTATTCATTGCTATACATGGTGCCACCATCTCTGGGTAATTAAAGAGTCATAAAGCAAATTAATCAGACATGAAGGGTGTGCCAGGTGTCAGAATAGGACAAGTGGCTTGGTAGTGGACTACTAAGTTTTTGTACACAAATGTTTTGTAGTGTGTGATGACCCATGCTGTTTAGTTGATTGTTGAGACGGTCTCAAGTCAGGCATGCCCTTAAACATACCTATCTATCTATCTATCTATCTATCTATCTATCTATCTATCTATCTATCTATCTATCTATCTATCTATCTATCTATCTATCTATCTATCTATCTATATATATATATATATATATATATATATATATATATATATATATATATATATATATATATATATATATATATATATATATATATATATATATATATATATATATGAAGGGGGAGAGTGAGAGAGAGAGAGAGATACTGTATACCCTCTACTGTCGTTCTTGTTAAAATCAAAATGGGAGCAACACAAAATCATGCCTACACCAAACATCGAAGGAAGTGTAGTTTTATGTACTTCCATGTTAGCTTCATTTTTAATATTAATTGTTATAATATAATATTATAGTAATATGAAAATAAATATGGGTCCATGATAAATGTTCCATATGCCAATTACACCATTTATTAACCGCACATTAACAACATTTGACAAAGAAGCATATTTGGCTCAATGCCAATGAAATATTTTGCCTCTGTCATAGTTTTGCTTCCAGTCTTGTCTCATCCCACTTGCCTCTCAATTGTTCCTCCCCAGCTGTGTCTAATCACCTGAAATCCCTCCTTGTATTTAACCACATATCTGTCACTGTCTGTTTGCCAGTTTGTTGTCCGTTATAGTCATTGATCCAGCATACGTAGTCATAGTCACGCTGTGTATTACCCTAGTCTGTTTTTAACCTTGCCTTTTAAGCCTCACGTTTTTGAAAACTGTTGCCTTCTTTGCTTGCTATGCTGTGCTTGACCCTGCCTGCATGTCTGACCTTGTTTTTGGTCTCACATCTTTTGGATCCTGTCACCTTGTCTTGCTGTGTATGACCCAGCCAGTTGTAGGACTTGGAGTTTTAGCGTTAGGATTTGATACTGTCCCTCTTTTTGACTGCCTTACCGTATACCATGCCCCTGACTGTACAATAAACCCTTGTTGCCTTCTTGCAACCGTGGTTTTAGTCCTGCATTTGTGTCATCTTCTCTATGCCAAGTTTAGAACTGCCTCCTTGATGCTTCAAATAAACTCACAACTCATTTTACAGGTAGATCAACTGTCTTGAGCTGTCCCGCATTGCAATGCCAACTACTATACATGACACTTTATTCACCCATGTTGTAAATAAGCAGGCTGTAATGAGTGATGGTGACAGCTTTAGGGTTTGGCTCATTTTATATATATATCAGCAGGAACACTGAGGATACATACAACAATGCATCATTTACCATCTGAATCAGAACAATGAAAAGGAGGTAGAGGTGAGAAAACACAGTCTGTTTTATCTGATTTTGCATATGAAAATAAAGTATAAGAGACCCAAGACCCTAAAGTTGAATTTGCTAAGCAGCCTTCAAAGGTAAGAATCTGGACATGGCTGGCTCACAGCCTACTCACATTTACACAAACTTTATCTTTGTAGACAAACACTACATTACTAACAATGGGAGCAGAGGTAAACAGAGAGAAGCAAAGAGTCAAGGAATGTTTACAGTTGGCTTCCAACACTCTGCCCACCTTTGATGTAGGAGTGTCTGGCATAAAGAAAACCCATATAGACGGGCTGGGTTTGTTACATCCTTGGCATCAAACAGGCCGCCAGGTTCTTCGTTAAAGAGATTGAAAATAGTAGCCTTGCAGAGCACACAGACCTGCCTGCAGACATGACGACAACCAGAAGTTGAGAATGGACATGCCGATTAGCCTATTGTCCTCATGGCTCCCTAGTGAAACTTGACGAAATCTGCCCTCCTCAGAAGTTTACTTGTAGAGATTGTCTTTGACGAAGTTCATATCATATATACATGTAAAATAATTCATCTGTGTGGTACAATTTAGTGTAAGACGGTAGTAAAAGGGAGTTAGCTGTTAGCAGCTAAGTTAGCGGCTAGCAGCTAACGGTCATTAACTGTTGTTAGCTGTTAGCAGCTAAGTTAGCCGCTCTGGCTAACATCCATGAACTGTTTTTAACTGTTGTTAGCCATTAGCCGCTACATCAGCCGCTATGTATGCTATATTATAGGAGGCAACCCTGCTTGATGTGGATTGGTCTGTGATGAATGTGACAAGCCAAACGATTGTCCAATCACAAGCTTGTGTTTTTTTTTTTAATGTTCTGCCCCTGAAAACAAATTCAAAGGGCTCCTACCCAGATGGACTAGTGAAATATTTCTGTGGCAGATATATGAAGCTGTCCATCTGGCTTGTCAGGTTATGAAAATAGATCCAAAGAAAAATTTCTTTAGTTAGATCAACTCTGTATCTTTTGTGATTAGAAAATATCCTGAATGTGTCTGGTACTTAGCTGACCATTGTGCCATTCAAACATTAAGAATTATTCCTTTGGTTTACCTTGTGTCTATATTACTTTATTATAAGGCAGACTAAAGCAAACACCAAAAGGGAACTGTCAAATCAAAAGCATCAAAAACTCAAATCATAGCATCAAAGTCTGCTTTCCTAACTGTCTATGGAAACAACTATCATGCCCATTGTTCTGCTACAAACCAAGATGCAGGAGGCTGAACTACAATGCAAACCAAAGAAAGAAATAACTGATAAAATACCAATATTACGGTGCAAAACTTCAATACACTATCATGCAGCAAAGTATCATAATATATTGCTGTGTCACTATTTCGTGACATCCCAAGTTGTTATTTAACTTAATGAAGAAAGGAGGTCAAATATCTCAATGTCTGTATATTTTCTTTAAAGGAAAATTTTGCAAAATGTTTGGTACCATTTACAGTATAAAATGTTTAAAAACTAACAAAGCATTTGGCTGTTTGGGGTGGGGTTCAAAAGTGGTCTGCACTCAGACTTATTTTGTTTGAACTCTTCCTGGACAGACCGTGCATTCTCATATGAATCTTTTCCAATGTCATGCAGAGGTGGTTGCTGGGTAGACTGCATTCATATTGTAAATGAACTTATCCAGGGTTCATTAAAGGCAACTCCTCACAAATAATCACAGTAAGTACAGAATGAACAATAATGTCACATGCAGTTTAGATAACTTCCTGTTGCCACTTTGCAAAACTCCAATAAGGAGTTGGTAAAAGCCCTGGTATACTTAGGTCTCATTGAATTACACAGAGTTTATTAGCTGCATGTTTTACATTGTGCGCCATAAGACAATAGATCACGAGTAGAGCTTCAAAGAGATCATTTTCTAAAGCTGTGCAGAGGAGAGCAATCCAGTTGCCAGTTCTCTCCAAAACTATTTGATAAGCTTTTGATCTCCACAACTCTGAATGTTACTTTCACACTTACAAAACGCAGCACAAAGTCTTCACCAAAAGGCATCGTGTCTGAGTGATGCAGCCTTCTGCAACACCGGTCAACCAAGATGGATGTTACGTCCTCTGTGCTCATGCTGAAAGGGACTGTGTTTTTGTTCTCTGCACATTTTTACTCCATAGTCTCATTATCTATCAGAGGAGGGCTGAGTCGTTGCACAGCTGACAGCCAGTGGGTCGAAACCATGAAAAAGAAAAGATATGTAGACATAATGCCAACCATATTATTATTTTTCTCCCATCTCTGTTGGACAGGAAAAACAGCTGAAGGGCATGAATTGTGTTAAGAATTCCCTTTCAACCTCACTGCCGTACTGGGCCGCATTCCCCTCTGAGTATCAGAGGGAAGCAGAATCACAGAATCTTGCTTACAATTTCACAAGGCATGATCTAAAAACAGGAGAAAAGACAGTAGGGTGTAGTCCTGGTAACCTTTCAGGTGAAGTGCTACATTGGCAAGTAAACATTCTCTTTGTTCCATTTCTTTGGCCAAATGAACGTTGCTGAACAAAGCTCACGTTGCTTTCACCCCTCTCAACAACAGTCCTTGCCCTCTATGTGACCACTACCATGATTTTTTCAGTAACCTGCTATCAAAGCATAATGGTGCAGCTGGGACACCCTGTTAACCTCCCATCTGGATGTCTAATCAAATCAAGGATGGTGTTAATTCAGCTTCATGTCCAATGTGCTCTCATCACACCATTAACACCCTTTTGGCATAACAAACTGTTACAACTTCTTTTGCTGACATGTCCCTGTATAGTCTCTGGCGTTTTTTCATCATGTTGTCACATAATAACATTGCAGTGCAGCTGCATCTGCCTAATTTAATGCCCATAATCAGGAAGCTCCATCTTGTCAAACTCAAATATACAATGAGTGTTCAACCCAAATCAGCATGGCCCAATCAGGGTCCCTCAGAGCAAGAAGAGATGGAGACTACAAGTATGATGACAGCAGAAGGTGAACACTCGGACAGAGATTAGCATAGACGCTAACAGCTTTCTTTTTTCTAAATGATTAACAAACAATGAAAACAGGCAATAGACAGGATTTTTCAATCCATTTTAACATGTTTTGTTGAGAGTTGTGAAGGGGCTTTTGTTTTGCATTTTACACAACTGCTGATTACATTATCTGATTGGTCCATAACGTCTTTGATTGACAGAATGATCATCTAATCACTTGCCAGATATGCTTTTGGAAGGTTCCCCTTTTTCCCAAACACTTTCTATTGATTGTTGCCTGGGTGGACAGGTGAAATATATTGAATGGTCCATCTGGTGTGTCAGGTTAGTACAAGAAATGTCTGTGAAATTGTGCAGTTTGATTAGTTTGGTTTCTGTGGATCAGTGGTAGACCTGATCACCTTTCAACACAAAGGTTGGGTCCTGAATTAAGGTCCCGAGTTCACTGTTGATCTGTTCATGGGCAAAACATTTTGGTCCCATTGTGGTGTCAATGTAAATATGTGAGACAGCACACAAACAGGATAAGTTACATCAAATGGACACTTAACAGTCAAGCTGCCAGGAGCCATTCAGATTTGAAATATACAAAGGGTGCTCTCAGTGTAACTTGAATGTGTATGCCCTCATTTCTTTCTTTTAAATTTAAGGGTTAGTTCTGGGTTATTTGAAGTGGGGTTGCTCAAGGCTTACAGCACTGGTAAATATGACTGCCAGCAAAGGAACTTCACATCTAGGATAGTGGCAATTGCTGTCATTGTTTTATCCAGGGAGTTAGATTTATAACAGTTTGTGCTGCATATTGACCAAGCTTCAGCACTCTGATTTGAGCAGCCCTTACGTTGGTTTAAAAAGTAGTTATCTATCCATTCAAGAGGGAAGTTGATATAAAGAAAACAGAGCAAGGCCACTCTGAAAGGACAAGAACAACCCCCCCAAACCCTCATACTCACCAAAAGCATTCAAAGAGAGAGAGAATTTCCTTGACTCCTGTTGTCGAATACACCACCTTTCAGTTAATGTTTTCCCAAGCAGTACATCTGCAAAGGTTTACAGGTGGTGTCATTATGCTGTTTCACCCAATTGAGAGACACTTCCTGAACCAGGGAGTATCTAGCTGGGCATGTCTGTTTAGCCACAGTAAACATGAGAGCTCAGCATTTAAATGTAAAATATACATGCTATTCCATAAGAGACTTTGGAAGATACATCCTGTGAGGATATAACAATGAAATTATTAGCAGCAAAAGAGATGAAACAGAGGGGCTTCCAGGAAGATAGGAAACAGATCAATGCTGCCTGCCAAGCATGTTTGGGCGTAAAATGTAGAATTTAGAATTGCAGCCCTTGCAGGAATGGAAAAACCCTGTTTTCTCTAGGGTCCACCTAAATACTTTTGTTCCACTCAACTAAAAATGTGACATGACCTAATGAATGTCTGGAATACATTTATACGTACCATTTTTAATTTGCAGGGAAACTCTACGATTTGTATCTTCAACTGCTCCCTGTTTTTCCATCAGTAATGACACTAATCAGTCAAGCAAAGAAGATGCTGTTTGTTGTACACTCTGACTGATTAATACATTTACTCATGACTTTCAGTTTTATCAAAGAGACTTTCAACTGGGACAAAATCATGCCATTGTGATCCCAAAACTAACGAAGTGTGCACCCAGTCACAGGCTCCAGCCCACTGGCTTACAGGCATCTGTGTGGTGATGCCATATGGTGTTTCTTAATGAGGAGGTTCTGGGTGCTGGTATCAGTATTCCACTCTCACTTCCTCTCCCCACAGGAAGACCCCCACATCCCCATACTCTCTCCTCCCTTCACCCTTCTCCTCCTCTTCCCCAGCTCATGAGGAATTCTCTGCACATTGTTGGCCCACTTTGTAAGAGAAAGTCTCCTTGAATCATTGAAGCTGTGAGTTTCTGTTGCAGTCAATCCTCTGTGCACTGTGGGAAGCTTATTAGCCAAGCCGAGGCATTACAAAAGGATTTCAGTAAGAGAGAGGTGATTGTCAAAAAAGCTTTCTACTTGGATATGTTTTTTTTTATTTTCTTAAACCCTAACTCAAGTCAAGCACAAATCAAAGTTAGAAGAGGTTGTCAGGGAGTGTAAGGCGTCCATTTTTTCGTAGAAGAACTTCCAAACACTTTTTCTAGTCTACTAAATGGATTTAGAGATTTACACAAATAATGATGTGCTTAACGAAAAAAAAAATCATTTTTGGCTTGATTTAGTCACTTTTGGTAAAGTAGATATAATCTGTCAGAGAATGAAAAAAATACTACTATGTATTCAAGACTGAAATTCAGATGTCTGTTTTGCATGAGCAACACGTATGCTGGGTTGCTTCTATTATGGATGGGGTCAGTCTTTGTGCAATGGGACCTGAAAGGTTAAGCAAGAGCACAGACGGTTAGCTTTATAATAACTCTGGATGAAGTCAAAGGGAGTTTCTCACAGATTTAACAAGGATATAGAGTCATTATTTGCTTATTTGAGAAAAAAAAGAGAGCTACAAAGGACACTTAAATCAAAGTAGGCATAAAATGGGAGGGGGGGGGGGGGTGTTAATGTTAATGTTGTTTATTATTTTTTAATAAAAATATGTGTCAAATTTTCCAGCCAGAGGTTGGGCCATGGGCTTTGTTTTGTAGAATAAGTTTTTGCTTATTTATTGTTAACCTTTTTAATATTTGTTGGAGAAATCTTTTGCTGCTTATTTTAGCTCTAGGGGGCAATATGGAGTTGAATTTATTTTACACCAGTAAGGGGTAGAGACAAAAAACAAAAAGACAACGGCTGGGGAAGGAAGAGTGTCCTTTGCAGGATGACCAGGGTACCTAACCTGTCCTATCCTGAATGTGAAGGAATGCGACATGACTCTTTTTTTTGCTCCAGACAGAAAACATAGATCAGAAAAGGCCTTGGGGAAAAAAAGGGGTCATTAAGCGAAAAGTTTTTGTCTTCAGTTAGTTAGCATGTTGTTAATCTGTTCTCTGATAGCCAAAGCTTGAGGAGACATACTAAGATGTGAAAAAGGCATTTTTAACATTTGTTCCATCTGTGTTTTGAATGCAGCCCTGTGAAACTGAATTGTATATAAGGAATGATTTAATTTATTATTGTTTTGTATGTCTTTTTGGAAAATATTAGTTAGCATATAACATATATCATAATATAAATATTCTGATCGTCCAGATTGCTGAATGAACAAAAAATGTATTTAAGTTGATTCTACTTTAACACACTGAGGTTTTACATACATCTTTTTACAATAAGAATAAAAAAGCCAAACCAAAAATAGATAAATCGCTCGGGTTTCCAAGGGTTAAAAATCTGTCAAGTAAAAACGACATTTTCAGTCCTGATAGAGATCTAAGAATGAAGCAAGGGCTGAATAATTGGCAGCTGCCGTCTCCTGTTTAAGAGATGACTCTTTTAAAGTCACACAAAAACAGACCAGCTTCCCGGCTCTCCCAGCTCCACTTATTAACAAGGTGAACCTAAAACAGTTTGTCTCACCTTTCCAAAAGGGCAGATGAGAAACATTTCTATTGCCCCCTCTCTCTCCGCTCATAAATAACCCAGGTGAATAAATTACCCCGTTCATTTGACGTTTAACCACATAATTATGTGGTGAGCTGCAAGAGCCCAGAGCTCCGTGGCGAGGGAGGCTCTCTTCTCACCAATGGGCTGCTAACCCAGCCGTGACATTGGTCGCTCCTCATCCGTCTTAATGAGGACGACATCATCATCGGACTTAGCAATGAGAGCCACTCTGGTTTATGCAGGGACCGAGGTGACACATGCATATACACAGGTATTGTTGACTGAGTGATGGACATCCAGAAATGCAATTTTAAGACACAAATCAGTGGTTGGTTTTACCTGCTGTTAATACACACAGCTGAACAATGTATGGTAGACCAGCATGATAATGAGGAAATATGACTAACCAAATGTAAAAATGAAAAGAAGAAACAGACAAAACATATTTAGAATGATTCCATTGAGTATCAATACATTAACACACCAGTATTTTTCTTCTTCTTTTTTTTACGTTGAGAAGTCCCATTAATGTAAATGTTTCAGAGTGTAAGGTCTGAGAAATCCTACATTTTAATAGTTGCAACTGTTGATGCAGTGCAGGGTATACTGTATCTATGAAAAATGAGGCCAATGTGGACATACCAAAAACTGCATTTTACTGAATGTCCACTTGACACTTGAGTGTGGATACTGATGGTTATTCAGCTTAAGTAAACAAAGATTTTTAGGCTATACCATGGATTTCTGGTTTTGGGTAGTAAGACAAATGATTGTCATATGCTAAATTTGGCAGTGTCATTTTTGACAAGGCGGTTTAAAGTCCCATCTAAACTCGACCTATTTGTCTCTAAGCAGGCTGATTTAAAGTTCAGTTGTTGCAGCATTTACAGTAGGCTACAGCTGTGTCCATAAATGGGGTTTAACAATGTTCCAAAGCCTCTTATAATAGTCAACCAACTGATGTCACTTGGCTTTCTCTAGTTCTTTCTACAACTTTGTGATTTTAATCTTGACTGGAGTGCCCATGTTTTGAATAGTCTATTGCCTTTTCACAGCACAAAACCAACACAAAGCTTTCTCACCATTATACCTAAGAGACACTAACAATAATCCTGTCTGGGTGTAATAATTGTGCTGATTCACAGTGCAATACATCTTGGATGCACCCAACAAGGTGCATGCTCCTCATACTTAGTCCATGGACATCCCTCTCTTGTGAATAATATGCTTCTGATAACCCCTTGAAGACAGAGCAAATGGGTAGTCATCTCATTCTCTTGATTCCATCCTCCTCAAGTGGAGACAAAGTGTCACAAGGATGCAAATGGTTCTGCTTGAAATGGGAGTGTGAATAGAGCTTATGCTTTCAAAGCACATCTTTCTGCCATGACAAATGAGGACAAAAACTGTGCTGTTGCACTTTGCAACTAATTTTCAGATCTTCAGATCCCCAAAATGTAATAGTCCTGCAAACTCACAGCCAAAAGACAACTGAATTTCCCTGTTTTCTGACCAAACATTGTGATTCAAACAGGGCCTGAGTCTACGGCATTTTATCACTGCAAGATCAACAAGATTTGTCCCAGATGACAAAGTACTATTCTTCAGTACACCCCAGATACTGCTGATGATCGTACTTTCAGGGTCCAAATGACATATTTTAGGATCAGGCAAACTCAATTAAAACCTCATTTACTGTTATACATTTCAAGGGGTCAGGCATCATGTACAATGTCTAATGAAAAAAAAAACAACAAAAAAAAACAGCTGAGCTGAAGAGAGACAAAGCTGATTCCATATCATAAGAAGCACAATTCTCTGGAATGAACCCCAAAACAGGTCAGGTCAGGTATGCTGATGGTTCACCACATCAACCAAGACCCTGTATTAAGCTGATCTGCAGGCCTGCTTAGCACTTTGCCAGGCTCCTGTCCACTCTCTCCAAGTACCCTCCAAGCTGACTCCTCTACAGTGTACATAGTCACCCTTTGTGGCCTGGTCCAACCCACTGTGCACCTAGTATGTGATCATCTGTATCAGATACAGAAAAGTGGTACCTGTAGAAGCACAGCTGGTGCTCTTGTATCTGACAACTGACCATTACCATTTCTGCCCTCCTGATCATATACCTTAAAATTTGTCAAAGTGAAGAAGTCACAAAGGAGTCCAGAAAGCACTCCTGCCATTAGTCATACTCAGGCCTCACAAGGGTATAACAAGACCGGGAGAACAGGAAACCTTAAAACTTTGACCTGTACTGTGACCTCATCACTCCATTGACATGGTCAAGTATGTGATTTATCATTGTTAGCCTTATAGTTACTAGACTGATGAATAATAAAAAAACACTATCCTTGAGTTCTAAATTCTAATAGCTGAACAATACTTATTTTTTCCTCATTATCAAAAGACAGTTAACTCCAAATTTTCCCAGCAACATGAATAATTTGACTGAATATGGATGTGCTGCATGCACTCACACACACCACAGCCTTTCAAATTAATGAGGAGGAAGAAGAGAAACTCTGTAATTGTTCTAATGGGCAGAATATACATTATGTACATTAAACAAATGTCTATGAGGAAAAACTCCAGAGTAAAAAACTCTTAAGATTCTTTATTCAGAATTAACACTGGACTTCTGCAGTGCCTCTGATGAGATCAATGTTTACACCAACACATGCTCACACAGAAGGCTTGTGGCCGTATATGTTACATGTCCTTGGAACAAATTGCTTTCAACTGCTGCAGGTTGACATTGTTCAGCACCAAATGTGAACAAATTAAATGAGGCAATTAAAGAGTGAATAAGCCAGCGTTGATAATTGCGACCTGATATGCCAGCAGCAATCATAATGAAGCTGCCATTCTGCTTGGCTGGCTTAGTGATGCTCCACGAGCTACCGCATGATAGCGCATATGTGTGTGGATCACTGTGTGTGTGGGCATTTGCTCTACTTAGCTCCAACTCTGATTGCATTCTCTTCAAATGCTCATCCTAACCTTCAGGGTGGAGCTTCTGTCAGTTTAAGTGTCATGTGGGTTGTTGAGGAACAGAAAAAAAAGAGACTGGCGACATGAACTTAATGTGAATTACAGAAGAGGATGAGATTATCTGAAAATAGAGGAGCGCACACGTACACACAAAGGCAGAGGGAGGAGGGAAAAGGACAGGACTAGAGAGGCAGTCTGGCAGAAAATTGAGACGGTCGGCCATTTTCAACTCCCGCTCATCCCTCTGAGTTTATGGCCCGTGAAGCCTCTTGTCATTGGGACTCGCCAAGTTAACAGGGCTTGTCCTCGGCCCACCAGCACAGGAGATATTCCCCTTTATTATTAACGCACCTTGGAGACGCTAGAGGCGCAAAATAATTCCAGGACAGCAACAAAAACAGCCACATGACCAACCTTCACCAACTTGTCCAGCCAGTTTTTTTACACCATCCGATTATGCAACAAAAAATAAGTTAATCAGATCATGCAGCTTTGTCATGCATTAAGCGACAATGAACAAGTGCGTCAAGAGAGAAGCACTATCCAACATCCATTAAAACTAGAGCTCAGTCCGTCTGTATTTGGTTGCTAAAGATCATGATTGAAAACTAGACCAAGGACATTGCATCTTTGCAGCCCCTTTCTTTGCATTAGTAGCAATCAGTGGTTGGTAAAAAGAAAAAAAACCAACAAGAGACATCAGGATGATATTTTCTAGGACATTCTCTCCCTACAGTCCTCTAAAGTTGTCCATTTTCAGTCACTGTCATGACATTTAATCTTGCAGCTACAACATGTAGGGAAGAACCTTCATTCAATTCTGGAAGTCTTTTTTTCTTTCCTCAGAAGCGCATCAATCAACTTTAGTTGGATAGTCCTTGTAATGACAAAATGATAATAGAAGAAAAATATTACAAAAGAATAAAAACAAGGTCAGGGAAGGACTGATGCTCTTTTGAGACCAGGCTGAGACAGAGATAAGACAGAAAATATAGCCTTTTTTTCTAAAACAAGCTGCAGGAGATTAAAGCAATATTTTACTCGTTGGTTGGGAATGATCCTTATGAAGTAATTGGAGTTTATGTTTTGCTTTTCTTAATGCAGTGGAAAGGTGACCCTAGAAACTAACTAAAAAAGTAAAAAACATAAATGGTAACAACTTAAATTTTGTTTTTGTACCTAGTCACTGCATTAAAGTTATTTTTGGTGATCAAGAGTATCTTGACATGATGTATATATATATATATATATATATATATATATATATATATATATATATATATATATATATATATATATATATATATATATATATATATATACACACACACACACACACATATATATATATATATATATATATATATATATATATATATATATATATATATATATATATATATATATATATATATATATATATATATATATATATATATATATATATATATATATATATAAATATGTATACATAAATCCTATCTCCTGCTTTTCGGCTTAAACTGATGACTGGTGGATCTTATCCTTATACATAAATATTTCTGTCCCAATTGTTTTGATTTTGCATCAATATTCCTAAGTGCCACCAGTTGATCATCATGGGCATAAAGAGTTAAAGGTTGTCTAAACACAGCCACAGCAAACGTGTGGATCACACTGGATGAATGTGCTCTTGAATGAAGTGTAGTAGAAGTGAATGTCCATGATAGACTGTTCCGCTTACTGATTCTTTTTTATTACCTCTGCCAGGAGGTTATGTTATTGCCGGTGTCTGTTTGTCTGCTTGTTTTTTTGTTTTGTTAGTTTCTTTGTTTGTTCCTCTGTTAGCAACATAACTCAAAAAGTTATGAACGAATTTCGATACAATTTTCAGGAAATGTCCAGATGGGGGCAAGGAACAAATGATTCGATTTTGGGAGTAATCGGGGTCACCATCTGGATCTGCCATGACGAAAAACGCAATTTTCGTGCATAACTACTAAACTAAAATAGATGTCATTATGATTCCATTGCTAATGGTATGTTTTCATGGTCAAGGGATCTAAATATTTAGATGAAATAAAGGTACGACTAATATTTATGGTGAAAATCACAATATGGGTGAGGACTGTGGTGCTGGCAGAGGGCTATGCTTTCCGAGTGCTTTTGCTAGTTTAAACTAATTTACCTGCCCACATAATGTAACAGACAAGTGTAAACTTATTGCAAATTTAACACTTCAAACTTATTAATCTAAAGGTCAACTTGAGGAAGGTCCAATATTAACTTGCTACAAATGTGACCACACTTTGGGAGTCACTGCTTTGGCCCATAAACTAAAGGACAGTCAACAAAATTGGTGTGGCATAATGTAAGCCAAACAGATTTTCATCAGTCTGCTTTCATTTAGCACAGTAGAATTATATTCTTTTATCTATCTCTGTCTGTAGCATTGCAGTTGTTCAGCCCCTTGACTTGACAATTATTGAAGACAAGAGGGAATTTCACAAAAACTTTAGAAAAACTCTGAGTCACATCACCCCCACCACTGCCTCCATCATCCTTTCACCGCACCACCGCAGTAAACAACCTAGCCTTGAAACTCCGTTTTTAAGCCTTCCACTTTCACACACTCTCAATCTCCTCTGCTGTCACAGGGGGGGATTCAGGCAGTCGGTTGCTGGCCGGCCGCCCGCCATGCAGTCCCACTCTGTTTATCTGTTTGTAATCGCTGCCTTTCCTCTGCGGGGACAAATGGAATTCAATCAGTCTGGCTAAAGAATGACAGGGTCACAGGCCTGACGTAGTGGTCGGCAATCTATTTGTCAATGGTGTCAAAGAGAGGGGTGGTCCGATGTGTCGCTGGGCCAACACATCAGTCTGGTGTGTCTGTGATGGTGGACATGGAGAGTGTAAGGGATTAATAGATAAAATTGAAAGAAGAAGAATGTATAAAAAAGCATTTTATTCAAACTTCCTTAAGGTGAGAAATGCTACAGGACGATATTCTACAGATGCACACTAAAACAAACTGGGTTTTATTAACATGGGAAACCTCAGTCACTCTTTATGCTGATGACACCCATACATATGCACACAATACTGAGCAGACAGCTAAAGAATTGCTCACACATGAAGCTGTCTGTCTGAAATTTAGAGCTAAATGGGTGTCATCAGCATAAAGGGGAACTGTGGGTAAAAGCTCCACTGGAGGCCCATCTCAAAGTGACCTCTGTTAACAACAGCCGGGGTATTTGACTGTGAAATTAGATGTGCATGTCTGTTGGAGGACAATGCAGTTAGTGGGACTTGGATACTTATTATGGAAGTGGGGTCAGAACTCTCTAACCATCCTCTTTCAATTCAAACTTTTTACATGTTTCATCTGAAGAGGAGCTAATTTATCTCCTTTGTCTCACACTAGGCATTCTGTGACGTGCTTAAGCATGTCTCCTCCCTAAAGTTAAACTCATTCGTGTGGTTAAAAATGCTCTGTGCCATGCTTGAATGTGGTGCAATTGCCAGGCACACATGGAAGAGGTGAATTTAAGCGCAACACACTTGCACATGCACAAGTAAAGTAAGGGTGAGAGCAAAGGACAAAATCACTTTAGGCCTTTGCTAAATTCCTGAAACTTTTGGAAGATGTCTGTGTTTCTGAGTCTACGAAAATCAGTGTTGTCTCCTCTTCATTTTTTTCTGCAGATGTCTGCCATTTCCTTGTTACAGTGACAAGCATTTTAAAGTGTTTTCTTCAACTTGTTAAGGTGCTCTTTCACATATGACATTTATTTGTTCCCTATTTTTTTTACTCAGACCACTTCTCTTACTCATCCCCTGCTGCTTCTGTGTTTCCTAACCTGACTGGATGATGGGGTTCTTAAGCTTCATTATTTAAACCTTATCTTTGCTGTCGGGCACAAACCTATTCTATCCAAAATTGCCACTTATCAGGAAATGAAAAAAAAACTTTAATGCTGAATGAATTAAAACTGTATTTCACTTATTACATTTTTGGTTGGAAGGTGACCAAAAGCACGGTTTTATGAAAAAAAGAAAAATCCTTAAAAAAAAAAATTGATAGTAGTATTGGGCCTGACAGGCATGTTAAGAAGCTCAGGCCCACGAGAGAAAGACTTGAAAACTTTGCTATTTTAATTTCATTTTATTAAAAGCAGGTCAGAACTCAGAATTCTGACTCTAATCTCATGCTACTGATTCTTTTTTTTAAACTCTGACTATATGAAAAAGGCAGAATTAATCATCTTTTATTTTTCTTTGCAGTGGTGTTAATCAGGAATGAGTCATTTAAAAATTGAAATTGTTTTAAAGTGTATGCTCTCTGCTTTACAGTTATCATATCACCTAAGTCTTGTGTGGATGAGGGTCATTGCTGAGGTCTGAAAAAAAAAGAAGAGAGGGACAGACATCACTGAAAACTATGAATATGAAAGCTTCAGACAGTTTATAATTCCTCTTAGACATCGCTTCTCTTTTATCAATGTCCACAAGGAGATATGATATCATTCTGTCTACAAGAAACTGCATAGGGGAGATGCTACTGCTTCTCAGTAATGATTTTGAATAACAGAGTGTTGGAGGGATGTATTTAAGAGTAACTTGAAATAATGCATAATGTCTTTGTTTTTATGTTTCCATACTACGTTCCTGCAAGTGTGTCCTGTCTTCAACAGTGTGTTGTATAACTGTGTCAAAGCCCTGTTCAAGCAGGGATAGTCTGAGTTCATGTCAAAGGGAGAATGGAGTAAAGGTTTGCTTAAGCACAGGCCAATAAAAGGCTCTAGAGTGCATCCAAAATGTGCTTCCTAAAATTAAGTAAGTCCTAAACAAAGTTTTATTACCAAACTTACCTCATTTTCAAATCAAAACTCAGTCTCTTTTCATAATTTGTTTTTTTTTTATAATCTCTTCTGTTGACTATTAAATAAAATCCTTAATGTTGTCAATGTTTTTTTTTCGTCTTCAAATTTCTTATGAGGATGACTTTTCAAAACAAAGCCTGAACAGTGTCCAAATAATTTCCTTACAATCTTTTTTGACGAACCTTCATTTACCAGAATAAAAGCCAAAAATAGATCTTTACTATGTAGAACTGAATTGTTAAGAGAATCTTAGATAGACTGGGTTTTGGAATTAAAGGAAATGTGATGAAGATTTATTAAATCCCTAAAGAAGACCAGAATTTGCAAGTTTTCCAGGATTTATAAGTTCCACTTTTTTATTTTCTGTTCTCTTAAGTATGCTTTATCGTCAAAATATGAGCCTATTCTTCATTTATTTGTTTAAACACAAAGAAGACCATGACATTGGTCTTGATTTTCAAAAGGAAAGTCTCTACAACCTCTGCCAAGGAGGTTATGTTTTTGCTTGCAGTTGTCTGTTTGTTAACACGATAACTTGAAAAGTTAAGAATGGATTTTGATGTAATTTTTAAAGAAAGAAATGGTAAGGTCTTTTGGTGATCTAGGAGTTTTTTTTAAGGATTCTTAGTTATTTGTCTCAGAATGTCAGAAATGCCTTGATGGAAAGTTGTACTTTATCAGCATTTCTATTTGTCTCAAACGCTGGTCCTTACATTTCCGTTTGTGAAATGGATTTTCAGAATAAAAGCCTTGAATCTCCAACCTTTGAATCATATTTTTATAGGACCTTTTTTATTTTATTTTCTTTCTTCTTTTTTTCATTTCATATTTACTTGCTGTGTTTTTGACTGTTATATTTGCAAACTATAAAACCACTCATTGTATCTAAGTCCAAATTGGCACCTCCCCTTGTTTATTCCCATGTGTGCTGTATGTCAGTACATGAGCCCACAGTGTGACAGTGACAAGGTAGCAGCGGCTGAGAGGTTTATCAGTGTAGTGCCGGTAATCCTTTAAGCACTGGCAGCATTATAGGCAGTTAGCATCAATAATTAGCTCACTATAGACAGTCAATACACTCCCCTGAGATTTAGGGTTACAACCAAACGCTGTGTGCCCGCCCTGCTGACAGACCTCAAACCAGCAAATAAATCATTCAGCATACTGGATCTGGATTATATATGACCAGGCACACATACAGCACATATGGCACTGATGTACGCATGCACCTAAACTGTATCATGTTGCAATTAAAGCTTTTATGGAGAATTCAGCACAACGTGCAGTGTGGTATGTGAACTGGGGACATGTTTGGTCGTTTCTGAGATTTGTTTTCATGTGTTTCTTTTCTGTTTGCATTTACTGGGGATATTCTAAGCAGCAGAGAACAGTGGGGAAACACTGGGATTGGTAATAATGATTTTAAACTCTGATAAATGATGCAATCCTCAGCAATGTCTTTAAATAGTGTAAAATTAATCTGTAGAACAATATAAGCCTTTTGAATGTTGGATTTGTTATCGTACATATTAAACTAAATAAAAAAAGATGAAAGAGACACATGTAGGAAGATACATGGAAATTTAGGAGATTATATATAGATTTTTGATTTGTAGGTGATATTGGGGGGGTTGTTTAGGCAGAAAAGTCAAGCTGCCTTGACTCTACAGATACCAAATGTCATCATCTAACTACATGACAAACATTCATCTATTTATTGGTGTATTTAAACTTCCAGATTCAAACTCTCCTCCTTAAGTTTTGCCAACTCTACCTTGCATTAGTACTGCACCCTTGCTTTTAACTGTACACAAGCTTGCAATTTGTATTGTTACAAATGGATATCATTTAACTCTGAAGCTGTGATCTAAAATAAATACAAATCCGAGTTCCCTACTTGAAAGTTATCAATGACTTCAAATCATATTCTAACATCACTGCTGCTGAAGTTGATCTGAATTTTGAAGTAGAGTTTCTATGGATGCTCTTGAGCTCAGGACCACACTGCTATTTTCCAAATAATTCTGGAAGTAATGGGAAACTTTTGGGGGGCTTTGACATATCCTGGTGGCACTCCTAGGTGTTGAAAGAAAACAACAAGACATAAAAACAAACAAAACAAACAGGAGTCCAATATGAAACTGTGTAAAAACTGTAGTTCCGAGAGTGACCATTTGAGGCTGAAATCAAGCTGATAAAATCCAACCAAAACTCGTGTCAAGATGGCTATTTAACAACAGAAATAAAGATATTTACAGTGTGGATGGGATATGATTTTGAAATCTCCAACTAGTCACTGTCTTGTAAGAGTTTAAAGATACCTTGCCTGCAGCACATCTTAAGTTATTCTGCAGTTAGGTTGCCATTATATTCTCCAGAGCTTGGTTTTGCTGAGGTCCTCCTGTGAGACGGTGGCTGTAGCAAATAAAGTACTTATGACATTTCCACCATTACGTAATACAAAAAGAGAGGGGATAGTAAGAAACTAAATTCAAATCTCTAAGCTTGAGAGATGGCCTTTTTTCCTGAATATTGATTAACTGATTACTACTTAAAATATCTCTTTATTGGTACAGTTGAGTAAAAGAAAATCCTAGTTTGAATAGAATGATTAAACAGGTATTTGCTCATTTATTGTATTTTTATTATTATCTAAATAGTAAACTTATTCATATTTATTTGAATTAATTTGACCATTTCCCAGTGCTTTTTAAATGATCATTTTGTTGGCAATTACCATTTATTCATTTATTCATTGCTTGCTTACAGCTAATGTGAACAACAGATAGTTTGACAAGGACATTCTAATATGGTAACCTCCAGTTCTGAGTTTCATTGCATAGCTTTTGAGATAAATAACATCACTGAGTTTATATCCTTGTTTTGTACATGGCGTAGCCAGCATTTAGCAACAAAGTACCTCAGGAAGGAGTACCAAACTTTTCAATGTGAAGCCTATGTTATTACTCAAACTTGAAATTATGCTCACAATTGCCCTAAAACATGGATGTACAGACATTTCCAACCGTTTAACTCTATAATGCATGCTTTTCCTCCACTCAGCTCAAATGTCATCCTATGCCTCTGCTATCCCACAAAATACAAAAAACACTTTACTCTTTAGAGTATCCCTATCCATTTATGAATCTAAAACAAAAAAAAGATGAATGCACCACTTTGGTCAAAATTTCCCAACAGCCAGTTATAACAAGGAATGCGTAACTTCCATTACATGAACATCATATTGGTGCTTCGAGCCTGAAAGCAGGAAGAGTAACTGGAGCAATAGTCTGGTTGGTATATTGAAATGTTGGAAGCATTTCTCTGACGCAATTGGATCCGTTTGTCCTCTTAGAGAGAAGGGTCACAGAAAAATCAATGCTAAGAAACTCAAAGAAATCACCTTTAACCTCACATTCCTATTCTGTTCACCCTCTTCAAGGCTGGCAGCAGCTCCATTCACAAAACTCAAGGGTTTCATCGGTGGGATTGATAAAAGTGATATGATTCATAGGCTGTGACCTATACAGAGCCAGATCTTAAGTATTGCAAATGAGGATGTGTTTTTGTGGAAGAATAAAGGGGATTAATGTAGGGGGCTAAGTGAAATCCCTCTGCAGTCTTTTGTTGGTTTAATACCTTTCTTTGAATTTCATGTTGTTTGCTCTATAATACAGTCTTCTATCATTTGTGCTTAGGTGTATCATTGAATGCACAGTATGGGAAAGTTTTTACCTTGTATATGTATTAAAGATGGACTTACTGAGTGGGTAAGCGAGATTCTATGAATTAAAAACCCTTGTGTATGGAATGAAATTAAAGGAAATCTTTTTTTTTTTTTTTTTAACAAGCAAATCTTTACTCTTCTATTGAGCATTCTGTATTCTTACATTATACTCAAAAATTACTAGCATTTACTCAAGTCTCATGAACAAATAAAAATACTATTTTTTGTTAATGCAAGTGTATTTGCACTTCCTAACCAAAATTCAATGCAGTCTACAAAAAGTAAATCAACCAATTTATTTTCTCATGAATGATTTTCTGTATCTTTATTGTGACTGAGTAACTTGTGGCAAAAAATAAAAGGGAGGCATATAAACATGAGCCATGCAGCCAGGTGGTCGCTCCTTTCCCGTGCACGCTGCAGCTCTCCCCGCTGATGAAAATTTCATCGAAATCCATCCATTACATTTTGAGCTATGTTGCTAACAGAGAAAAAAACAAAAAAATAAATAAATAAACAGACGCCGGCAATAGCATAACCTCCTCAGCGGAGGTGATAAGCCTTGTTTTAATTTGGAGCAGCAAAGAGGTCAAACGCATCAACAGGAACATCACATATGTGCATATTTGTCAATTGTTTGACACAAAAATACATTTTAAAATCTGTGCCCAACATGAGGGGCTCTTAACACTTGCTAATGTCAACAGCACCATTCACAGGGTTACCACTTACAGTAGTACAGAACTCTTAACACTGTAACATCTGCAGCTGTGATGGGAGAAAACAGAGAACCACATTGTAAAACTGAAGATCTGAGTGATGAAAACGATCATTTTTCTGCATGAGTGAGCTGGACAGCTTTATGAACTGCCAGAAAATTTTACACAGTAAGTAATGCCAAGTTCTGTGATGCCCTGCTGATCAGATGGTGATTTCAGCAACGCTGGTTATGTCCAAGCACAGGAAGTGGTTCAAAGATCTGCTGTCACTGAAGCTGCACTACCACTACCTCTGCTACTGCTCAAACTACATTTACAGTAATATGTTTGTCACAGCTCCTGTGTGGATTGTGTTCTCAAAGTTAATGAACTGCTCCCGGTTTCAGCTCAGTGAAAGCTAAGGCTTACTCATCTATGCATTCTAGGCTCAGTTATAGTTTGTTTGCTTTGTTCTTATGCAGCCAAGGGTGACCACTTGATTAGAAACAAATCCTCTGAATAATCCAGAGAAGAAAGCACCCTTGGTCACCAGAGCCAGAATAACATGTCATAACAGTAATATTCTTTTGTGCAGGTTTCATTTTATTGAGACTTTAAGGGGAATTTTCAATTTGCACATGCCCCATTGCCTGATATTGCTCTACCAAGTACAGGAATTTCAATATTTTAAGGGTTGGGGCTTTAAATGTTGGGAGTTGAATGTATCAATCCACAGGCACATTAAATATTTGTTTAAAATCCCTCACTTACATAATCTACTATGTTGTGGATATGTCAGTTTCATCAACAGTCTGAAAGAGTTCATATTATGATTTTCCTTTTTGATCCGAATATAAAATAAACATCAGGCAAATAAATAAAATATAGATTTGCTCTTAATCTGAGGTGGTTTTGGCTTTAATTTGGTCAATTAAAATAATATGTACAAACTCACTGAAAATGCTATTCAGAAATGTACAACCCAGAGTCATAAGAGGCCCCAAGCTTACTCTTAAAATTCATCAATTCACCCATCAATATCTGTCAGGCTTCCTAAACCAACAGTGGAGAGCGAGTAAACATACAGAAAAAAAATCACTAATGAATTCAGCCATGACACTGGGAAAAAATATCAATGTAGCAAGCAGAGCCTCAGTAAATGGCTCTCACTCTCTGAAAGTAAATTTCACTGGGCACTGGATCGTAAACAATTATATTCCAGTCTTACAGGATGCAAGGAGCACAGAAGCAGCCATTCACGCTGATGGGGGGTTTGTCGTGTCGGAATAAGAAGAGGTGTCATATTACAGCGATAAAGCCAAAAGAACAAGATAACCCTGACTGACTGAGCAGCGTTGAGCTACGTTAGGTGTTATCGCTGTCTTTCAGAGGGGGCGAGGGGGGTGAGGCAGGCAGGGGTGTTCAGAGAGGGAGGGTTGGGAGGAGGGAAGGAGGGGGAGTGACAGAAGTGGAAGGCAACTGGAGCATTTTACAGGGGAGAAAAATTAATAAAATTATAGTATGGAAGAATGTGATTAGAGCAAGATGACGTGAAAATGCATAAAGGGAGATAAAACTCATTTTTAGAGTAAAGCTTTGTTCATCTTGTTTGTATAATGTTGAGCTGATTGTATGAATGCTGTAGTTAAATGTCTGCTTACATCATTTATGTCATATGCAATCAATGCTCAGAATGTGAGCACACTATACAATCCAATTGTTGGCACGACTTCAGTGCTTAAAGCAAACAAATAAAATCAGGTGGGGTTGTCGAAAATGTCAATTAGATTTGACGTTTTACTTTATTTCTAACACATAGTGAAGGAAAGATTGTATTTATATTTTACTCTGTAATTACATCTGTAGTCCACTAAATTTTCCCTCTTCTACCTATAAATATAATCATTATTTGTATTATTATTTTGCTATTGTTATTTGATTGTAATGGTTGTTAATATTACTATGAAATTAGACATGTACAAGAAGAGGTTTACACATTGTTTTTACTTACACTGAAAACACAAAGCTAAACATAAACACGCAGAATTTAAAAAAAAATTGCACTTCCAACCAAACCCTAACAATATAGTTAATTCTTCAATGATAGGACAGTGTTCATTTGTGTGTATGGTGTTGCTTATTTCCAAAAAACAATATCAATACTGAAAAAAAAAATGTAAAACTTACATAGAATCCAACTGTAATAGAACAATACATCTTGCAGTTTGATCCTATTAAAGTGTACTGTTGTTACCACTATTGTTGTATAGTGGTGTTATACAAAGGTCATGTTAGTGGTGCTGTCCACAGGAGGAGGGGTTAGGAGGGGTTCTGTGTTTGACATTTGCTGGAGGCTGCTGTGAGACTTCAGTGTTAGAATAAAAAAGAAGCCATAATGGGAAAAAAATAAAGATGCTTCCCATTGTTTTGAAATGTGATGCACTGTGATGCATTGTGATATTGAATGGAGTTGGTCTGATACACAGCCATATTGCTTCCAGACGATGTATTAACAATTTGTGCAGGCACAATCACAGGAGAAGCTAAGTGGTCCATTATCTTCTGTTGTTTTCCCCTGAAACACCACACAATAAAGACTCAGGATCAGGGTGAAATCTGGTTCAATTTAAAAACAAGTCTTACAACTGATACAAAATTGGCATGAAAGTGTGCAGTTCATGCTGGGTTAACAGGAGCATGAAGAGAAAAAGAAAAGATTGAGAAAACTTGATGGAAAGATAAGGAAAATAAAGACAATCAGATATGATGAGAATGAGAATCAAGCAAAATATTAAAAAGTCAGGCAAAAGGACCTGGCAGATATCTGTAAGACATGATCAGATTTACTTGTTTTTGTGGTATGTGGTGAATTATTTTAGTCACACCAATTCCCAACAAGGACACTTACCAGTTTTCTTTGAATTGATGGTTTAAGGAAAACAGGTGGGTGTAATTACTGACACCTCGTTGATAGTTGTTGACAGGAATACAAGCATGCTTTACAGAACTAAACAAACTTTTGCCAGTCACAAAATCAGATAGCTAAATTTTGTTGTTAAGTTACACTTTCCTTTAAATGAATGTATGCCCCCTAGAATGGATCCCCATGTCATAGAGCAATTTCTTTAGGCATATGTCCTGTGGGAAAACAGTGTTAAGACTCCTGAAATCAATGCTGGAGGAGGAAGTAAGTAAGCCAGGCTTTGGTCAGGGCATACAAACCTTTAGCACACACATTTGTGGATAACAAATCAAGCTGTCTTTTAGCAATTGTGTAAGAAAATTTGCATGTATGCAGACAGACGACAGTATGCATACTTTAGTACTTTTCATCTCTTAGGATAAAAACAATTATATTGTAACTTTGTGGTGTAAAGCTCATTGTCAAAATGTGTGATGTAAAGGGATTTGGAATAGGTCTTAGTAGGTTTTTTCTAGTAGAAAGTGCACAACTTTAGCACTTGCTGAGGTTGGATTTGATCAAAAGGCACAGTGCATAAACACTGCACACTGAGTCTATAAATCCATAGATATCATTATGCACAAACAGTTTTGACCCACAAATACTTCCAAATATCAAGAAGTGCTTTCATAATTACATTTGACAGGGAATTATTTTGGTGCTTTTTTAGTTCCGGCAACATTGGTGATAATATTTTCTTGATCATATACAGTATATCTAAGTTGTAAAATAAGTCCCTTATACAATCCATATGTCACTGGCTTCTGTATAATGCCAGAGGAGATTATATTAGTTCTTTGGATTGAAGTTTTGCTCCATTATCAGCTTTCAATGCCCTGACATTACAAAAAGTAAGGGGTTATAATGTTAGCTGGGAAATAACATTAAACAATTAACACACATAACAATCATATACCAATTTAAAAGATCCAAACATCCCTTCTTCTCTCTTATTCTACATGCACTTGTTCATGAAAAAAGCCCAACATTGCCTCTTTTCCAGTGTCTCAACCCGCCTTTGACAACTATATTTGATCCTCTTCAGACTTTCTTTTCATCTGATTTTTGATTTAAACTACAAGCAGACACCAATGAGAAGTCACAAGACTTAAATTGCCTTGGTTGATCCTAAAATCAGTATACAGCAGAGGTCATAGCTCCCATTAGAAGTACTGAATATCAAACAGTCCTGCTTTATTGCTCCTCTGAGCAAATATTTAGTGATGCTTTGTGTCTAAATAAAAATGCATTCCAGTGGTAGACTATAGGCACACAAATGCTTTGATCAAGACATTTGAGTTAATGAATATCAATATAGCAATAAATGAAGTCAAAGTGGAGATGAAGTACTTTTAACTTCAAAGCCACAGACAGCAAGTCTGAAACCTTGTAATCTGTGTTAAATGTGATCACAGAAACATGTCTGCTTGGTAATGACAGTAGGACTCAGGCCAGAAGTCCACTTTGCATTTCAATTTCTATTTTAAGAAACAGAGATGCAGTGCGTATTTTCCAGAATCAAAATCAGGTAACCTGTACCAACTCATTTATACACAAGGAGTTTGCTTAAAGCTATGGTCTACGATTTGGAAGCTTTGTACATATTAATAACACCGTTTATAAGGCTGTTATGGTCCTATGGTCCTATCTACACAGTATAAAGACCAAAAAGAATGAAAAAAATCCATTCAGTATATCCGCTGAAAAGCTGCATATTAGCTGACCAATCAAGCCTAAGAACCTGCGACTATTAATTGGTCCGTGAGTTAGTCCATGAGTCCATCCAATCCTCGTCTCCTCACTCGCAGCACGCAGCATCTTGCCCATGGTTCCGCCTCCTCCCCTCTACCTCCGGTGAGCAGCTAGCAGCGTTAGCTACTGAACTATCATGGAGCCGGAAAAGCCTAGCGCCGAACCCGGGAATCCGCCTCCCTCTCCCAAGACAGTCTGGCTGCAGACCACCCTTCTCCTCTCCCCTCTCCCTCGTCTCCCTCACTACGCAGTATGCAGCATCTTGCCCATGGTCCCGCCTCCTCCCCTCTACCTCCGGTGAGCAGCTAGCAGCGTTAGCTACTGAACTATCATGGAGCCGGGAAAGCCTAGCGCCGAACCCGGGAATCCGCCTCCCTCTCCCGCGGGCCCAACGGAGCTCTGCCCGCGGGTGGAGGCCTGTTAGCGGGCTAACGGCTAACGAATAGCCTCAGCCGGCCGTCAGACCTTCAGCATCGACCGTTTCGCCCCTGGTTGATCAGGTAATGGCTTTGTTTACTACAGTGTGAGATGTCTGCTGAATAACTCTGGTTAGTTTGTGCCTGTACGGGCTAATAACTTGTAGGGGAGCGGGTTAGCCTGTTAGCCGCTAATCGTTAGCACTGTAAGCTGAGCTGGGGAGGACAGGCTGAAAGATTAATCCTCCCCACACTCGGCTCCGCTCTGGCGGCGCCAAACCCGCATTGCCGCCGGTCCAGTTGAAATGGCTACTGCTGTGTGTTATAAGGGAGATGTCTGTCGTGTTTGATACTTTCAGTTGAGCTGAGCTGTTTTTGATTGAGTTTGCTGCTGATATATTGTGCTAGTCGCTCGTAGCTCTGCCGGAGGGGGCTTATATGAGCCAACACGAGCTGGGGGCGGGATCTTGGAACACGGAGGGGAGAGGTGAGGGAAGGAGGGGCAGGCTGCGGTTTCAAATCGTAGACCACAGCTTTAATTTGAAACAGCAGTAAGATTTGCAGCTTTAATCAGACCATCTACCCACTTGTGAATTACAGCTGGATTTTGGATCTTATTTACCCCTACAAACAACCAGTGACGCATGGCATGGTTCAATGCTTGTTTCAATCAATAATTTGGCCAAGCAATCCAAAAGTATATCTACATGCTTGTGAATTCTGGTTCCAGTGTCCTTTTTTTGTCTTTCTTGTGAAATCATGGTTGATAAAATAAGCCTTTTACTTGATCTTGTGTCAGTAAAATCACCATTGTGTAGTCTATACATGGCAGGTATGGTCTGGCTGTTTGGCTAAGCTCACTAGTGTGTGAATAAAGTAGATGATAATTTTGAAAATCAGCTAAATTGTCCCTTTTTCCAAATTAATATCTGAACATTTTTTTGTACGTCGCAAGTGTTAACAATGCATGAGACTTATATATGGCTTTAGCAGGCCCAATAGTGTCTTTAAAAGTTTGTGTCTTTTTTTAAATAAAGTAGAAAAATTCTTCTTTGAAACAGGGTATTTCTTCATGGAATTGAAATGACAAAAAAGGCAAACTCAAAAACATGAGATGAATAAAAACAAGGCCCCTTCACAATGCACAAATCGAATACCTGACCAACTTTGAGCAAATCTCTGAGGACTATTCTTCTGAGTGCGCCCACCCACAAAAATAAATAAAAGATGCCCTGGAGGAGCGAAATTTCAAAGTTGCCAGCGTAAAATAAAAGAAAGATTTGTTGTCTTTATCTTGCTTTGAGGTTTGCGGAGAAGCCTCATCCAGGCACACACAGATTGCTTTTTAGGCCCCAAGGATCCTGATCTAAAGATGTGTTATTAATACCAGCCCAGCTCTGTCAGTCTATCAGTCAACAAGAGCTTCTTTAACTCCATGAGATAAAAAACGTTCTGCTGTGGCACAGAAGTCGTGATGGACAAAACATTCAAATACTATTTACTTTTTCATGTAGCATGTGGTTTCTTTCAGTGTTGAAAAAACAGTGTGCTGTCCAAAACTATTATTGGCAAATTATATTCTGACTGAAAGTATGTGGCATCCATATTTGCTGAAAAAATCACCCATATACCAAATTTGGTAGTGGTTGTTTGCTCTTCAGTAGCCTACAGACTGACTATTCTGCACCATTGATAGAAGGAATATTAGCTTTGCCATGAAGTGAAGTAGTGCCAAATTAAAGAGGATTGATAATGCTAAATTGCATTCAATCACCCTATGCCATTTCTGTAGTATCTTTCAGCTTTCTGAATATCTGTGCTGTCATCATGTTTGACCGAATAATAAAAAATAATATTAACAATAAACAGGGACAGCATGGTGGTGCAGCAGGTAGTGTACGTGCCTCACAGCAAGAAGGTACCCGGTTTGATCCCTGGGTCGGACAGGGGCCTTTCTGTGTGAAGTTTGTATGTTCTTCCTGTGCATGCGTGGGTTCCCTCTGGGCACTCCTCCTTTTTGCTCCATCTTGTCATGGAACTTTGAGGCAGTTTATGTCTCAGTTGCTTCAAAGGTCCATATCAGATTTTTTTAGATTCTGCATTGGAATTTCTGAGAACTGGGAGGTAACTGTCTAGTCTTTTGCTGCCCCTGATTGGACACTACCAGTTATCCTAAGGGTCAAAGTGGAGTCCAAAAGCAACACTGCTAGGTGTTTCATTAAGAAAACATGATAAGAATCATATTCTACTGACCTATAACTTTGGATTTACAAATGTACATCTAAGGTGGAAAGTTATTTCAGCCAAAACGCAGTAGGCTAATCACCATTGGCTCTTGCACTACTGAGTATTTGCTTTTAAGTTTAGATGTATAAAATACATAATATATCTCTACTGGAGTCATGCACAAGTGTTTTCTATTTTGGCAAGGTCAGTGTGTACTGCACACACAGCAGAACAGGTGGAAGCAAGGTCCCAGCTGCACACTTCAGGTGGAGGAAGTTGACAACAAGCTGGCTGTAGTCTTTGGGGAGAAGAATGTGCTGAAGTTCAGGGGGTTTGTCAACAGCTAGCCATATGTGGCCCCTTAATACCCATATGACTTTATCATTAAAAAGATTACAGCAAACTCTCCCCTTGAGGTGGTTATACATCCTCAAATGAACAAAAGAGCAATTACATTTATTTAAAAAAAAAGGGAGTGGAGGGTTCTGCAGATGTTCTACTGATCTTGGTCTGTGTATTATAATTGGGCATGATCAAGGGTGTGAATGAACATATGCCTGTTTTTGGTAAGCTGGGGTTGGATGACTGTTTGAGATATCGCATCAGATGACCTGCAGTGAGGAGTTTTTTTTTTTTTTTTTGTCCAACTTGTTTCCAGCATTTTCAGTTCAGGACTGATGCCTTTGTGATGGGCAGTCTTGCGCTTCAGTTTTGTTCCTAAGCACTTCATTTTCCACACTTTCAAGAACCTTCATTTTCCACACTTTCAAGAACCTTCAAAATAGGTAAGATAACACAGTGTAGATAAGTAAAACTGCTATGGAGTTCAAATTAAACCAATGGAGCAATCAATAGTACATGTCTACAGCATAAAGCCTTTTGTACAGCACAGAGATTTTTTTTAGAGAACAAACAAAAATACTTTAGGAAGAATGGTAGATTATAGGAAGTTATATAACTGCACAGAGCCAACAACATTACAGGTTTACTTTCCTTTTCCAGCCTTGGATGTCCTGCTCATAATGCTCATGAGGATGATACTCTCTGACCATTTAGTCATCCGCATCCTTACTTTTTAGTTTTAGCTCAGATTGGAGGAACCTCACCAGAGGGGATACAAAAATATACAGTCTTTAGGTGCATTTCCTCAAAAAACCTTAGAAGAAAGAGTGGTTGGCCTATTGATCTGGGTGAATATCACATAACAAAGAAACCCTTGGCAAAGCATGCATCAAGTGAGTCACAGCAGCTAATTTGTTGGTCTTGCTTACAAGTCATGTCTTGCCCTAAATGAAGACTAAATTAACAAAAAATAATTAAAGATAATTGGATTTTGCATTCATATGAACAAAATTTGAATAAAAATATCTTGTTAAAAAAAACTGGGTCCATTTTTCACAGAACACAGGGTTGACTGATGTTTCATGAAAGCCAGTAGAAATGAATGGTCATTATGCTTGTATCAGCGCTGTGTGTTAGCTAGCTGTATGCCATTACAGAAAGTTCCCCACAGGAAAGCCTACGTAGTTTTAGACCAGTGAGAGGAGTGCAGCCTTACATGTTTGAGCTGGGAGCAGACTAAGCCAACAGTCAGGCCAAGCACAGGCTTGTCCTTGCAATGGCAACTTCTGTTAAAATTTGTAGGATTATCACATTTTAAGCTTCAGATTTTTACATTTGTTGGCTATTTTTTTCATGATAGGCTTAACAGCAACATAAAAGTGCCTTTAAAGATTGCTTAAAGAGCTTTTGGACAGCTTATTTACAACAAATAACTAGGGATGCATAATATTGCTATGCCAGTTTTGGCATCAGCAGATATTTGCCTAAGAAGTTGACTTTCAGTTAAAGCAGATATCAACATTTTTGTTGATATTTACAGTAGATGTTTTGACCATAAAATTTGATAATAAATAATGTAACATTGCATCATGAAAGTTTATCTCATCAATCATCAAAAGTACAATTTAATACAGAATTAAATGTTTTTATTGATTTGCATGGTTCGGTTCCTGCAGCTTTCACATTGTTTATAGAATGAAGTAGAACAATATACTCACCCAGAAGGCTTTCCTGATGCAAACAGTGCTTCAGGAGATATTTAAATCCAAAATCGAAAAGTGGACATCCGTCTAATGGTAGCACATAGGGCATACAGCGCCGCTACTAAAACTGCATTAATCGTCCAAAAACTCATTACTTTCACCAATATTCCATCATGGTCCGTTCGGGCTACTCCTCCATTACAGTCTGTGTCACTCCAGACATGCTGTGTGACTGTACTGACCTCTGAACTGAAGAAGAAGAGCGCCTGCTCCGCGCCTGCGCAGTACGGCTCATTGATTCAGCAGCGACCGCCGGCTACACAATGACTTTCTTCTTCCAGTTTTGTGCAAAATGGACAAATATCTACCGGATGAAGATGTTGTGGAGGAGAACTTTGAATATGATGGGTGTCCTTACAGTTTCGAGCCAGAGTTTACAGATGAGGAGCTCATCGAAAGGAGGACGCAGAGGCAGCGCTCCAGAGAGTACTGCACATGTGCGGAGGCATACATTCTTCTTCTTCAGTTCAGAGGTCAGTACAGTCACACAGCATGTCTGGAGTGACACAGACTGTAATGGAGGAGTAGCCCGAACGGACCATGATGGAATATTGGTGAAAGTAATGATTTTTTTGGACGATTAATGCAGTTTTAGTAGCGGCGCTGTATGCCCTATGTGCTACCATTATACGGATGTCCGCTGCTCGATTTTGGATTTAAATATCTCCCAAAGCACTGTTTGCATCAGGAAAGCCTTCTGGGTGAGTATATTGTTCTACTTCATTCTATAAACAATGTGAAAGCTGCTGGAACCGAACTTATCCTTTAAAAGGATCAGGTCATAATTCATACAGCAGAGACTTTGTGCCTATGATGAACATAACTATTCTGATATCTGTATTGGAAAGAAGAATTTTGACATCTTGGCATATTAGATACTGCCAAAAATCCAATTTTGTGCATCCCTATAAATAATCTCATCTTGCTCTCTAGCCAGTCATTTTTAACCTTCATTAGAAACTTTGCCATCGAAAATGCTTTGAAAATAAAAGGTGCTTTTTTGGTACCCTGTTGACCTTTAATCAGACAACTCCTCTCCCACTTCAAGCAAATTAAGTAGACAAAAAATTGTACTTACAGTTGTGAGGCAAAAGGCATCAGAATATAGATTTGTCAGATTTATAACAGGCTAAAAACTTCCTATGATAGCTTCAAGTTACTACAAATTTCTCTTTGTATTAAACAAGTTTATTCATTTAGCAACTCCATGTTGAAATGTAAAACGTTCAAGTGTAAGAGAAATATTAGGTATAAATCAATTCAATTGTTGGATGGCATGATAAATTACAACCAGAGTACTTAGCACTGTGAGATCAGAGTCACCATCCCTCCTCTTCAATAAATGGTAGCATGGACTCATTAGCAGGTCTCCCCAATGAGTGTCAATAATCCACAATCATTATAGTTACTTAACAGAAAGGTTAGCCATCCATTGTTACAAGAGAAAGGTGTGGCATTTAAAATTGACACCCCAAAGCTCTATCAATCACAAAGCAGCAGCACTTAAGTGAAAGGCAAAAACATTAAAAATCCTGCTAAAAAGCACCAAATAAAAAAAAGCGGAAGCTACAACACAGTCCGTTAAGAAGAAGCTTTTTTTCCCCCACGACAGTCTGTGAGCGGCTGCCTAAATTCCCACGAGAGGAATAGAAAATCCAATCAGTCTCCATTTGTCTAACTCTCTTGTTATAGTTATTGTAGATCATGTCAGTAAGCATCTGCTCTGATAGCACAAGTGGAGATAAAAAATGAGCACACAACACTCTTCAGAGCTCCTTCAGGAGACTAGATCTTTTTAATGGTTCAACAGTCATCATAAACCATCATCATGTATTCAAAGGTCTCCCTGGGTTTCCTGCACATACAAGAAAGAGGACACAAAGATGATAGCTGATGCAGGAAATATCCACTCTAATGGCAAATACTGTATAAAGCCGAGATGATGACTTTAAAAGTCTCAATATATTTACCATGCAGCAACTGCTATGTGTTCTTCCACTTGTGCGCATTGATGCCACTAGCTGAGCTACAATCTGAAGAAATTATCTGTGTACTCCTGTTCCACAGAACAAAACAGCAGGTAAGTGGAATCAGTGCTAATAGGTGGAAGAACACAGCCATTTGCTACATTGTTAAAGGAGCTAGGAGGAGAATCTTTTTCCGGCGACAGAAAGACTCTGCTACCCATGAGCACGCACGGCGACTGTCGTAAAGACGTGACCCAAGCCAAAGCGTGCGTTTGTTGTAATGCTAATGAATGCAGCTCGGACCTTTCTCAGAACTCTGCAATGCTTTACAACTTTTTTCAACAACTTACAGGATGCAAAGTGATGAGGTAATGTATCTCTTTCTAGTTACGTAGCGGTAGTTTTTGATGTGTGACATCAAGCAATTTTTGGAAAACTTAGTATCGTAGTTTTGTAGCCGGCTATAGATCGCTACTTACAGCCTGGTGCTCTAAGACGTGTCTGAATAATACAAATTTGCTCTAGTTTTAATTGTCTTGTTCCCGAAGTTGAGTATCCAGGCCAGTCTAGCCCTGTCCAACCCGTACTCGAAGCTAAGGAATAACATTTATAGATAACCTATTTTGATGCTATAAAACTCATCTTAAAGTGTGTATTTTGATCAGGCATATATCTAAAAGTGAGACTTTTTTGTAATTATTTAGAAACTCCTCACAGTCCCTTTAAATAGTGCTAAACACAAAAATTTCCAGTAGGTATTATTAAGCACTCTATATGTTTTTTGTTTGTCTTTGCTCCAAATATACAATTTAATCCAACATATTTGCCTAGTTTTTATGTAAACTCAAACTCTTTGAAAAAACTGCACCAGCCAACAACAATGTACTAACCCCTAGTCTGCTGGTGGTCAGCTACTTCACCGACTTTGGCCAAATCTTGAAGTTAGTTCGTAAAATGACAACTTACCCTGTTTAATTCAAACAATTCCAAGTCTTAAATGAAAATCAGTCACTTAAAGGCAGTTCTGCCATGATTAGGGTCATGATTATATACAAGCCAACATGGTAGGATATCCTTCATGACACAGACAAGTTTAATCTTAAACTGCCAGTAAATGTTTGCAAATGTGCATTTCATAATCATAATGTTAGATTATGGTGGTATATGACTTGAAGAGGTTAAACTCCGATTTAGTCGATAACAATATAACACCAAAAATGGCAGTCTAATCATTACTATCACTGTTATTATTGAATGAAACTGTAAAAATGTCCACCTGTATGGATGCAGAAGAAGTGTGTGCCTCATAACAGTGTCAACCAAGGATACAAATGTTCTCAGGATTTAAAGGTGTACTTGAACACATGAATTGCTGCACAAACACAATCGCATATATAATCTTGAGAATTGATTTACCTACAACATTCCCATAGGGACGTGAGCAGCAGAAACAAAGTGCTGTGTTAATTCACTTAACCTCCAATGTTCGGTGCTGTCATGTGAGAGGTTATTGATTCCTTCGTTGCTCCCCTGCACTTGTTCGAACACACACACACAGACACACTTACGTACAAACATGCACACGACACATCACAGAACCCCAGCAGAGACTGATGTGAGCAATGCTGAAAGAGAAAAGCGCAGATTAGACCTGTGGGGGCTTGAAGTCACTGGACTTTCACAGAACCGATCAATAACCACAGAGAGTTTGGCGGAGGAGCATATGTGTTAAGCAGAGATTCAGTCCCTGTGGGGTGTGCAGTCTCACTCACTGATAAACATAATTACAGGATGGGGTTTGCTTTGCCTCTTTGAGCTTTGAGATGCTGATTTAAGAAGATGCAGGAGTTTTTCAGGAAAACACTTCTGATCAGGAAACTAAGCCTTTATTTCTGGGACTTGATTACATTTTCTTGCACCTTTTAAGACTGATTTGCCAATTCTACTGCTATTGTCATCTCCACCGAGGAAGTTGTATTTTTGCCTGCAATTGTCCTTTAGTCTGTTTGCCAGTTAACTTTTAAGGTCATAGATGTTTTCATTAATTATTAGGAATGGAAAAAAGAGGAATTGATAAGATTTTGGCAATCCAAACTCCAAGGGTTGTTGGAAAGAATTTGTTAACATTGCAATAGTAGGCAGACTTCAACATTTTGGTCAATAACCCAATCAATATGTTCTCAATGGATTTGGATGACACTTTTAGGGAATGTTGAAGAATGGAGGAATGATCAGTTTTGGTAGGGATCAATATATGGAGAGGAATACATAATTTTTTGTCAAGGATTTCTTGAAAGTGCAGGACAGGGCAGTTATCCACATTTTGTCAAAAACTCAATGATACCCTGGATGGAGTTGGAAAAGCCTTGGTGGAGGTTTGTTCTTCTGTAGCACTTGTAGCTTACATCGTGCTTTCATAACTCACCAAACCTTCTTGCAAGGATTGGTAGGGAAGTGGGCAAAGCTTCTGGGGGCTGAGCTGTTCAAAGGGGTCCAAACTCTGGTTTCCTTTCTCAGACCAAGATACAATTGTTATGGGTAATTGGTGACTCTGCATTGCCTTGTCCTCTTAAATGTTAGCGAGAATAGGCTCCCCTATCCCCTAAAACAGTAAGTGGTGTAAATAGCAGGTGTATGGATATATGTTTCTAAATGTAAACACTTGTTTTTTTCTTATGCCTTTTAGTGATTTTGTATTTTATTTGAATGTGCCCATTGATATAGGACTCTTGCCAAGACTCTTGGCACACTGGGTTCCAGTGTGCATGCACATTATAAAGCTTTTCTTACATGAAGTCTAGGTAGGGGCCAGTTTTCCAGGCCCTTCAGAGGTCCATCCATTTCTCTGGATTGAAGCTGTTCACAACAGAAAAAGTAAAAAGCACTTTAAGAGCACTGCCATTTGTCTGACATAAAAAGGAAAGAGCTAAAAAAAACAACTTGATGTTGCATGAGCTTTAACTGATCAATGCAAGAATAAGCCTGATATTTAATGCAGTTTTAGCCAGATCAAACACTAACATCTGACGCACATCCTCATTTATGTGTAACTTTGTAGATAATGCAAGAAAAAAACATTGTTCCATCATCATTTCTTAGCATCAGATACATTTATGTCTTTAAGACTGACTCTAACAGGGCATGCATTAGATTATTCTTTGGTTTTCATCTCAGCTGTTATCATAAATTAAAACAGATTTAGCTTTTCCTCTTTGTAAATTGTTTATCCTTTGTAATCTTTAAACTATTTAGGGATGAAGAGCTCTTTATGTAAGATGAATGTCTGATATGTTAATAACGATAACATATAGTATTTGGGACATTAAGTTGATCAAATGTTGTTAGCAGAAGGTACATTGCACAAATTCTAAAAGGAAATATAGTTATTCAATATAATGAGCACAGTGGGTGGAAATAAATAAAAGACAGGCTTTTTAAACCAGGATTTAATGAACTTCTTTTTAAAGTACTTGTTAAATTAAAACATGTATAAAGAACTATATGGTGTATTGCCATACATTGCTGGGTCTGCTCGGTTCTTAAAGTTCCCTCCCCTGTGAACACTATCTGCCACATTCATAAGGTGAAAGAATAGCCAAGAACAAATTTGAAAAGGAAAAAAAGGCAGTCTCTGCTCTATGAATGCTGCGGCATCAGAACACAGTGTCTAGACAGAGCATCCTCTGAGGGGAAAAAAAGAAAATCTTTTGTCCACACAAATCGTGACAAATCACTTTGCCCTCCACAGTGGAACTGAAGAAATATAGGCCATGAAAAGTGTGAAGATTGAGAAGAAAACACAGGTGGAAAATAAAAACAAAAAGCCACGGAGAGCTGGAAGGTAGTGTTTAGAGTGTTGTTTTCTTTTTTTGTCTCGATAAGTGATTTTGTGGGTTTGGATAGTGGTTGATATTTGGTGCAGGTTCCAAAGCAAGTGACCTGTGCAGGGTCTAAACACAGAGATGCACTGCAATAGGCATGACTGCACTGTATAAGAGCTTGACCGCACCGAAGTGAAAAGGTAAAAAGACAATAAAAAAAACAACCTGGAGCGCTTGCTGAGTAGGACTATGTGTGCATACATGCAAAACTAAAGCAGCACTGATTTGGTTGACGAGTGACTACAGTGTAGTTCATAGTCTTATAGAAATAAACGAGCAGGAGTAATGTGTAAGTATATACATATATATATATTTATATATATATATATATATATATATATATATATATATATATATATATATATATATATATATATATATATATATATATATAGATAGATAGATAGATAGATAGATATAGATATATATAATATATAGTTGACTCACGGTTTATTGTTAAATACATGTTATAGGTTTGGCGCCCAGGCTCCAGTCTCATCACTTCTTGCAGAAAGTTTTACATGAAGGCATGGAGGAGTGACGCAAAACATAAGAACACCCCTGGAGCCTGCAGGCGAATGTTGGGTTGGAGGTGGGGGTGAAAGAACACGCAGCAAATCAGTGTCTGGCAGCATGGACGTTTTCCGGGCAGAGGGAGAAATGGGTAAATTCCCACTTTAAATATACCGCCAAATTAAGAGGTGGAGAGTGTGATTGGAGGATGGGTGAGAGATGAGAGGAGTGCAACGTGTTACATAAGACATTTGCATGTGCACAGCAGAGCAGCTAGAGTTTTCTGCCTGAACTAGCTTGCAGGCTTCGCTTCATATATATATATATATATTCATATGTATATATATATATATATATATATATATATATATATATATATATATATATATATATATACATATATGTATACGTATATGTATATATATATATATAATATATATATATATATATATATATATACACACACATATATATATATATATACATATATACATATATATATATAAATGTATACATATATACATATAGCTAATTACTAACACAGGATTTTGAACTACATGGAACTCGAGTTGTGAAATCTCTGTCCCATTAACACTGGATGTCAGAGAAGCAAATTGTAAATATGCAGCTCTGCATATTAATAGCTATACAAACTGAAAATATCATTATGTGTATTTGATGGAAAGGAACTCCGAAGCAGTCTCCTGCCTCTAAATCGTAGCTTCAGACCTCACCTACTTTTTAGTAATTAATACAAGCTGATTATCTCACAAACTGAGACCGATTGGGATTTAAAAATAAGTATTGAGCCTCACAGCGAGAAGCTTGCTGGCTCAGACCCTATGTTGGTAAGTGTCTTTTCCAATGAGTTTGCATGCTCACCCCGTACATGCATGGGTTCTCCCTGGGCACTCTAGCTTCCTGCCACAGACCAAGTACATGCTCTATAGTCAATAAGTGTCTCCAATCTGCCCTCAGGTATGAGTGTGAGCTATGTGGCCATTCTTATTGGCTGGTGACCAAATTCAGAGTGTACCCTGCCTCTTACCCAATGTCAGTAGTATAAGCAGTATAAACAAGACCTAATGAGGCACCGAAATGAAATAAGTACACAAGTACAGAAATAAAGCTAGCTTAATATTCACTGAAGATATCAAGCGGAGAGGCTGATTCTAGCATTGCTAGCACCACCAGCCTTCAGTTTAATTTCCTTGAAGAATATGGATACATATTGCTCTGGTATTCATTTGAGCAGCCTAAATGTAAGTTTATTTTCTATTTAACACTACAGACTTGCTAAAAGATAAGCACTGTTCTTATTTGAGTATTCATGAACAGGTTGTGTATTTCCTGTTCTTAATGTAGCAATGGGTCTGGTGGCAGGAATGAAGTCCAAAACTGCAGCCTTAACCAGTGGCAGGTGGCTATATTACACATCATTTGACAGGCTTTGGTGAGCCTGAAACAGTGCAGTGTGAAAGAAAACCAACCAAGCTGTCTGGTTAACGGCTTTAGGAGGACCGAGCCAGTGCACTGTACCAAAGAAAAAATAAACTTTGCAGCAACCCCTCTTTAGCAGTGTGTCTCTTGAGCCCTAACTGTGATATTATATACAGATAAATGCATAGGCCTTTGAATATTTCTGTGCCGTCACTGTTGTTATCTCACAACAAAAATGCCTCACCGACAGCTCTGTCTCTGGAGATTTGGGTCACAGGCTGTGTTGGCAAAATGGCTAGAGCTTGGTGAGCCTCAGAGAAAACCAGTCTGTTACTGGTTCCAGCACCCAAAAAAACCCCACAATCCTTCACTCACTCCTCCATCTGCAGCAGCATCTGCTTCGGTATTCCGACAAAACTTCAGCACTCTATAAACCAATGACGTCCTCACACCATAAAGAGATTTTGTCACACAATACTTCAACAATTTATGCACAATCCAAGCACAGACGGAGACGGGTGAATTTTTATTAGTGATAAAACTACATATTCACTATCTTCTGTGTTTTATTGCCTCACATTCTTGAATCTGCTGCAAAGACTTCCTTTTGAGGCATGAGAAGCCAGTGCTCTTTGTTTGTTGTTGCTTGCCGGAGATGTGTGTGTAAGAATGGCGTTAAAATCAAACTTGCAAAATCCTAAATTTATGCCACTACTGAGTTCACTTTTAGTTGTTTCTATGGTAACATGGGTATTTATGAGCAAAACAGTCTTACAAACATTATTGTGATCAGATTTCAACCAGCGTTTGCCTCATAAATAAAGCAAGTCATGTGCTGAACACATCAAACAGACAGTGAAATTCTGCCTTCTTTCCTTTTGCACTTGTTCTTTTCTGTAATAACTCCTTTATTCCAACATCCATCCATGTAACTTCTATCCCTATCAGGGCCACAGGGGGCTGGAGCCCATTGCAGCTGCTATTAGTGGGGCACACCTTGAATAGGTCACCAGTCAATCACTGAACCAACACCCAGAGATAGACAACTCACACACAAACTCCTCAGAGCAATTTAGAGCCACCAGTTAAACAAATTAGCGTGTTTTTAGTCTGCTCTAAGAAACTGGACTACCCAAAGAAAACCCATGCATGCATGGGAGGACATACTGAAACAGAAAGGCCTCATTCATCTCAGGTGTTGACTGTGCAGCATCTGTGCAATCCATCTCATTATTTCCTCATCTTTATGTTCCTTCCCTGACATCCTTCCTTACCTAAAAAAAAATTCAAGGTTCATGTCTTTATTTCTTTCTTATGTCTTTTTCCTGTGTGGTCTCTTTCCCACCTTCCTTTCTTTCTTCATCTCATCCAGTATACCTTCATGGCTTAGTTTCTTTTTATGCCCCCCCCCCCCCCCCCCCCCCTTTTTTTTCCTCACTTCCCTGCCTCCCTCATCCTGTCTTTTTGCACCTTACCTTTGTGCCTTCCTCAAATTTCTTCCTCCCCTCCTCCCTGTGTTTTGTTTTTTAATGATATCTTGAAGTGTATCTTCCCCTCTTCTTTCTTCCTTCCTTTCTCATTTTTGATTTCATTCTCATTTATCCTTTTCTTTGTTTCCTCTTACATTACTCCATTTTTAATATTCCTCCTTTTCCTCTCACTTTTCTTATCCTTTCCTTCATTCATGACTTCCTTCTATATTGCTTCATATCTTTTTACTATTTTTTTTTTACGGTATATCCTTTCGTTTCATTCATTTTGTTTTTTCTTTGTCTATTCTACTAACTTCCTTTCCTTACGTTCACCTTCATTATTTAACCCTTACCTTCATTATTTAACCCTTACCTCCTCTCTTCCTGTTTGCCCCCCTCTTACTTATTTCCTGGTTTCTTTTGGTTTGCATTTTTTGTTCCCACCATCTTTCATGTACCTGTCTTCCTCTTCCCTTCCCTCTATGATTGATACATTGTTCATTTGTTAACTCAGCTTAGGAACTTGTGTTGTTGCCTGTTTGTCAACAACATAACTCAAATAGTTGTCAAATAATTTGATAAGACTTTCAGGATGGATCATAAAAAGGCCAAGGAACATCCAGTTACACTCTGCTGGTGATCCAAATCAGGATGTTGATCCACCTTTTTTTTTTTTGAAAGGATTTTTTAACTGATTGTTGCAAAAATACTTCATACAATTTTCCCCTTGTTTTTCATTTCCATAAGTGAAGCCTTCAACACAGTCTCTTTTCGCTAGCAGCAACTTATAAAATTGGACATCAACTGTGATGTGGTGCAACAAAATGTATGAAGCCCTCATCACCTTTCTGACAAATAAACAGGCACATACTTGCACACATGCACTCTCACTCACCCTACAACTCTCCTTCTGTTCTTTCCTCTGCTCTCTGCTAAGCTCAGTAAGCATGAGACACCAGAGAATCCCATTCATCAGGTTTACTCGCCAGCTAAACAGATGGGGTTTGAGCAAACTCCTGCGGTTTCCCCCGAGACATATTACAAACCACATCCATTCAGTGTTCATAGAGAGAGCAAAGGAGAGAGAGACAGAACGTGAGAGCTGTAATGTGATGGAGAGAGATTGTATCAGGAACCTTATCAGCATCAAAAAGGGACTCAGGTTACTCTTCTCTGTATTGAATTTCAACATACTCAAATGTGATAGAATACATATTTGAATCACTGTATGGGTGAAGAGCTTGACAGAAGAGCTTATTTCACTAAACTTAATTGCATTCTACAACCTCCAAATTACAATAAATGCAAAAAAAAAACCTTGAAAAAGCCGTGAAATGTTTTGCAGCTTGATTTTCATTGAATAGTATGCTGATTATTGGTTTGTGAAATATGTCTGATGCACTGATAGTGCTGATGATTTCTTGTTTAAAATGTATTGAAATACAGAAAGCTGAGAGTCAGTCTATCACTTTTCCCCCAACATGTCTTAACTGACAAAAGGGTTCTTTGTTTCAAAACTACAACAAATTGCAAAACATGTTTGGGCTTGTTTTCCTCAAAACACGATTTGGTGTACAGTTATGGAACAAGAACTTTGTGGCAGTTTAATGTCTTTACAAGGTACTCATTTGTCCAGAAGTGAGAGTGTTGAGTGAAAGGGAAAGGCTGGGTTGATTGAGTGGTATGGACACTGATGCATATTTATAATAATCATTTGTTAAAGATTTGACCCTTTGATATGGTCTCTGACCTTTTACCTCCTAAATGTACTGAGTCAGGATGTACATTTGTGGAAAGATAATCAGTAATCTGTGTCTGTCTGTTATTCAGGTCATGGCTATCCAATGCTGATCAAAGCAAAGATCCGACCGGTTCAGATTCTTGAAGATGTTTCACCAATTCTGTAAAGGGGAAAAGTGAAAAAGCCTTCTGGAGACAAGGTGAAATGTCTCACAATAGGAACCAGTCCGATCACTGCTTTGATCAGCATTGGATTTGTAAATAATATCTTAAAGGGACAGTTCAGTATTTTTTGAAGTGGGGTTTTATGAGCTCCAAATGACCACTAAGTACATTAGATGCAGTAGAAAGTTCTCTCCTCTCCCTCAGTAAGCCACAGTCTGTAGGAGTTTGTGACGAAGAAACAACCGCTAACAGGAAAGTACCGTACCAAGAGCAAAGGGTATTTTCACCACCTACAAGAACTCAAATCAAAAGTAACACCACAGTTTAAGAGTATGCTACATATTAGTGTTTTTAAGTGCATTAACCTCTCGGAAATTAAAAGTTTATATGGACCTCGCCAACTCTTGTCATGTATCCCTCCGCACAATCACTCCGCCTCACTCTTAGCTGTTGTAAACATAACATCTAGCAGCTTCAGTAGCCTGCTGTAGCCTCGTGTAACTTTTATTAAGTATGGTTAATTATTTTGTTTTTACTCTAAGTGGTGTGAAGAAGAGACAATGCAAGAAATTTAAAAAAAGGAGTGACCGATGAAGTTCTTTTCGCTTTGGAGTTAACAGAAGAAGAGCTGCTAAAGATGGAGACTGAACAGACCGAAAGGAATACAGAGGAAACATCCATGGACACTGGACATCAAGAAAGAGTCGGAATACAAAGTGACGCAAATGTATGAACTAGCCAGAGGGAAAAGGTGATACGGACGGAGGTATTACTGATCAAACAGACTTCCCTGCTCTTCTGAATCCTGGAGTTTTGCAGCCATCCTTCAATTTCCCAAAGATAAACTGGAAAATCTTTCCAAACCTGAAGGACCTAATGACAGTTTCTCCTCAAAGTAAGTAATGATAAGTCAGAAACAGATAAGCATTAATAAAGGAGGCTGTTCACCAAAACATTGCAGAGTACTTGTGTCTGTGTCTCTATCTCAAACACACACATTCAACAAATACTGTGTATTAGCCTTTAATATCTATCTATCTATCTATCTATCTATCTATCTATCTATCTATCTATCTATCTATCTATCTATCTATCTATCTATACATATATATATACATATATATAATATATATATATATATATATATATATATATATATATATATATATATATATATATATATATATATATATATATATGTACACATAATCTGTCAGGTAAGAGGTAATGAGAGACACATTCGCTATACAATGTAATCGTGTGCCCTTGTTATGGAATACAGTGAAAGCTTTTCTCCATGATGCACATCTGTTTTCACATCAAGGGAAGCATCATTAAAACCCCATCTCAGAAATATCTGTCATATAATGTGCTTTCAGTCAGTCTACAGTCGGCGTCTAAAGCCACCAACTTGTTATGTTTACAACAGCTGAGAGTGAGGCGGAGTGATTTAGCAGAGGGGATACATGACCTGAGTTGGCTCAGGTCTAGATAAACTTTTTATTTCCAAAATGTTAATGCACTTAAAAACACTCATATGTAGCATACTCTTAAACTGTGGTATTACTTTTTGATTTGAGTTCTTGTAGGTGCAGAAAATATCCTTTGCTCTTGGTACGGTACTTTCCTGTTAGTGGCTATTTCTTCGCCACAGACTCTTACAGTCTGTGGCTTACTGAGGGAGAGGAGAGAACTTTCTACTTCATCTAATATACTTAGTGGCCATATGGAGCTCATACAACCCCACTTCAAAAACACTGAACTGTCCCTTTAAAGACCTTTTAATACATCACATTTAAAAGAGACGGGTATTATCATGAGACACAAGGACATTTTGACCCTTTTCCTCTAAAATCTTAACAGTTTGTCAAGAGTCCAGGTGGGCATATGTGGGAAATTTGATGAACAATCCTTCAAAGCATTTTTGAGACCTTGCATTCGCATGCACCTGATGATCACTGGACGAGGACCTTCACAATCTTATCGGCTTATCTTTGAGTGCAAGAAGAAATATTTGCAAAGTTTGGCATAACTAAGATACTCTGCAGCTTTAACCTTGGTCCAAAATACTATCACTCCAGCCTACAAAAACAGTGAATCTCTTCTCCTAATATTCTGTTAACAAGAAACAAGACTTCAGTCACACCCATAGGTTGATCCTAAATCCTAAAAGTTAACAAAGTATTGCATTCTATATTTAAGGGATGGCCACTGGAGTCTGTTACTTTGACTGACTATCAAATCACTGAATTCATAATCGTAAGTGAACATTGTGCAAAGTTAAATGGCGTTCCAATCAATGACCATTTGATATTGTACATTGTATTGGACAAAGATGATTTCCAAAGTCGTCTGACCCCAAAATATGAATACCTTTTTTTTTCTTGTGTAAGAGTTGTAATTCATGCAAAGATTAAGGAAAATAATGGAGAGACATTGCATTAGCATGGTCACATTAAGAAGAAAAAAAATGAACAGGATACTCTATAACCATAATCTTAAGAACCATGACCTCCAAAATTCATCAAAATCATTCCCAGGTCATGGTGGACATTCGTTCAAAGTTTAATGAAAATCCCTATAAGCAGCCTTGTAATTCTGCACTAAAGAACTTTTATTTACATGCAAAAGATGATGATGAGACTAATATCTTGACCTTGAAACCTCAACATAGAAATACTAAAAAAACCTCCTGTAAGATACAAAATGAACCAAAAGAATCACTCGGAGAGCACAGACCTCCGCAAAGATACAATTCTGGATTACCATGCGCTCCCATATGACGAACAAGTCTATGCTCAGGTCTTTGTATGTGGAGGAGTCCTCCACTGGCAATGCAAGGGAAGCTGGGTAATGTAATTATGTTTGCAAATAAACTGTGAGTCCCATAATGCAGCAGTTGAGGAGAAATTGATGGGATTTGCTATTATAAACTTCAGTGTTTTTTGTGACATCCATCTGGATTGGATTGGCATGTAAGTGACAATGGCGATAGAGTTATATTATATATATTAACACGCATATTTTGAAGTGATGTCAGAGATATGACTTTTTGAAATACAGCCCATGGTAACTTGTGCGTTTTCTTTTAAAACTTTTTGGATTTTTTTTCATCCAGATAATTATGCGGATAAACAATAAAATATAATGTCTTCTTCCCTGGACCAAATCCCATCTCTGATTAAATTTTCATGTAAATCTGTGAAGTAATCTTGATGCGTAATCTTGCTAATAGACAAACAGACAGACCCTGGACAAAAACATAACCTCCCTGGAGAAGGTAATTAAAGCGTTGGGGCAAACAGTCACAATATTTAGGGTTTTGACCAACTGATGTAAATTTAAAAAATAAATAAATAAATACTGACCACAGAAGCCATTACACTGAAAAAGTACAGTTTTCAAGAAAGTTTTATCAAAGAACATGCTGTTCTGTTCTTCAGCTGTGCTCACTTTGGTTCATCCACAAACCCCTCTAAAGCACTGGAGAACTCTGGCAACTCTTGAAAGGACAAGAGTGCAAGTGGTCTGACTTTGTGCACAGTAATTGTTGCAAACAGTGTGGCCACAGCAGAGAGGGTGTGCTGCTTGGCACAGGGAGTGCACAGAGCCCTTTATGTTACTTCAATTGTAACCCTGATCAAACTGTATACTAACCCTCTTTGGAGCACACCGAGGTCCTGCCAAATGCCATGCTGGAATAAAAAAAATCTAAATGAGGCTGTGCCACATTTGGCTCTCAGCATGACTTCTCGGCTGTATGAGTTTAGTTATCAGACTAACAAGACTTAAAATGTGAGGGTGGGGGGCTGTGTAATCTCTGACATCTTATCTTATCAGCTCTCTTGATTTAGACTCTAATATCGACTTGTTATAGGTGACGACTTTAGGAAGCTTCCTTTTCAAGGATTAAAAAAAAAACATGAAGATGGCATTCAGCGATGAGGTCTAACAAAGATTTGCAGCTGACCTTTAAGGCAGGTTGCTGTTTAAGATTACGCAACTTTCAGTGCATTGTTCTGTAAATGGACCAGGCCTTCACACCAAATTACCACTCACCCCACCTCCATCATACCTGTCCCTCAGGAACCGTACCATACATAGCTGTTGAAATATGCAGCTTAGTGACTCTTTCTGTGAAGCTTAAGATAATTCTGTTCTTTGGTTTTAAAAGCAATTGGTTTTCTATGATCTGTTCCAGCCTTTCCTGATCTACATCACTTTGACAGCTGACAGCAAAACATGGCAATAATGGAGGCATACTTACCAAGCACAGTATAGCAGACAGCAGAGGCATCAACTATGTTCAGATTTTACATAAAAATATACCACACCTTTGCTGAGTAGACAAATACTGCAGTTATATGTCAGCCTTATCCGCCTGATTTAACTGTAATCAGGCAGATCCATCTTGTCAAGCTTCAATCTGCATTGACTGTGAATAGGCTAAAGTGGGATGGTCCAATCTTTTAGAGGAAGAGGAGGTGGAAGTTACGAATGAGATGATGGCAGGAATAGACAGCACATACAAAGATAAGCATGGATGCTAACAGCCTTAGTAGCAGTATCACATTTCTTTATTGAATGAAAAACAAAAAACACTACTTATGTTGCTGTAGCAAGGGTATCTTCACTCCACTGACGACATGTTTTGCTGAGAGTTTGTTAAATGAAGTGCCTCACATTCTGTCCTTTCCATCACCCACCTGCCACATTGTCTGACTGACCTGTAATAAATGTGGTTGACGTATGAATCACCCAGTCAACTGTCTGACCCGCTTTCAAAAGGTTTTTCCCATTGCCAAACACATTCTATGGGCTTTTTTCCCCAAACTCTAGACCAGCGGAATATATTGGACTCCCCATTTGGTGTGTTAGGTTTGTGATACACAATAACGCAAAGGGAAAATATCTATATTTTTTTGTTTTCTTTCCTTTTTTTCCCTTTTGTCCAATCTAATGGTCAGGAGATTTTTTTAACAATCATGGTCATTTCAATCCGCTTATAAAAGGAGCCAGTCTCTTTGTTCAGTCACAGCATTTGCAAGACTCTGCCATTGTTTTTTTCATGTTTATCACTCAGAATAAGAAATGAAAAAAATGATTACCATCTTAATAGCAAAAAGCTCCCTTTGTTCATGTATAAAGCTGGCCCATAAAGCAGCTTGATAACACAACATGACTACTTGTTTGCTCATTTTGTTTTTTGAACTGAGTTGTTATTCACATCTCACTAGCACCCCACACTGATTAATTGCTATATTGTAGTTTAATGTAGTATTTTATTGTGATCTGTGAAGCACTGCTCTATGTGAGCTAGCAGTTTACATCACTGCAGAAAACATACAATGAAAGTAAACCACTGAAAATCTATGAGGACATATAAAACAGGTTGTTACTGGCATAATGTTGGTTATTAAAAGAGAGGTAACATATCGTATATCTGGGTGCATTCAACTTTGTGTTTGAATGCCTAAAATAGATGTTTATCCCTGTTATTGAATGTAAACTAAATAAAACAAGTAACAGCAGAACCCAGGGCTGAAGTTTTGCCACTCGAGTCATGTTTGTCACTGTTAACTTTTTTCTTTCAAGTAGCACTCTTGGCCCCACAGAGGGTTATTTTGCCTCCAGCTAAGCCCTTCTAACTGAAGACTTTATTCTGCTTACAGTAATGGAAATGATCATCTGTGCATCAACATACAGATAGATCTACTTACATTTTCCTCACTCTCCTTGTCTGTGTCCTGGCTGGACTGTGGCAGATCCATGATGGGACTCTGATTAAGTACTTTAATAAGGGCAAAAGTTGAAGCCCACTGTAGGTGTTCATGTGAGAAAAGCGTCATCTCATGGGGGCACACTGCAATTGCACCAATGGGTATGAAATGAGTGGGTGAACTCCCAGTGGCTGGAAGTTGGCAGGTCTATCTGTCTTCCCAAAATGAGAAAGTACATCAGTTGAGAAAGAGTCTGTGAGCCTCTGTGTGACACTTCACAAGAACTGAGTCAAACACTATCATGTTAATGTGAGCTCAGTGCTGAAAGCAATAAACCCAGAGGTAGTTTGACAACTATAAAACTAAGGTAAAGGTATTTTCTGCCTTTGGAGTTGTAAGGCTGTTTTTTTTACAAATTAGTTCAAACTGAGCAAATTAAGAACATACTCTCATAAACGTAGAGTTAGATAGTTCAGATTGAAAATTTGCATATGAAATACAAAAACATTGACATTTAATATCTTGAAATTGCTCTGAGTGCAATGAGGGAATCTGATCCCAAGTAGAAAATTTGGCATGCTCTACATCAGAGTTCAAAAAGTTAAATCTACAAAACCATGAGTTTCAGATGACTGCCAGTGGGTTGGAAGATTGCCTTCCATGTGTTTTGCTCCAAATAACCTTAATCTATGCATAAAGTTGGTGCCTCAGAACCATTGTGGCACAATCCAAAGACCAAAATGCCTTTGATTACAGCAGTGCAACCTATGTGCCTGTTCTGTATGATGTCACTAAAAAAATCTTTATATACTATTTTTGCCTTTGCAATTGAGCAAGTAGACACCACAGAGGGAGTAAAACACTATTGATCCCTGTGAGTTCTTGGTAAAGAGTAAGACCCTGGAACAGCATCAAGTAATGACAGCATGACTCCCAGATGGATTTGGTGACAAAGCATTTATACAAATAGAATTGACAAGGAGATGCCAACGACTCTCACTTGGCAACACTGCTGAGCAGCATGCCACTGTAACAGGCATCAAGATCCATGTCGGCTTTAGCCTCTTTAGATGGAGTATTTGGGCAGAAATGCAATCTTCTTTTTCCCAAGAGAGCTTGGCACAAAGACGCACAGGGGGGAGGCTGCCAGTATTTGTCCAAAATGATACACCTACTCCACTCTCTGCTCAGCTGGGATCTGTTGAAATCACTTTGCCATCTTCCTTGCTTTTGTATGGAGCGAAAATCTCACTAGGATATCTTTATTTATGCTCAGTCAAAGATATTTCATGGTTCCATGTTGGCAGTGGTGTTTGTTTGACATTATTTGTCTTTGATTTGGGTTTGGGATCAATTTTAGATCTGTGTTTATGTTCATTCTTGCTAGTCTTTTAGACAGCCTCCATATGGGGGCCAGGCAAGGCTTGACAACTGTATTCATAGAGCATCGTTCATACATGGATAGATTTAAAGTAATTTACAGTTAAGGACAAGAATATAATGACACAACTGCATTAACAAGCATGGAATTAAGCAAATGTTAAGACATTAAGATGATCAATAGGTATGGTCTTGGATCTATCCTATGACTCATTGGAAGTCAGTGTCAAATCTGAGGACCATTGTAATGTTGACTCTTGGCTTTTTTCAGGACTACTGCAGTAGTGTTATTGAAAAACTGCAGCTGTCTGGCTATTTTTTATATCAACCCTGAGCTAACACCATTGCACAAATCTAAGATACTGGACATCAAAGCATGAACAAGTTTTTCCTCTACCCTCTTTGGACAAAAAGGCCTTTGATTTTTGCTGCATTTTCAAGTTGTATTACATTGATTTATGACTATCCTTATGGTGCTTAAACTGAGGTCAAAGTCCATGATAATAGAAGTGTTTCTGGCTTTATTTCTTGTTTTTTTTTGTAAGAAAACAAGGTAAGCACTGACTTAAACTCGTTCTAGCCTCTTCTTTAGAACTGAGGAAAAAGTATTTTACTTTTCATTCCTCTTTAGTATGAATTCCGGTATAACCACTAACTTTTCCTGAAACATATCCATCAAAATGTCTCAGGCAGTGGTTTTAAATTCCTTCCTGTTGTGTCAGCCTTTTAAAAAATATGTTTTTCTCATGCCACACCTCTACCCATCGCAAAGTCAAAAAAAGAGCAAAGTCTGTCTTATCAGATCAAAGCATGTAAATACCAATTTCTTCATTATGCATCAGTGTCCAAACATAAACACCAACAGTAATTAGTGGCCCTTTTTTATTTTCACACATGAATAATTTATATTGTAACCTTGTTTTATTTTTAAAACAAAAAGATTTTAACAACAAGGTAGAAACTCACACACTTGTTTCTCCAATAACTAATGGAAAAGACTGATGTCCAAGGTCACAACTTGAAGTTGTCTGTATTTTAAAGTTGGGCCAAAAGACAAAACTTTATACTCCTCAAAACATTCCTTTGGTTGATCATTTCTTGTCTTTGATGAAACAAATTAGTATTATTGTATCTTATATTGTTGGAAAGTCTGTTCAGTCAACTTTGCAAAAGGTACAACTAGAAAGGAATGTGCATTTGGGAATTGAACAACAGAACAAAATGTATGGCCAGTGCCAATTGGTATCATCAGAGGGTAGAAATATTGGGCTGAAAATTGTTTCCAAATTTTTTTTTAGTGTAAAGTGAACTGTGAAAAAAAAAAGCATTGTAGGACCCCACACTTTGGTGGAACTTCAACTTTAATTGAGGACAGTGCCTCAGACAGACTCAAACACAGATCTGTGTGCTTAATTTCAATAGCATTCACAAACTTTTAGAGTAAAAGATGAAGACTCTTTGCTCATAGTTTTCTGATCCTGCCTATAAGCAAAATTAACTGAAAAAAGGTAACAAAAGCAGTGTCACGTGGGCCACAACTGGGGTAAAATTGGTAAGTATTGGTTGATTAACTGTTTCTGCAGCAGCACCATTTTAAAAGTAATGATTTAGCACTGATGTCAAAAAAGCCAAGACTCTTCTCATTTGTCATTTTTGTTTGTGCAAAAGTACAAACTGTTTGTACATATTTTGGGTCCATATGTGTGCAATTTCCAACTGAAGAGCTCAAGGGCCCATCCACAATGTGACCCATCAGTATTACCTTATGCCACTAGTTGGAGCAATTCTTTTTTTATTGTGCATGACCTCTTTCCTATCGCTGCCATGGAAATGGTGCTGGGTAATGGCAGAGCCTCTGCAAAGGATGAGTAACGAGTGCACTGAGACTGTTTTCAGAAGTACCCCTGGTGTATTTATTATGTCTTTATTGCAACATTAATCTGTCTGGATAACCTCATAGACTGCAGGCCAGATTGTGATCATGAATAGTGTGAATCTAATGGACATGCTACCCTGGACAAGCCAAGTAAGCCGTCAATTACTATGCCTTGGCACCATGTTCACATTGGCATCATTCGGCCAGCTGTTTTCCCTCTTCCTCCACTCCAATGAGATCTAAAAAACAGTTGGTTTGTATCTAAGCCTGCTCTCATGTGTTGCCCCGGAGACATTGTAAGTAACAGAACAGTACCATCACCATTCATACAAATCAGAGCAGCCGTTGTATGCTTCTCTGGTGCTATTTTTTATCAACCGCTGACTGGACCATTATTCTCCCGCTGCATGATGCGTGACTCAGTTTCAGGTGATTGGCTCCATGCATGTGTTGTACACGTACCCTGAGGGCATGCGGAGGAATCACTATCAGCTAAGGACAAGAAATAAAAGGCGACTTATATAGTGGAGTAAGCAACAAAGCCCCAGCTAGAACGCCGAATGAAACACGGACAAAAGGAGCTATATCTGAGACCAATTTAGTCACCTTGGTGAAGTGGTGGAATATGACACCACCTGGCAAATGCACTGTGAGGAGAGCTCTGATGTAAGTGCTGCTAACTATGCCAAATGAGGTCCTGTTTGTTTGGTAAGGACATAAAAAAGCTTGTGCATTGGAGGAAAACAGAGGAGCATTCTTGTATGACTAGATTTTGTCCATCATGTAAAGTGCAGATATTATAAAGAAGAGTAAGAGCTAATTCTGCCCTCAAAATGTAAGCTGTAAAATGCAAATGTATTGATTTTAATCAAACAGGGAGAAAATATAAGGAAATGAACTCCGTTAATGCATCTCATAAAGAGCCACAGTCACTCCACTTCAATTTTCCATTTTTCAATGTGGGCATAACTGAGAAAGCAATTGATGAGGAAACTGTTAATTATGAAGGCAAATCTGATTCCGCAAACTAGTTATGACCACTTCTCAATCAAGAAGTCCAAATGCCAAGATCCAAACAGATATTTTTTCCTTTAATTTAACAACAGTTCTCAGAGTATTAAAGACCAAGGACAATCTGGCATCCCTCTAAATGTACTTAAAGACCTGTTTATACCAAACACACCAGAAACTTTTTCGACATTTAAACTTTTTTCAAGGAAGTTTTTAGCTTCTGTAGCTCACTGTAATGTTTTATTGTAGCCTAAACTTGCAGGAAGATAACCTGAATCAGGTCAACAACAGACTAAAAAACAATGAGTGTTATTGGACTAGACCACCAGCCCACTAGGTAGCATTTAGAAGAAAAGAAAGGCCATAAAACAAAGACGACACACCATAAAAAGCAACAAATATGTAGGTACCATCATCACAGAAGATGACAGGCCAGAGATGAAGCCATATAAAAAAGAGCACAGGATCATCTATTGTGCCACAACACAGCTAGCCTGTTATCAATGTGGTAATTCAATTAGTCATGCCTTGAGACCCAATACTGTCTCCTTAAAGAGAAAGGCAGTCAAAGCAAACATTTTACATGTCATTGCAGAAGCTCATTTCCTTAAGATTTTTAGAATGATGATGTTATGATGGGAAACATTATTTTCCAGTTAGACAAGGAGCAGAAGAGGTCAACATCTTGAAAACTAAAACATAGAAATGCTTGTAAGAGTAGGCCAGTAGAGTAAAAAAAATAGATACATGACTGCTGAAGAGCAGCTTACAATTTTTCTCGTCACACATCTGCAGCTCAGTGAAAACAGCTTCACAAACCAGCAACCCAGAAGGTTTATTTGTTAAATTTTAAAATTGCTGTTCCCTTTTAAAGGATATTTATAGCAAAATGAGACAGAAAAGGGGCACAGCTGCAGGCTGTGAGCTTGTGGCACTTCGCTTCATTCCTCTGCATGGTGAGGAGCTTTACTGCTCAGAACATCCAGACACTCAAGTCGTCAGAGATGAGCCTCATACCAACATGGTTCTGATACAAACACATTATTGTTATTCGATGTAGAGAAGTCCTCCACTGGCATTGCAAGGGAAGCTGGGTAATGTTGTGAAAATAGACTTGAAAAATGTTGACATGGGTTTACAAAAAAACTACAATTCCCCCAATGAGGTAAAGGGGGCATAACCCTCACAACCAAGGAGAAATTAATGGGATTTGCCATAATAAACTTCAATTATTTTTGTGACGTCAATCTGGATTAGGTCCAGATGAAATTGACTGTGATGACAGAGTTATTTATTTATATTATTATGTAAATTTTAGTTAATATCCATCCAGTGATGTCAGAGATCTATTTTTTTTTTGATGAATGGTCCAATGTTTATTTATTTATTTGTGTTTGTGTGTATGTGTGTGTTGTCTGGATTGCAACCAGACAAATATGTGGATCACCACCAAATGTAATAGCTTTTTCCTTAGACCAAACCACCCTTCTGGTAAAATTTTCATGTCCATCCAGTAAATTTTTCATTATCTTGCTAACCAACAAACACATTAACAAACAAATGCACAAACAGACCCTGGTAAACACATAACCTTCTTGGTGGAGGTAACTATCACTATAGAGATTTAGTTGTTTCATCAAGGTACCATTTCCTACAACTCTCAACCAAAGATGTTGAAACTTCTCTGACTTCACGACTAAGCCACAACAAGATGAAATATTATTACTGCTGTTCTGCTTTTCATAATGATTAATCCAGAGACTTTTCTGGCACCTTAACTACTTAAAGGTATTTGTTTGTTTGTTGTCAGAAAAAAAGGACCTGAGTCAGGGGCTCTTTTTTGTCTTTGTAACTAATCTAGCTCCGGGTGATGGAAAATTATAATTCTGGGACTGAACGAACAGTCTGAAGTGTTTTCTTTATGATGTTGGAAGTGACTGAGATAACTCTTGATTGCCTGCTGTCAACAGAAGGAGAGCTATAAAGTAGCTCATGATTGCACAGCATTATAAACGCCAGTAAAGAATAAAATTTGCAATAAGCGCTTATAGATGCACATAAACTCACCAGCTGACACAACTTGGTAATTTAAGCACTCAACACAGTCAGAATTTCCTTTGACAGCAGTCAACACTCTATGCTATTAAATCAAACAATAAAATGCATTTAAAAGAAAGGAGAGCTGGAGAGCTAAATAAGGGGGGAAAAAGCCTTCAGTTTTCTGTCAGCAGCATCCAAAGAATGAACTTAGAGTAAGAAAACCCCTGCAAGGCCATCCATCTAGCCGAGCCACAGTTCTGCCTGCACTTATTGGCTCTCTCATTGCCCCCTTAAATCTTTTTACACAGTGCAATTCAATTCACAAATAAAAACCTCATGTTGTTTAATTACATATTTCCTCATATTGACTTGATTTCCACTGGTGCTGGTTGGAAGTTCATTCAAAGCCAGTCAAGTCTGAAAATAGTCAATATTATTAAACAAACACCCTATGGATAGGGAGGTCACTTCTTGCAATCTCATCAACTTCTTGCCTTTTAAAAAAAAAAAACTTGATGAATTTCTGTATGCATGGAGGCATGCAGGCAGGTTCATTTCAAAGTGCAAATGAATTACCCTGTCTCTGCCATTATTTAGTAATATTCTTCTCTCTTAAGGGGTATTAACATGTTAAGAGGACACTGCAAATTGGCTGCAGAGGAGAATGGCCGTCTAGTGCATGAGAAGTGAGGGGGATTTAATAAATCAGTCGCTGGAGTCAATGGGAAGGCTCTGTGGCAAACCTATATGTATCCAGAGATCAGGATTCATCAACTACATCAGGCGTAGTAGCTTGCTTTGCTGATTTTGAAGATGTAAAAGACTCAGTTCATGTAGAACAATAATGACAAATAAGACAGTTATGTTCCATGATTATGTGATGTGCAACTTAACTTTTGAACAACACATGGACAAATGTATTCTCCAATAACCAATGTCTCATCCTCAATGCTTGTAAGATTGCTCATTCAATTGCAACATCCAAGTTTGCGAGCTAAAGTGGCTAACGGTTTGCAAACTGCTCCAACCATGAGTTGTTTCTACTTTGGTTCAAAGTTGTTGTTTTTATTCTGGTATGATTGCTCATATTATTATCAAAAATTGATCCTCCATTTTTGACTCCTATTAAATGTTTGTTTTGCATCCTGCTTAACCTTTTAGCATACACAACCATGCTGATCATCATTTTTTCACACAGTTTCATAGAAATAAAGAAACATTGACCACTGTCTTTGTCTTGCGCTAAAATTGGAAAATTGAAAGTCTCTTCTAGTGTTTTATGTTTGGATTTTTTTTGTCTCAATGGCCGAGCAAAACACTATCATAATATAAACATTCTCCCTGTTCACGAACTATTTTCTCAGGGTTCCTTCGACAGACCAAAGACATACTGAACTGGTGACTCTGAATAACCTTCAGGTGTGAGTGTATGTGTGAAAATGTGTCTGTCCATGTGTCCCTGCCATGTGATTGGCTCACAGGTGTTAAGACTGTACCCTGCCTCTTCTCTAATACTATTGTTTTCTTTCTTTTATTCTTTTTTTTTGCATGTTTTTGTACAATCCTTTAAGATTTGAAAATCCTATTGCACACTGTGTCAAAGGCCAAGCACAAACACACTTTTACAACCCTGCACTAACTTTATCTTTACTTTTAACCCCTGGGAAGTTTCTAATTAACTCATTTCAGAACTACACCGATACATTTGGGGACAACTTTCATCCACCAGTGCACACAACTTTAAGCACAGCCTTAGAATATAAGCCATGCACCAAGCTGAAGCCATTTACTCATTACTCCATCCGTTTTAAAGTTTACTTGAGGGCAACAAAACATCATATCACCACTAAAACATGAACAATCCAAATGTCCAAGAAAAGGATGCTGTTTCTACGGACTGTGTTATGTTAACAATACACACAAACACAATACACAGTGGACTCAAATATACCCAGTAGTGCAGTGACCCTTTTGACTTATGTACAGCCAGCAGGCAACAATGACAGCATTACTGGTAAACAGACAACGACTTGCCTGATGAGGGTTGGAGAGATTAAATTTGATTTAAGACCTCTTCAAATGGAAGCATGATCTACTCTGCACACATGGCTTCTTAGTATTTTGACAGACACTGCTTTCTTTGCTCCACCAGTTCACACTCACTGCTCCCGTCAAACTTGTTTTTGAAGAGCAGCAGGCAGTTATTTTCAACAAAGAAACTCTTATAATCCCAAAACACAGAATCTGCTAATAACCGTTTAGTAGACAGACATCAAGCTTAGCATGATTAACACAGAAATATGGTGAATGCAAATAAAGGGTTAAAAAGATCAATGTCTGCTGAATGAGTGAATATGAAACTGATTATAAATTTTGTGATAACGTGTCTAAAATTTCCACCAATTTTAGAGTATTTAGTTCTATTCTGAAGTGCAAGGGCTTGTGTTTACAGCTGCCACTGTTTGCACTGAAGATGCTCATTTCCAATACAGGACGAGTGCAATCCAGAGTTTTCAGCACTCTTCTTTCGTTCAACTCACATCTACTAGTAACATCACTGTAAGCCCATTAATGTTATGTCAACAATAATCACGCTTCTTGCAGATTGATATTTTTCATTCCACAATGTGCTTATAAAATAAGTATTGGAATATAATGTTGGGAATATAATGTTTTTCATAAGTAGAAAAAAAAGAAAACATATACAGGGATTTTCCTCCCAGTCCAGCCACTTGGGATATCAGGATGCTTCTGTAAAGCCTCCATAGAGTCTCCAGCACTGCAGACCAACTGTCCAAGCAGACAGAGAGGCCATTGAGGATCTAGGTGAGTAATAACACTTGTGACTTGTATTCACATGTCTAAGCCTGGCCTCCATCCAGCTGAGCGCATGAACACAGTCCTATGGGGAATATCGAGACCAGAGAGAGAGGGATTGAAGTAGTCATAGCTTTGGCTTGGATGAAAGGCTGAACAAATGGCTCAGTAAGGAAACAGCATGGCAACAGTGTGCTGACAACATGTACATCATGAAGGTTGATTTCTTATTAAATATCAGCAGGCATAATCTACTATTATCAGAATACTGTATGTAGTCAATACTCCACAGTTGCTCTACAAAGACAACAGAGTCATCATGAAACAACAGCACCAACAACTACAGCAACAGTACAATGGAAACACTTATCTCTGACTACAACGACAAAGCATATGTTCCACATAAGTAAAGCATAAGTTCTTGCACTACTGACATTTTAAATGATTAATTAATGATTTATGGATAATTAATAAGCAGTTATTTATGCTGTACCAATGCATTTGTAAACACTTGTATAATCACTGATACATATGTAAACAGTTTTCGTATGAGACAGCAAAAGTTATTTTAATCATCAGTTATAGACAAATTTAACTATAGTATTTTGGAGATTAATATATTCATCCACATCTTTACCCATTACCTTTCCCTTACCTTAACCTAATACTAATGCTTTACTACCATATTACCACTTAGAACTTTCCACTGTGTGCATCAATATCATATCAAATAACTGTTCATTTAAAAAATGACAAACCTTCAGTTAAGTTTCTTTTTAGGTAATTAGTATCTCAATTAATAGATTTTTTTTTTTTTTTTTTTTTTTTTTTTTTTTTTTTTTTTTACAAACAAAGGAAACCATGATTTTCATATAAAAACAGGATGTATACTCTGGTGATCTTGATGATGGCACTGCCGTGACACAACATGGTTATTGATTACCATTGACATGTTTCCTTGGATACTACTTCAAAAGAAAGCTGGACCCCCTTCTCAGTTATGATGTTTTTTTCAGAGTTTCATTCATGTTTTGCTCTTTACCCATGCTGGACAACACTTTTCCCCAGCTCCTGTCCAGTGTGTTGCCTATGCAGCAAATGGTAATACTGAGCGTCTTCTTGTCAAATGGAAACTTGCTGTGACCTTGACAGCTCCTCGTTTTCAGCATCTTGATTTGAATCAATGACTTTTTTCTCCTGATTTCTGTGAAATATATCCATATAACAAGACCTGTGATTTGCCATTAAATATAGAAAGACCTTCTTAAGTGCGGTTTTGTCAGAAAGAGTCCTTAATTTCAAACAAGAAATACACTGTAAGCAGTGTATATGTTTCATATGATGAGGTGAGTATTAACTAGTAGTATATGGTCTTAAAACATAATTATAAACAAAAATAAATGATTAGCAATGTTACACATGTAAAAACTAGTGTTTACCTAATACTTCATAGTGTGAAGGTACATAAAATTACACTTGTACACTTTATACATCCAATTTAGAAGACAGGCTGTGCTCATATGGTCCCAGTGGGCCAACAGATAATCCCTTCATTCATATCTGTACAACACACATGCTTCACACACATTTGCCAGGTGACAGAGCCAAAGAAGACACATGATATGGCATCAGGTACCATGGGCTTCCGATGATATTCTAGAAATAGTAAGAGGCAAAACAGATTTGACCTGCTCTTTGGATCAGCCCATTTCCAATATATGTGTGTGGCACAGACATGCTCAACCAAATAATTTCAAATTGCATTAAACAATTATTTTTCTAGCATTTCCCCAGCAATAAGTTGCAATAAGGCTGAAAAACACTTCATGCAAAGAGGCATATGAGTGTTTCTTAACCATCGCCACTTCATCATGTTTAAAGTGTGCGTGTGTCTGTGAATATGTAAATGTGTGTGCTTATACCGTGGTACTTGTGGTGTAGAAGATTATTGTTATTCCATGAGCATCATCCTCAATCCTTCAGCAGACCAAGTCTCAGACAGTCCCTACCCCTACCACCACAAACGCACACACACACACACACACACGTCTGCACACGCACATCCTCACAGCGGTTACTGTGGTAACAGTGAATCTCTTCCATCGGTCTCAGTGAACCCCACACAAGAGTAAAAGCAAAGTATATCCCCACTGATCCGGCACCTTTGTAGAGGATGATGATGACACAGAAGATAAAAGGGGCTGTCTGTGTCCAACTGATTTAGCTGTTGTTGGTGCCCATTTTGCTGATACCATTTTTTAGTGTGTTGCAGGCACAGACAACTTCTTTATAGATGATAAACCTCAAATAATCAAAGGATTCATTATACTAATTTCATGCTCTGTTTGTTATTTCACACATTTGCAGCAGCAACCATTAAATCATTGGACTACACTGATCTTTACTTGCTACTGGCTGGTTTATCCAAGATTTTGGTCCTCACTTTCAAAACTTCTTAGTGTAAGTCCCTTTTAGTTTGATTTATTGAGGGAGTTTCCTATATTTCCTTAATTTATATAGAGTCAAAAGGCACCAAAATGTATGCTGTTCAGGGTTTTTGGAATGCACATAAACATTCTTCACACATTCTTCATATTCAAACATGTTATTGCCTGGCATTTCATCATGTTTCAGAAGTCCAGCCCTGTCACTGTGCTGAATACATCCTCTGTTCTTAATATGATCTGGTAAGATCTATATGCTGCATCTCCCCTCCTCTTTTTCATCCTTTCGGCCACATTGCCCTGACATCTATACAACTCAAGTGTACAACTGCCCTCTGTCTGACCCTCCACTGCCACTTTGTATGCCTCATAAACCCTCATGTCTCTTAAGCCCCTCCAAGTACCACCATCCACACAGCCATGGGTACGACGCCGGCCTTAGCCACTCCAACACAACTGAGTGACCAAACTCAATTACATGTCCCATTTATCTCTGCTGGGGCCGCTTGGCCCTGTGGCTCCAGTGTAAATCTCCTGCCCTAGTCAATAATCTATTCTCAAACTCGTCCAAGGGCCCTCCATTGTCATTAGACATTCGTTTGGCTGAAGAACGATGAATGGGGGTGTAGGGGATGGGAAAATAGAAAAGAAGAGGGAGAAAGTGAAGTGGTGGGAGGTGACAGGAGACTGAGAGACCAGAAGCCATCCATCTACCCAACGACTTGTGGTCACAGTCCATTATGGGTCGTAATGCAACCTAGCATCACACATCGTCAGTGTGAGGCCCAGTGAATGCTTTAGAGAGGCACAGCTTTGGGCCCCTGCCTGGTATTAACAGATGCAAATAATACATAGTAATTTAGATAATGGTAGTTTACTTGAGCCAAGATTTCCAACATGTATCAGCAACGGTTACTTACTATATTAAAGAGTCCATATGGAGCTTTTTTTAGTTTTATATACCCTTTGGTGTGTTTAACATGTCTCCTCGGTATAATAGAGGCATGAAGTCCCTCTTGAAAATGGGATGTCACATCTCCAGAGGTCTAGCTTTCATACATTTATACTTAACTGAGACAAATATGGTAGGGAGGCACTTATGGTCTGGGCACCCATGAGTTCGTCACTACCATAAATTCTTGTTTCAGTAAGACTATCATTAATTATACTTGTATAAAATTATCACCACAACCATTCAGATATGAGGACCCTCCTGTAAATGAGATAAAGCATCTCAAGAGGTTAACCTCTAATAAATCTGTTATCAGCAGAAACAAGTTTGACGATGACAGGTCTATCGTTCATGGATCTGTCACTAACTTTAGTTCTTACTTTAGGCTGTTAGCCACAGCTCCTCCATCACCTCACACTCGAGCAAAACGACAACATGAAGAAGATCATGACTTGACTACCACCAGCATAGTGTAAGTGTAAGCTTCAAGGTGTCTAATGGCGAGGTAAGTTTACAGAGCATGCACTGATAAATCCTGTGACTGGTGTATCATATCTTATCATGTGTCTATTAAAAGTTTACCTTTTTGTCATGAGCAGCACTTGCAGTCTTATTGAGGATTTATAACTCTGCTTGAACAGCTCCAGCTAGTTAGCCAACACCAGGGCCCAATAGAATATGTTATTTGGTCCCAAATTACGTTTTAATTTTTCTTATATTCTGTTAATTTCTGCTAATTTCTGTTTTATTGTTTTGAGAATTTGTTTTTTAATGTTTTACCAAATGTAACCCTGAGACACTGTATAAAGTACTGAAATATAATCGCTCACTCTCTGGGTGGTCCTCACGCATATCTATACAGGTCCAGTCAACAGTATGTACTTTACCGTACTTTGGAGTTAGTCAGGAGTTTTGTAGCTTCTTTGCTAACTTAGCCGGTATCACAGGTGGCCCCTTCAACATGCTGACATTGTTAATGAGAGGAGGAGGAGGAGGGGGGAGAGGAAGTGTAGCATGCATTGTCCCCAGTCTTAGTGACTCCTCGGAGCACTTTCCAGAGATACGTTCCTTTTTAATCAGAAAAAAAAAAAGTAAAATGTCAGCCATTTCTGTGATATTCAGTGCTTGAATTGAATTCTGCGTAGAATGTCCAATTTTGTGATTCCGTCCACAGTTCGGTGATTGAGAAATTTATGGGGCTCTACAACACCTCCAGTAAAACATACCCCTGGTGGTGTGATACATGTGCAGCAGAAAGTCAGTGGCCCTGTCCTGCCCTCTGTGATTGGTGATTTGGAGCATGAGGCAGCCAGAGGGAGGGGGATCAGAGAGAAGAGAGCCTCCTACCCAGTGTCCATACTGACAAATGTCAACAGAGGCGCCAGGAATGTACTCAGGGAAGTTATTATGATGCCACATACTTTGATTCTGATGTAAAAATGTGTCAAATGCAGCTTACCCTACCTTTAAAGCGAGACACACCAAAATTTACCATTGAAAGGCTCATCAGTGCTAGCTTATGGAGAGTCAAAACTTTCTTGGATCATTGATGTATTCAATTTTGACTTATTCAGTTTTATTGCCACTGCTTCATTGGTGGTATGATGTGTTAGCAAATACTTCTAAACAACTTGCAAATAAAATTCCACTGTCAGAAAGTAAATGTAAGGACAAATGGGTATGAATGGGCAGATGCAACCTGTGTTTTGCATGGTCAGAAAGACTAGAAAAGAGCTATATAAACTCATTTCCATTACAAATCAATTTATGCTCATCTGGATGCAACTTTGAAGGATTATAGGGGTGGTGCCAGAAATTCAAGCTGTGGACAAAAGAGAAACTGTGTATTAATTGCAGGCCTGACTATCTCATGTTAACCCAGCCACTGTCGTCTACATAGGCTAGCAGGCTCTTTGCAGACTGGGCCATTCAAAGGATGCAACCCCCGAATTAGTGCAGAACTATTTTTCCATGAACAATCACTTTCCATCAGCTTATTACCAAATCTATGAAAATACTATTTAACAAATGTAGGCCAACAGGAGAAAGGCGGCACTGAAGTCTTATAGTTTTCACTCTATTAGATAAACTTGCTGAGTTACTGTCAGATGGTATGAGTAGTAATGTTCCAAATATGAAGTGGATGACAACCAACAGTGGTATCAGATGTCAAACTAAAGTTGTCATATTAGTTAGATAATTACAGCTGATACAGAAGCATGGGCTGTTGTGCTTTCCTACAAACTCGAGGCAAAGCTATCTAATTAAACGATGAGAGGGCATATTCATCCTGCGTCTGAGAGTCCATTGGTGATGGATGGGATAATGAGTTTCCTGAAGAGCAGCAGACTGGGATAATGAGTTTTATCCAAGAGGGGCTCACAGGGTGCTCAAGGAGGGCTGCTGCATCCCAAGCTAGGTGACAAACAACTCGAGACACTCAGCTGAAGTGTGCCTGCAATTGACGAAATGGCATCATAACTGTTGGCCAACGCAGCCTATTATTTGTGTGGATGGCTGTTAGGAATGAATCTGCCAGACATGTTGGCATAGCAATCTGTAAAGGCGATCATTCTGCATGATGGTGCCGTTGGCCTCTGGTACCATTTGCAGACAGATTAAATGATGGCTTATTCCTTGTGTGTCCTCATGAGTCACTTCACACAAGCCTGCTGTCTCTGTAATAGCTCATGCTGTTGCAAACATAAGCATTTTTCCCACATTTCTTCTTTGTTGATTTAAGGTTTACATGGTGTCTTTGTGTTTCTTACTTGGTACAACTGCGCTCAGATTTAGTGCCCTCCAGTTTGGGTATTTTCTGTCTTTATTCTGTTGTTTTGTCTGTTGTTTCAGAGAACTGCAGCTGGCAGAAAACTTTTGGCTGCCAACTCTGTGGACTGCATTGGTTATGGGCCCAGCCAGTGCCTCGGGCCTTTGGAAGAGATTGGATGAGGCAAAGCTGAGCATTTCTTTACAGTGGCCATAAAGGCACAATGAAGAGACTTCTTACTGCAGCTTTATGTCAGCTGGCAGCTGCTGCTGGTTCCAGCGAGTGCAAGTTACCAACAGGCACAGTAAACAAGGCTTGGGAAACAGGGTATGTCTTGTATATTTGCGTTGAGGCTTGTGTTAACTTGCATACACACATGTGCTCTGAATGCGTGCATTATTTCCTGCATTATGCAATAAGAAAAGCAATGGAAAATGCTTATTTAAGTTATCATGCTCTCAGAGCAGAGTACAGTCAAAGCATTGATGGAATGAAATGGCAGGTTAATAACAAGAGCAACAGATCCAGCATAATTTCCAAACTGATTAATTGTAAGGTATCTCACTCAAACTTTGGAGGTAATGGTATGAAAATGTTTCTAAATTAACGCATTTGCTGAACATATCACCTGAGGTGAGTCTTACAGGTTAGCTGCTTTCGGCAGGAACCAGTGATCAGGAAAATCTGTTTTTTTCTTCTTCTCCTTTTTTTCATCAATTCAGTTCATTTTTCTGCGGCATGCAGATAATGAGCTGGATTTCAATCCTCAGTGGTGCAGGTGACTTGATCCTATGCTAATCCAATGCACACACTGGAATCTTTTTGCAGCCCACTTGGCAAATCCAAAAATGCACACATTTTAAAAGTCATTTGTCTCCATTGTGTGTTTCCATGAGCCCTCAAGTGCTCAAATGAATCAGTAAAACCAGGCCGTGTTCGTCATTTGTCTTGATAGATCTCAAACGGTGACAGATGCAGAAAAATTGCATCATACCAGAGATAGAATTTGAAAGCTCTAATGGAGATTATTCTGTTGTGGAGCAAAAACAGCAGTATATGTCAGGCTTTTCGACAGAGGGCACAAATGTTTGTATTCTCTTCACAACCTGCACAGCTACTGACTTTTTGTCTTTAATTTTTGAAACCTGCGTGCTGTATCTACTAAACATGGTAATCAGCGTTTGAGGTAAACATCAAGTCAGACAGACACACACTGTTTTTTTAAGTCGGACATGGTGAGAAAGAAAATGAGAAAAAAAGGCAACAGCAGAAAAAACAAAACAAAAGTGGTCTCTCTAAAAAATCAATAGTTAAATGAGATAGTTCAATGAGACAAAAGAGATTCAAAAGGAAGAAATATTCATGATTACTCCGATGTTCACATCCCAATCTGGAATGTTGTGTCAATTTGGAAAACAAATTCCACTTTGTTTACACTAAACTTTTTAAGCCAAGATCCTTGACTGCAGAGGAGTCTCATCTCATTTCTGTCCCCAAAGCATCCAGCACATGAGGAAAATGTCAACACTATTAACATACAGTTGCAGGAAAAGTATGTGAACCTTTTGGGATTACCTGGATTTCTGCTTAAATTGGTCATAAAATATGTTCTGATCTTCATCAAAGTCACATCTCTAGACAATCACCGTTTGTATAAGCTAATGCCACACAAAAAATATAGGTTTCCTGTTTTTAATGAATACAACATGTAAACATTCACAGTGCAGGGTGGGAAAAGTATGTGAACTTTTGGATTTAAAAACTGGTTGACCCTCCTTTGGCAGGAATAACCTCAACCAAACATTTACCGTAGCTGTAGATCAGATCTGCACAACAGTCAGGAGGAATTTTGGACCATTCTCATGTACAAAACTGTTTCGGTTCAGCAATATTCCTGGGATGTCTGGTGTGAATGGCTCTTTTGAGGTCATGCCACAGCATCTCAATCGCTTTGGGGTCAGGACACTGACTGGGCCACTCTTGAAGCCGAATTATCTTCTGTTGAAGCCATTCCATTGTTGATTTACTTCTATGCTTTGGGTCATTGTCCTGCTGCATCATCCATCCTCTGTTGAGCTTCAGTTGGCAGACAGATGGCCTTAAGTTTTTATGCAAAATGTCTTGAGAAACTTCGGAATTAATTTTTCCGTTGATGACAGCAATACGTCCAGGCCCTGAGGCAGCAAAGCAGCCCCAAACCATAATGCTCCCTCCACCATATTTCACAGTTGGGATGAGGTTTTGATGTTGGTGTGCTGTGCCTTTTTTTCTCCACACATAGCGCTGTGTTCCTACCAAACAACTCAATTTTGGTTTCATCTGTCCACAGAATATTTTGCCAGTAGTGCTGTGGAACATCCATGTGCTCTTTTGCAAACTTCAAACGTGCAACAATATCTTTTTTGGACAGCAATGGCTTCCTCCGTGGTGTCCTCCCATGAACTCCATTCTAGTGTAATGTTTTACGTATTGTAGATTTGGCAACAATAATGCTAGCATGTGCCAGGATTTCTGTAAGTATTCAGCTGACACTCTAGGATTCTTCTTCACCTCATTGAGCATTCTGCGCTGTGCTCTAACAGTAATCGTTACAGGACGACTACACCTTGGCAGAGTAGCAACAGTGCTGAGTCTGTCTTACCATGGACACATGGACATCAGGGCTTTTAGAGATACTTTGTAACCCTTTCCAGCTTCATGCAGGTCAACAATTCTTGATCGTAGGTCTTCTGAGAGCTTTTCTGCGCGAGGCATGGTTTACATTTGCCTCTTGGGAATAGCAAACTCACAACTAGTGTGTGCTTTTTATAAGGCAGGGCAGCTTTAACCAACACATCCTATCTATTCACATTGAGTGGACCCAAGGTTGGCTGACTCCTGGCTCCAATTAGCTCTTGGAGAAGTAACAAGCCTAGGGGTTCACATACTTTTTCCACCCCGCACTGTGACTGTTTACATATTGCTTTGAATAAAAACATGAAAACTTCTAATTTTTTGAATGGTATTAGTTTAAGCAGACTGTGTTTGTCTAGTGATGTGACTTGGATGAAGATCAGAACATATTCTATGAGCAATTTATGCAGAAATCCAAGTAATCCCAAAGGATTCACATACTTTTCCTGCAACTGTAAATAAATCAATTAAGCACTTTAAAATGGCATTGCAGAACACAAGTTTTGGGCTATCTTCTATATACAGTAGGCTCCTGTCTATCCTATACTTAAACTGAAAATGTGGGTGACGATGACACGGGGTTACTAAATTCATAATGTTTTTCATGCAAATAAATAAACAACATCTAAAAGTGATATATTCATGAAAATGCTTATTGTTGATTCTTCTCCGGGTTTATTTTTTTTCTTTTGGTCTTTATCAAAATTATCTTGTAGGCCAGGGACTCGTGTTGCCCACCCATTGCCTGATGCCCAGTTGCTGATTTTCTGCAGCCACGGCCTTAAGCCTCAGGAACACTAACACAAGCAGCCCTCCAACTTATCACTCTATTCTGTTTAAAGAGCTGCAACCTGTTTCCAATCTACTGTGAGAACTGGCACAAGCATCCTCCACTGCTCTTTGACTTCATTGACCATGTTCACTGCCTCACAGCCAGCGCAAAGGTCAAACTGCTTTTCTGCTTCAGCCCACTTCAAGACAAAAGAGCGCAAGGACTTTGAACCGTCTACAACCAAACCATAGAAAAAATAAATTCAATCTATTAGCCTCGCCATCTCACCTCTAAAAATGTAGAACCTGCTGTGAAGGTTAGCATTCACAAGACATCAAAAAGACAAAACGCTGGAGTGGCGTATATCTGACAGAATGCCCCCCGGGCCTCTGATGTGACTGAAAGCACGGAGAGAGAGGTGGGGAAGAAAAGATAGAAGCACTCCAAAGCTGAAAAGTCAAGTCGCTTAGAGAAGACAGGCAGTAACATAAAACACAATCAGTTGCCCTTTAAAGAAAGATGTTCAAGAGGAGAACAGCAGCCCTGACAAAGCTGCTGAATAACTGTGCATGTACTCTTTCTAAAAAAAGAAAAGTGAGCTGTTCTGCCAAGTTAAGGCTAATTCAGAGGCCTGACACATGGAGATAGGGCAAATGCTCACCTGTGTTGTTTAATATATCATATAAATTATTGAAACTGTGTTTTTTCAGCTGCTATTTCTTTTGTTTGCCTGCCAGTCTTAAAATGCTGAGTGGGGTTCCAGTGTGGGGTTCAGTGTAGTTAGCAGACAATCTATGGTAGAAATGCTCCTGTTCTCTTTTAAATTAACAACTTAGCTCAAACACACATACTACCATTCATTCATTAATTTATTCAGTCTTAAACTGTATTCACTCATGTCTGATCAAGCGTATTGAACACTTACTTAATTTGTGTAATTATTTAACACTACTCCAGGTATTTTACTTCTGTTCACCTCCACATTGCTGAAGATCATGTATATACATATGTATATATATACATATACATATATATATATATATATATATATATATATATATATATATATATATATATATATATATATATATATATATAGATATGTATATATACAGTCATGGAAAAAAATTATTAGACCACCCTTGTTTTCTTCAATTTCTTGTTCATTCTAATATCTGGTACCACTAAACGTATAATACAATGAACACAACAAAAAATGCAGCTGGTCACATAATACTTTATGTCCTATTTGACATTCTTAAGCTTAATTGATTCCCAGGGTATATAAGAGGCCATTTCATGTCACAAGCAGCACTGCACATGCAAAGGCCTAGAGTGGTTTCCTGCTTACATTCAAGCCGTAGCACAACTCAGAAGTTGTCAGCTCTCACATAATGCCTAAAACAAAAGAATTATGTGAAGCCACAAAAGGCAACCATCTTGGCACTGCTGGAAATTGGCATGAGTGAGAGACAGGTAGCGAAAAACTGAAGATCTCCAAGACAGCCGTTCATTACAACAAAAAAAACAAGCTGAACATGGCACTACCAAATTGCTACCTGGCCGTGGCAGGAAAGCGTCTTTCTACCCCACGAGATGACCGTGCACTCATCCGTTCCTGTGTCAGGAATCGTCGTCAGACCTCAGGGACCTTAAAATGAGTGGGCACTGTCGAGAAATGTGACTTGTTCAGCAAGGACAGTTCGAAACCGACTTGTTGAAGCTGGTTTGAAGTCACACAGAGCACGCAAGAAGCCCTTCATCAATGAAAGGCAGAGGAAGGCCGGTTACTCTTTGCTCGAGACCACAAGGATTGGACTGTTGATGATTGGGCTAAGGTTCTCTTCAGTGATGAATCCAATTTTGAATTGATGCCCTCCAGCCAACTTACTGGTTAGGAGGAAGCCTGGAGAAGCTTACAACCCAGACTGTCTTGCCCCTACAGTAAAACATGGGGGTGGATCAGTCATGATCTGGGGTTGTTTCAGTCTGAGTGGAACAGGGCAAATGCAATTGTGTGAAGGCGGAATGAACCAGGTCATGTACAGGACTACCCTTGAAAACAGTCTTCTTCCATCAGCTGGAAAACTCTTTCCTGCCTCGAATGACTGGATTTTCCAACAAGACAATGCCCCTTGCCACCACGGCAAGGTCAGTTAAACCTGGATGGAGAACCACAACATTACGCACCATGCCTTGGCCTGCTCAATCACCAGATCTTAATCCAATTGAAAACCTGTGGAAAATCATCAAACTCAAAATGGAGAACCACAAGCCCAAAAACAAAGAAAATTTGTTTGAATTTGTCCAACAGGAATGGGCTGCTGTGACAGCAGAACAATGTCAGAAGCTGGTGGAGAGCATGCCAAGGCCATGGCTGCAGTCATCAAAAACAATGGTTATGCAATCAAGTATTAACTCTTGTGTGTATCATGTGTTTAAAGCAAACAGAAAAGAAAACATGGAATGCTTAAAAGTAGTGTTTTTGGCGGTACAATGCCATAGCTATTGATGTAAGAATTTAAGTAATTTTGGTTATTATCAAGAAAACCATGGAAAATGAATAGTTCTTAGTTCTTAAATTAAACTCTCATGAGCTATTTTTGTTGTTATCATTATAATTGTCCAAACAAATGTACCTTTAGTTGAGCCAGGCATTAAAATTAACAAGAAATTGAAGAAAACAAGGGTGATCTAATAATTTTTTCCATGACTGTATATATATATAGATATATATATATATATAGAGAGAGAGAGAGATATATATATTAGTCTGTTGATTAATTCACTACTTGAATTCATGCGCAAATACTTCAATCATTAATATATATTTTTTACTTTACCACTGTACTCCAATTATGATTCTTTTTTAAATTCCGAACTAATTTTGTTAATTAGTTAACTAATTAATTACTTAATCTATTTATCAGTTTATTTTCTTCATTCATTTATTCATTCGCCACTTGTGTCCACCTATGACCCTTTTAACACATCTTTATTAAAAATATTTATTCACTATGTATTCCCACACATTAAGTTCTGTTTACTTAGAATGCCTCCACTTATACATCTTGTTCATTTATTTGGTTTATTTATAATTTTAGAGGAAGCTTACATACTTCCAGTTATCTAGACAATTATTATTTTCCTACTTCATTTGACTGATTGTCTCGTTTCATTTATTTAGAACCTTGATCCATGCATATCAACTCCTGTCTACTTTTTTTATGTATTCACCACTTTATTTTAAGTTCACGTATTCTATTCATAAATCCTGTTGTTAATCCATGTTTTACTGTTTAAAGTCCACATATTACCAATAACTAATCTTCAAGCTAATATATTGAAAATACCCAAGTTCATGGATTTATTTTAAACAACTAAATTCCGTTGACAAATATTTATCCTTAAATGTAAACTTTAGTTTATTCCTACATAACTCTAATGTTGCTCAATATTACTACAATACCTACCATATTATTTTTTTAGTTATATTTTTGTTATGGTAGCCTATTGCTAGTCCAGTTTTGTCTTGTATGCTTTTTTCCCCTTGCGATCCTTGTTAGGTCTCGTGTGTTTCCTGTGTTACTGCCATTACCCTGTTCTTGGTTTTAGTAAAGTTACCCATTTTGTGATCATGTTTTGTGTCTTATTTCGTGTTTCCTGTTTTATTTGAAATCCCATTGTTCTTTGGTGTTTTCCTGCCTTCCCTTCTGTGTGCCTCTGATTGTGATCCCCTCCACCTGTGTAACTGTTTCACCTGGGCTTGATGTTTCCCCAGTGTATTTAGTCTCTGTGTCCCCTTTGTCTGTGTTGGGTCATTGTCCTCCATGCTACTCTTCTTGAGTCTTTTGTCCTCCAGTGTCCTCCAGTGTGTTTGTATTTTGTGTCCCTCCTGTGTTCCTCCTGTTTTAGTAGACAGCTTCTCTTTTCTTTTGGTTGAACTTTGTAGTTATTTTGATTTGTACTTTGAGCTAAGTTCTCTTATTTGTCTTTTTTGTTTCAGCATAGTTGTTATTGATGCTTTGTTGAGATTGCTGTATTTTAGTTTAAACCTTTTTGTAAAAGATTGGGATGTTTATTCTATTTTGTTCGCCTTTCAATAATGACTTTGTCTGTTTAATCTGCATATGAATTATTCTCAAGTTTACATGTTAGTTTAGTTTTCATACACAAGGTGTGCCCAGTGTTTCCTTGTGTTTGTAGTTTTTCAGTCTTTTGTTGAACATTTTAGTGACTTTGATTTCTAGCTTGCGTTTTCTTCTAGAGTTCTTTTCCTTTGTCACCAGTGTTGATTTGTTTCTTTGTTAGACATTTTTGATTAGCAATTTGATACTCTGTTAGAGGTTTTGTTGTTTAATACTTTGACTTTTTGTTCAGGGTTAGTGTTTAGGTTTTTATTCTTGATATAGTTTACAAGAAAGTCTGAATCTGCATTTTGGTCCTTTATCTTGTTTTGTTAGTGTTTGCATGTATCCTGACACATGTAGCTCTACTACTGCATAATTTTTGCAGTTTTAATCTTTTCTTTTTGGTTTCATTTCTAGCCTTTTCTTCCTGTAAATGGAGTTGCTAAAACTTCAATTTCCTTTGGGCCAATTAAACTATGTATCTCTCTATTATTAATCCTCCCAACTGTATTGTATTTGAGTTTTTGATAGTTATGATTTACAAACCCATACCCCTTGAATTGTGCTGCCCAGTGCCCACCTCTACTGGTCACTCATGGTCTGAAATGAGGAGTCTGTTTTATTCTCAGCAGTACTTTTCAGTTTTGTTTTGTTTTTTTAAATCTACAGAATAACCCCTCTCTTTCAAATTCAGGATTACAATGTAATAAAAGCTGCCATAGACTTGGCACCATAAGCCTGATATGCACTGCTACATACCTGTGCATATAAATATGGGTGCTGCACCTCCCACATAATAAAATAGGTCTGGCCCAGTTTTGTCCCACATGTTTCACTTCATCTGGCCCACATATAGCAAAGAATGACGGCCCTTTACTGGCCCGGATCGTTTGCCATACCAGATCTGGCCCACATCCGGTTCACTTACCACTTGCCATGCCAGCAGTAGGTTGGCTTAATGCCAGATCTGGCCCAGACTGGTCTGTGAGCTATTTGATATGAGGATGGGTACATTTCAACAACCTTTGTATGTGGGTATATGTGCAACGAATGCTGTGTGGCTACACATGTCATTGTATTGTTTTCAATCACCACGTCCTTGTATTTTAGTCAGGCAGTTTGCTCTACCATTAATCAGAAGGTTGCAGGTACTAGTCAAGCTCAGGTTGTCACATGTTGATGTATACTTGGACAAGACACTCAATCCCAAATTGCGTATGTGTAACAAAATGCTGAAGGACAGCTTGCATAGTAAACCAGAACAAACGATACATTTATGTGTGAGTCACTGGGTGGAAATGGGAAGAGGTGACCTGTGGTGTGAAAGCGCTTTGATTAACCAAGAAGACTTTAAAGTACTGTATAGGGTCAAGCCATTTACAATTTTTACCACTGGTGAAACATTACTTTTGAATGATTAATTTTTGATTGAGCCAAGAATATGTTAACTTAAAATCAGGGAAACACTTGAATTTGAGACCGGCTTAAATATAGTAGATAGCTAATCTTGATGAATAGGGTGGCCTCTGATTTTTGGGTGAACTAAAACACTACCAGGATACATCCCACAACCGTCCTGTTGGCATTCAGTCACTTCCTTATGAAAAAATTGAAATGGGTTATCTCCTTTTGTAATGCAAACACACTGCTGTCAACCAGTAATAGTAGTATAAAGTTACTTCTTGTGTTGCCACCACTAACTAGGGAAGATACATATGTTAAAATATGCAGATTTCATGGTGGTTGATGGTAAGGAGATACTATAATGTCATGCTTTGCTGTCAAATTTGGAAGCCATATATGTCAAATTAATTTTCAGTCACACTGTTTTAATATAATTTGCAACCTGGCACTGCATAATATGTTACAGAACAAGAATCTTCCAAAAACAAAGGCATATGCCATCTGAGAATTTGCTCAATTCCTGCTTCAAAGAAGTGGGTTAAGAACAGAAATATCTTTACATAAACACTGTCAGTGGCTATAACCTACCCTTGTTTGACCCTCTGATGCTGATCCCAGGAGAGGTGAACACTTGGGGCTGCAGAGCTGACAGCGGTATAGGGAATTAAGCAGTGAAACCCTGAAAACAGATTACTGCCCAGCTACACAGTGTCCCACAGGTATGAGGGGCTTTTTCATATCCCACCAGATGTACAGTATGTGTGTCTACCAGAGGAAATAAAATATCCTGAGGCCCATCCAATAACTGTGAGGATTTGTTACTTAAGTGTTACCATGCGTCAGTGAAGGGTTACCAGGGTGACACAGACAGGGTAGATTTATTCGAGAAAATAGAGAAGATAAGGGACTGGGACCAGACGGATGACTTTTTATAGTTCATAAGTCTTTCTCCGTTTTTAAAACGATGATGTAAGGGGTTTAACTGTCATGGGAGACAAAACAGTGATCAAATACAGACATTCAGACAAACCAGTTATTATGCTGCATGTGGTGACATGTTGAGAGTCTTAAGTGAAGTTGAGAGCTGCTTAATAAGGCCATTGTTCAAGGGATGGATTAGTTGTTTGTGTGTGCACATGAATATAGGGAGACTTGATGTCTTATATATGTCATTCAATCAATATTCATTTGTATAGCACTAATTCATAACACATTATCTCAATAAACTTTACATTAATAGACATATGTGAGTGTGTTGTACCTGTAAAAGTGCATGGCCTGTGTGGTTTAAATACTGAACTATGATCTTATTAACTGTGACATCTTGGGGGGATATTGATATCCCCACTGTGCTGGATAATTACTTGGTGTTAAAGGTTGTGCAGAAGCAGGATGGGTCAAAGTAGAGGAGCCTCGTACCTGTTGTGCTGTGCTCTGTATTGCTCTCCGAACATCATAATGCACCATGAAATTTGTGTCAGAGATGTTACGCTGTTGTAATAAATCAAATGTTGCAGATCTATTGATAGCTTTCAGTCGTTTCAACACAGCAAAGGGGAAAAAGTGTCATCTGGTATTGACAAATGTGTGAATTTACTGCACAGTTATTAAACATTTAATGTTCGTTCATTCAATTGAAGAAGTACACAAAACAAAGACATTAACATTAATTGTAATTTTCATAACATTTAGACAACCATAAAGCACCATGGATTTTATGAATATGATTTAAAACAGAAAAGTCTTTGCCAGAACGTCACTTAATGTGTATTGAAAAACATTAATATTGGAAAATCCCTCCCCTTACACCGTCAGGATAAGATCCACAAATGCATGGGGAAGTTAATGCTTTTTCAAATATTGATGAATCAGTCTGCTGTTTGGAAAGTGAGTATCAATTGTTCTTTGTCATAAAACATCAGTCAGTAAATATAATATTAGGTAGTTAAATAACTATTTGTCACTGTCAGGATAAAAATCAACTGTTCCATTTACCCAGTGCTTTGGGATGGTAATCTAATTAAGTACAATTCTGATCAAGTAAACACACACAACAAACTTTGAAATTATACTTCTACAAAGTTCCACCTCAAAAAAAAAAAAAAAAAAAAGTGGCAAGTGGCAGAATTATGCTGTCATGGTGCTCCACAATGTCAAAAAATTAGTGGCTATTCTGTGACTTAAGATTCTAGGCCTATATATTTGACATTTTCAAGGAAGGTCTTGATTTGAGATTTCCTTGTCTGAATCTACAGACCATTGTTCCTTGAAACAAAGAGGCACTAAAACGCTGTCACATTCAACACTGGCCAGTGAATTTAACAGTAAATCCAGAAAGAAAGACACATGAATGGACTATGATTAAACTAGATTAGGTAGAGTAGGTAGTTTAAACAAGAACAAGTGAGTCATCTTTTACTGCAAAACAGAAACAGTAAGACTTTTTTCTGCTGTTTTGTCTTCTTTGTGGGTTTACTGAGCTCCATCCCACAGCTTCTCAGGGAGATAAAAACTAAACCTAAAGAGGGTGAACCAGTGGCTTTAGAGGAGGATCATGTTTTAAAAACAAAGATTAGCAAGAACAATAGTAGCAGCTTTGGTGTAACTTATGGATTGTATTGAAATGTCCTCGCTGTGATAGATAGTTAGAAATAGAGAGTAACTAGAAAGCACACGGAGAGTGCAAACCTTTACCAAGGTAGCTCACATATAGCCGTTACATCAATGAGCAATAGTTTTGTGAAAAAGGTCGATCGCAGGGCAACATAGATAGACAGACAACTATTCACACTCACACTCATACCTCAGGGCAATTCGGAGTCACCAATTAACCTAATGAGCATGTTTTTGGTCTGTGGGAGGAAGCAGGGGTGCCCGTAGAGAACCCACGCATGCATGGGAAGAACATGCAACTTCACTCAGAAAGGCCCCCGTCTGACCTGGGAATCGGGCCGGGAACCTTCTTGCTGTGAGGCACATATGCTACCTGCTGCGCCACTGTGCCACCTTATTCGACAGTTGTTGAGCAAAAATGATTGTATGCGTATGGCAGTTATCTGGATCGCCACCAAAACCACATCATTATTATTATGCCATTACCAACATCTCCAGAAAATGTCTGCAAAATTCAACAATATTAAAAGCTAAGAAAATTGATTCTACAGGACATGGGTCCTTTAAAGACTTTATTAACATTTTTTTTTAATGTAAACTCTCACAAACCTGTTGCAGTTCATTTTTTGGAGAGGGTTAAGTAATAAGTGACTAAAATGTAAGGTATTTGGTTCATTTGCACATAGCAACAAGTTGAGTTGTTAAAAAACGTATGATGGAGTAATAAGAAAAAGTCACTTATTGCAATTACTAGCTTGTCCAACAGTAACCAAGGTGCAATGAAGAGTGTGCATAAAGGAGATCTTAGAAGCAAACAAGCCTGCTGTGTCTGTGCTCCCTGTCCCATTGGAAGTCAATCTGAATATTGACAAATACACTGCTATTTAATTGTGTTGTATTCATGCTGCTGCAATCAGAACAAGACAAGCAGAAGTGTGTTATGGTCTAACATGTGTATGTCCACTTGCTCAATATGTCTTTAGAATAGTAAGAACACACTGCACCTCAGGTTAAAGGAGGTCTAGGGAAGCATCATCGACTGGGATCGATTTGCTGTTGTGAAACAGCATGAGCACTTGACCTAAGAATGAGAACTGCATCAGGTGGAAAATAGAAAGACATCATCACTGTACACCAGAACATTTTGCTCTGGGTGAAGGATATAAATATCCCAAAGTGTTGGTTTTATCTTAAATGGAAAAGGCAAAAAAGCAAAAATAAATAAGCACTTTAGGTCATTAATTTGGTTACGTAATTGAAGTATGGCAAACCCACTCATATGAACTAACTCATTTATCATAAAACTGCATGGTTCCTTGCTTTACACATATTTTCCAGTGACAGCCTCCTCAGCAGAGTTCTCATTAGATATCTGGATATAACACTAAACGTATGGGAGATTTTAACAGGCTGCTCTCTTAGCTTAGCATATAAAAAATAGGTAATTAACTTGGAAACTGTATATTCAAAACTCCATACTATAATGAGGGCCACAGCTATGTATTTTTCCACCCTTTTAATATTCTCATTCCATTAAGTTTTAATTAACTTGAGCAGGATTCAGTGTCCTTTAATGACATCGCTTGGAGGAGACATTCATACTCATTAGTGATCAATAACTTTACGACAAATGAAGTGTGAGCAGCAGTGTACAAGCATATAAAGACAAGGTGTGCATGGATGTTATTCCTCCCATAATTGTCATTTAAAGTTAAATTAGGGTGAAGGAGAAAAACTTAAGCTGAGAAAAAGGCACTGACAGAAATTTAAAGCATCCAGAGACCCACCTGCTGTCACCATTATCAACAGTAATTTCCCTCAAAGTGAAAGCACCACATTGCAAATTAAAATATCCTTTGTTTACTGCAGTGGTTTAACATTAGATCATCTTGCTCCAGTCAAGTTTCTAAATTGGTCACTCTCCCTATTCTTACACCTGAAGACACAAACAACACATTTTAAGAGTGATGCCGCTCATGGCACACAAACAAGTTCCCTTACAGACACACCATTAGCATTTTCTTCTAAAAATGATTGACACGGGAGATAAAAGCGCTCAACTTGACACTACTTTACGGCTGCGATGACTGTGATTACATAAACGGTGTGTTATTACAGCTGTAAAGTTAATCCAAATGTTTTCTTAACAAGCACATGGCTGTTTCAAAGCTCTGACACCTGAAAACAGGTTTGTGTTGAATAAAATAACATTGATTACTGTCACATAAAATAGCTTTTTTTTTTTCTTTCTCTTAAGAGTTACAGCACAGAGGCACTGAAATCAACATTGGCCGCAGTTTTAGACCTCAAAAAGGTTGGAAAGGTCATTTTGGTTGACTAGTTTCCCTCTCTAATTATTTAAATTTGTGTTGTATTTTACAATGTTGAAAGCCTGATTAGTCCCCTTCACAATGATGTACAACTTGTAAGGACAATGCATTCCTGGAATGAGTAACACAGCTAAACATATGTGTAGCACCCAAAATATGTGCCAGATTCACTGTGGAAGATGGTGAACACCATCATTTACAAACTTAGGACCAAGATCTGTGGGACTAGTAAAATCAAAGATGGGCTTCAGAAGTGGGCAGAGTGGGATGAGAGGATTCCGGCATGCTTTTGCGGTGCTAGCGACATGTGTTCCTCATATTATAAATGTACAATTCTTCCCAGTTGTACCTCATTATAAAGGTGAATAATACAACCATATGAGATGTATATTACTGGTATTATACAGTGGAAGGTATTATCAACTGAATTATCGTTTCCACACTTTTTCTGAGTGCAGTTTAACTGTATGATGAGACAAAGTGTGTTAGCATGTAGTGCAAAAATTGTTTCTTTTTTCCAGCTGAAGCTTGTCATTTTGTAAACTCTCTCTTTTTTAATATTAAAGGAATAGGGGCCTCCTTAAGTTTCCTGGCGTGGGGCTTTCTGGATCAGACACATACAGACTTGTGCAAAGTTGTTCGTACCCTTGTGTTAAAGAAATCAAAACCTACAATGATCCCTGAAATAACTTGAATCTGACGAAAAGTAATAATAAATAAAAAAAAATACTGAAAATTAACAAATGAAAATCAGACATGGTTTTTAATTGTTAAACGGAATCATTTTAAAAAATAAAATGATGAAACTGGCCTGGTGACAAAAATGATGGTACCCCTAAAAAAGATTGAAAATGTTTGACCATTGGGACATGTTAAACTAAGGCGTGTCCTTTAATTAGCATCGCAGGTGTCCTCAAGCTTGTAATCAGTCAGTGGGAGAATGCTCATTGGACAGATCAGCCAAAAGTGGAGCTTTTTAGTGCTATTTTCATGACCTGGCTCAGTTGTGGTGCTTACTATTAAAATAAGATATGAAGAGGCATGATACTGTTATCTTTAAACCTAGCTACAATAAACCCACCAGAAATGTTAATATTACAAAATAATAGACCCATTTCAATTTACTTTTAAATTGGAATACTAAAAACATAAGATATATAAAGCATTTCTTAAAGTAAAGAAACCATGTCATTGCCTGTTCTTTTGGGCCCCTCCAAGACTCTGGGCTCCAGAAATCTTCCCCCTTTATTCCCTCTCATTGCCTTGTCGCCCAGCATAGCTTTTGAATCCATTTCAATGTTTTAGGATTGCTTCAGTGAAAAATAACACTTAATCAGAAATGTTGGCGAGAGTTCGGACAGATAAGCAATCTCCTATGTACATTTCGAAACAAAAATTCTAAAAGGAAATGAATGCTGACACACTGATTGAAGACATTTTATACAAAAAACATCATTTGAAAGAGAAATAGAGTGTTGTTTAACGAAATGCAGACCGACTCACCTAACACTGCCATCAAATCTTGAACTAAATGCTTCGCTCCACTGAAGTAGGGCCCTTGGCTTGATATTTCACTATTACACTGAGATATTACTTTTCTGAAAATCCAGGTACACCCATTTTAATTTTGAAATGAAAACTAACACACATCTTTATACAATAACTCAAACCACATTCACTTAAATTCCATTTTAGCACAGTTTTAATTTCTAGAGAAGTATTCTCTGCAAGTTGTCATCGCTGTTTTGCCATTTATCCATAGTTAATGACCACTTTTGGTCATATTTTTTAGCAATGAAATAAACATATTTGGAAAGCAGCTCAACAACTGAATCTGTTTTCCAGCAAACATGGCTCAGAAACACTTCCAGATATATAAAACTAAGTGAAAAATACGAGAGAAACTAAATTACATGCTGATTATGCACCACAAGTTCAAATGGGTAAATAAATAAGAGAAATGCTCGGAGCGCAGCACAGTGGATTTGCAAATGATATTTGTTCAAATCAGATTTCCCTCAGGATTTTTAATGTGATTTCCACCTTATGTTTATTACATCTAACCAACTCTCAACATGCTCTGCTCCTCTACTCCTCTTTCATTTCTGCCTAAAAAATGTCATTTATGAAATTGTCTGTTTCTGTCCTTCAGTAAATGTCAACCTAAATTTATATCCCGTAGTGAAAGTATCATGACAAGAAAAAGAGATGTCTCTGTAAGCTTGTTGCTTTAACCCACTTTAAGGGCTAACAGTGACAATCATGAGGCCATGTTTTCTAATAGCTGTCCATGTGCTGACAGAATCAGGCTGCCCGTTCTACTCACCACAGTGTGAACTCTTAATCCTGAGGAGTATTAGTATTCACAAGACAAGCAGAACTGATGCAAGCACTTTCACCAGAAACTCGTCTATTTTTGCAAATATTTTTGAAGCTTTCATTGAATTCACGTTTTGTATTTGTCTGCAAGACTGCTTATTGTTTGTCTGAAACTTTAACTATGCAGCTGCCTATCTGAGCAAGCACACACTAACGTAAGGGTTTTGACTGTCAAAACATGTTTCCTTATTGAATAAAGCTTTACTCAGATGAGTAAAGAAATATAGAATAATCTGGTCACACTTATTCAGGAATAAGCCTGACTTCAAACATTAATTTTGTGATTTTCAACAAGTAGGCCTCAGCAGGCACTAAGTTCCCTATTAAGGTGCGTTCACACCTGACGCTACTTGCACTACCTCGGCGATCACTCTCCATGTAAAGTCAATGTGCAGCCGCGATGGGGCGGAGCTAACCCTCCCACGATGCGACAGCTGCCTATCACACTACCACATAGCTTGTCGCGCGATGTCAAAGTAAAAGAAAGTTGATCTTTTCAGGCAATATCGTGTATAGCTGTGCGGCAACAGCCAATCAGCAGGTGTGTGCGTGTGTGACTGTGCCTCTGACAGACAGTTTTTCATCTGGACTACAGAGGAACAATTTATGTCCGTGTGGGAAACATTAGTCAGTGAGGACATTAGTTCTGCCCAGACGGACTGCGGTAAACTCACAGATAATGCTGCTGCAGGGCATCAGCTGCAGTGTTTTGTGCTTGATAAGTGAATGAAAAGGATACAGCTGGAATAATGTCCGCTTATACATCCTATTATGTATAATATGATTGCAGTGAAACCCGAGCGGACGTGACGTCACGGAGCGACGGCCGACGGCAACAGTGACCAAAATGAGGTATTTATGGACGCGGGACGATACTTCAGTGGGCGACGCGATTTTAGTAGCTGGGTCGCTTGCAGTGTGAACACAGCATTAGAGTTGTACTCAATTTGGATCTCAGAATTATCAGTTGAAGAAAATACGAGGACAGTTTTATGTCTTTGTTATAAAACATCCATCTATTATCTACGTATACACCTTGTTTATTCTGGGGTCGTGGCGGGCTTGAACCTATCCCAGGTGGCATTGTGCATGAGGGAAGTACATCCTGGACTGGTTGCCAGCTGATCACAGAGCCGACATAAAGAGACAGACAACAATGTTCACACATTAACACCATAGGGAAATTTGGACTCATAAATTAACTCAAGGAGTATGTTTTAAGTGTGTGAGACAAAACCAGAGCACCCAAAGAAAAGCCAGGATTGCAACTTTTTGGCTATAAAGCAACAGCACTACCTGCCACACCACCCCTCAGCCTGATTTCATTAATCTCCCACAGCTATCAAAGCAGACCCAAAATAACAGAGACTTGAATAATTTTATGACTTGTCACCTTGTATTTGCTCCATTTAACAGAAATGCTCCTGTCAGCCAATTTTGGCTAATGCTCAACCATAAGTTTAAGTCTACTTCAGACTAATCCAGTGATGGTCAGAATGACTGTCCATAAAATGTAACAGCAGGCAACATAAGGTATCTCGGTTTCCTTTATCTGAATGGCATTGGAATGGGTGATAGGGACTTGTCACCCTGTTAAAGGCTAAACAATTCAGTGCATTTTGTTGGAAAAAGAAAACAATAATTAAAGCAATAATGTAAATGTATTTGAAAAAAGAAATAAATGCATCCCCACAGTGTCTGTCAAGTGAAAACTAGCACTTGCATCAATGTAATGATAACTTCTGTAATAATTAATACATTAACATAGATGTTTCAATCATCATGAATAATGAGTCATTAAGGATATTCAGAATGTTGAATAAAAAAGACATAATTAACATATTTTGTCTGAGCTTCTGTTTTCAGCTGGTTAACATCATTATTGTTTGATGCAACAGAAAGTTGAAAAATCATTTTAGTGTCTTTGCTGACAAAATTACCAATGACTGACTTTGATTAATGCATAGGTGTAACCACAAAAAATGAGGGATACTTCTAAGTACGTTTTAAGACATTAACCAATCACAAACTGCTGAACCACTGTCAAAAACTTCACCATCAGTCTAAGAGTCTTTTAATTAAATCTGCTCACTTTACCAATTATGTTTGCCCATGTCAATCAATACCAAACCCATCCTATCACAAAGCTTGAACTCTTTTGTTCCTAGAGTTAGAAGATACTCCTGAAAGTAAAAAGATGATGCCAGTCTCAAACTATGCTCTGCTGCTGCAACAAATGAAGCTTAGCGGAAGTTTAGACAGGAAGACCTGTATGTTTATTCAGTCTGTGTCCGAAACGGCAAACTAATGTACTACTCATACTGTGTGACGTCAAAATGAGTATGTAGTGTGTTCACATTAGATAGTATGAAAAGATTTAGTGTGTGAGAAATACCCGGATGTATACTATATCGGAAAAATTTTAAGTATGCATGGTGGGCATACTAGTCACACTCAAACGCCCCATAATGCATTGCCAGCCCCATAATGCATTGCTGCATGCATTATGACCGACTGGCATTCTGCTAAAAATCAGCCACGAGCAACCTTCCCGTTTTCAAAATAAACGCATCTTTCATTATCTCCTTTTAGTTCTTTAACGCTTTTGCAAATTGGGCTCTTGTTTTGGAGCCAACCAGAAGTTTCTTCTTCGATAGCATAATGGCGCGCATAACAGAATGTCCGAAATGCCGATATGAAATTTGTATCTCTGCGTTTTATGGCACAAATGACCACATTTTTGTATTCCACGTGGTGACTTTCTTGCCTAAAATGCTCTCTGAACTTTCAAATGTGGCGAATCAACAGAGATATTTAATAGTCTAGTGTGCTTCCGATTTTTGTCGTGGGAGGTTTGAAATGCATCATGGGAAACTTAGTAGTATACTACAGTGTGAACGGTTGGCATCCTAATTATACGTATAGTATTTAGTATACAGTATATACACATGAGTTTGTAGTATGTAGTACGTTAGTGTGCCATTTCGGACACAGCCTCAGTCTCCTCTTTCATTCCTCACTCTGCCTACCTGCACAGGTGATTCAAATCTTAGCTGATGAGGGGCGTGCTCTCTTTCAACCACTGAGCCAACCAGATCCTGCCACACACAATCACTCTGGCGCAGCCTCATTTTAAACCATGCCTTTGCTCCTTCACAGTCAGTGCGGTGGCGTCGTGCTGATGATGTCAGCAAACCTCCTTCACCCCAGGTACCTCCATTAGTCTCACCAGTGTCCAGGTCCAACTCCTCAGAATCCTGGCCCCTTCACCACAGCGGCACCGGAGTCTATCGCATCAGGGTCCCAGCAGCAGAAGTCTACTACTCATTCTCCTGCATTTCTTACCACCACCTCCAGTGTCTAGACTCCAAGTGGGGTATCCTATCTCTCATTTGCCCTCAGTACCCCTGAAGTACACCAAGACAGCACGATGAGTCCAAGCGCCAAAAGAGATTCTATCCACAGAGACTTTGCACATTTTCAGTCATATCAACTTGTGTAATAAATACTTGTTCATTCAAAATTTGGTCTCTCCTGATTAAAATGTGTTTGTCAAATACGAATGTGTTATCTGACTGAAATATTTTTGCCGGCTTTGATAGAAACCTCAACATTCAAAAAATGATTCATTTAAAATGATTCAGGTCTTAATATACTGCCACTTAACTATTTTGTCCTTAATGTTATACTGTCCATGTGTGATTTCATTGATATTCCCCAGAACATGTTCTTTTGTATTTAAAAAGCATCCAGTTCATCGCGTTTTTCCTCATTTCTGCCATCTAGTTTGACCACGCTGAGCAACCAGTCCAGTTTCCTCCACAGTGCAGTTAAGGCCCTTTTTGTCCACACTAACGGCCTCCCTCTGATGTATTTGTGCTGAACACTCTGTATGTGAATGTGAATACATTTCCCATCTTCCTTCTTCTTTAGTGTAAGCCTGTCCATCTGTCTATGTGTTGGCCTCCTTCTCTCTCAGGGGATGGTAATGGGATCTTAGCAGAAGTCTGATTAAAAGGACACTTCCTCCTTGGAGACCACCAGACAGTTTCCCTTTTTTTCTCTCCCCTCTCTTCCTCAGAGCATCAGAAACCTTGGGTACGGGAACAGAAGGGCCTGATAGCAGGCTCACGCCGTGCAAGCTAATTAAATTAAGCCTCCTTTAATAAAAGAGGAAGTGAACTTAACGCTTTTATCCCAACTCTACCATCAAAGGAAGAAGGAAAATAAGGCAGCAGAGGGGGGAAAACACATAACCTGAAGATATGAATTTCTTCCTGTTACGTTACATTCGATGCTACCCCAGAGCTATACTCGACCTCGTACTGAAAAAAAAGAAAAAACATAAAGAGGAAGTAAATTGTTATAAAGAGTGAGGGAGCTCAGGAAGACCACAACTCTTTAGAAATCATGACAAACTTTCTCTGAGCGATCAGTTCAGTGATGATTTTGTTCTCATTATTTCTGGATCTTGTAGAAACTCATACATCAAACACTTATATATATATGATAAGTATTGAACCTTGGTGGGAAGACCCAGTGGAGACCCTCTGGTGGGATTTAGTATAGTAAAACTGTACATGCTTGTTCAGTGGTGCTAGTACCTGCAACTGGCCAACTTTTTACCTCCGCCAAAGAGGTTATGTTTTCAGGAGAGTCTGTCCGTCTGTCCGTCTGTCCGTCTGTCCGTCCGTCTGTGAACGAAATAACTCATAAATATATAACCGCCATGGCGAAAAATGTGATTTCTGTGAATAACTACTGAACCAAAGTAGATATAATTTTGAATCCAATTGCTAATGGTATGTTTTCATGGTCAAAGAATCTAAATATTTAGATGAAATAAAGGCAGGAGAAATATTTAAGGTCAAAATGACAATATGGCTGAGGACTGTGGCGTTGGCTGAGGTCTACGCTCTCCGAGTGCTTTCTAGTTTTTTTTTCTGTAATCAGCTCTTGGAGTTTTTCAGAAGGTTGTCTTGGGGTGCAGTGCTCTAACTCTCTTGTATTTTCTGTCATCATAAATTTTGTGCAGGTCTTGGAAAACCCATATACACTCCAATACCAAGGACCAAACTGTTTATGAATCAGGGTTTGTGCAATTTAAGCTGATTCAGTTTGAATAAAGATATTTTTTGTCCCCAAGTGAAATCAAATCAGTAGCGTGACAAATACAAACTGCAGAAACAACAGCAAAAATCAGTAGAGACTGCAACAGACTAAAGAGATGTAAAAGTGAAAAATGTGTAAAATATGTAAGTAGATGGTAAACTATGATGTATAAGTGAATACAATTTTCAATGAAAGCTTGGTTTTTCATTAATTTCTTCACTTCTGTGTACCTTCATTTCACTGGAGAGTCCCATTAGATTAAATATGTCTTTTGTAAGAGAGGCCAAGGCACAAACACATGGACATGCACAGTGTCTACTGTATCAGGTAATCCATAGTCTTGTCTGTATTTTAGTTGCCAGTGTTACCTTGAGAATGATCAGTCTATTAAAATGCATGGCAGTTCCTGCAAATATCACACATATACTCATTACTGACATGGACATCCTGCTGCTGTGGACCTGCCTGACTCTCTCTGTTGTCACTGTACTCATATCCCTCTATAGTCCCAAGCCCCATTGTTTTAGTTCAGCTTCACTCCAGGCAGATAGACACATGGCCTTTGCAGTTTGCTGAGGCTGTACATACATGTCTCCTCAAAGATATTTTGATTTTGTTATTTTTCTCTCTGTGTTCAAGAATGTTTGGTTCCATTAAATGCTGTGACCTAACTTATGCAACAGTCAGGATAATTACACTGAATTAATTGATAGTGTCCTATCTGCCTGGGGTGACACTGCACAATGCTGTTTGATACAGCACGATGTTTTTCCCTTGAAAATCAGTTTCAGTTTTTTCCTCTGTCGGGCACATCAATGCGAATGAGGAGCAAGTTAAAAGGTTTTCTGACAAGATGAAGTAGAGATTTTCTTGGTTTTCTTTAACTTTTTTTTTACATAGAAAAATATAGATGTTAATTCAGCTGTTTCGGTGAGAAAAAAGGCTTTCACTTTCAGCACCAAGGAAGAAACTTTGTTTATCTCACAGAGAGCTGTGTATTGATGAGCCTTTGAGATCACCCCTCGTCAATACAAAGCATTTCTTGTCTGTTTCTCCAGCAATATAGAAAAGAACTTGATGTAAAAGGACATGGAATCATATTTGCAATGCATGCATTGTGGACATGCACTGCCGACACCTATTATGGTAGGGGTCAGGTCCAAACTGCAACTTTTTCTAATTTCAATTCTCAGTCTTTGAGTACATTGCCCCCCCCTCTCCAATAACTGGCAGCCGAAGTGTCAGATTGTGCTGTCTACTCTTTATGTCACAGGAGAACACTGAAATAGTTGTGAACATTTCTGCTGAATCTGTTCAGCTCATTCAAAACTTAGAGCTGGGGGACAACATGTTTTCAGGTTGATGAGTCTGAATTTTTAGCATTTCAGAAGAAGTCTCACGCTAAATATGTAATGAAGTAAGAGACCTAAAAAACCCTTACATCTTAAAAGCTGAGCAGAAAGTACAATTTAGGGCAGAGGCAGCTTGAAGGGTAGATAAAGGAATGACTGCTTAAAAAGAATTCATGATATTCAAAGTAAAATGGAGGGGAAATGCCCCTTTAACCTGTAGCTATGGAGAATTTGAAGTCTGCCCTTCAACACTTGGTGGTTTGCCTTCTTATTCAAAATCTTGTCAGCAGAGGAAAAAAAAAAAGGGCTCCAGTCAGAGTCCATCGCTTTCCATATCTTGGTTGGGGGGCGAAATGGGAGGCATCGGAGTGGGGCAAAGGCCAGAAGGAGAAAGTCAGGAGGATTATCATAAATTTACATGATCAAACTTTCTGCGTCTTTATGCTAAATTTGGAAATCTGGATAAAGCCTGAGCATGGACACTGTCAGTGCTTTTTTAGCCCTTGGGCAAAGACAAAATTCAGGGCTTTCAGCTATCAGCCAAAAGCATTCAAATGAGAACATAAATATATATATTTATAAATATTTCTGCTTTTATTAGCCTTTTCTTTAGTAGATTTATTGTATGATTAATAAAGCTTTATATATCCACATTATATTTTTTATTTATTTATAAGCACATTTCCTTTAAATGTTTTAAATTAATTTATTAATTTGTCTTGATAGTGCAATATTAATTATCCTTTTCTCTTTTTTTCTAATCTTTTGATTAGTTTTGCATTATACAGCACCAATATTCTTTTTTAAGTTTATTTAATTTGTCTTTATATTTCCACTTTTTTAGCTTTTTCATTTATACATATATTTTGGTAATTTGGCACTCCTCCCACTTCTTATATTCATTTTTACTGTTCATGTTTGAGGTATGGCAATAGCCTAAAAATAAACTCATTTTGATTTCCTCACAATTAAGTGGTCCTGTTATATCCACACATTGATAATAATTAATACTCTAACTGGTTATCCTTCCTTAAATGACATAAATGACTAAGTGGCAACTCATGTACCAATTTTTTTCAAGGCTCAAATTAAAATTTTCCGTCCCAAGTCAAAATTTAATGTTTTAACAAAACCTTTTTTTTTCTTTTTTGCATTAGTCTCACATCAGACATAGCAAGTAGCCAACCGCAGTGCAGAATCTTTGATTGGCACCTTTGTTGACCATTCCATATTATCAGTGGAATATGCCCCAATTTGCAAACTTCTGCATGGTGGGTATAAGTCCTTTTTTGTTGTACTGATTATTCTCCCAAAATACAGACACTAAATGAACTCTCCAGTGCTTTATGTGTAAGTTATCCCCTCTTTTCTCTGTGCAGAGGCAGCACCACTTTCCACAAGCTTTGAATATTGATTCTATCCAGAAAACATCTTAAAGTAACTTTTTGCTTACTAAAGAAATTAAAATGTTTAGTTTAAAAACATTAAGCACTCCAAGCAATATAGACCTATAATGTAGTAATAGTAGTTTCAATTGTGTTTGCATATATGGAATCAAGTCACCCAAAAAAGACATGTCACTTCAGTTTTACAATGATGAAATATCTACCAATTTATTTTCTTTGGACTTAGACTTAAACTAATCTTACTTTGAGATCTGATAGTCTAGACCAATCGTTTCCTTTTGTGCTTTTGGTCAGTGAAAAAGTCAAATTCATTAACATTATGATGGTTGGTATCAGTATCAGTTTCTGTATTGTATATTGTATTGATTGATACATTTCTGAGCAGCAGCTCTATTTCACACACACAAAAAAACATGCATACAGGGATTGCACAGACTCTGCATGCACACTGTGCAGTTCACTGAATGAACATGATGCCAAACAAACATTTATTAGTTAATAGTTCTAACATTGAGAAGACTGGCTCTTTGACTCTCCATATACCAAACACACAGGAGGTCGCATGATGTCATGGGACTCGTATCATTCATTCTGCAATGTGGCTATAGCGACTGCACTTATAGATTTGAAGATCTGTTTATTTTTAAAAGAAGGAAATGGGACAGTACGTGTTAATGAACATAATATGTAAACACGCGAGATTATAACCGTGTGGCTAATTTCCGTCTCTAGTCCCATTGACAGGTTGGTGTTGTACAAAACATTTATACAGAATAAAAACAAAACAAAGACAAAGCAAAACAAACAATACAAAACAAAGCAAACATAGTTGATCATCAAAAAACATTTAGGCTAAGGGGCAGGTTACATTACATATGAGTTCAAATAAACTTGATCTACTGTTCAGCCCTTCTCCAAATTGCTCTCTATGCTTATAACCACAATGAAGTTGAACCAGAGCACTTTGAATGCTGAGAATCTCTTTGTCAATTCTTAAATGGATATTAGACGTATGGCAAAAGCATCTTCATGATTAAGATTAGAAAACAGCCACAAAATGGAGGCAAATGTAATAAATATATAGAGAGCCAGACGATAATAAACAGTCATGGTTTGATGTCCACTTAGCAAACATTTTGTGAATACATTTGGTGATATAACTGGTCATTTTGTGCTCTTTGACACTGGCCATAAGGAAAAATAAAAAGTGCTTTTCTGCTTTGGTTCAACAGGCCAAGACAGAGAGCGAGGCAGAGAAAAAGAGAGGCTGGGAGAGAGAGAAAAGAGGAGAAAAAGAGCCTCTCCTCTCATCCTCATTATGTAAACGAGGTGCATGACTGTTCAGTGGGTCCCTCGAGAGTTAATTACCAGTGGCTTCTCAGCCTAATTGGCTGAAACTAAAGAATTTGCCATTTCTTATTCCCATGCTCACTCTCCCCTACCCCTCTCTCTCTTTCTCTTTTTCTCTCTTTGTTTCTCTCCTTCTCTCAACAGCACATTTTCTATCTCCACTTTTTTAGCCTGTTTTCTTGTTTTTCTTTTTTATTCTCACCCCCACCCCTCCTCTCCCTCTCTCACTCCCCTTCCTCCGTGTCGGCCTTCCAGCTTAGCTCCACGCCGGTCGAGAAAGAAAAAAGCTGGCACCGATGCTTAATTTGAGCATCTGCTCCAGCTGGCAATGGATAAGCAGATTTTTACATTGCTAATTCCAGCTATTTGGCTAGACTAATCACCACTGGATAAAGAAGAGAAACGTGGGGCTGAGAGTTGCCCATCACTTAGACAGAAAAAAAGGAAAAAAGATACTGAGCTGGCGTCTGATCTATTTCTAAATGGATGCAAATGGAATTCAAAAAGACAGGGATAACAAGTTTGAAGTGTATGAAAGTGAGCATTACTGTGAGGAAATATTAATAAAAGGGGGCAGGCAAGAAGGGGGAACCGGGGATCTGGAGTGTTTTGATTTTCCCTACGACACTGCAAAGTAACTAAAAGCTATTTTGGACACATTGAGTACAAATACATCCACCTTTTTTTCTCTCATTCTCCCTCTCTCTCTGAACTGCAAATTCATTTGACACATCCCTGCAAGGCATCCAAGTTAATATACTCATCCAGATATTCCAGACAGACAGGCCTGTTGGCTTACTGATGTGACAGCCAGCCACAGTCTGGTCTGCTGGAATTAAGTGTGTAGCATTGGACAGATGTTACCAACTGGTTTGTTTTAGTAGAAGTTGATGTCAATTTAACACCGACATTTACATGTACATGTATGTAAAACACCTGAATGGAAGTTAAGTGGTTTTGCAGATAAGTTATCATCCAAATCCTGTTTTGACCAAGGAATTAAGATCCGATTTTAAGCAAAACGGCACTTTTGAATGGCTTTTATTTGAAGAAAAAAAATCAGAAGTTTCTGGATCTCCCTCTATGTTTGACTTCACTTTTAAGAAAGGATGTGCCCAACCAGGCCACTTTGGGAAAAAAAAAATCATTTATGTAATTTTGGAGAAATTTCACCTACCTCTAAAAGGAGACACTTGGTGTAGTGTTTGTCCAGTCCAAAGTCAGCTCTAGTTAATGAAACATGGTTGTTTTAACTGTAAACATTAGAGCTCAGTGCTTCAGAGGAGGAGGGTGGTCAGCAAATGCTCATTAGCACTAACACCAAAAAAGACTATTCTGAGCAGGGGTGACACAAAGGGATTAGAAGAGATGCTAAATCCTTTACCTTACATTCTTGTTAAATATTACTACTGGCTAATAGCTGGAGCCAGACGGCATGTTGTGCCAACCATTGTAACAGAGTTTAATGGTGATACCCACTTTTTCCCTGACATTTATCTTCAGTATAGCAAACATGTCCAGGCAACAGCAGGCTTAACCACTCAGGGATGTTACTGTGACACTCTAGGATTGGGAGTTGTGTCGTTTGTTTTCCTGAAGTTGTTACTAAACTATGTTTCCCTTTAAGTGATGATCATAACAACCTCACCTGTGTCTTTTCTTCGTCCATGTGTCAATTCCCCCCTTTTATATCTTCTGCTCTGTATGAGCAACTAACTTTCAATTGAAACAGTCTTTTGCTGATAAAAGCAAGCAGCTGTGAACTAAGAAAGTTGCTGTGGCACTCTAGGACTGTGGGTAGTGTAGTTTGATGCCCAATATCTCAAACAAGCTAATGCAATTAAACCTGACAAACTAGATGGACTGTTCCACATATATTATGCAGATTATACTTATTGCACTCCATTTGGAAAACAGCCCATAGAAAGTGTTTTTGGAGGACAGAACCTTTTATTAGCCTAACCAGCAGGTGATTGGACAATAATTTCATCAGTCACATTAATTACAGGCCAATCAGATGATATAAAAGACTGCTACTGCCTCTATGCAAAGCAAAACATGTGAGCCACTTTGTTGAACAAATTGTCCTTAAAACAAGTCAGGAGTGGATGCCTTTAGTGTTATTTTAGTCATTTAATAAAAATAATGCAGTCCAGATCTGACATAATCTGCAACCATTTGCATCTATGCTAATCCCTGTACAAACAATCACTTCTTGCTGCCATCATACTCGTAGCTCCCACCTCTCCCTGCTTTGAAGGACTCTAATTGGGTAGGGTCTGCAGATCAAGCCTAATCATGTTGACTTGGAGCTTTGTGAGATGTTCTTCACTGATTACAGACTACGAAACAGGTGGATCCAGCTGCACTGCAAAGTTATATGTAATATGCACCTGTGTAAATTTATCATTATTTATCCATTTACATCCTGTAAGTATATAAAACGCCTGTCATATGTGACAAGGGGATTATGGTTAGCGCAGATGGCGGCTTGAGTAGACAATAAACCTTGAATTTCCCGAAACAGGGTTGATAAAATATAAACTTGAGTCTTTTACAGGAGCATGTAACATTGTTTTACAACCAGAAAGCCTTTTGTAATTCCATACTAAATAATTAATAAGTCATTATGGCCAACAATAAAATGCACAAAAGCAAAACTTATGAAGAAAGTCTCTGTGGATGATCGATTGAGAATGAAGTAATGATGTGGCGTATCCTGTCCCCTCCCTCCACCAGACCCTTCAATGGCATTTGAAAAGCATTTTAAAAAAAATCCCAGGGTAGATGCACATCTGGGGTTTAGCTATGCTTTAAGCGCTCAGTATACAAGAGGCTTCAAGCAAACACAGGGCTCTTGTGTTATTTGTGTTGTAGGAAAAAAAAGCACCAGCCAACATGTAAAGGAACACTTCAGTTTGGCAGACTCCTGGTCTTTTCACTTGATATGCAGCAGATGAGTTTTAGCAAATGTTGGCTTTTGACTCTGAACTGCCTGGATGAGCTAATTGAAGATTTTTCGACAAGAATTTCAGGGAATCATAGCTTTTCTCATACAAATCATGGTTGAAAATGGTTCAAAAAAGTTCAAGATACTTTTTTTTTTGCTTTTTTCCATGGAGGACTTTGAATAGCATTTAAGAGGATAATGCTCTAATAACAGTACTTCTTAAAGACCCAAGGCCTAAAGCTGACATGAACTAATACATTTATGCTCAGCTTATTTGATTATGATATCCATTTTATTATTGGTATCTTACATATATATCATTCCGTGGGATTACAAAAGCACAAAACACTCAGAGACATGGGCATTACAGGGCAGTCTGTACAAGGGCTGTTTTCCAACAAAAACTTAAACTGTCAGTGTTCATATTTAGCATTTGTACCTTTTCCATGTTGTTTCCAATTCTTTCTTACCTGCAACTTATGGTTAAAACCACTGTCGAAACCCATCAGCCACCAAAAAAGAAAAGTAAATGATCAGGGCTTCATATATACCGTAATAGTATGAGAGGCTTCAGCAAGGCATGACACAGTTTGGAATACAATAGTGACCTCAGTCACTTTTGGTCAAGACCACCACAACCCACTGCATACAACCTCAAGATTTGCCATCCCTCTACATTCACTGTGTACTGCAAACAATGGGGTCATCAAACTCTTGTACATGTTTACACTGGTAACAGGTGCTGGGGGTAAATCAAGGTTATGTCATTTTATTGGCAGCCTATTTGATGGTGCTTCTGTCCATCTGTCTATCTGCCCATGCCACTTTTGGGAGTAACATTTCTCAAAAGACGTTTATGTGATTTTTTTTTAATTTAACATCCACTCTGACCCTACAAATAACTGAGTAAACTTTGTCATAAGCCACAAGTCAACATTACAGAGTATCATGTTCTCCTTCACTTTTCTTCTAAATGTGAACAAATGTCCACTTTGGCTCAGGGATAAACTGAGGCCATAGGTCCAAGTCCCTCATTCATCCTTCAAAGGTGGACCTGAGATTTTATGTCTCATTTTAGGGGTTTACTCTAGAATTTTCATACATGTCCAAATTGACTTCAATTGACTCTTAAATTGTACGAGGTCAAAGGTCATTTGGCTACATGATCAGCTTGGCTTGTGACTCTAATTTCGGGGTTCTAATTTCGTAGACCAGGCGCAGCGCACCTGCCCTGCGCCGCACTGATGGGGTGTGTCCGGCGCACTTTGCAAGTTTTGTGCATAGCTCACCGAGGTGCACCCATGCCTCCATCCCTCCAACGGGCGCAAGGGAAGATAGACGGCATGAGTGGGCCTAGTGTTGTCTTCAACAATCCAATGAACGCCTCTCTTAGCCTGGTGAGGCGCAGTGACAATTTTGAGAACTGTTGTCCAATGTAAAAAAGGGTTTTAATGATGTAAGGAGAAGGGCCAAAAGACATCTGTCAGATCAAAGAAGGCACACGGGGGCCACTGTGTGGCACACAACATGCAACAAAGAATAACTTCTGCACAATTTTTGGGCATGAAATTGCCACTGCGCCAACCTGAACCTTTTGGCACCTCCCCCTGGTGCGCCATTTGAATTTGAATTTGAATTTATTTAGGATAGCCCCTTGAGATGCAGCATCTGGTTTTCGAGGGGGTCCCATCACACCCATCTCAGCGCAGCCTGTCTACCAAATTGGCCGCACATGGCGGCGCACCGGCAAATAAACAATGCGTAGGGTGTGCCAGGCTCCACCACCCTGCGCCACCCTGCGCTGTCCCACAAAATTAGGGCCCATTATCTCGAGAACACTTAAAAGGAATTACGTCAAAATTTTTCTGAATACTGCACTTACTTTTAAAACAAAAGATAGGGTGTCATGATCAAAGGTCAAGATGGTTGGGCGACCAGGTTATCCCTCTCTGATAAACCCAAACACAAAATTTTGATAGATTTTCATGAAATTTTGCACAGGTCAAAGTTACAAAGTCTCATGTTTGTTCCTTGCTTGTGGATGTGAGTTTTTTAAGACTTCAAAGTCTTTCTTTCCAAATTTGTATTAATATGTACTGTAAATTAAGAAAAAACACATTTTGGAGGTCAAAAGCCAAAGGTAATTGACCTTAAGACAATGCCTTGCTGTGTGTTTCAAACGTAGCATAAATGCTATGGTTTGTGTTGAATTGATTGGATTAAGGAAGTCAAAGTGAAGGTGTTTAGTCATTGGGCTCTAATTTCGTGGCGCAGCGCAGGGGGCGCAAGCCTGGCGCACCCCGCGCAGTGTTATTTTCGTGCGACGGACCGCGGTGCGCTGCCAGTTTGGCAGTTTGGTAGACCATCTGCACAGAGGTGGGTGTGACGGCGCACCAAGGGGAGGTGATGGCGCACCAGGGGGAGGTGTCGGCAGATTCATGTTGGCGCAGTGACAATTTCGTGCCAAAAACAGTGCAGAAAGTGCGCTGAAAGCTCGCCTGCTGCAACCTGGTCTAACCTCGGCGCAGGGCGGAGCGCACCCTACGCAGCTGTAATTTGGTGACAAGCACACATGTGCGCACGCCTCAGAGGCAGGTTTCCAAAGTGTCAGGCACATTTTAATGCAATAAACAATCACAGCAATCACTATTTAATGTCCCCGTCTAAACCAGCATATACATTTGTATCTATATTAACTGTCCCGTCACATCTGATGTCGGATTAAAGCCGTTTGTCATCATGGAAACTTAACCTGACGGCAACTGGAAGTTTGATGCACATCTTACAAGTAAACAATAAACAGCCTTAACATCTGATACTGAGTAAATATCTGGCTTCTCTCATTTCATTAAATTCAAAGAAAAAAAGGAGAAAAAAGACGAAGAAAAAGGAGAGAAAATAAATGTATGTCACTCAGGATTTACCCGTGATTTCCCATATTCCTCTATTTTAGTCTTTATTTTTAACGTGCTCTAAAAAGATGGAGAGCATTATTGCAAGGAGGATGAGGAGGAGACACCGGGAGAGTATACAGTTTATCACTAAAGGCTCTGCTATTTGGCGATGACAAACCAGGAGTGAAGGTGGATCACAAGCATTATAAATAGATAAGCCAGCTGTGGTGTAACTGTCTCTTATTTTTTTTACTCCTGCACGACAAAGGAACAGATTACATCTGTCCCGGAGCTGGCCCACACGGTGACGCGCCCCGCTGTCCATTCTCATGCTGAATGACAGCAGCTCTGACCGTATCCAGCAGCGGGGATCATTCAGACCAATCAGACGCTGCGCCTCGGCCCCAGCGCATTTAAAGGCGAGGAGAGGCGCTCATTTGATTGGTGAAGACGGCGATCGGCTGTGATAATCCCACTCACATCTATTCTCCTCCTACTCTGACATGTGCGCGTGGAGGCAGAGACGTGGGCGTGGACGCGAACCTCTCTGCCCCCTCTGCGCCGTGAGTGCGCCTCTCTTGGCACTGCAGGAAACTTGCAAAGTGCACTGGTCACACCCAGTCCGCGCGGCGAAGGCCGGCGCAGGCAGGTGCGCCTGCGCTTGCGCCTGGTCTACGAAATTAGAGCCCATTATGTTATACGTTGCTCATGAACACACAAAATTCATCTGATGAAAACTTTATTTTCTTCACTTCTGTGCAAATATCCACATGACTTAAAGCTGGGGTTGGCGATCTGATATGCATACACTTTTTGTAATACTGGTTAAAATGGTCTTTATGACCCGATTGTAATCAACTCATAATGTGTTCTTAAAACAGAGCGAAAAATATCCGCTATCTACAGCAGGAGTAAAACAGGGAAAACACCACTAGGCGGAGCCCTGAGGAGATGCTACTTTCAAATTCATGCTAGTATTCCAAAATCGCCAACCCTAGCTTTAAGGATGGACTGATAATATTTTTGAGGTCATTTGTCAGAGGTTAAGGTCGTGGGATCTTATGCCCATCCCATATTTATTCATGGAAATCATGCATGACAACGTCCACACTGACTTGAGGATGAGCTGATTTGATTTTGGAGCTTATATGTCAAAGATCAATGACTGGGTCTCATGTTTGTCCTTTTCTTTTAAGATATGAATCACATCTCAACCCCATTCCCTCTTTTGACCACACAACTTTTATCATCTGGTGCTTGAAGTGGTGGTAGCTCCATTTTCCCTCTGGGAGATCCTTCAAAACAGAAACCATCTTAAATAATGTTTCAGCTTGATACATACAATAACAGATAAAGAGGACAATTGGAACTAGTACAACAATATGTTTGTTTATTGAAATAAGATGCATTGAGGGGTTTCTCCTGTACATTGGATTTACTTTTGTACTTGCACTCTTTTAGGGACATGAAACTTCATGGGAGGCTATGAAGCTCTGCATCATCGGTTCCATTTAATAGCAATTTTCCCGTCGAGTGCAGGATTGAAAACAGTCCTCTGTGGTAAAAGCAGGGATGGAAAACAGAAAATAATGCTGTAAAAAGAAACTTTTCAATACTTTAGACGGGTAGGGAAGCTAAAACACAGACCGGAGGCATCGTTAATAACCAAATGCGTGCCCAAAATTGTTATATTCTATTAGGAAAAATATGGGGGGGGTGCACTAGAGGCAGACTTGCACTGAATCCAATTGGAAGTAAGTCATTTAGCAGTCCCTCCATGTGCCACAGAAAAACAGAGCCATCCAGACAGTCGGAACAGAAACAGTGAGGGACTTAACGGCACTTTTGTATTGTATAAACAGTGATCAGGCCCTGGCAGCGGTGCGGACCAAATATGATTAGCTGTGCTTGTAGTTCAAAGGCCCAGCACAAATTGTAGTCCCTCTATGCAGGCATATCTGTACCTCCACAGCTGTGTGTTTAGAGATAACTGCCACATTCAACGTGTGCAGCACAGAAATACTATTTATTCAGTGTAATGAGCAGATATTAAAGAGGAAATGAGACAGAGCGGAAGAGAAAAACAGAGGGACACGGATGAAAAGAATGACAGAAAAATAACAATGATAAAGGTAGTATAAAGAGAAAATAAAGACATTAAGCCCATAAAAGGGAATTTTTTCAAGAAATGTCATTAACAACTCTCTCCGTCCTGAATGTGTCAGACTGTGCTGTGAATAAACTATGGATTAATTCTCTTCACTTTCTTCAAGGAATAAGTTGAAAAGACAGTCTTCAGCAGGACGGCAATATTCACTCAGTTTCTTGATGTAGCAACAGATCCTGTCATGTAACTCTGTATAAAAAGCAAAAGGGCCTGAGTGAAGGAGAGGCTGTCCAAAGAGGTGAAGTCGACTGATGCAACCACCTCTGACTCCTGCAGCTACCATAAAACAGTGAGTCTTCACCTAAAAACATGCAAGACAAAGCTGGGAACAAAAACCTGCAGAAGGTAGAATTCTGCAAACACAACCATAAAAATGCCTAAAAGCATACCGTCCTGCACATGTAACAACAAAAAAACAGTGTCTCTTCTTATGGAGCAAGACAAAACAATTGCAATCAGAATAAAACATATGCAGCATTCTCCACTTCTCCCTGAGATAAATTCCTCTCAAGCAGAGGTCCCAGTAAAGGGGGCTATGGACTAATACTTCTATGCAGATCAAGTAGTAGTGGACTGTGAAGAAATAATAATGATATAATTCCTTAACCAGTTTTTGTGTAAATGAGACTGAAGTGTGTTTCATTTTGAAAGAATGACTACATTCTCAAGTTTTAACCAACTTAGCACAAAACAAATACTTTTTAATCAGGATAATACAATAGTCATTCACACAGTAGCGGAGCTTTTTTCTTATTTCCTAAAAAGTAGCCATCAAGATAACAGATTTGTGCCTGACAGCAGCTCTGCACGTTGTATGTAACTACAGGACAGTTGAGACAGTAAGAGCTCTTAACGCACTGATGTGGGGGGGTTCAATTCAGTGGTAAGAACTGAAAAAAACAGTCATCAGAAATCAATGGAAAGATCAGATCAGCTCAGACTGATGATCAGTGATAATAAATGAATATTCCTATTGTTAGCATGAATGCCATTTCTGCACTCCGAAGGTTCCACACATTCCCAAACACTTTTTATTGGCTGTTGCCCACGTGGACTAGTGAAACATTGAATGGTCCATCTGGTGCATTAGGTTATATTTTTTTTAATTGGTGTTCTTAAAAACAAAACTAACAATATGCTCCGACTTTTTTATAGCAGCTCTGCTCTACTTTTATCTTCCATGCTTTTCCCACTTCAGTGTCTCCTAATAACCCACATTAGTTCAACAGCTTAACAGATGTTTTTTCCTTAAATGGTATTGTATTTCGCAACCTACTTTGATCAGGACACAGCCTCTTGAAGAGGTAATTCCCAGATATCACTAAAGGATACCTTAAGTTATGTGTTTTTTAAAACACTGTTGGGCCACACAGAGGTCTTTAAGTATCTTTTAAGGTTAGAGCTTAGACTCTACAGGCTTAAGAACAAAAAGAAATCAATCTCTCAAACTCTCAGCATAGGTTAACTGTTGGATGTATGATAAATAAATAAACTGAATCTAACTTTGACACGAGATTGACCGTCAGAGAAAAAATAAGACAATCACACTCGAGGAAGATGAATGAAGTTTGATTTCTGTGACTGCAAGTCTCCCCAGCCCTCAGTGAGTCTCACTTCCTGCTATCCTCCCTTCCTTTCCTCTTCCTTCCCCTCAGTTTCTTTCCTGTCCCTCACTCTCTGCTGAACACATCACCTGAGTGGAAGCTGGCATTTAGGAAACAGCTGCTTACCCCCCACTTTCCTCACCCGGCACCCATTACAGTGATTATCAGTACTGTCAGTCAGAAGCACAGCCCCCCACCTCCTCCCACCGCGCCCTGCCTCCTCGCTGCACACCTCGATCCGACTGTCCCACCCCTCTATGGCCTAGAGCGCTGTGCTGATAGATGGATTTGCGATCCCCTGAGACAAACGGAAACGCAGGGAGAGTGTGGTAGGAAGAGGAAGCTTTTCAGCACTTCGACAGGAAAGGAAGCAGCAGGAGGAGGAGAGAGACACTGTTGCTGCCGCTCTCAGCTGCTGAATACAGATGATAAGGATGAGGGCCTTACAGTGTGGTGTAACGGAGGTGAATATGGGCCTGAATGCAGGCTATCATTAAGGATTCTTGGGCTCTTTTAGGAAACATACATGTACAACCAGAACACATAATCAGGTCTATTAATGTTACATAATATGTTTTCCTTATGGCTTTTTCTGCATTTGCAATAAATGGCGTGACAGTTGGTTTGTCCTGAAAGCATTTTTACCTTAAAATTCTTGTTAGTAGTTGGAGGGAGTCTTGCTGTTTTGTCTTTAATAGTAACGATCAATATTGTATTTGATATTGTTGGAAAGCCCGAATGATCATCTTTAAACAAGCTACATCTTATAAGGATTGTGCATTGGTAGAATGCGCAGCAAAGCTTAAAATGTGTGTAGTGCTCCCCCAAAATTTGCCAAGAAGCGTGACAACTGAAGCTAGAGAGCCTGGTACCATTTCCAAACTTAGGATCAAGTTCTTTGAAACATATAAATACCATTTGTGAAATAATAATGTGGTAAAGACAACAAGCCCCTCCTTACTGTTGGTAATATGTCATATTGATGTGCCTTCTGCAAATCATATTTGTTAGTTATTCTTGATTCAATGGCCTAAACTTGGATAAATGTCCAACGGGAGTGACAGTGCAGTGAAGACAAAAGTTGGACCGTGAACTCTTGACGTGAACTTGTTGATTTTAGCTTGTTGAACATAAGTTGGAGTGAGTCCATTTCATGAGAAAACATGCATAACACTAGTCTAAGTACAAGTTCATGCTTAAATGGGAAGACATGCATAAACATTTTGTTTTTTTCTCCCACATTTCTAGTCTAACTAAGATTAACAACTATGATGTATGTGTTTATCAATCCTAAATGTGATTTTTGGTTAACAATTTTTCATCTGTTTCCCAGAATTCAATATAAAAAAGTTCCATAAAAACTTTCCATCATATATACAGCTGGAGAAATTCACAGCAATTCCTTGAGGCTGTAATATCTGCGTCAGTCCATGCTGAAAATACGGCTCGGATGAGCTTCCACATAAACACAAAGGCAAAGCCACACTCTCTGCACTCTCCAAGTACCCCCCTTTTTCAAATATTCTACCTCGACGGAGCTAACGGGGGAACAACTCGTCCCTGAATTCCATCAATGCAATGTTCACATTGGATGCAGAGTAGCAGAGGTGTAAATATTGTGGCTTTAAACATAAGCATGAATGGGACGATTGTATAAAACAAGTGTATCCACCAACATTGTTTCTCCCTATACTCTGTCAAATGTGTATCCCCCAGCATGCAGAAACCATTTAAGGGCTTAAAGGGCAAAGACATTGCCAATCTGATGAACTCCAAATCATGAGGGCTTACTATACTCATTACTCCTCGAAAAACCTTTCACCTTTTTGGCATAAAGCAAAGCATGAAAGAGTCTAAATGAGATCCCACTCCTTCCTCCGTTGAATCAAATGCATCCCTACATCATTAACCCAAGTCTCCGCACCGAAGACCACAAGTGGACTGGCTGAAATAAAGGCCTGTCTTTAAGAAAAAAAGGCCCTTTTGATCTTTTGTTCAGCTTATGCCATTAGTGTGGAGAGCCACACATGGCGGCTCAGTTCCAGGACTCTGTTAGATCGGGCTAACGAGGAAGGCTCAGGTAGTCCTAATAGAATCTTTCCTGCTCTTATCTGTATCGACTTCAAACAGGAGGGGGGATGAATGGACAACAATCAGGGGCTGACTTTGAGGCTGAGGTTGAAGAATGCTTATAGGTTGGGGGCTTTTCTTGGGGTTGGGCTTCTACTACATTGCGGCAGATCAAAGTTAATTCCCCTCTTAATTAAGCTGAAATTGGATGAGAGCGGGCAGGGACTAGCTTTTGTTTTCCTTTGTGCCGGCAAACATTACAAGCCGTATAGATGAATGTGTGTGTGTTTGTGTTTGTGCGCTTGAGGGAACGATTTCTTCAATCTCTACCCATAACCAAAGGTGTTGGAGCATTTGAGCACGCGTGTGTGTGTGCGATTTGCTTGTTGTGCACGTGTGTGTGTTGTAGCTGGTTGTTCCTCTCTTCTTCCTGACAGCCAATCTGCCTGCATGTGGCCCCGCATAAGCACAGCAGTGCTCCGTAATGAGACTCCTTCTGCCGCTCTCGTTTTCATGGCCATGTCCGTGTGTTGTGATGGTAATGAGCCCTCGCTAGCCCAAATCACGACCCCTCCCCTCCTTAATTGTCCTCTTTGATCTAACGCTAATTCTGCTAATTAGGAGCCCAACTTTCAAAGTTAAACGTTTCGCTTCCACCTCCATGAGTGCCCCTGCATCCATGTGTCACCGGTGCACTTGAGAAACAAAATAAAATAGTATCAAGAGAGGACAATTGTCAGCTGTCCCTCTGTGAATCAGGGCGAGGATGCAGAAAGTGAACACATTAACCATGTATCCAAATTTGCTAAATTAGCAAAATTATGTGCAAACAGCCAAACATGAACTCACACAGTAGAGTGCAACTGCAAGAATGTGTATCATGCTGCAAACAGATGTAAGGCATATCCCCCCCAAAAAAGTAAAATCATCAGTTCAAACTATGGCAGATGCCTCAGCGTGGCATCAGCACATGTACAAACAGATCATTGCACCGTGTGAGCAAGTTCAGTGCAGAGATACGAGTAAACACGGGCCGGCATAATCAAAAGGACACATCGGCCTCGTCCTCTCTGTCCACCCATTTGTCGCCTCTGCAGCTTTAGACATTGCACAATTATGCAGTAGGCTCTGAAAATGCAATTACACCCTGACAAATTAGATGAAGTTGGTTGTTTTTTTGTTAAAATAAAGTTTTAAGCAGAGTTAATACAGTGATTCTTCAAACTGTATTTGAAAGTCAAATGATAAATGCTGTCCAATACCCCCCGGGAATCATTTGACAGGCTGTGGAGCGAGGTTCATTGTTTTCACGGGCAACAATGACGAGGGAACTGGTCAATAGAGGTCATGTGACTTTACAGCCACATTCAGACAGATATGAAAAAAACCCTGACCATGAACTGGCAATGTGTTTCTATGCTGCATTGGATTTGGAGGGGATTACAAAAAAAGATTTACATCAAACATTTTCATGGTTTCTGTGAATCCTAAAAAAAGTTTTGCCCAGTCTTTGAGAATCTCAGGCCAGATAAAATAATACTTTTTCAAAGTGAGGGATCATGTATTTACAAAAACCAAAAAATAATTCTAATCACTTTGTGACAATTTAAATAAAAACGTAATACAATAATTTGTAAATCTTTTTTTAACCTGCATTCCATTGAATACACTATGAAGAAAAGTTATTTTATTTTCAAACTGATCATTTTTGGTATTTTAAAAGTAATACCAGCAACACGTTAAACAAAAGCTGGGACAGGGACAACAAATGAGTAGGAAAGATGAGAAAATACATCACCATAAACGGTTCATTTATTCATGAACTAAGGTGAGTCATGGTCCACATGACCAAAGAAATCCAAACATGACGTGAAGTGTTTTATACTGTAAATAAACAGCTGGTGTATTTTGGGGGCATTTGTTGACAACCTTCTGTTCTTTAATGAGTTTGTCTTGGAAATATTATTAAAAAAGTGAATTTTGAATTAAGTTCATGCCCACCCCATTCATTTCTTTTTGATTGTTTTATCTCCTACTAGCATATGCAGTGCCATTTCATTCTTGCTATTATTATAAGAATAATTAATATAGTTATTTTTATTATATTATTTATAATAATAATAACAATAATAACAATTATTATTATTATTTAGTTTTTTTTAAATATTTGTTCTCATGTTATTTGCTTTCACCCCCTTTTTTATCGTCCTTTCTTTTCCTTACTGATTTTGTGTTTTTAACATTTGTTTTGATCCTCCTGGTCTAACTTTATGCCTTTAATTGCCTGGGCTCTTGTGAAATGAAAAGGGCTTCATTCATGGGTCTGGGGTCATTGATATTGCGCTGCTGCATGTTGGTTTGCACATTTTTCCGGCCGTAGTCACACACTGAGGCAGTCCTACCTCTTGTGTCTTTCTGTGTCTTGGTTTGGTGTGGATGGATTTGTTTGGTGTGGTTTTGTGTTTGTCTGAGGGTATCTTTGATTTAATTTGAGCTTTTTGTTTTTTATTGCATGGTATTCAAAGTATTTCTAACCTTAATACAAAAATCAAGAAATGCTTGACTTAAGGCATTTAAGCTCTTGTCATTCACTACTTTTTTACCGACATTTTCTCTTTGTTAAATGTAGTAATTCATGATAAAAGTGTTTTACTGAAAAGGTAACAACCAATTAGATTAACTGTTCTCTTGCAAATGTAAAAATCAGAAAAGAATTAAATGAAATAAAATCAAACAAAGACCAATCGTAAATTATGTAAAAAAATAAATATATAAAAGCATGTCAAGACAATTACTGTTGACAGATGTGTCATGTTTGGTGTCTTTATGCCGCATTGATATTTGACTGATGAGGACCACATTTGGTTACATGAATGGTCACGTTGTCACGTTTTACTTTTTGCAGCCCAGCTCCTGTTACTGTATTTCCCTTTCTGTTAGAGCTGTGGATTTTATGCCAGAATATTCCTTACACTTATCTTTGTGCTTGTGCTGTATCTTAATGTCTGCTGCTAAGCCGGTTTCCTTTGGAAAGTGGAAATAAATGAAGTGAAAAGAGAAGTCCTCATTTTGGATGTTAAAAGAAACTCAGTGTGTGTTCTGTAAAGTTTAGATCTGTCTGTTGAGCTGGCTTTTGATTAAAAAAAGTTTCTTATGGCATGGTCTACTGCGATTCTAACACTGACTTTAAATTTTATCAACTAAACATGTTGCATTTTTCTTTTTTACTGTCCCAAATCTGTGATCTTACTTGTTTATACTATTACAGTTTTATCCCTTGTTGTATTTTCATGTTTTTTCTGCTCACATGTCATATTCCAGAATAACTTCTTTGGGCTCATTTTCCAGAGGATGAATTTTGTTTAAGACAAAATCTTTGTTGAACTTCACTCAGATCTAAACAGATTCCAAATTACTGGGCCTTGGAGAATTCTAAAGAAAGAAGTACTCAAGTGTAACTGTTTTTCCAAAGATGTAATTCAATGCTTTGAATTTTAACACAAAAGGTCAAGTATCAGCATTTCTTCTAATGGTTCTCAGTGTGTAGGGAGGCTCGTTTAGGGCAGGAGTGGGTAACTGACAGCCCAGGAGCTACATGCAGCTCTCGTTCTCATCCAATATGCCAATAAATTTCAGACAATAAAAAAAAAAAAAAAAAAAAAAGGCATCCACATAGATGAAAAAAAAATGTCTGCCATTAAGTGCTTTAGTCCTCTTCGTCTCTGCCATACAATCTTGGGTATTCCTGGTAAATTAAATGCAAGATATATAAACCAGACCAAAAAAAAAAAGAAAACTGAAAAAAATGTACCTTTAATCAGGTTCAATTTTGGTTGTGTAGATTAATGCAGTTTAGCGTTCAGTTTGAGCTTATTAATATTATGTTACATTGGCTGTGCTGCTGCAGACCGTTTCTTTTTTTAATTTATTGATTTATTTATTCATGCACATTTTCAACGTCACATTTTTTTTTGGGGGGGGGGGGGGGGGGGGTCAGTATCGTCAAGTTAAAAGGCATGGCATTAAGTGAAAAATAACCCACAACTCCCCTTCCTTTTTTTTTTTTTTTTTTTTTTTGTACATGGGAATCTCTTTAATTTCAGCATCATCTGAAACATTATAACATTATAAGAGGGCACATTTTCACATATTTGCTAATGACTACATTAGTCACCAGTGAATTTTGATGGCATTTTCAGAGGATGTTGGCAATGACACAAACAGGAACTGATCAGAATTTGGTGGGGATCCTAGTTCAGATTATCCTTGCAGTGCAGTTGGATCTGCCTTATTTAGTATCTGGAATCAGACAGCTTCATCTTTTAAGCTCCAATCTAATCCATGACTGTGAGTGGCCCAAAGTAGGACGGCCAAATCAGAGTCCTTTAGAGCAGGAAGAGGCGGAAGCTAAGAATGAGACAAAGTAGAAAGTGTCTGCTCATAGAGAGGTTAGCAAAACTACAAACAGCTACAGTGACAGTTGTATTATATTTCTTTATTAAATGAAAAACAAATAATGAAACAAACGTCTCAACGGAAAGTTGGTCTGCTCGTGATATGTTTTGCCATGAGATTATTTTATGAAGTGGCTCATGTTCAGTCCTTTAGATCCCAACAATATCTGATTGGCCTGTAATAAAGCTGATTGGCAAATAGATCATTCAATCACCTTCCAGATACACTTTTGAAAGGTTCTGCCAATTTCCAAACAGTCTATTTGCTCTTTCCCAGATGGATAAGCAAAATGCAATTCTATTGCCATCACTCTCCCATCCAAATCATGAAATTCAGCTTTTTTAATCACTTGAATGGCCACAAGTTTCTAAAATCAAGCATCTAAGCATGCAGACTGCTTCTGCAAGCACTTGTGAAAGAATGGGATGTTGGGCAAGTTGTTGGCGGACGTTTGTGCTTTCAAAGCAGTTCTCGATCAACTTTTTTTTTTAAATGTACTTAAACCCCAAGACACATTCCCTGTATGTGTAAGCCCACTTGGCAAACAATGTTAGATTCTCAGTCTGAAAATAAACGCACATCAACAAAAGTCACAAATATGCATGAGCACTTGGATGCACACAAATACGAGATCAAACACACACACGAGGAGCTGCCCTCTGTGGCCTGTGCTAGATCTGGCCGGCGGTGTTGTCCCTGATTCATATGTATGAGGCGAGAGGCAGAACTGAGCACAATCAGAGGCCGAAACGGTACAGTGGCCTGCCCCACAAACACGGACACTTCTCCATCACTCTGTCCAACACGCAAAACAGCAATGGGTGTTTCAACATTTTGGAGCTTCTTTTTTTGTTTGGTGGTCAAGGTTTTAAAAAAAAACATCCCTCTGCATCTGTTTAATTGAAGCCACTTTTAATTAAGGGAACTGAAATGTCACTTGAACAGCATTTACTAGACCAAAATGAAGTGCACTCAATTAAAAGAGAGTGACTCCTAAGTAAAACAAGTGTCCCTAACCTGCACTGAAAGTCACAGAGACTCAGCTTTATTGGTTCCTGCAAGTAATCAATATTAATCAGTGGATAAGAAATAAGGAAAAAACCAAGAGATGGGCTTCAGGCCTCCCACCTCCTTGGTCACTTCTTATTCCTATCAAACTGAATTGTGATTAGCTAAAGGCAGCAGATGAAGTGAAATGAGCAATTAATAGTGTTGTCAGTCTGTCTAGAGAAGTTTGGCCGTACTTTATCAACACACTCATCACTCCAGAGGATTTTTTAACCTCTGCACCAACAACAGCCATGGTTGGAATCATATTTCTGGTTGTCCGATAATGCTCTAAGAGATTTTCATCAAATGTTATGGTCAAGGTCTTGGGGCCTAGTTATCCCTTGCTTACCATCTTAGCCTCAAGATGACAATATCTAAGACAAGAATCAAGGATCAAGGTCATGGAGCTTCATGTTCATTCTTTGTAAGCGTGCTCTAGAGAACATGATCATTAAAGAATGATTTGAGAGAGATCTTCGAACTTTGCAAACACATCCACTCACACTCAAGGATATTGTGATTAGATTTTGTAAATCATGTGTCAAAAGTTAATGTCATGGATCTTCCTGTTCATTATGCGATTGTGAGTGTATCATAAATGAAAAAACTGCATCACTGTCATTCATTCATTCATTTTCTATACCCGGCTAACCCTTTTGGGGTTGCAGGGGGCTGGAGCCTATCTCAGCTATCATCGGGCGAGAGGCGGGGTACACCCTGAACCGGTCGCCACTCAATCGCAGGGCAACATAGAGAGACAGACAGCCATTCATGCTCACACTCATACCTAAGGGCAATTTAGAGTCACCAATTAATCTAATGAGCATGTTCTTGATCTGTGGGGGGAAGCCGGAGTGCCCGGAGAGAACCCACGCATGCATGCACGGGAAGAACATGCAAATTTCACAAAGAAATGCCCTCCCGACCTGGGAATCAAACCAGGACCCTTCTTGCTGTGAGGCACATGCTCTACTAGCTGTGCCACCATGCCACCCATCACCACATCACTGTAATTTCTTTAAAGTTTGCACAAATGCCAACTCCCATGCAAGACTGATATTCTTGGACTTTAAAAGTCATAAAAAATGTCATTCATTCTTATTTTGTAGATTCATACCACATAATGCTACAAGGAAATGCTAAAGCTTTTGGAAAATGTCCACTCTGACTTGACAATGAACTCGCTTGATTTCTAGAGTTTATTGGTCCAGGTCAAGATCATGAGGACCCACATCTATTCTTTGTTTGAAAACTAGTCCAGTAAACATGTTCAAGAAACCTTAAAGTAGCTGCCTTTAAATTTGCAGAAATGTCCACTCTAGTGTTGCGTTCAATTTGACCTTGTAAGTTTGATTGATCAAGTTGCAAATTTTATGCGCTGGGCCTGCAGGCTTGGGTCACAATTTCCTAAAATGAAGTTGGACACTCTTCAATTACCTAACTTGACCTTCCTGTAATTGGAACATTTTTAACTGGGATGTGACGGAAATTCCATTTATTTTTCTTTGCTTTTCTTAATTTAAGTTCTGATGTAACTGGAATGCACTTTAAGACATGGATTAACTGACTAAATCTTGGTGGATCAAAGGACAAGGTCTCAAAGTCTCATGACAAATCCCTGGTTTTTGAACTTGTGTTTTGATTGTGATGTCTCTTGATAACAAAGACTTTAAGGGAACTCCTAAAAACATGTCTAAAAAGTCAATACTGTTTGTGTGCTTGTTCTATGAAAGAGAGACTTAAAGGATTATTTTCATCAAACAATACAAAAATGCCCATGACGTAAGAATGGTCTGATTAGAGCCAAAGATCAGAGGGCACGGCCATGCAGCTCCATGATAACCCTGAAAGGTCAAAATACTGAAGTTCATCTCCTTTTATTAATGTGCTCCATTTAAAATGTTTTTGGGGGAGTTCTTTAACTGTGACACATATGCTCACTCTGTTGGATTTTGAAAGTTACAACAGTCCACTCATCTTGAAGGATGAACTGATTAGATTTAGACATCAAGTTTTGAGGTCTTTTCTCTTATGGTCATCCCTGGGGATTACTACTTATCACGGTACCACAAAAAACAACAATTTAGCACATCTACATGACCTACGATTTTACTTACGCTTCCCAATACTTGTACCCTTTGTGAAGGCATAAGACTATCAGGTTTTATTTATTTTTCTTTAAATCACAGCCATTAGTCTGTCAGAAAAATAATAATAATGAAACAAAAGTGTATACTTTGAGTCCAAAACAAGAAAATGAACTCAGTTGCTGTGCATCTCAACACATCATGCCCGAATGAAAAATAGAATCTACAAATACATTCCCCTGAGACAGTGAAGCAGTGTTGAGGCCCAAAGGCAGAGAGAGAGAAAGAGAGAAAAAAAGTGTTTAGGGGGTTCAAGGGTTTCGATGTCTTTCCAGTTTGAGAATGCTAATAATGTGGAAAGCACAGGACAGGAGAGCAGAGAAGAGAATGAAGCATCCTGACACAGCACAGCCAGGGGATCCCACGCCAATCGGAGCATGGCCTTTTAGCCAAGCGCTCTGTCAGAGATGCCAGTTTGACGGACGGTGCTGGCCTGGTGACATTTCTCCAGGGTAGGAGGGTAGGGGGACAAAAGTGTGAGACTTCACAGGTTGTTGAAGAAAGAAAGAAAGAAAGAAAGAAAGATGGTAAAAAGCGCTGCAAAATTGACTTCATGCATCGAACACTGCAGGTAAAATAGCAGCTATGCGAGTAAATGCGCTACTTTGCAAAACTGAAGAAGTGCACATATGTACTGAGCAATAGAACAAAACTTTGCAGCAATTTTAAAGGGATAGTTCAGGTTTTTTGGGAGTGGGGTTGCTCAGGGCCCATGAAACAAATAAATATGATTGCCACTGGGGGTGTGCGATATGACGATATTAATTGTTAAGGATTATTATGTGTGGATGATCTCATAAAGCAGAAAGATCATCAGATTGTCTGTGTGGGCGCAGAGACTTTGACGCGCACCCAACTAGCCAATTATAGCACATTACGCGCAGTGCATGGTGGGATCTCCTGTTTGGTTATGTAGTGTGAAGCCATGGTGGAAAGAGAAAAGGAGATAAAAGCTTGAAGATGTTTGAACAAAAATCTGTTAAAAAGTAGCTGTATTATTCACTCAAATTATAGACATTGTAGTTCGATAACATTTGTTCTAAATTGTTGCACTTTAAGAGATAATGTTGATATAGCTGTTTGTTACCTTTTATGTTTACATTTATTGCACATTTTTATAAAAACTGCACTATTTAAATTGAAACCAGTTCAGAAAGTTTCTTTGGTTTTAATTGTTTCTTTTTTTCTTTTAGGGTTTTACATGTTTTATATGTTAAACATAGGGAAAAAATGGTCAAACGTGCAAATTAGTCTAGAAAAATCAACGTAAAAAAGAATTGTGATAAAATCGTGATTGTGATTTTATTTTTGAAATATCATGATATAATATTTTTGCCATATCGCCCACCCCTAATTGCCACTGTACCTCCCTGCCAGCTTTAAATATCATTGGAAGAAGTTCTGCGACACTATGGTCTATAGCATCCAATGGTACCACCCATTTCTTAGATAAAACTGCACATAAAAACACACTGGCTCAACTAGATGCAAGAATAAGATTACCTACATTTTTCAATTTTCCTTGACAAAGCCCCTGTGTTTGGAACTATTTTGTCATGCAATAATGGGCTATGCCTCCTTTTGCCCGAAACTCCTCTTATCAGATGGGTCAGGTCAGGGTAATTTTAATTCCTGATGTATTACAAAGATCAGTTGCTCCTGTTTTATTCCCAGATATATGGAAACGCGAAAGACCTGCCCAAAATTCCTATTTCAACACATTCTGTCCGTGATGTGGGAAACATAGATTTCACCCTGTTTGTCCCTTTTTACAGATCAGGACTATGTCACATTACAACAGTTTGAAAACTTACTGTAATCAAGGAGCACCGCTGGAAGGCCCATGAGAAGTGCTGTAACATATACCACTTTTACACTAAAATTACATGTCAACGTGTGTTTTTTCAATGCGGGTTAACCTGCTAACAATCAGCAAGTGACTCCTTTCCCACTGCAAGCAGACCTGGGTCTAATCGTCAGCAGACGAGCTGCATGGCTGTTTTTTTCACTCTGGTACATCAAGCTGATCCGTGCGCCCAAACACGACCATGTAAACAATAGAAAGGAGCATAACTCACAGGTGCACGTTGCTTAGCTGTTTTCTGTAGTTTGTATCATTGTCCCTCTGTAAAAATGTACAAACTCAGCACAGACTGAATGGCATTTGAGCACTGATGATACAAAGGTGGATGGAACTGGTAGCTGAGACAGCATGTTACGCCGATGTCATGAAGTAAATTAGCAGGTTGATCTGGGCGTGATATCCCCACTGAAGCCGATCGGAGGCGAGTGGATAAAAACCCGTGTCACTTGCAGGGTCAGTCGACATGCTGATTAGACCCTTTCAAACGGCCCACAGGAGCTGATTGTTACCAAGTTTCAACATGTCTGAAAGGGGTTAAGTCCTACTTGAGACAGCCATAAGCTTCCAAGGCATGGGTATGAGCTCACAACTCACAACCAGCTAACTTGCATCTGTCCTGCTCCTTAGTTTCACCAACAGTTTTTTCATCCCTCTTTCTACCTGTGACTGCTCCTGCAAAAGTTCTTCCACTGTATACTCGAGTTCATAAAGATAGCCATCCATTCCCACAACTAATTGCGTGTCACTCAAGTCAAAATCACATTTTTTGCTCAGTTTAGTAAAGTTAATGTTGTTCTTTCCACTAGCGACCACAGCAGCACAGGGACACCCATAGAAAGAGAGTACATCTAGGTTATTTTCAAACAAGCCTCATTCATTGTTATTCCATCCAAGTTTATACTTTCTAGCAACATGGCCGAATTCACCTCATCCTACCTGTGAGGGTGTTAAACAAACAAGAGTGGGGATCAGAGGGGAGGGGAGGAGAGAACGTGTTTATTGGCTTGGAGCTCATTAGCATCACAGCCATTAGCGTCCTGCCAGCTCGGCTGCCCAGCTCCGTCACTCAATCCTGGGAGACAGACTGGCTGTCAACGCAGAGGAGCTGCCAGCATGCCCCCAGAAAAAACACACCCACTGCCAATTTCTGTTCGGTCTTTATTTATCCATTTGCTGTCTGTCTGCATCTCATGTATAAAGGGGAGATATAAACAGATAGACGAGATCACTATTGTTGAAAGATGAACTGGGCTGTCCTATGAATGTCAAACAAGCTTTGTTAAAAAGTCATGCTAAAAAGCATCCTTCACATAAAAGGGCTTAAACTGGTCAAGCAGATATAATAAATGTAGTCTTTAAAACATGATTTTTAGTTAATTATCAACCAACATCTGACTCTTTTGTGCACTAATATTGAACCAGGTGGCCAGATGAGTCATAAAACCATCTCAAAATGACTAAAAGTTTGTGCAGAAAAGTGTAAGACGTGTCATGCTGTCATATAGGCAGGAGTAGAATTAATTTAACAGCAGCATGGTGAAAAGAGTCAATAAAAAATAACTGCTTAAATTTGCTAAAAAAAAAAAAAAAAAGGCAATACTGAGGGTAGATTGACTTTAGTACACGATTCAACCCAGGTATTACCTTGGTGCTCTGCACTTACTCCACAATTAGGTTTAGATTCTTAAGCCAAAAAGTTTTAATATTAGGGGTAACTACCACTTACCACAGTAGAGTTGGACATATCCCATTCATAAATTGACCCTCCCCCTGAGCCTGTATAGTGGGACAATGGAGGAAGACCAGTTATATCATCCTTGAGAGACATTTTCTCATCCTAAGGGGCCGTTTACATGGAAACTCCTGACTTAAAGACGCAAAGATTCTTCCTTTGCGTTTTCAAATTCTTCTGCGTTCAGATGACAACGCTGGAGACGAGTTAATCCCCTGTTAATCCACTGTAGTGTGCATGCTGGTTCAGTAGATGGCGGTGTAGGTCTGCAGAGAGGCAGCGCTGCTCCAACACACGAACGAAGAAGAAAACCTTTCACAAACAACAATGGTGAATAGACGCACAGAGAAGCAGGATTTTCTTTTCTGGACAACAAATCAGTTCGGACAACAAATCTGTCTGGATAGCTTTGTCTGGATAACAAACAGAGCACGGTAAGATGCTCACACGTTACTCGGCGGACGGCCGAAGCTGTTGTTGTTCCTGGTATGCGCGCGCAGCCTTCATGTGAAAGAGTACTGCGCATGCGGTGACGTCAGCGTTTCACCCTGAAACGCTCTGATACGGGTTTACACGGAGCTGCATGGAGAGCGGATTCAAATCTTTCCACTCAGGAGCCCGTTTTCAAAAATTTGCGTTTTAGATGGAAATGCAACGCGCTCCATCTAAACGCAAGGCCAAAACGCAACGAAAACGTATCGGATTTGACCATTTTAGGCGCCATGTAAACGGCCCTTCAGAGTCCTTGTAAACTATGCAACAACTGTACTAACAGAACATCGCAAGAATTTGTAGAAAATCAGAGCATTTGTAATAACAGAATCAGGATTGCTTTGGGCCACTTGAACACAAGTTTTGGTACAGACCACACAAACATTCAGGGCTCTCAAGTCTCACTAATGAAGTGTGTGATGCGCATTGGCTCCCTCACATGCCACACCTGGTATTTATCATGCATGAAAATGTATTATGAGGCACCTGTCAAGTTACACCACTATGCATGTACTGGAACATTTAGCAAGATGCTTTGAGCATCATAGAGCTCAACGCAACCCAGTCAATAAGATCAACAACCCATCAGCCAATCAAAAAATACCATAGAGACACATATCAGCCTATCAGAACATAGCACTACTGTATCAGGGTAAAATATGATTGGTCTGACTGCAGAGGATACGTACTGCAAACACATGACGGTAGTACCTTATCATGTGTGCAGAAAGTTATCTCATTTGATTTGTAGCCAACTGAGTCATGAAATTATTTTTGTACAATAGAGGTGTAATGATCCATAGATCTGGTTCAATACATCGATTGGTTAGGCAATGATCCAATCAAATCAATGAAAACTCAACACATCGATCAACATCATTATCTTTAATGCATGCCTTGATTTTCTAATTCTGACTGGATATCCGATTCACAGTTTCTACCCAATTGCGCCTCGTTCTGAAGTTTCCAGGGCTCTCAAGTCTCACGCATACAGTGTGTGACACACGCATTTGAACCTTTTTGCTCTCTCACACGCCACATCTGGCATTTCTTCTGCTTTAAAATGTTTTTTGTAACGCCCAATGAGTAAAGCCATTATATGTGTGCTTTGGAACGTGTAGCAAGACGTTCTGAGTATCACAGAGCTAAACTGGAGCTTAACATCACAGCCAATCAGAAATAGCACTGCTGTATCCGAATGAGAAGCAGTCCATCTGACAGCAGAGACTGCATCCTGCACACACACAACAGGATTGCCTAATCTCGCGAGTACAGTGATTTTGCAGTGTACTGATGAATAAAGTCACTCATTGTGCAAAAGTATTATTATTGTTTTGCATCATTACGTGATATAATATACTAACATCACAATGGAACAATAAGACCTATAAGGTAATTATGGGGGCAAAAAAGCACCTGACTAGTATGAACCCAATTTTAATTTAAAGCATGATTAGATCATACAGATGGTTATAATCCTGTATAAGGTATCATACACTAAGGTCAGCACATCGTTTCACATTTCAGTAATAAAATTGTCCAAACATCAAAATTGCTTTGTATTTCTTTCTTGCCTTAGCTGAAATGTAACTGATTGTGTTAAATGTGTACATAATATCCTCTTAAATCAATTGAAGGCCCGTGAATCAGGTCAAATGGAACAATGGCAGACTTTGTGATATTGGAAAATATTGTATTATTGTCCAAAGAATCGATAGCGTATGTCATCCTCATAAAAATGGTGATTTACACCCCTATTGTACAACAGGAAAACAACAAGATCTTATTCTTATTCTTCCTCCACAACAACTATTAAACAGCAAAGCAAATTCTTATCACATTGACATGCAAATTGTGGGTACCAGACATCACAATAAAATAACATCATCAAGTTTGAGTTAGTTAATAGTTGTACTCAGAGCATGTGAAATGTTTGGCTTTCATTAAAATCCAATAGCACATTTTTGTTTTAAAGAGCATTGACAAAAAGCATCACACTGCAATTTAATCCAATTTTAATTTTAAAATATGATAAATGCTCATAGATGGTTGATGACTTAGTTGAAGTTTGAATCCTCGATAAAATATCATACCCAATGGCCTACACACTTCCACACAAACTTTAAATCTAAATCCAAAGTTTCTGTGGAAATAAACAGTTTTATTGCTCAAAATCTGTTGTGGAATTCTGAGTGAGGGAAACAACAGGCCGGATGGCAGGATTGAAAAACACAGCTACAGTCTGAGCTCAAGGTGGGTGGCTATATTACACATCATTTGACAGCAACAAAACAAAACAAAACAACAACAAAACACAAAAAAATGAAACAATGTTGCAACTTCAGCCCTTAACCCACTGGAGTAAACACAAGTGAAAAACGTTGGGAGAATGATGGAGGCAAAATAGAGACAGAGAAATCAATAGTGAGTTATGACATTTGATAGATTTGTGACATTTAGTGTGTTTGGGGTGTAAAGTTAGTTGGCAGTTAGTATAGTTAGTGCGTAGTGTATTGTGTTTAGTGTGCAGTAGAGTCTTTTTTTGTGTGCTTTGTTTTGGTTGTCAAAATAAGGCAACTACTGAATGGAGAAGGCAGTGCAGCTCTTCTCTGAGCTGGAGCGTGCTGAGGGAGAGGCAGTTTTTTTCAGATGAAACATAAAAGTAAAGTCAAATCCAGAAAGCTATACCCTTGACCCCAGACAGTTAACTGAAACAAGTCTGCTGGACCATAAGTGTGAAAGCAACCTTAGACAATGTTTACAGGGCAGTAATGGCTAAAAAGCAGTAACAGCTTCAAAAAATTGGCGCAATAGTAATTTCCAGAATTAGAAGTCTGTTGGGTTCCTCTGTTAGCTATTAATACCTCTCAGCATCCAACAGCCTTGATCAGCTTTTGCTCATTTTTGAGGTTTCTCTTCAGTACATTCGGTTGAAAGAAAACTGTATCAATTAAAGAAAAAAAAAAAAACAGAAGTAAAAAAATATTTAAAATCTTTCTCCATCAGTTTGTGGCACCATGTAAAAACTATCACAGGGTGACTCAGAGAACTCCATGTTAATCAAAATAGTAAAAACTATGCATTTGCAACATTGCCTGTCAATTGAAGCATTTTTAGATGTTACACAGGCAATGGACTGGAAAATAACCCGGAAGAAAACAAAACTAGTTTGACTATCTCTGTATTCTTTCCATAAAGCAGGTTGAATTGCTTCCTTGCTTGCTTTAAATGGTGATTAATAAATAAACATGTCTTCCCTTTCCCTGTTTTTTTTTGTTTGTTATTATTAATTTATTTATTTATTTTATCTTAAAAGATGAACCTTACACATACACTTGAAAATCCTTGCATAAAGTGTTAAGCTTTTGCACTGCATGACTCACGAAGCCTCCCCGCAGCTTGTTTCTAAAAACACATGATTGACTGAGGGAAATGCAGATCCGGGGGCTCTTTCTTCTGCTCCTTTCTAATCCCCTTAAATTCATTAGATACCTAGAATGAAACCACATGCCTGCCTGCTTATTTTTTTTCTTAAAATTGTCTACTTTGTACTCTACTTCACTATGCTGATCTCCTCTTTCGTTAGCGGTAATCCTGTGTAATGACTTGGTTTAAGTAGACTGCCTCACATTATTCATGTTCACTGTCAGAACACACAGTATCATCCTGTGCTACTCTTTCCTCCTCTCTCCCCTCTTCATCGTTTCCTTTCTGCCGCTCTCCCTATGACCTAATGGCAGCTTGGTCAGGACACTTGTTCCAATCACATGAAGTCAGGTAGGGAAATGCAGGAGCAGATGGTGGGTGGGAACAGAAGGAGAAATGACAATACATCCTATGGACCTTCCCCTCCTGGCAACTAAACTGATGTAGTGGGCCAAATCACATGTGACCTGTATGTAATGTCTGCGCTGAACATGTGTGGTCAGCGTGCAGGAAGCAGGTCTCAGAGTTCTGTGTTTTTATGAATCATGCCATAAAAAGTGTTGATGTACCCAAACAATACTGTGGTCAGTATAAAAGGCGGTCTTCGCATGCTCAGCTTGACACTATGCTTTTTTTACGGTTAACAGCTGAGTTGTGATTTCCTCAGCAGAAGGAGATGGCAGGGGAATAAAGGTAAGAAACAGGCACTGGCATGGAAGAGTGAGATCTGTATCCTGATTGGCTACAGCCCCCTGCTTTCATCCATGAGGAGATTTTTTCCAAAGAGCAGACAGCCTACCTAACACCAGATGGCTACAAAGTAGCAGCAGACCAAATCGTGTTATAAATTTTGCTGAATAGGGACAGAAAGATGGCGTTTGAGGATAAATATGGTCCATTCAGGTTTTGTTTCAAATATCTTGGTCGTAAGTTTAACTTGCTGTCAGAGAAAACACTTTAGTGGGCCTAATCATCTTTAATCATCACAGCCAAAACCAACTCTGCACAGCTGCTTGAATTCAGTCTAAATAATAAGAACATATTTTGATAAATTAAGTGTGACTGTATGAAATTTTTTTGCTTTCAATAAATGTAAACTTGGGTTTTAGGACCAATTTATACAAGTTGTTTTAGATAGCTTCAGCATGCTTTAAACTGTCACCCTTGACTTGATAGCAAACAATTACAGCTTGTAATAGCTTAAAAAGTTGTTTTTGTTTAAGTACAAACAAAAATAAAACTGATGTGCTTAAACAGTACAAACCTCCACCAAGAGACTCTAGCATAAGCCAAGATGTTCTCAAAAACATGAAAATCTGACCTTTGCACCATGTTGATTAATCTTTGATTAAAGTTCCTGCTACAGTATATCCAGACTCAGATCACCCCCAAAATCCACTTACTTCTCCCCTATGTCGAGACCAAAATTCCCAGAAAACATGCACTAAATTTGTTGAAAACTTTTTGAGTTATTTGCAAAGATGTGGAAAACTTCCCTCACAATTAAAAAAAATAAACTTTAAAAGGTGTATTTTAAGTTTATTTTCTACTTAGTTGCACTCAAAACTAACTAAACTAAAGACAGAAAAAGTCCTTTGTAAAAGCATGATGCAAGAAAGGCAAATGGACTTGAGCATGTATGGTGCTTTTGTAGTCGATCTGAAGAGTGAAAAGAACTTTTACACTGAAAGTCACACCTACTCATTCATACCCATTCACTGTTACATTCTTGGTGAAATATTTCTATTAATTTTTCTGTCTTACTTAAATGTTTGGTTATCCGGAAATGTTTTATTACTCAATTGATTATTAAGAATGTGACAGACTTTAGTTTAAATGTGCTTCATTATTTAAAGGGTCAGTTACTTGTTTTATAGGTAACTGGCTTAAAGATTTCATGTCCTGCAAATGCAGTTTCCTTTTTTTATTTAATATTTTTAGAAGAGGCTTTGGAAGCAGCAGAACAGAACACCTTTTACTGATCCCTCTGTGAAATGTGCAACACCTCTTTAAAGAAAATGGCCCTATAAATTCTGGAGTTTTTTGTGTCATGGGTACAGGCTCAACCCAGAAGTGTGTATTCTGCTCATTGCAACCAGAAGCCATGTATGTTCTGAAAGTCCACTCTAATGGACTGTAACCCCTCCTGCCCCCTCCCATCAGACATTGTTTGGGCAGCCAATCAGCACAGAGCTCATTTTCACTGCCTCACATAGATCTGAGCATTCCCAAAGGGGAGGGTCAAAGAGCTGCATGTGATCCTCTACGTAAACAATTTTTTTTTTTTCATTTTTGTATTCACCTAACATCAACAACAGCATGAAGTGGCTGCTCATACAGAGATTAGCATAGATGCAAACAGCCTAAGGGGTACATCTATCAGATCAGGACCACATTTCATAACTAGAAAAGCACTCGGAGAGCGCAGACCTCAACCAAGCAGCACAGTTCCCAGACGGTGATCTGGATCAACACCAAAATTGAATCACTTCTTCCTTTTCCCATGCTGAATATTTCATCAAAATCCATCCATAACTTTTTGAGTTATTTTGATCACAGACAGAGAGACAGACAGACTGACAAACTCTCCGGAAAACATAACCTCCTTGGCATAGGTAATAAATGAAAAACATATAACAATGCTGCAAAGTCTTTTTTTTTTGGCTAACATTGCAATTTTGCAAGATTATATTTTCGTAACAAATGGGTTATTAATAAGTTTGTATAACTTTTCTACAGTGAAATGACAGGGAGGCATGTTTTCCATCTCTGTTCTCTTTTTGAATGACGCAGGATGTACTGGGAGTTTGTCTCACTGTGGAAATAGAACATTACATGCACAGAAAAGTTAGCAATATACCAAAAAAGTTATTTAAAATGATAAAGTTAAACTTCCTGGCCACATTCACATTTATGCAAAAACTGCCTCTCGCTATTTTCTCAGGTCTTGAATATCCAGCTCATGTTTGAATAGCACTCAGTCTGTGTGTGTGTGGCTGGCATACGGCGGAAATTCAGGCTCGCCTGTCGGGCCCCTGAGGGCCCTCTATGTTTGAGTGTCCATTAGGCTGATGAGGTCTGGCAGCTGAAGTTGCTGGAGTTAGTGTTGAGCTTCAAACCTGCTCATGGCTAGGCCTAATTAAACCTAGAACTCAGCCCTAATTTACAGACAATTAGCTGTAGGGGTTAGCCAACACCACCAAAGGCTGAGATGGGTGTGCGGTAATGTGTGTTAAACGGTATTTGGTCTGTTGAATAAATGCAAAGACCATACACAATTTAGAGGATCTTTTCTCTTACCCAGAGCACTTTTCAATATTGTGGGTGGACAAAAGTTTTCACACCAGAAGTCTCCAATGGAAACTGAGTCTCTAACTAAGTGAGGAAAAGCTTTTTAAACCAACTGTGCCACAAGCTTGATGGTTTCTTTAATTTTGGATGATTACACCAAGTCCTCAGATAAATACGGTCATTTTTACTGGAAGCTCCAGCTCACTCATGCTCATCATTTATATGTGTATGTGAGAAATGTACTGGGGTGGGTGTTTAGGGACTTCTTAAAGCAGATGGGCCAAAGGGTGTCCAAACTGTACAAAGGAACCAATTGGCCTGACTGTATTATTATAGGTGCTATGATATAAACTGTCCGACCCTTGGGGAAGCCTCCCTGTTTTCCCATTAAGCTCTACTGACAGCCTGACATTTCCCAGGGTAGAGGGCTTCGGCTCAGGTATGTTTTATTCATCCTATTGACTCAACACTGCTGCCAAGTCCCGACACAGAGCAAGTGAGCCCAAAGTGTGGTAGGCGGCAGTGAGAGTGAGAGCGGGAGATACCTGTTGTTGTTGTTGTGTTTACGGCTCAGATAGGTCGACACTGCTCTGAGACAGCTGGCTGACACGGACACAATAAACCTATCACCATGCAGACGGAGAGATGGGGAGATATTACCGGCACTGAGAGGATGAAACTGCCTATTTGCTGGGAAGACTCGAGTCAGGCAGGTACATTTCTGAGGCGGGATTACTTCCCCTAAAGGAGTTTAGTATTTGCTGCATCATTCCATAGCAAAGAGGAAGTAGAGTCGACTTTCACACAGGGTTAAGATGTGAAAAGGGTTTCCTGCAGTTTGGCCTTGCATGCAGCATTTCTTAAAATCGGAGGTAATTTTAATAAATTCACAAGTGTTTTGAGTGCTGAAGAGCATTTGGAAAACAGCAGGACATTATGACTAAGTTGTGGGCAGTCAAGCTAAAAACTGAAAGCACTGTTTCTTCCATTTTTATGGTGAATTATAATGTCAGGAAGGAAATGCCAGGCAAGTCAGCTGTTAAAACACATTTTCAGCAATATTTTGCTTTACCAAGTTAAAAACGAAGAACTTATAAAAATGAAAGGCATTAAAGACACAATTTGTAAAAGTAAGCCAGTAATATGTCAGCCACTGAATAATTTTAATGTTTAAAGGAGAAATACTGGAAAAAAATGCAACTTTATATTTTTTATCACCTTTTATGTGTAAACTAAATAACACACTGCAAGAGGTGCTCCAGGCCTGCAGGGGGCTCTGTGGCAGAGGGAGCACATGGTAGAGACGGACGAGTGAGATCAGTTGATCCATGATTGTCCCTGTTTGAATCAGCAGCAGGCACGACTTGAACGGAAGTCACAGCTTTGCTAGGTAAAATATATTAAAAAAAAAAATAGATTTAGATGTTTGTGCTTGGTGCCCTTCTAATGCTGTAAAATGGTTATGCTGTGTTTCTGCTCTTGCTTGCAAGCTGTCTAAGTTTGGATTGTTCAGGGCTTTGTTCTTACTTGCAGCGCATTTGCTGTCAGTTCAGTTGTTTTTTATTGTCACAGTGCACTTCCCTGGTTGCACTTTTTTGTGCAGCTGTTTTCTCTTAATGTGCTGTTTGACTGCTGTGCAAACATGGTGTAAAAAATGTAAGAATCTGTGCTATCTTGCAATGTTAATGGATCATTAAAAAATATCTTAAAATCGTGGTCCAAATTCAGATTACCAGCAAAATGTATCTACTATTTTCTGTCATGACCAACATTCCCTGACTTTTTGACTTGTCTTACACACAATCAAACAGACAAATCTCCGCAAAAAATGCAGTATGATCACATGGGTTTATTCAAAAATCCTGTCCACCCTTGAAGTCGATGGGCCTACATGCTGTTAAAAGAAAAGAACTTTTATTGCTGTCTGATAAAACAGTTCTCTTATTTGTTTATTTATTTATTTACTTTTGCAGGCTCATCAGACAGAAACTGCCAAATAAATAACATATAAATAAATAAACAGCCCACAAGCTGAATTGCATTCTGTTTTGCATGCAAGCATAATTATTTTTTATGCTAAGTGCAGACAGTAGTCAAATTTTTATCTGCATCCAGTCATAAAAGACATTTTCAGGCCAAGAGATGTTTTATTTGTACCAAAGGTAAGATTTAGAATAAGTGTGAAATATGCAAAACTTCAATTTGTTTAATTTTTTGTCTTGTAACTGGTTAGTTTAATAGCCTGGAGAAAAGTAAGGTGGACAGTCTCCAGCTGAAAGAGATGCATTTGATGTTGTCATATGATCATATATGATCATATCTTGTTTTTTACATGTATAGGGAAAAGGACAGTACTTCTGAGAAGTTTCCTATTCAAGCTCTTACTTAACTTGATATTTATTGCGCATATTAACTCAGACTGACTGCACAGCTGGCCCAATATAGTTTGCATTAGGTGGATAGGAGGAAAAGGGTCACGGAAAAATGAACAAATCAGTGAAAAATAAGTGAAGATCAAACTTAAAAACAAAACAAAAATCTGAGAAAAAATGAAGAAATTTAGAATTTATTTTCAAAGAAAATTTCCAAGAAAAAAAAAAAAAATGTTAAAAACAAAGTCGACACTCCACTAACAAGGCAAGATCCTGAGCTTGAAGTCAGAATTCAGAGATTTTAATCATTATTTTTGAGAGTGGTCAGTATTCTACAAAAATAAGCATGAATTTGGAGATTAATTTTAATATTCTGGGATTTATGTTAAAAATCTGACTTTATTCACAGAATCTGAAAAAACGTCTGAAGGTTCATCTTTTCTTGTCTTCGTTCTTGCTAGACTGAACACTGAAGAGTGTTACTAAAAATAGATGTAGCCCCCATAATTAAAACTAGAATATTAAGGCAACTATGTGCAAGTATGTGTCAGTGTGCCATTGAGCAACTGTCAATGTACTGACATTTAACTTAACTGTTTAATGTACTCCTTTCTGCTGATTGCTCAATTTGCAAGTGAATGCATGAACACATGGGTTCTACACAGTATATTAAACTTCATTATTGTGTTTATAGCATGTTCAATTACAAACTTAATAAGAAAAGCTGTTACAAGCATCTTAGCTCAAAGCAATTTCCCATTATTGATTTCAGTTCACTTCATGCAGTAGCATACAGAGAGGCACTCAATGAGCTCCAGCATGTTGTCACCAAATTCATCCTGGCAATGCACTGTGTGATCAAACACAATCAGCATAGAGTTTCATTGATCACCATGGATGTTAAATCATGTAAATACATTGTCCCCCTCCACCCTTTATAGGTCTGCCAATAAAGAAATGAGCTGATTCCACATTCATAAAAAATAGACTGTAACCTATTCATCCCAGATCTAAATGTTAACATTTTAAAATGTTTTTTGATGGGTCTTCTGCTTATTCGCAGTGAGTCTCAAATGGACACTCAAGAAACTTTATCTTTGTTGTAGTTTATCATTTACACAATGAATGAAAGTATTCCTTGTGAAGAAGACACATTTTTACATTATTTTTTTTTAGATATTTAGCATTGAATGAAGCTAGTTTTAGTTTAATTTATCAATCGTGCTTATATGAAAGGCATCTGAAAATACAAGTATATAGCATGTCATATCCTGATGTTGCAGTAATACAGAGTGAGTCAGAGGGGACAACTGCAGATGGCTGAATCTGATATAAAAACATTGTTTGCATTTTGAGGCACCCTGAACAGAATACACTTTGACTCTTTTGGTTGTTTTTAGAAAATCATTATCATATCTTTTGCATTTGATGTCTGCATGATTTTCAGTGAGCTCTGTAAAATGCGGATGTGTTTTATTGCTTGGGATGATATTGGCAAATTCGCCCCGAAGGCTCTGAGGGTTCCTTCAGTAATGGGTAAGAAGGATCTCCCTGTGCCATCTGTGCCAACCCAAATTTAGCCTGCTTTTTAAATTATAAGGAAGAGGCTAAAGCGATTTACAAAAAGGGATGTTTCTCCTTTTTTTCTTCAGTTTTTTTTTTCTTTATCTGAATAAGGCTCGTCTCGAACAGTCTTCAGATCTATTTTTTCTTTGGTTCACCCTCGTGCAGATGAAGTTCAGACAAGTGCTCCCCTCATCCACAGGCGTGTCACGTGGGGGTGAGGAGCCAGGAGCCACTGCGGGAGCCTCCTCCAGGACAAAGCACTCGGAGCGGGGAGACACTGTGGGCCTTGTTCCCCTTTGCTTGGCTTCAAGTCAAGTGGGTGTTTGCTTACTGGGAGGACCATGCAGACCCCCCTGGAGGGGAACGCAGCACATAGCTTCCACTAGATTGAACTCAGAGACACATGGAGTTACTACATTTATTTATGATTGGACGCTGATTTTGTTTGCTTCAGTGAACAATGGCAGGCCTGTGTTATTTCACAATGTCATCACCCTTGAAGGGCTTATAGTAGATGGCTCTTGAACAGCGAGTATGGTTTTGTTTAAGGCTCCTGTCTGTAATCCATCCATTGATGGATTATTGTTTTGTATTAAGCTTTGAAACAACACACTCTTCAATGATTTAATGCAGAGGTAGACAGTAAAGTCATTAGGAGTTTTGTGAGTCTCTTACTGAACCAAATATCTTTTTTTTTCTGAAAAATAAAACAAAAAACTGAAACTCCAAAACATGCAAACACAAATACTTCCTTTGACTTTGCTAATTTTCACCGAAGTCAAAAAAAAATGCATTAACTTACTCATAACTACATGTAATTTTTATTTATTTATGCCCCAGTCACACATTCCCGTTTCTCATGGCGATTGCGCACGATTGTCATAATCCTGATAAAGCGTGCTTTGGTCGTGGTGCATGCGCTACTTGGTCTGGATCAGCCTTGCATAGTTGTGGATGACCAGCGGGGAACTTGGAAGGGTCCCGACAGTTTTGAACTGTTCAAAACTGTCGTGGAGGATCGCCGCTCTCAGTGTAGCAGGATGGAAGCCTAATGCAGTCCTAAGGCGAATAGTATTAGCGCGGCATGTACAGGGCTCAATCGGGCTGATCGTGGCTCAATCCTGACAGCTTTATGAGGACGACTGACAAGGATGTATCCGTTTGTGCCCCGACTGTGTCCCATTCAAGATGGTGCAAGCGACGGGGCTCAGTCGGGGCTTACGTGACATGAACTGAGCTCGAGCGGGGCTGGCGTCGTGTCAGCAGGATGGATATTCATGCAATCCTCATCATATGTTGTATTAACCTAATTAAAGCGGGACGAATGCCCCGAAGTGCTATAGAAGCGCTACTGATGGTGTACTTACGGGGTGTGTCCAGGGGTGAGATAGTCATTTCATCCCGTATCATAGCGATCACACCAGCCTCCATAATCGTGTACAGTCATGCACAGTCGCCATGAGAAACGGGAATGTGTGACTTAGGCATTAGAAGACCTTTAGAAGAAGAAGTAAATGATCTTAGTCTTATTCAAGGAAACATATCAATCATAATACCCAGGAAAATAACTTCATCACCCACAATCCAGTGTCCAGTGTCTCTGAGTAAAGTAGCTTGATGCTACTATGGAAATCCTAACTGACACTGCAAGTTTTTTCTAATGGTTGCAGAGACTGACGTTGTTTATTTCTATATCTTCTTTAACATTTAAACAAGATAGATGTGGGCCCGCTAAAGGCACATGCACGATCATGTGCTAAATTTAAAGGTCCCATGTCCTTCAAAAATAGCTTTTCTTTGCCTTGAGGTTGTTAGCAGGGGGCTTTGGGAGCAGGGGAACTTGAAACAGCTCAGTACCTTAGCCTTCTGAGGCCTCCCCTCAGATCCAAATATTTCCAAAGGGGAGAGGAAATGAGCTACATCTGATCTTCTACAGTGAATACATTAACTTTTTAAAACTTAACTCTAAAACTTTCTAGACAACAAAGACATGATGTTAACAGTCAAATACACCAGAACATGGAACCTTTAAAAACTTCTCAAGGACAAGTTTAAGAAAATGCCCTCTGTTGCAGAGGTCCCTTTTCTATTGAACCCTGAGACATGCATGCCTTATTATCTATCCTGCTACTCTTGAAAATGTGCATCTTTATTTAGGAATCAGAGTGTACTCTTTGTCTTTGTTGATCTGACATGCCAGATAAAAAGTTTCACATATCTGTGTCCATTTGGACAACACTATAGCTGCTGGTTGGTGTCTGATTATTTCAATTCCCAACAACATTAACATCACAAAAATTGAGGCTTACATGCTTTTAAAGAGAGGAGACTTGCACTTTCAAACAGGCAACTATACAAAAGAAGTGTGTTGCCTTGATAAGTGACGCTAAGTGTTTAGGTGTTGAAAGCAGGCGCCCTTATGGGGATCCTTGGTGATAACTGACCAGGATGATCTGACTTTAGTTAAGTTGTTGTGCACTCTATCTTCCACTGTTTACATGGGAACTGTACTTTTGCATCTTACAAACAAGAATGAATGCAGTGATTCCTCTCCCATCAAGCAACGCAACATTAGCTTTGTACAAGCATCACTAGCCTAATACTGCCATATATGAATGTTTTAATTGCTGTAATCCCCTTCAGGGCTTACACAGTGTATGCTGGGGAAATCCAAAGTGCTTCAAAACCACACTAAATCCCTATCATAAATGCTAAATACACTAATGTTTTGCTGTAAGCGCTGACAATTTGCTCTAATTCCATCAGGACAAATGTCTCTACATTTGCACTGAGCAATAATTGAAACTCGTTACCTTTAGTGTTAATTCAGCTGCAAACATATTATCCCATTACACCCCGGCCGTAGTAGAAGCCACAGGGTGATGCAATGGAAAAACGAGAACAGGTGCATCATTTGAGGAATGGCTCACTCACCCCAGCAACCCTGGCAAGACATGATGGTCAACAGTGTGGAGTGCCCCACCTCCTTTCGCTCCTTTCTTTGTCTTTCACTTTTACTGTCTGCCTCTCCCGGGCATCTGGAGGCTCAATCTCTCTCACCAGTGTCCTTGCTAACGCCCTCGGGTGAACCGGGCCATGTCAAACTCAAATCCATCAATCACTCAGCGCAGCCGACAGGAGAGGGGAGGGGAGGGGGAGCAGGGGAGTCAGAAATACAGGGATGGGCAAAGTGGAGAGGTTGGGATAAGGCATGAACCCTCTTGCACCTTATATTTCCTTTCCTTGTCTCCTCTCACTGAGTTTGGAGGCAGCTGTCAGATCACAAGAGGGACTCCAGAGTTGACCAATCAACAGATGAAGATGTGTTTGATGAGGAGGCGAGAAAAGTAGGAGAGAGCAACAGAAGAAGAGAGAAGAGCAAGACTAGGGAAGCAAGGAGAGGAGATAAGCAGAAAAAAGAAAGAGCTGGGAATAAGCTGCAGGTTTGCCTGTCAGCAAATGTGTGTGTATGTGTGTGTCCCGTGCAAAATGAAGTGCCTCTGTCAGAGCCCAGGCTCCCCCTCCGGGCCGCCGCTGATTAATCGTCCGTCCAGCTTCTGTGATAGCCACCACTTTAACCAAAACTCCCGGGACACTCACCCATGTCCCATCCCCGCCAACAGACACCCCTCTTCCTCTCTTTGTACCCTGCCTGTCTCTCTGCCCTTCCCTGGCTAAAATTAGGTGAATTTCTCTCTCTCCCTCTCCCCCCCCCCCCCGTTCCCTCCGTTTTTCTTCCTGTCTAACTCTTGCTGCTACAAATAATCTTACATCAGCACCCCGTTCACCTTGCCATCGGGGGATAATGTCTCTCAGTGGGTGAGAGGTTTTGGAACAAAGGCGGGGGGTCTGCAAACAGCATGGTTCTTACAGTGTGCCCTCTCTTTTGCTTTGTGTTTGCATGTGTACCGAGACCAGCTGAGATGAAGCACCCCTGATGCAGGTAAACAGGGGAGCGGGGCATATATGGCAAGGTTGACTTTGGACCTATGTTACACTTAGTCAGCTCATCTTGTATACATCATACCCAAACATGCAGCACACTGTTACACAGACACTGCATCCTCCATTAGTAAAAACAGAAAAAACACTCTTTTCTACACTGTGAACAATAACTATCACAGTCAGCAGTCTTCCCCTCTTCATTCGCCAAGCTGCAGAACCATAGCATCCACCCCGATGGCTATATAGGTGCCCTCCCCCCCCAAACCCCTCCAAAAGCAACCAAGGTCAATTGCCTTTTCTGCTCCTCTCATCCTGTGCTTTATGTACCTTCACATCCAGGGAACGAGACCTGCGCTATTTCTGCTCTGCTGCAAGGTGACTGCTGCTTCACACCAGCCACACCAGCACTAATTCAGGCAGGAAAGAGGGCCATGTGGTGCCTTCAAATGGAGGAAAATGACTCAAAATGTCTTGCACATAATCCTGTTTGAATCCAGACTTGTATTTCTCATGATTGTCCACGACTTTGAAGTACAAATGATTGTGTAAAAGGCTACATTAATAGGACAGCGCATGTAAAGGATTAATTCTGCAGCAACAAATGAGCATACCTGCCTGCTGATCAATACTAACAACTTTATGATTATTCTACTGAGCACAGAGACTCTCTTTTTCTTGCACTTGTTGTTTTGGATCAAAATCAATTTTCCAATAAAAAGTCCCTGAGTAGCTTTCTAATATATTATAATACCAAAGCCGTGAGCCCAGCAGTAATGATGTGGAGGGTCTTTTGTTAGAAAGATCTCTTTTATAATATTAGTTGGAACACTGTCCTTAAAAATGAACCTCAACAGGAGTTTTATATAAAAGTATGGATCATTAAACTATGGAGAAATGGTAGGAGAACGCAAGCTCTGTTAGTAGTTGTTGCATGATTGATTCCTGCAGACTTGACAACATTAAAGTGATATATAGTAGGGCTGAACAATTAAGTGCAAATTAGAATAAATTGCAATATGGCTTGTTGCAATTTTCAAATCGCAGACAGTGCAATATTTTAAACCCAAAATGTGTTGAACATTTTGGCATTGTGATGTAGTTTCTTGCAATTTCATGCCTATTTTGACCTTTTTTAACCTAGTTTTTACAACTTTATGCCTATCTTGCTCCCAATCATCTATTTTTTTGGCCACTGTCAGACCGTGTTTGGAATTTTTACATGTTTTTTTTTTATTTAATCCCAATTTTGCTGCTATAATCAATTTTCTGTAGTCACTTAGGAATTTTTTGCCTTTTTTTTTGCAATTTCATACCTATTTTGCACCTATCAACTTTTTTTCCGCTTTTGTACCATTTTTTTTACCCAATTTTTACAATTTCATACCTATTTTGCTTCTGTTCTTCACATCTCCACTTTTTCTCAAATCTTTTATCCTTCGATTGATTTAATGTCATATTGGTTGTACTATAAAACGATATACTGCTCAAGTTTTTTTAAGAATACATAAGATGAGGAACATTAAAACAATCGCAGAGTAAATCACAATTGCAATATTGGGGAAAAAATATCACAATTAGATTATTTTCTCAAATTGTTCAGCCCTAATATATAGTGAAAATGACATGACAAGAGTTGCACCTAGCGACAACAATTGAAGGGCCAATATTACAGAGACTTATTTTTATTTTATTTAACCTTTATTTAACCAGGAAAACCTCACTGGGATTAAAAATCCATTTTACAAGAGTGTCCTGGCCAAGACAGCAGCACATTCAACAGTTTTACACAAACACAAGCAGTCATTAAACATGTTACTCAAGGTGCAGACACACCAAAGCAACCCTCAGGGAATAAAAAACACAGGGAGTACTTGTAGAGATGGTCTGGGTCCACGCACATGCAGCCAAATGAAATAAGTGGAAAATGGGTTTGGGCAAATTAAAATGCTTTTAGCTCTACTTAAACACACTTCATTCTCAGAAGGATTCATAATATAGACAAAAAACCTACAGCTGTTTCACCGAGGTCAGCAGTAACCACCCACACCTGTGTACGTCTGCTTTGTCTGAAAGTGTCATAAACACAGCCTGTGTGTCTGGTTTAAAATGTTTCAACTTTCAAGCATACTCAAAAAAAAGATTCTGAAAAATTGCATCATGATGCAGCAGAGAAAGATGCTAGAAGTGCAAATGAAAACAATTTTTTTTCAAAGCTTTTCTAGCCACTCATCTCTGTGATCAGCCGCTGATTCAGCAAAATGCAGAAAAAGCCATGGTCTTGTTTCTAAACCACAGTGAAGAGACGATCACAGGACTCACTCTGTTTTGATCTGATTAATGATGACATTTAGTAATGCAGTTGGCACAAAGTCACTGGTTGACATGATAACTAAATAAACTGCTCCATCTTCTCAGCTCAGAGAAAAATGCTCCAAACGGCATTCATATAGTCCTGATCAGGGCTGTTCGTAAAGCGTTACAAAGTAATGTGTTACAGTAATGTAACTACTTTTTCGGGTAAAAAGTAAAGTAACGTGCTACTACTGAAAATTTGGTAACAAAACATAGTTCCTCTTTTAATGTGGCACGACGTTACATTTCCCCTGGAAAGATCTGACACCTATGCTGCCTTCTCAGCTGCTCGCACACATGGATGTATTATAAGAACTAGATAGCGTGGCTCCGCCTTCTACCATATAACGGTTTTGAAGCCAGAATATCCCCCGTCAGGGCGCCACCATTGTGCAGCCAGCAGAGAATTTGGGCCATAATCTGGACGCAGCTGTCGTAAACGGTCACAACACTCCGCAGCATACGCCGTACACAATCATTGTGAAGCTGCCGTAAACCGTGGTTATTTTTAAAGTCTAGTAACTAATAAAAAAGAAACTTTTCAGAAAAAAGAGGACTTGGAAAACACGCAGCCCAATAACACTTTCATATCCCCACAGCATAAGGATGGGAGAAATATTTCTACGAAGTGTATTAATTTTTTTGAAGCTTCACTTCGGCCCATCCAGATCAATGGGGGAGACGGAGATTTGACCTATACTGCAGCCAGTCACCAGGGGGAGCAGTTTTCGTGGAGGCTTCAATTTGAGCCCAGTGTCATGGCGTCCATGTTTTTTACAGTCTATGCTCGCACAGACACGAGCAGCGTTGCCAAGTCTGCTTGTTATAAGCTTCTAAGGGCCGCAAATCTCGAGACTCACAGCCAAGTTGCTTCTTGGGGCTCTTCTGTCTGTGTGAATCCCCCTGATTATCTTCCAGCTCCTCACACAAAGCAGAACACGGCTGCGGTAGGCAGTTCGTCCCATGTTCCTATAATACATCCATGGTATGTCCACCTTGTTTCCTAATTATCGCGCACTCCCCCAAACACAGTCAGGTACATGATGCATGATCCAGAGCCAAAGTTGCCAGGTCTGCTTATTATAAGCAACGGTCTTTTCTTGAATAGATACTTGGCACTGTGATATTGAAATGTAATGTAGATAAAAATTAACACACTTCATGTGGATTTCTCTTATAAAAAAGTAGTATATCACATTAGGAAAGGAAATAGCTGGAGATTGCTTATTTTGGGCTTGTTTTTATCAACCAGGTTGCTTATTTCAGAGGCAAAATGTGGAAATACTGGGCAGGAGCTCTCATTCCACAGGGTATGTTACATTTTGTAAAATGAAGAGCCCAAAAGAAATAACTGTTATGTTCTCTGTAGTAGAACTTTTTGTTGGCCTTCACATTTAGCAAAAGATATGGGGTTCTGTCCAAGATAGAGCAATGTAAAAGTCACATAAAAGTAATGACTAACGTGAATAGTTACTTTTCATAGAGAGTAACTAAGTAAAATGACGAGTTACTTCTTTCAGAAGTAACGAGTAATGAGCAAACACTACTTTTGAAAAGTAACTTCCACAACACTGGTCCTGATGTTGCATTTGGGGACATAAAGGAGAGTACAATAAGAAGGATTCTAAGAGCCTATAACTGACAGGGGCCCCTGAAAGATTTTACGTTGTCAGTATTTTTTTTAACACATTTATTTATTAACTTTTTTCCTATAGGTTGGCTGATCCATCTTTTCTCTTCAAATAACATCATCCCAACTTTCCCCCCTCATACTGTTTAAAAAGAACTAAAAATAAAAATCTTGGTGTGGGCACATAGTGAGTCTTGCACAGGTCCGACTATTTCTTTTAGAGGGGTCTGATGGCACTGTGACTACTTTGTCTTGTCAGAAGATATGCCAGACACAGACAGGAGCTGCGCCGCTAATAGACAGAGGAGAAAACTCGATGCCAAAGTTGCCAGGTCTGCTTATTATAAGTGACTTTCAGCTTATTTGGAGTTGTGGGTTTCAGTTTTTTGGGCTTGTTCCAATAGTAAAGTTGCTCATTTTATCCCACCCTAACACAAATTAAAAGTTTGTGGTAAAAATGATGTTTCTAAAAAAAATAAATCCTTATAGCCAGAATTAAATTGATTTCAGATGTAGCTACTCCTGTTTACACCATAATAAAGCTGTAGAGGATTAAGATACAACTAAGATTAAAAACCTGACGTCTTTTTGGTTACAAAAATCAAGGTGAGACAGAGTTAAGCAATAATGGAGTTACAAATAACAGTAGCCCCTCCGTTCACCTCTGTAAAGAAAATGATTTTCCACCTACAAACAAGGGATGTTTATTAAGTAAATTAAGAGCCAAAAAGGGAGAAATATGACTTTGAAATTCACATGTAATGTGGTTAAAAAGTAAAATGCACTTTATGTAGGCTTCTCTCTTTAAAAAGGCCTATTTCAATCACAAAATCTGGCAACACGGCTCGCTGCAGAAATGGTGACTATGGCGTTTTGTGGAGTTAAAACTGCTGTTTTCAGGATGGATGTACAAGAAGTAAAAAGCAAGAACACACATGTGAAGTGTACATTATGTCCTAAAGCAAAGTGTTTGTCTGTGGTAAGTAAATCTAAAAGCTAGAGAGGAAAAAAAGCAGAGAGCTCCGCTGATATCGGCGCTGCTGTAGCAGCAGGTAGCAACAAGGAGGGAGAGAGAGATGTAGTTAAAGCAGAAAAAATTACTTTCCCTGGTAACTAATTAAATTTATGGAGGAATAGTTCTGTTAGTAATTCCATTACTTTTTTGGGAAAGTAACTAGTAACTATAACTAATTACTTTTTTAAAGTAACATGCCCAACACTGCAAATAAGGGGACATGGAGACCTAAACTTAAAAAAGTTTAAAAATACAAAAACATAATGACCATACATTTACAACTTTAGTGTGAATTGGGGTAAAAAAAAATCAAATCAAAATTACTCTGAGTGAAATCAAGCTTACCTAAGAGACCAACCAAACCAATTTATAACTAACTGGTTTAGCGTAACACACAAATAGGATCTGATGATACATTCCAATAAAAGTGTGTTCCCCTTTTCATAAGCTGCCTATATCAGAAACAATGTTATCATGTTTTGCATGTTTGTTGCAGCTTTTTTTCCCTCCCTTCATGGATAAGCTGTCTCTCAGTCTTGTCTGGATCTCTTTCTCTCTCTCTGTCTCTCCCTCTCTTTGCTCCCAGATGTCTCCTTACAGCTGCCATGACTGACTGCAAACTCATTTATTACAGGTCACAAACGCCAAGTGCTTCATTTAAAAGGACGCCAACCTCCCCCCTCTCCTCTAACACAAGTGAAAAATTGACCTGCAGGAATAGAACACGCCGCACACACACACACAGCTGCATTAGCCCCTAACGGGAGGCTAGCGGGGCCCAAAAAGGTGGTAACAGGTCTCAGCAGAGGAGAGGAAACTGAAAATGGAGGATATGTAATATGTTTCATGCTGTAGTTGACACAAAAACTTAATCAGCAAAAGATGACATAATTAAAAAAACAACAACAACCTTTTATAGGAGCAGCCCACAGTGGTTTTCAAACTAATTATACCAATGGTATGCTGAAACAAACCAAAATCTAAGGGAGGACTCAATTTATTTCCATGCAAAATAGCCAATTACTGCATGTTATAAGAATTGTTTTTTTTGTAACATGTGATACAAAACTGTAGTAACCGTTGTTTTTTTTCTAAAACATTACAAAAATTTAATTCAGAGTAGATTTGAAACTTATTCATTTGGTAGTTCCATTAAATTAGCAGAGATGAATAATTTTGGGCCCGATGACCAAATGGTATGTGGGACCTCTGAATAAAATACTTAAAACCAGTTTCCAAACTTTTCACGTTGCAGCCTCCAACACTATAAAGCAGGGTCAGGGTGTCATGAAGAACAAGTCTCCTGTATTAAGACTGTCTTGAGTAAAGCTAAACTGAAGGTTTCCTTTACAAATTACCCTATTTTACCCTAATTTCAGCATGAATCTTTCCAAACAGAGATATTTTGTTATTATTGCACTGAACTTAACTGCTTATACTTAAGATAAGATACGATAAGATAATACTTTATGGTCTGATTTCTCAGAAATTTGTTCCGCATCACCAGCTCATCCATCATCACAGTGTCACATCGCTTAAAAATACAAGCATACAAATAAATACACCATAAAAAGTTTATACAGTAAATAAATGATACAAGCTCATTAAAGTTCTTAACCAATTTTAGTAGATTCTCCAATCTCCTTGGATGTTTTCTCTGCTTGATGCATGCCAATGATTTGACCCGTCTTAAATGGACCAACATCAACTTGTTGCCCGGTGACAGATAATCGCCCATGCAGTAATTATCCGTGAGGAGGCTCAAACTTACTTCCTTAGTTAAATCCAGGTGGCAACTTTTTTGCCAGGCAGTGTATATTTTTCAACAAAGTACAATCTCTGGAAAATATACCCTCAGTTGAAAATGAGAGGTTGTCAACTGGTGCCACTTTAGGAATCTTAAACTCTAAACTTTGAACATGTAAGCCACACTTGCATAGTCAATCATCTGGCCTCTTCCCCATTGTTGGGCAAGAACAAACAGATGCCACAAGCCCCTCTCATTAAAAAAAAATGCTGTCAATGTTTCCTTTTGTAATTGTCTGCTCTATCCAAACATGCAATCACTGTTTCTGCTAATTTCCCCCATTAAGAATAATAAAATTCAGAAGCAAAATACAGCAACATAAAGACTTTGCAGTGGCAATATAGTTTTTATTGGGGTATTAAAAAATACTCTGAGTGCGCCTCCCTAACAATACATAGAGCAGGGGTGGGCAACTGGCGGCCCGGGGGCCACGTATGGCCCTCCGCCTCACTAAATATGGCCCGGCAGTCATTTTCAAATCAGCAATTGTAAATAAGAAGAAAACTCAAATATGTAATCGAAATAATTCTATATAATCTTGAATTATATTTTTATTGGCTTTTGTAATTTATTTACTGCCTACTTTGCTATTACAGCGTCTCTAACTCTTTTTCATGAAGCACTGGAACATTATATCAAGTATTACTCAAGACTATATTCAAAATATGGCAGCAGCAAAATCTTTGAGCTTTAAAAATTTGGGAACACTCATCATTTCATTGATTTGAAAATAGCTTTGTCGGCTTTAATTCCATATATTTTGGCAAAATTTGCTTGAATTCTGTGTCAAGTTCATTTAATTATGTATTATAACTTGTATTTGTCATGTAACATATGAATATTAGTATGCTAACTTTAGGATTAATTAATATTCTCTAATGGTATTTATCCAACATCCTTTTTCCCCGGAAGAATTTCCGAAAATTTGTAACAATGTGGCCCTCAGGCTGGGAAAAATGGTTTCATGCAGCCCTCTTGGTAATGGAAGTTGCCCACCCCTGACATAGAAGAACACTGTTAAGTGTTACAAAGAGTTTTATTTTTACCCCAAGAAGAGTCAAGAATCATACCCAATGAGGGTTGGATCACAAACTCCAAAAAGAGTGAACCAACACTTTTTTTTTCACAACCTTTGTGTTGTGGACCCATATATACACTCAAGGAGTGTCAATATTTAATCTTATAGTGTTATTTTTTCCATGCAGTTTTTTTTTCTGTCTTGGTCCACTGCTTTGGAGCCACTTGCTTTATCCACACGTCATTTGTGCAAAACCCTCCAATGGTCTATAATAGATTCTAAGTTTTTATCAGTATGATTCTATGTTTAAGACCACTGTATATCCTCTTTTACACCTGCCTCTAAACTTTACCAAAAATTCGTACCACTCCTGATGTGTAATCTTTTATTGTTGTTTATATTGTTTTTAAAGATGCAATATAGCCCCTGCTCTTGTGGAGCCAGCTTTTGGAGAAAAAATATATAACGACATGGGTTTTTGACAGAAAGTTAAGTCAATACAAAGGTTAGAGAAATGTTTATTTTTACTCATTTCCAATTAATTTCAAACTTTAACCATGTAACACAACCAACCCTGTTTCATATTTATTCAAGCGCACAAATCATTGAATCAAAAATCTGCGTGAAGTCTGTGTTCCGCCGGCCATATCCGATATCACTCAAAGCCTGTCTGTAATTACATTGTAAATGCAGATTAGCTATGAATATTTTATAAGGGGATTACTAAAAGAGGAAAAGAGACAGAGCAGGAAGAGAGTTAGAAGAATTCAGCCCTTTAACACACACACACCCACATGCTAAAACTGCATGAAAAGCTCGTTTGAAGGTGGAGCTAGTCTTTTATGCCCAAGTTGTCAGCCTATTATCATCCTTTCATATGTTCGCCACCATTATTAACTTTGAGCGGGAATAGAAAAATAACACACAAAAGTGAGAATAAAACACATCACTCCAATATGTCAGGCTGTCGCTTCAGAGGGAGTGGAGGAAAAAAAGAAAACACACAGCAGACCGACTCTTATCATCCGACTCTGGTTCTAAAACGCGGCGGTAATGACTGTGTCTTAACAAAGATTAGCCATAATTTCCATTGTCATTTTAATGCTCCCACATTATGTGGAGGCTTACAAAGGCAGAGATGAAGGCAGAGGGTGGGTGGAGGAAGAGGAACAGGCAGACACTGGAGCAAAGAAAGAAAGAAAGAGTGTCTCTGGAGCTTGGTTATAGTCTGTCAGTCACCCTCTATCCCTCCAACCATGCAGCCATACAAACAAACCCTGACAGGCGCAGTCACCACACACACAAACACGCATACAGTATACGCACATGTTATCCCAGACCCTTTGTCACCACATTTTGAAAACCTCAAAACGTGCTTGTCAAAAAGAGGTCGGTGCCTGACAGCCCCCCGCATCCCCTGCTGGAGGACGAGGAGGACAGACGTCGCCTCTCTTATTGAGACGAGAGGAGCAGCAACAACAAAGGCGATCAGAAGTCTCCACAGCTGACAGGCGTACATGAAGCGTTCAGGCTCCATGACATCAACGGTGTTTAGTGAACACAAGGGTGAGGCATTCAAGGGCCTGGATCAGGGCACATTTGACTTAAACTTCAGGGTGGTATAGCTCATGGTGAAGACTGCGCAAGTCTATGAGTAAATCTGTCGCCAAGCTGCACTCACAGACATTTGGACTCTATTCTATCAGCCTGCTGTCTTCAAGTGCGAGGTGATTGCCCATTTCTGATCAGAGCCAGGTCCAGCACTCAGTGATGATGGATTATATATGTCGATAATTTTTAACCTACTAAGGAGTTTGTGGTTTAGCTAGATTATGAAGACACATCAAAAGGGGCCAATCAATTTGCAGGATGCAGGATAAAAAAAACAAAAAAAACAGGACATTGCGAGACAGGGCAGTTTTCCACATTTTGGCTATTAACTCAATAAGTGTTAGATGGATTTTGGTTACATTTTCAAGGAATGTTGGTCATGAGACAATGGGGCCATACATGGGCCCCTTAAAGGAGACATATCATGCTGATGCATGATTTAATACTTACATATAATACATTTGAAAACAAGACCTTATACCCCTTAATTTTCAAAAAATGAGATACTGTATTTTTTCTGATATCCTAGAACGAGATTTGATGCCTCTGTAAATAGGTCATTGCGAGAAGTCCGCGAGATTTAAATCGTCGTGACGACTCGAGGTACCTTTCTTTTTATTGGAATAATCTGATAAAACACTTCCTCCTCTGTGATGTCCGTTAGCCACAAAACTGTCACAGAGAAACACATCCACCAGCAGCAGTATATAGCTCCCTAGCTCACAGTCATTCATTACCAGCTCTGGCCTGTAGGGGGACTCAATACGCGGTCGCTGCTTTGAGCCTGCCAGAAAATACAGTAGAAGAAGAAGTACAGGCTGGCTCTACCCCCGATAGAACTGACCAATCAGAGCACAAAGGGCTGTGACATTGGAGGTAACTTTAGGTCAGCCTGAGATCTGAGTGTTTCAACAAGAGCTTCATAGTGGCCTAAAATTAGGATTTTGAGAACGCTATTGTGGGGCAATGAAGGAACTAAATGACTTGTACTGAGGGCAGAAATGCTTTACAGGCATCCTAGTCTGGCATAGTGAAAAGGAGAAACAAGCATATGTCTCCTTTAAAAACCCAATCAGAGCCTTAGGTGTGCTTTAGTGGCAAAGCCCATTTCTGCAATGAGTATGCTTGTGTCTGCCTTAGGCTAAAGTCTTACTTCCTTCTCTGGCTTCAATCAGCCCATTCTTTGGAGTAAAATTCCTCAAATCTCCTTCTCTTGCTCCTCCTATATTTGCTGCTATCCTAATTTTTGTTTGGCTTTTAGAATAACAGCACATGGCTCATCATTGAAGGAACAACAGGTGAGTATAAATGATTTGTGAAAATTGATCATAATCATTTAAAAAGCCTGTACCTGTGAAATGGGAATGGAAAATGATATGATTTTATTCATACCAATTTCATTAGCTATTCTGATTATTGAATCAGTTCCTTAAAAAATTCCCCTATCCATGCCTGCTGTTTTGTCCAACCAGGTCAAACACATGGCACTCCTTCAATGTCATGTGGCATCGATGCAATTTCTGTTGTCTGCACTTAATTAAAGGAATGCATTAAGCACCTTTTTATGGAACTTTAATTATAATCATCTTCCCGCTGCCTGTCATGATTTTTGAACTCTTTGCTTTTATGACTGCCTTTGATAAAAAATCTGATGTCCTTGATTTTCAAAGCATGCAGAGCAAAGTGGATAGAATTAAAAGACTAACAACATTGTCAATTCTCAGCTTGAATTGGTTTTAAATTCCCTTATCTATCTAAGAAATATGGCTCTATATTTTGAAGCAAGCCAATTTTGAGTCCCTGTAAGTACATGTGTGTTTTTGTTAATTCAATGTTAAAGTTTTGTATATGAATTGGAACTTAGAAAGGGCAACTTTTTTAACTTACAGGCCCCTCCTATGAAGTTGGGCCCCAGAAACTGTCTTCTTTTTTCCCCTTATGAGTGGCCTTGGACATAAAGGACAAGTGCTTAGACTTTGGTGGTGATCCAAATCTGTATGTGGATCCAGGATTTTTCAAGGTTTTGTTCATTTGTTAGCAATAACTCATCTTACAGTGTTGAAGATGTCATGACAAAGGTTTGTACTCTTGGAGCATATCTAGTTAGGTGTGTTTTGGGTACAACATGAATCAAAGTAGTCAATACCTTTTAAAATAGGGGTTGATCAAAATAGATCACCTTAAGGCTTATCCCAGTTATTTATATTTCTGCAGACAATAACCAATGTTTTAAGCTGATTTGCAGCTTCATTTTATATTACTAAACATGGATATATGTACAACATCAGTGGAAGTGATTTTATTGTTGTTTGGAAACTGAAAACATTTTAAGTTCAGGAATATGGCTACAATGGCTCTGATCTTTGGATAAAGTATCAGTATAACACTTCAAATTGATGTCAAAATTACAACTTATATTTGATATAACAGAGTGACTGTTTATCTCTTCATTGTTCCAGATGACAAAGTACCTACATGAGACTTAACATTTACAGTATTTTGCATAAACTAGCATATTGTATGTAAAAACAAATTCACATGTGGATGAGTAATGTAAAATTTGAAACTTTAAAGCATTAGTTTCTATTGTGTTGCGTCACCGATGTAAAGAGACAGTGTTAGTAGTTGATCTGTACATGATTATAAGCACCTTTGAGGCTATTTCAGTACACAACAGCCTATCATGTTCACTGCAATGAAGACTCAGAAGTTGAAGTGTTGAACAGGGCAGTCCTGTTATTACTAGAAATGCTCATAACATGGTGGTGATTTTATAAATCCTGTGTGGTACCTTATGTCATTTAACTTCAGGAAAGTCTGCTGTAATTTCTCCTGGAAAGTATCTTATGGCTTGTGTCTCCCTGCTCCTCTCAGCCTCTGGCCAACTGTGTTGATTGAGTCCTTGTTGTGTGACATTAGGCCAATCAGAGCTTGTTGTGAAGACAGAGCTTAGGCTGGCTCCAGTGCCAATTGGCTTGTGTGAAATTAAGCCAATCAGATCATATTGTGTGCGAAACATAAGTCCAGGAAGAGAGAATACACACTGCAACAGGCATGTAGGCATTTTAAATTTACTAACAACACAAGCAAAGGGTAAAATTAAACGGCGATAACAATAATCTACAAACGCTACATATTGGCATCAGTAATCTGCTAGGTCAAGTCATTGGTCAACTCCTATTTTAATACAAGCATTCCACATCAGGATTTGGACCACAACTGAAATCTGATCACTTCTCCCTTGTGCCATTACCAACATTCAAAGAACATTTGATCTAAATCTCTTCCTTAGTTTTTGAGTTATCCTGTTCGCAACGTACAAAGAAGCTAACAAAGGCTGACACATGACTTCCTGAGCAGAGGTATTAACACTCATGTTACTCTGCATGTAACCTGGCCACATGTTGCTCCTGATACTTGGCCCGTTGATGCCTGATCAGGTCTATTTTCACTCATCTTTTTTCCAGTAACAGATATAAAATATAAAATATATCTTTCGTATAAACATCATGCTCACTTGTAAAGCAGACTTATGGCATGCAGTTAGTAAGTAAGTGTTTCTGACAGACAGTACTCTTCACTGTGCATGACACAGCATCCTCCTGTTTATTTTCTCTTTTGAGTGCTGTTTGTGTCAATCCCACTTTCCCTCATGTGAAAAAGCTGAATGGCAGCAGCATCGGAGATTTCATTGTTTTTCATGCTGCTGGCTCTTCTTGGTTGCCCTGAATGCACATTTGCCAACCTAATTAAAACATAGCAGATTGATTCCCTGGCTGCTGGAACTAAGTTCCAAAGCTGTCTAAACTATCTGTGCTGTCAAAGATATCAGGCAGGACCATGCTGAAGTGTATATTAGTGTTTGTTGTATCATCTTGTTAATGAAGAAGCTTAGTTGTATTCAGCTCTCGGGGCTTGGGAGGCAAAAAAGTAACTTGCATTTCTACTTGGAAGTCTCTCTTCACTTTCCATTCTTGTTCACATATGCAGAACTGCAAAACTCACAGATTTTTTTTTTAGATTCACTGGTCTCAACTGTCCACTGATCATATTTTTTTTTAAGTTTATTCACAAAAAAGTCCACTCAGACATGGGATGTTGGCATGTTTGAACCACTCTGTTTTAGCCCTGCTCAGAACAGGCTGTTTAAAGAGACTGTGAGGAGTTTTTAAGTAATTACAAAAAAGTCTCACTTTTAGATATATGCCTGATCAAAATACACACTTATCGATGAGTTTTATAGCATCTAAATAGGTTATCTATAAATACTATTCCTTCGCCTTCTGGTCGGGTCGTACAGGGCTGGACTGGCCTGGATACTCAACTTCAGGAACAAGACAATTAAAACTACAGCAAATTTATATTATTTTATTATTTATATTACACGTCTGAGAGCGCCGGGCTGTAAGTAGCGATATATAGCCGGCTACAACTACGATAATAACTTTTCCCAGCATTGCTTGTCGTCACACATCAAAAACTACCGCTACGTAACTAGAAAGAGTTACATTACCTCGTGGCTTTGCATCCTGTAAGTTGTTGAAAAAGAACTTGTAAAGCAATGTAGAGTTCCGACAAAGATCCATGCTGCATTTACCACAACAAACAAACACATTTGGCTTCACGTCTCCGGTGCGTTCAAGTTGTCGTCAGAAGTAGGAATTTTGAGCTCCGAGTGGAAACTAAAACTGAACGCCCTCAAGTCTGAATTTCCTATTGGGAACTCGGTGAAACCTCGCCACCCCGAGGTGTCAATCGAAGATGGATGCCCCCAGTGTGAACAGTTATTTAGCTCCTGTAATAATCCATTTATTTGCACTTCTGACTGGGGTGTGTCGCTCTAGATCAGCTGTATACATAGTATTGTTAGATTTATATTTACAAAAATGCTGCCATAGTGATAATCACATTCTTCATACAACAACGCAGAGCGTGCTAACAACAGCTAACAATAGCCTGGTAGATAGGCATGTTTTTTTCTGACTTCAACTGGAACACCGATAAGTCGGAGATGATGTCACTCCCATTTCCGAGGTTACAGGAACGCAGCATTACGCCGGCGATAAATTCTCCTCATAGCACCTTTAAGTGCCTGTAGCTTTAAATCTATTTGAACTTTTGGTTTTATTAATTGACTTGTCAGAAGCGTTTATTTATTTATTTATTTGCACTATTAACTAATGGGTCTTATTTCTTTGTGGTAGTATTATATCGAATAGTGATAATACAGGTACAGCTCAAAAAATTAGAATATCATGAAAAAGTTCAATATTTTTCATAATTCATTTCAGAATGTGAAACCCATGTATTATATAGATTCATTACAGATCGAGTGAAACATTTCAAACATTTATTACTTGAAATTTTGGCAATTCTGAAATGAGTGATAAAAAATATTGAACTTTTTCATGATATTATAATTTTTTGAGATGTACCTGTAATTATTGATATTATTTGTGTCCTACATTTGACAATGTTCTTGAAATATGCATATGCCTATTTATCAGGATCTAAAAATGACTAGTGTTAACATAACATAGATGATTTTGTTTCAATATGATGCCAGGAAAGAACAATTAATGTACAGTATCAACATTATTAGACTTTGCCTTAAGAGATACATCACAAATGATAAACAGGCGGCCATTATACTCTGTAATGCTAATTGACATATGCTTTACAGAAAGGTTTGTTTTCAATAAGTAGGTGCTCAACTAAAGCTACATATCTTTAAGGTATTTGAAACAAATTCTAAGTAGCTGGACTTTTTTATTTGATATTTAAGCTCAAAAGCCCTGTTGAGTCTGTTAAAAAAGGTTGAAGTAACTGAAGTGTTTGTGTTGAACAGCTCCATGATCGGTGGTTTATTTAGTGCTACTGATAAAATTCTACTAATACAGGGCTGTTCAGCACAAATCCACTGATACAGGGTTACCACAACTACAGTTGGATTTGTAGATCTGTAGTTAAAACCTTGAGTCCCAAAAACACAAATTTTGTTTTTTATTTAAAATGGAGCTCATTTAATAAGGTTATATGTCCCTCTCTACATGTAAGTCATTTTGGTTTCTCATGAAACCTTTTTTTTGTGCTGGAACAATGTGATAGTCTGTCTCAGGCTCACAGTGCAGCATTGTTTTAATAAATGAAATATTTTTGGGGAAGTTGAAAGTTTGTCTTGATTGAGGCTGAAATTGTCATTAAGGGGTGATAGTGGGCCAGACCATCTGAAAACCACTGGTTTAACAAACGTGTGTGACAGGAACATTTTGACGTTTGTTTAGTGGCACTGTGGTACTGGAGTTTGTAGGGACAGAGTTGTATGAAGGAGAGAGAATAGACAGCACCCCACTGCAATAAAAATAATAACTTAGTAATAGAAGTTTCTCAGACATTTCTTTTGGCCCAGGCACAGACTTGAAACCCACTGACAATGTTTTTTTCCTCTGTGTGAGCATGGATTTGTCCAGTCTCCACAGCTATGTGCCTAACTACTGGCAGTTGAATCATAGAGATGGGGTAACTCTTAAATAGCCAAATGGTTAGTCTACTAGTACTGCAACTTTGGTGTAGACAAGTAAGTGCCCATTCCTTCTCCAAACCTGATTTAGACTGTGAAATAAGGCAGATTAACTCCTTTATTACTAGTTTAGAGGATGGATCACACTGAAAGAAATAAAGTTTAAGGATGTGGTATAATCACTGCAGCTATACTGCTGCAATGTTGCACTGTTTTCCTGATGCTATGTGCAAATTTAACAATAGTAAAATGAAAAAGATGCCTTACTTTAAGGAAAAATCCACTCCAGAAAACAATAATATGTGCGTAAATTGTTCTAAAAATGTGAAACAAAGTAAATTAAAGACTATCAAACAGATAAATCCATCATTTACCATTAATGCCATTGAAGTTTGTCTACTATGCCGACTAGCTATTGTATCCCTATCTGTCAATGCCCCAGTCACAAGTAAAGATGGCTTTAACTTTCCTGTGCTGTGATGTAATCTGTAAATCTAATGTTTGATCCATTCACTTGAGCCAGATGTGGGCAGATAAAACACCTGGCTCAGAGAGTGTCTTTTATCCGGGCGAGATAGTATATCACCTAAAGACATCATTGGGTGTGAATTTTTCAAACGCTGTTCAAGTACACATTTCCCGTAAGGAGACCAGTGTTAATTTTATTGACTAATTTATTTTCGTCATAGTTTTTGTCAACAACCTTTTTGACCTGACAAAAACTAGACAGTAACTAATAAAAATAAGTGCATATGGACAAAAACTCAAACTAAATAAACTGACATTTACATCAACACAAACACTGACACAAATTTTTGGCAGGGACTTAATCTAATTGGACCTAATTTCGTTGTGTAGAAAGTAGGGACAAGTTTAGAATATATCCAATCCCAGCTACTTTGGTTGTGTGGAAAGGTTGGATGAGCTAAGTGGGACAGCCAAGCACAAATGCCTTGACTTTGTGGTGGCGGGATAAGTTGGGTTCGGATCCAAACAGAGCTACTATCTTTATGAATTGATTCATTTAGAGCAGGTTCACTGTTCGTCGTCAATTCTGGTATTGTAACTGAGATGCTCTGTCAGGTAGCCTGAATAAAGTGAAATTTTATCTGTGTTCATACATGCAAACTTTACTTGCATTCAATAAAGAGCTATTTGTTTTTTCATTTTATCAAAGTGTAAATCATGACTTCAGAAATTCAAAGAAACAAAAAAAGGCTAACCTTTACACTTCATATGATATAGTCAACTAAATTTACAGTAGATTTAGTACACTAATATGTTGTGAAATTTCATCAACTAAAACTAGACTAAAATTAAAACAATTTAGATGACTAAATTATGACGGAAGCCAAATGTATTTGAAGGAGACATATCATGCTGATGCATGATTTAATACTTACATATAATATAATACATTTGAAAAAAAGACCTTACACCGCTTGAATTTTCAAAAAATGAAATATTGTATTTTTTCTGATATCCTAGAACGAGATTTGATGCCTTTGAAAATAGGTCATTGCGAGATGTCCGCGAGATTTAAATCGTCGTGACAACACGAGGTACATTTCTTTTTATTGGAGTAATCTGATAAAACACTTCCTCCTCTGTGATGTCCGTTAGCCACAAAACCGTCACCAAGAAACATCCACCAAGCAGCAGTATATAGCTCCCTGGCTCACACTTACTCATTACCAGCTCTGGCCTGTAGGGGGACTCAATACGCGGTCGCTGCTTTGAGCCTGCCGGAAAATACAGTAGAAGAAGAAGGACAGGCTGGCTCAAGCTCTGATAGAACTGACCAATCAGAGCATAAAGGGTTGTGACATTGCTAGGTAACTTTAGGTCAGCCTGGAAACCGAGCGTTTCAACGAGAGCTTGATAATGGCCTAAAATGAGGATTTTGAGAACGCTATTGTGAGGCAATGAAGGAACTAAATGACTTGTACTGAGGGCAGAAATGCTTTACAGGCATCCTAGTCTGGCATAGTGAAAAGGAGAAACAAGCATGATATGTCTCCTTAAAGGAAAAAGATTACAACTAAAACAAAAAATTAACACTGAAGGAGACTTCATTAGAGGGAGAGCGGGGAGTTTTCTTATGTGTATGGATAATGTGAATGTGAAAGAAAGCCATCATTGTGTATATTAAAGCATTTTAAGCATTGAAGAAATCAAAAAGTGGAAATAATAAAGGTGAAGCAAAAACTGAGGAAAAATCAGCCAAGATGTACAAATGAAACCTTTTTTTAACTGCAGTAATGCAGAAGCTTGTGAACCACATTTTGAGTACAGCTTTTGCATCTGAAATACACATGGCACAATAAAGCATACTCACACATGGATCATGCTCCTATCCAATTATGACATGTATTGCACAAAAGGACATTTAACAGCTGACTGACAGTGATTCATGAAAAAAACACATGAACATGGAGGGTGCATTCATAACTGTGGGTGATGAACGAGGGTGCATTTCACATAAAGGTCACATAGGATATTATCTAATAATTCCTGCAGGCCGCAGACAGTCTGAATGGTTATGAGATCGTCAACAAGTCAAACTGTAGAGAAATGTGTGCAGTTGCATTTGCAGGAGATGTAATGCTAACAACAAATTCCCTCTTGTTTACTTATAGAAAGAAATCTGCCATAATCTACAAGATTTTGGAAGAATATGATACAAGACTAAAAGTCACGACTCCCTGTGGTAGTAATTAAAGAAAACACTGCAACATCACAGCAGATCCAAACAAAAAAGCACCATTAGCAACAATAGGGTCATATTCTCACTATTGAACAGCCTACTGCGCACACACTTTGAGTCCCTGTTGGAATATTAGAGTGATTTTTCATCTGGGATTCTGGGCTGCATTGTGGGTGCTACACATGTATTATTGATGCCAGCAGTTCAAAAGCAGTTTGTTTGTTGAGTAGTGGGGAGATTTATAGCAAACTTAATGGTTTCCACTACTGGCACAATAGAGCCACAGTGTAGATTACACAAACACAAGGATTTTTTTTTTTCGTTCTTTATCTTGGCTGCAGGGTGAAACCCCAGGGGAGGAAAACACAATAAAAATGGTAAGATTTCCTTTTCCTCGAAACAAGTCTGTTGGCTGTGTTCTTCGCTCTTAGCTGTCAACAACACGAGGTGAGCTGTGGACCAAAGACAGCTGAAATATTTCTGAAACTCAGAAGAAAACAAGAAAGCAAGAATAACATGAACGTCTAATTTACATTTATCAATTAGTCTCATAAAGCAAATAATCTGGTTTATATACTCTTAAATTTACATTTACGTCATGTTGGAAATTAAATACACATAAGGATCTTAAAAGTGGCCACACCAGACAAATTCCATGGGATATATTAATACCACTTTCTCCTGTCACCGCGTGATTTAGTTTAACCAACTGAAATCTTATTCATAAAAAGGAAAGAAACTTTTTTTTTATTTAGCTGCAATCCTTCATATGCCAGTTTAAAAAACATGAAGAAGATTTTTTTTTAAGGAAATTACTCAACAACAATACTACATGAAGTGCTAAGATGGAATTTATAGTTAAAAAAGACTTATTCTGGGACATGCAAGTTATTATAGTCAAATGTTTTGGTGATTTAATTTTTGTGCTGGTAAATTTAAAAAAAAGTAACATACAGCCCATTATGTTCCAAAAGCAGAACCTTATTTTTATATTATTATTTCTATTTTATTTCTATTTACATGTATTTATTAATGTTGTATCTAGATCTATTTTTCTTTTTAGTTATCTATTAATCTGTAACAATCATTGCTACTGATTCTAAATATCCCTGAGGGAGTTTTTCCCAAAGGGCTTAATAAAGTACCACCTAATCTAATCTAGTCTAACCAAATCTGTAAAACAGAGATCACCATAAGAGTGCTTTATATTCACATGTATATGCTTTAAATGGGATTAATTCACCAGTTTGAACCCTGTTTATTAAAAAAGAAAAAAAAAAGAAAAATAAGACTTTTGAGAAGCAATCGCTCTTGGAAAAAAAAAAAAGTAAAAACGGCAACCTAACTTTTCTGTTTAAAAAAATAAGGGTTATTTCCATTACTTGAAATACTTAGAAATATGTATGCATGTAAGTTTTATCAGGACAAATATTTTTGGAAAACATTATTTTTGTGCAGGGTCACAAAATAATGTAAAAAAAAATGTAGGGTAAAAAAAAAAGCATGTTAAATATTAAATTTAAAATGGACATGTATATCAAATTGCCTTGGATTAAATCATTTTATTGTGTTATCAACTTCCATTTTATCAAAAAAAAAAAAAATTCTCAGTCTTGTCCTCAAATAAGAAACTCATTATTAAGACTCACGCATTTAAACATTACTTGCCACTTTTTTTGCACTTCCTGGTAATCTTTGAGTAATACAAAGACACACACACACACAAAAATAAAGAAATAAAGATGCTGCATTTATTCACATGTATTTGTTGGCTCAACCATCAGTAAAAGTCAAAATTAGCCCATGGAGCCCCAAAATTGGACATATACATTAAACTGCCATTAAGTTTTAATTAAAAAAATGTTTTATACTGTTATTGCATGAATAACTGAATTACATTTAATCCTTTGTATACTGTACTGCTTTTGTGTGTTTCTGCCAAAGTGTTTCTAAATGGGGGAACAGAATCCTCTGCTGGAAAATAGTGAGAACTGTGATTTTAAAAGCATGTCCTTCAAAATGGTGTATATTATAATACATTACAATATTTTATGATTCAAGAGCCACATCATCAATAACAATAGGTTTAATGTGTTTAAGTGTGGTTATGCTTTGGAGTATACACATGGTCATTGTGATTACAAAAAGCCCTTTACAATCAAACTTACAAAATCTGCTAAGAAAATACACATTGTTGTCATATTGGATGTCCTATGGATTATGGAGTAGTGGAAAAATGCAGTCAAAGCAGAACTAAGTCCATAAAAGGCACTGAAGGGGCCTGACTTAAAAAGGACATTACAAGCTTGTTTAATAGCACGTCTTAATGGTTTAAAGTTTAACTGAACAAGATTTTGATCACCTTTGAAAACACACTTGTATAAGTATTAAAGGGGAGCTCAGCGTACAGTCGTATTGGTTTCACAGATTTTCCATATAGAGGATTGATGGCCTCACATTTCAGCTCATCTCTCACCCCGACAGACAGAGAGGAGATGAAAGCACCAAGGTTCACGTTCCCTTTTTCCAGCAAATGGAAGTGGATCACCTCCTAATCAAAGACCGCCATTCTCCTCATAAAAAAGCTTGGTAGCATAGAAGGGTCAAAGCGCCTTTATCAGGCGACAGCAGGCAAAGATATGACTGTAAGAGGCCTTTGTGACGGAGCGGGGATGTGTGGGCCGCTTATTGTAACACCATTCTTTTCCTATGCTTCAGAACAGGAGGGGAAAAAAAGACTGCACAACAAAGACTGATGTACAAGAAGTGTCACTCTGTAGCAGCGTGGTTGGAGTGTGAAAAGAGAGAAAAGAGCAAACTAATCCACATGTCTCCTTTAGAGGAGTCCCTCTCTGTTCTTCTGTTGACCTCTTGTAAACATTTTGATATGCTGTGAACTCATATCAGCTGCACACTGGTCTGTACTGCTGGGTCCAATAAACACTGGGTGACACTATTAATCCAAGGGTGCAGCAGGGGGTGTAACGACTCAGATTTTTATGGAGTTCCGTCAAAATATTTTACTGAATTTGACAAAATGTTGTAATCATTTCTTATAAGAAAATTCAAATTCATGCATGTCTCCCTTAAATACTTCTGCTGCATGCCAGTATCAGGGGTCTACATCATGGAGCTGTCCAGGACCCAGAGTCGTTACCATCTAACCCATATTGCTGAAACAACAACAGGGATTTTGTTGCATGCTTTAAAATGTAACCCCTATCTCCTACTTATTTTCTTAAATTGAAGTAGGCTTACTTTTTGCTAGCACATTGCTAGCAGCCAACGGGCTAGTGTGTGCCAAGAATGTTTCTTGCTTTCAAAACTGTCTGAAGCCAAGTTCAGGAAGTAAGTGAGTACTAACGAAATTTATCAAAGGTGAATTTGTTGAATTTTTAAATGGCATCCATGGCCTTGCAACAGGGTCTTTCAGGTGCCCACGAGCAGACAAGCGTCAACCTAGATGCTCTAAAAAACCCTTTGTGCTTGACTCATGGGAAACCAAATAAAGCTTGATGATGTTTCTTGTAAATGCACTAAATGATTCCATTCAGTGCATTTACATACACATGCTGACTGCATAGTAACATATGAACAAATTCACAGATCTACACCAGTGGTCACCAACATGTGACCTGAGGGCCATATCGGGCCACCCGCAGCTTCCAGTCAACAACTGCAATTAAAGCTGTTTCAATAGGATAGACCTCCTGTTTCATTGTTTCAGATAAATCCATGTCAGCCTCTATTAGCCAATATTCTACTAAGACTGTTGAGTATATTATAGTCAAACAGTCCTAAAATCAAAGTGGCAAGATATCCTAATTGGCACCCTGTAGCTTTCAGCTGTATGGATGATATGGACTGATCTCACTTTTATAGGCTGAGAAATATGCAGTTGGGAAAATTTTAAAATGTGCTAATACTATGTAAGTTACACAAAATATTCATATTATTTCTATTCATTTTAAACCCGGCCCCCAGGCATATACAAAAAATGGCCCTTGTACAAATGAAGCTGAATCTCTGCCTTCTCCACCAAGGCTTCCCCAACATTGTCAGTAAAGTTTACATCATATTTGTAGGAACCACCCTGTCTCTCCTTAAACACTTCCAGGATCGTTATATTTTGGATCACTATCAAATCAAATCTTCCTGATGCTATGACCAATATTCCCTGAAAATAGTATCCAGATTATTTTGAACATTTCTGAGTTATTCTGTTCACAATCAAATAAATACTGTAACAAACACCTTCAAAAACATAACCTCCTTGACAAAAGTAGTAAAATAGCTAAAGAAACATTATCTTGTAGGTTTAATGATATATCAAAGAGAGAGAGACAGAGAGAGAGACAACTACACTTCCTGCTAACACTTTGCAATTATTCTATTGCCAGCACCTCGTGTGCTATTACTGTCTAGGTTCTTCAACTGCTGGTTGATGTAACACAATATAATCGGCTGGATTTATTTATTAAACATATTTTTGGATTATATGACATGCTGCGATTGGTGTTATGTTGAAACTTAATTGATATAGTTTTGTTGTGGTTTACAGAGTGTTAGAAAAGTAGCAAAAGAAGTTAACTTGCTAATTGTAAGTTGTTCTCATTTTATCAGTGCAGTTACTTATGATGATAATGACATGGAGATGTCAGGACAGCTCCTATTACTTTTAAATGCAAATAACATAATTGTTAGTGGTTCTTAAAGTAAAGATTTCTTTTAGATGCATTTTGTGACGCTTATGAAAGTTTTACAGAGACACATACAGTCAATTACAGTTTGTTATATCAGAAATACTACTGCCTAATGTATTCCTGACATATTTTGTTAGGTTTTCCTCTTGAATTCGAAGGTTTACACATATTTGAACTGATGGAGGGAGGCTGCACATGGTCCCAGGCCACCAGCTGCGTAATCCTAGCCCAGGCGTATAGGAGTAAACACACAAGGGAATGATAATTTTCATCCACATTATCTTACTCTATTAATCAGCTATAAGGAGGCACCAATATGTTCACAATAATAACCGACATTCCATCCTTTAAAAAAGGCATATGTGGGGTGCCACAGGGTTCAGTACTCAGACCATTATTGTTCACATTGTATATTAATGATTTATGTTCAGAATTCTAGGACATTACAGTTTATTCTATTTGCTCATGATACAACAATCTTTTGTGGGGGGAAACTTCTTACACAACTTCTGGTTACAGTAGAGAGCAAACTTCAGAAACTTAAAAAATGGTTTGATGCTAAAAAATTATCAATTCATCTTGGTGAAACAAAATGCATGAATCTTTGGAACTGAGTGTCAAACCTCGGCTACAAGATCAAAATACATGAGGATACAATTGAAACTGTGTCTGAAAATAGCTTTTTAGGTGTAATTAATGACAATAAATTGATTTAAAAACCTTATCAATCTTGTTACAGCCAAAATGTTCGGATACATTGTATTCTGTATAATGCTCGAGTTTTCTTAAACCAGAAATCATTTTGCACTCTCTATTACACACTCATCATGCCATACATGACACACTGTGGAGAGGTTTGAGGAAACACTTATAAAAAAGTACAAACTCTATCTTTCTGTTACAAAAAAGCCATACAAATTATCAGTGAAAAACCCTACTGTGAACCAACCAATCGTCTATTTTTGCAGCTAAAAATTCTAAAACTTTAAGATTTAATTGAATACAACACAATACAAATAAAGTACAAAGCTCAAACTAGACGATTACCAGAAAGTTTCCAGAAGTTGTTAAGTTGACAGTCAGTACAACCTTAGAGGAACATTTATGTTTCAAAAACCAAAATACGTAAAAAATCTCATTGTCAGTTACAGGAGTAAATTTATGGAAATCTTCTTCTGAAAATACAAAAGCATACACAACATTTGTAAGGCTCAAACGACTCTATAAGAATCAATTGGGTTTTTGAAATACACCATGGACTGTGTAAGTTAATATGTCTATGTTGTTATGTATACATTTCTAATGAATGTAAATAAAAATGCATCAGCATTGTCCTTGCTGTATTTTTTGTCTGTGTTAGTTGTGTTTTGGTTGATGGGGTAGCCTTAAATAAGCCTTGGCTTCTGCCTACAACCCTTTCTGTCAGCTTGAAGGCTTTGAATTTTTACTTTGATCTTCTAAGTTGTTTTATGATAAATTTCATTAGTTTATTCATACATAATCTAACCTCAGTAATTTGATATACTACAATCAGTCAGATAAACATGTTTGCATGCATTTTAAAAGTCCAGATTACTAAGCCTGAAAAAGAATTTCTATTCTTAGCTGCATGTAAATGCACTGAGAGTCAACTCTCAAACCCTCTTTGCTGAAAAACTTCGCACTTTTCTGTCAATGATTCACCAACTTTTCTGCCCTCTTAAATGTTAAAGATATGATTTACAATCTTTACGGTAGATTTCCCCCTGAAAACAGGGTGTTTCAACACAAGAAACATTTTAACTGAAACAGGTGGAACCCATATTCATAAATATCTGGTCATTTTAAAGGGCAGTACTGCCATCTTTTGAGCACAAATCTTTGAAATAACCTGAACTTTTATTTTATATTAATAAAGGTAAAAATGAGCAGTTTCAGGCTGCAGTACTGGGTCATTTAAGGAGGATGTTTTGCTACATGCTAATTGAAAAAGCACCCACTCTGCACACTCACACATGGTTGCATTTGGAACAGATGACTTCACCATACTCCTTCGCACAAACTGTATGAATATTCATAAATGTAGAGAGGGAGAGACTTTTGGAATTTGGCCATATGGTTCAGAATTAGCAGCTGTGTGTGTTTCCTTGCTTAAACCTCCAGCTGCAGAGAGAAAGAAAGTGAAATGGTCAATATGAAGTTCAGTGTGGGGACCTGGACATGTTCAGCCCATTGCTGTCAGATGAGCAGTGTTTGGCTGATTTTTGTTTGATTTGAGGATAAGGATTTTCTTGATGAGGTTTAGCTGCAGAATGTGAAAGCTCAGAAAACATATGCCAGTTTTAATGCTGAAAAGGGTTCAAATGTTTCCAGCTGATGACAAGTTCACAATCAGGATTTTAAAACCGAGTGATCTTGTTTAATTCAAATGACTCAAATGGAGTTTTTTTTAAGTATGTTTTAACGTAAATATGAAGGCATGGATATGGTGTTTCCTCTTCTTTTTTGTCACACAAACTGTTTTTAATGCAGCCAGTACAATAAGGCAGACACCTCTTTTGCCCACGCAAGTATGTGCAGGCTTAAACACACATCATCCTTTGCTCTTCGTTCTTACAGACAGACTGTAATTCGAATTGACAACATTATATATAATCTTCTATCCTTTATGTCCTTTGTTTGCTGTTTTTTTTTTTCTTTTCGGTGATTCACAACCCTTCAGGCACATTTTTACAAGAACTGAATCTGTATTAGGTGATGGAATCAGTCCATCCATGAAAGGCAGGTGCCATTTTTAGGAAGAGTTCAAGCTGGTTATTGAAGCACAGATGCCTATTGCTGCAATATAAGACTTTATTCTGTTGTTTTTTTTCTGATTAATAAACACATTTGGGTTATTTGTTAGTCATGCAGAATGCTTGTTAAACACAAGTCTTACAAAGGGATAAGAATGTAACAGTTGTTAACTCGTGGAAGGCATTTTTTACTCCAAATTATGCATTGTTTGGTTCGTTTTAGACCCATTTGAACAGGACAAACTGCATAGCAATACAGAAAATAAGTACCATCATTACAAAAGGGTGATATTTCATGCTTAAAAGTAAAGAAGAATATCCCACTGGACTTCTTTTTGTTCTACTTTCCTTTTGATTTATTCGGACGTTTGCCCTAAATATATGGCTTTTAATACGCAATACTTACACAATGCAATGGGCCTCAAATTGTGAAAAACAAATCTGACAGCACATATGAAAAATATGTTCACTAACGATTTTATTGTCTAAAAACAATTAAAATAGACAACAATACAGTTTCGCCTCTTTGTGAATTTTTAAGTTGCAGACCAAAACGATGCAATGAAAAGAAAACACTGAAGAAACTATGACGAAAGAAAAGACAATACGCATTACATGTTTTGAGGGGATGTGGAATTATTTTAAACCCCTTAAAGCCTTAAAACTTGCGCTGTGAAATCTAATACTTTTGAATGTTTTAAGGCACAAGCGGATGAGATGTCAAACTTTACGCGGGATGAATCTGTGTAGACGTGAGCGTGCGTAAAACGATGACCCGGGCTGCTACATATCTGCATTTCTCTCTTATTGCTTTTAAGTTAGGATGACGGTGATGAGGGATGTTTCCTTCTATCAATTCCAAACATTTGATTACGTATAAGCCCTCGTGTCCCTGCCCCCTGTCAAACAAACACACACACTCACACAGAAATCCACACACACACACCTCCTATCACTCTTACGCTACATCCTGAGCGCACCTTTGCTTCCCCGTGCGTAGAGAGCGCCGCTCCCCTGCACTAACGGTACTGCCTCTGCCTGTGTGAGAAGTCATCTGCGCTGCATCGCCGATACTCAAACTGTGGCTCACAGAATCCCTGAGGGGGGCTCGCTATAAAATGAGGAATAATGTAATTTCACGGTAATCGGCTTTGCTTTTATCCCGATTACAGAATGCATATGGATGAATGTTCACTGCTCTTATCGCCCTTTGCACAGGTGAGCGAGTTGTGTAGATCAAGGATGAAACGCAGCACTGAACATACTGGTCCGATTATGAGTTTAAACTTGAGGTGATTTGATTAGAATTGTGATTTTCGGATGATTACGCGCAACAATAACTTTAGATTAGTAAATGTAAGACTGATGAAAGGGTCTGTTGCTTTTTTGACCTGCTCTTATTTTTTTCCGTTGTATGCAAAACAGTCCTACAGAAAGGAAAACTGAGTGAAGTGCAAACTTTTGAAGCCAAACCTTGCACTAGACAGCCTGTGTATCCACAGGAGGGAGAACAGGAGCACAGTAGCCTGTTGTAAGGCGAAGCTGTCACTCCTCCGTGTTTGTCCACACTGAGTCTAAAGGACACGTGTGCTGGACATTAAATCTCTCCTCTCTCTCCCTCCAAATTCAACAGTGCCGCTCTGTGCGCAAGACAGACAAAACAGGTTTCTCAGTTATTTTCAGTTCACCCAAACAGACAAGTGGTGGCAGAACCTGCCTTCTGTTGAAAACAACACCTGTGTCTCTGAATCACAGCGCTTCAAACGTCAGCCAAATCTATCAGATCCAAACCCAAGACCGTTTTCAATCACAGTAAAGGATTAAAAAATGGTTTCAAGTGCTGTGGGAATGTATTTGTCCAATCCCCAACATCGGTGATTCATGCGTAAAAGAAAAGCACCAAAGGGAAAAGTGTGACCGCTGTGCCACTGTGCTCTGTGCGCGCCGATCTGCTCCACGGCTCCTCAGAACTGCGCACCAGCGAGGTGCACACGGACGGTCTCTCTCACCTGATTGCGAAGAACTGGACCCGAAGAGGAGGCAAGTCAGTAGGAAGCCGAAGCAACACGGGGCAGTTGTTGGTGTCATTGTTGTGCTTGGCAGTAATCTCCTTAGAAATTCACATGTCCAGCTGCGTATCCTTCTTTGAAACAGACAGAAAGGATGGATCGTTTGAAGCCTCTTGAGTTTGGGCACTTTAGTCTCTCTCTTCTAAGTTTGTCCAACAGTCCTCCACGTCTCCTGTCAACACCTTGTGCTGTAATTTCCGACGTGAAAGCGGAAAAAGTGGAGCATTAGATTCCAGCGTGTGCACTGTAAAGCTTGTCCAAACAGTATAAAGCAGTACTCATGCCATTACTCCCCGACTTGGATACAGTATGCAGCTGTAGACTCGTATTCTTCAGACACACCTCCGAGTGCCCTGAACTCCTCCCACAGACCGTCTGATTGGCAAAACTGACCGACGATCAGCACCAAACCCCTCCACCCACAACTCCTTGCGCGCTGCCATTGGTTTACTCCAGATGCCAAAACCCTCCATGAATCTGCGCGTCGGCTCCGTTGCACCTGTCACACAGAGGAGATAAATGTGGCGAGAAGGATTTATAGGTGTGAAATAAGCTGAATATCGCTCAAATTTGGCTCTGCGTGAGCTTTTGAAGATCTTCTCCAGGTCTGATAAAATATGGTGAGGTATTGGAATCGTTATTGATTTACTGAACTAAACTGTCTGCACTCATGAGTGATGTGCTTTTGAAACAGATTGAGCATTTTTGTTCCTGAAATATCAGATGTTTAGTTGAAACAAACGTCGTCTCATAATTTTCCAGTGTAGTACTATATATGAGCATCCAAAACCAAAGTTCAGACTGCAATAGAACATGATGAGGCAACAAAAAAGACGCAAATCAAAACCAAAGCATTTTTTCATGCTGCATCTTGAGTACAGAATTCACCCCCTCACCCACCAGAGAGCATAACTGCTCAGAGCAAATATCTCCGTATCCAGGATAATCATTTCCCCAAGGGTTCCTCAGAAAATGACACAAATAAAAGTCACACAGAACGTTTTTGATAGTGATATTATTGTGTGCGCTGAGCTTTTTCTTATAGTTTGAGTGCAATGACTTTGCAGTGACACAGAAAAAAATAACAAGTGAGGTAATGAGAGCAGAGGAAACAATGTTACCAAAGGTTATTACTTTCTGAACCAGCTGCTGCTCAGACTTCAGCACTTTGAGGAGAAAAGGTGAACGCCTCCTGGAGCTACAATATGCCCGCACATCTGGACTGAAAGCATGACTCTGGCTGTCCCCTCCACATAAGTTCTCTCTCCAAACACACGGACACGCATGCAAACGACCACACACACACAGGACGGTCAGAGCATCCAGAGGAATAAAAGGAAGATTTACTTTTCAAACCTCCTGTGAGGGATTATGTGTGGTGATGGAACACACTGAAAATTACACTGATGCCTCTCAGGAAAGCAAGTGAGTCAGTCAGTGGCAAGATTAGTTGGTAAAAACAAAAATGAAGAAATGGAAACTATGTCTTTATCATTTCCCCCTTTTTCAAAATTGGTACTGTATTCTATATCACTAAAAAAACCAATTAGTTACCTTTACAATTAGGTGCAACCTGTAAGGATTAAGCAGACAATAAAAAAGTGGGTGGCACACAAAAAGTGTCAAAATTCCCTCTTCCCTGCCAGAAAGCCTTCAGTTCCTCAGTAAAATAAAAAAGGGTGAGCATCTGGTTCTCTTAGGATGATCATCCCATAAGTCAGTCTTTGACTTCATCTGATCTCGGAACTTGGTCCTAAATTTGCAAATGCTGGGCTGACATCAGATAATGCTGCTACAACATTATTCATTTTACAGATGCACAATCCTTACAAGTTGTATCTCATTGTAATTCCAACCCATCAGGCTTCAAGCTATTTAAGACAATGCCAATCTGTGTTGTTAAAGGGGACAAATGATTTACCAAAAGAAGGTTTTTAAACTTTTCTTGGAGTGTATATATATTTCTTAAAATGATTAACTTGTTTATATATCATAGCATTTATTTAATCATCACCCCATTAAGAGTTTATTCAACTAGCTTTTTAATTTGACCATGTGTTTACCTGAATCAAAACATACCTGTATAGCTCCTGTGAGGGTTTTTCGCTGGTTAGGAAACCAGTTGAAAGCAGTGCTGATGCTTCTGTATGGTCCAGAAAAGCAGAGGACACCACCAGCAACAATTTATCATTTTATACTGATTATTTTAATTGTATTTTTTTGTTATATATATAAATGTATATATATATATAATATGTGTATATATATATATATATATATATATATATAGATATATATATATATATATATATATATACATATATATATGTGTGTGTGTGTGTGTGTATATTTCTTTTTTTTTTTTTTTTGTTAAGTTTTACTCAAGCCAAATTAGTTCAGATCAGAAATCAACACAAACCAAAAACTCCCAAGGACAGTCAACCTGAGTCATAAGTGTGATGTATTTTGATGAAAAACATTTTATTCAAAATCCTACACTAGGTGAGTTTAAAATAATGCTTTTTTTTTCCTGAAAGGCTCTTAATAATGCTTGTGGTTGGCCCCGAAGTCAATATGTTTCATATGTAATATTTCCTAAAGAGGTTTTATTGTTTATTTATCAATTGATCAAACAAATGATCAATTGATTTGTTTTTTTTTTAATAACCCAGTTTATGTTAAACAAAATTTATGTTGGTGATACATTTAAATTGTTATTTTTTTTTCTTTTCAATGCTGTATTTAAACTGAAAATTTAATTGTAATATTAAAGCTGTATGTAGACATTTATGAAATAAAATAAGCACCAACCACATTGTTCAGAAGGACCAGCAATCTCAAACAAAACCAAAACTTGACAAATCTTTAAATTAAGCTCTTATAACATTATTTGCAAATAAATAAAGTACATTGCTGGTGTGCATTAAGATTAGTCCATATTCACAAAACTGCAAAAATAGAAGACAAACTAAGGGTCCTAATTTAGTAATGCAGGGTGCACAGAGCCTGACGCACCCCATGCAATGTTTATTTCGTCCGGTGCACAGCCGTGCGCGGCCAACTTGGCAATTTGGTTGACCGGCTGTGCCAAAATGGGTGTGACGGCGCACCAGGGGGAGGTGCTGACGGATTCAGGTTGGCGCAGTGACAATTTCGTGTCAAAAAATTTCACAGAAGGTGTGCTGAAAGCTCGCCTGCTCCAACCTGGTCTATTCTCGGCGCAGGTGGCCCCCTCCGCAGCTGTAACTTGGTGACAGGCGCACAGTGCGCACACGTCACCAAACCATCAGAGGCAGGTATCCACAGTGTCAGGTACATTTCAATGCAATAAACAATCACAGCAAACACTATTTTAAGTAACCATCTGAACCAGCACATACATTTGTATCTATATTAATTGTCCCGTCACATCTGTTGTCGGATTAAAGCCGTTTGTCATAATGGAAACTTAACCTGACGGCAGCTGGAAGTTTGATGCACATCTTACAAGTCAACAACAAACAGCCTTATCATCTGATACTGAGTATATATCTGGCTTCTCACATTTCATGAAATTCAAAGAAAAGAAGGATATCTGTGATATCCCATATTTCTCTGTTTTAATCTTTATTCTAAACATGATCTAAAAAGATAGAGTACATTATTGCAAGGAGGATGAGGATGAGATACCGGGAGAGGATATATCACCAAAGGTTCTGCTATTTGGCAATGACATACCAGGAATGCAGGCGGATCACAAGCATGATGAATGATTAGCCTGCTGCTGTGTATAAATGTAACTGTTACCTAATTTTGTACTCCAATTAATGACACAGTTACAAATTACATCTGTACCGCGAGGTGGTTCACACGGTGATGCGCATCGTGGCCTCTATTGCACGCCCTTATGGCCCCCTCCATTCTCCCAGTTGCTGTAACAGTGACAGCGGCTCTGACCGTCTCTGCCACCGGGTCTTTACAGCTCACTGTGGCCACGGTGGGAGGGATCAGTCAGACCATTCAGTTGCTGCACCTCACCCACAGCGAATTTAAGGGCAAGGAGAGGCGTTCATTTAATTGGTGACGACAACACTTGGCTGTGTTAAACCCACGAAGGGGGAGGGACGGAGGCATGGATGCCACTTGGTGCACCATGCAGGAAACTTGCAAAGTGCGCTGGACACACCCTGTCGGCGCGGCGCACCTGCCCTGCACCGTGCCGGCGCCTGGTCTACGAAATTAGAGCTCCAAGTATTCCTCACAAAACCTTTACCTATTCAAAGCTTTTGAATAGATGAGTTTTTCTAAGAAGAATGCACTTTAGAGAGAGGGGACATCTTAATTCATTGGCACCAGCTTATTTTATTCACAAAATACCAACTATGTCATCCAGTAGGGTCAAAACATTAAAAAATAAGACTTTTTTATTATATGTGTTTGTTTTTGATACCTTTTGTATTTCAAAGATACAAATGCACCTTTAGGGATATAATGCAGAGATATAATATAATGTCTCTGCCGAGTCAAAACCATTTATTTCCAATAGTGCAACTTCTTAAGAGATACAAAATACAGTTTTATCACTGAATGCATAAAAACTGTCATGTCATAGTTGGAATTCTTTTAATTCTCAGTTGGCTACAACAAAATCCAAAACCCCCTCACCAATGTTAGAATTAATCAATGCAGGGTTTTAGAAAAGAAAAAAAAAGTTGAGGAAAATGAGGAAACATGGTTTTGCCAAGACAGCAACATCATTTTTTCTTTCTTTCTTTTGTTTGTTCTTTATTTGTGTTAATGCACAGTAATTACGTATATAACAGAATAAGGAGGTGACAAAATGCTCCATAAGAGCCTTAAATATCCGTTTAAGGATCAGTACTGCAAAATAGCATATTATGTTATTAATGGCACATCCCAGTTATTGTTCATCAAATGGATTAATTTCCTTTGTATAAAATTCCAGCCTCATGTCAAACTGCATGAATCATAAAACAGCTGTTCATAGTAGAGCTTTAAGGGTAAGATTTAATATGCAAGTACCAAAGCAGGTATAATCAACTCTGAGCAAAATCAGCATCACCGGGTCTTTCCAGGGACAAAAATATATTTACGCTCCCCTCAAAGTGGTGGTTGGCTTTATTATGACTGGAGGAGGCAGTTTACCTTCCTTCTTATTTTCCATGACATCAAAGTGTGTGCCTGAGCAGTACTGCACCCAGGTCCATAAAATATCCTTTGTTTTTTATTTCGCTATAGGCTGGTCACTCTTCCCTGGGACGGCTTCAGTTTGCTTTCACAGACACACACACACACACACACACATACTAAACCAAACTTTCCAAAACCATGTGCACTCAAACTTGACGTGACGCAAGCAGTTTTCACTTTGAAGAAAGTCAGGCATCTCTGTTGTTCCAGCTCGGTCGCAGGATGAATAGTGCACTGAACTGTAAAAGGGCCACTTTTTGGACCTCTGCTGCAGCTTTGACCCTCACCAGCAGGGGGCGGTGGGCTCCTCACCTCATAGGTCATGGAACCCGCTGGGTGAACACAGTGGGTGGGTGGGCAATTCAAGCTGCCACCGACTAGTTTGCTGACTCTCGATGTGACATTGGCATCATATCACACAGAAGCATTATTAAATATTCCGTGGCAGAAATGAGCTTTTAATATCACTGACACTGCAAATTTATTAAGAAATATGGAAAAATGAGATGTGGCAGGGTGCTACGAGGAGGGGCCTCACTCTAAGTATGCCCCCCAAATGGCTGCCGTTTATCATTTTTAATACCAAAAATGCAATTTAGCAACGTTGTGTATTTTCATTATACATTAAAGAGGCACCTCCTGACAGTATCACCCCTAATGCTGTCAATTAGGTAATTTATTCCAGAGGATTATGACAGCGAATGAGACGAGGTTTCATGTGTTCGGCTAGGCGTTCCCCGGTGCCTGCTATATAGCTAATCTAATACATAACCCCCTGATTTGTTTAATGGATGAGACTTTGCTGCTGCAAGAGGCACGCCAATAAAAACCAGGGCCCTCCAGAGGCTATTGTGCCTCATAATGATGCCAGACACACAATGTGAGAGTTATGAAGCAATTTTTTATCATGCGGCACATTGTTTTGCTCGGCTGGTGCCGTGCAAGTAAAGGCAATCTCTCCCTGCAGCACGGCACTTCTCCCCCACACTTAGATAAACCTTCAGTATGATAAAGTGTCCCAGCCGCATGTCGTGCAGATGAAGGAAGTTTGTGGTTAAAATACGTGTCCTGTGCTGCTGATTTGCTGCTTTGTCTTAGAGCCAACTTTTCATTAAGCCCTTTTTTTATGTTTTAGAAGTTTTTTGTGCTTTAATTTTAAATGAAGGGAAGAATGAAATCACACTGAAATCAAGAAAACATGTCTGCAGCAAAAAGTGTTTTGATTGCTGAGAAAACAATTTCAAACAAAAAATAAAGCTTCTGCCCGGAGATATGTTATGTATCCCTGCAGAAAATTAACAGAATTACTCTGGTAAAAGACATCTCTCCTTGAGATAATAGCGGCATATCCATCAGATAAAATTAAGTCTCAGTAGCAAACACAAAAGGCAGCACTCAATACAAATCTACCTCTTTTCAGAGCGGGACAAAAGCAACTTAAAATCATATGCATCTATAACAGCTCTGATCTAAGCAAGCATCACAGGTCTTCTTTCATATCTCTGAGTGCTCCTATCTCTCCAAATAAGGCTGAGAAGCGATGAATACTTCTTTGAAAATAAAAGAAGGACAAAATCCATTTCTTGGATGCTAGGGTGGCAAAAAACCAAGAGGCATTTGTTATTGTCAAAACAAAATGTTTTTGTTGAATAAATGTTCTGAAGAAGTATGAGAGTTAAAAGACTAAAACCTCAGAGAGTTTCAGTCTCTCTTACACATGAGTGAACTCTAATCAATATCTTTGTGCCTGCATACTAAGTTTGGGTGTATGTGGCAAGCAATGTTAGTTTGTCTTTCAAAAAAATTACACTTTTAATTTTCATTTTTGTGTCTGCATGACATTGGTAGAAATCTGCATATTCTTATTAACCTTAAACAACTTATATGCTGCCCTGACATGTTGTGCAAGTTATTGTTAAAAGTGTGCCTTATGTCAAATCGTTAAGAGCCATTAAAACATCCCTGGATCCACATTCTGATTCAGATCATCCCCCAAATTATAAAGCATCTTCTTCGTGATGCAGTAAACACTGAGTGAAAATATTGTGAAAATCTGAGGAGAACCTCTCAAGTTATTAGCAAAAATGTTCCCAATCTGCCCTATCACACACTGTAAAGAAATCACTCAAGAAATTCCTGGATCTGCATTCCAATCCAAATCACCTCCAAAATCGAATCACATATTTTATTATTTACATTCCCTGGAATGTCATAAAATCCATGGAAAACTTATTGAGTAATCGCTTAAAAATTATCGGATCCAAATCTGGATTCAAGTCACTACCAACTTCCCTCTCCTTTGTGCCATGACCACCATCCCATGAAAATGTCAAAAAATGTGGTGAGTCATTCTGTTTGCAAACCAAAAAACAAGCAGACTTTCAAACACTGGCAAAAACATCACCTGCTTAAGAAAATAGCTAATCTCGAATCAGGTGTAATCAGGTCATACAATTATTTTAGTGACAAATTGAATGCTAACGAGCTGCTTACGTATGCTTTGCTAGTATCAGGTTTGTTGAACCCCTTTGCCTTTAGAACTGCTTTTAACTTTTCACAAGATGAATTCAACAAAGTGATGGAAACTATGTTGACATGATAGTGGCACACAGTTACTGCAGATTTGTAAGCTGCACGTTCATGATGCCAGTTTCCCATTCCACTGCATTGAAAGGATGCTCTATTGGTCTGAGTTATGGTGATTGTGGAGGTCACTTGAGAGCACTAAAATCACTGACATGGTTGAGAAATAAGTTTGAGACGTTGGGCCAGATCTATTAAGATCTCAAATAACAAGCTCTAAATTGCATGTACAAACTAAAAAATGCACACCCTATTAGTGGATGTGTTGCGGGTGATCTACTATGATTACATGCACAATTGATATCAGGTGCAAAAGTGGTGCAGATTGCCCTCTTTAAATGAGATTTTGCATGTGCATGTGCTCTCACCATGCAGAGTTTGGGAGAGCAGAGTGGCTGTAAATGAAAAATGAAGTTTGAAGCCATGGAGTTTGAGGCAAATAAACACACTGGTGAACTCCAGCAGAGACATCTCTGCAATGTCAGAAGAAATGCGATTTAGGAAGCCATCTGTGAAAAGCACACAGCTCAAAACTGGCATTGCTGTATAGACAATATGTCTCTACTACTTTATCCCTGACCAGAGGTTTTGGTAACCTTTTTTGAACAAAGTCAGTAAGAATTCTCAGATAAGCTGTGGGGTTTTAACAATGCTCAGTTGGTACTAACGTGCCAATACAACATCCCCCACGCCATGGCACTATCACCAGTCATACCAGTTGACATACAGCTGGATGGAGCCTTGTGCAGTAGGCACACTGAGGGAACAGACTGCTGCTGCTGAATGCAGCCTGGTACTCTGCCCCCCTCCCCCCTGCATTCAATCAGTCACCTATAAAGGCCACCTGGAGCTGAAGCCAGGCCTTTCACTCCTGCTTGGTGAGTGGAGGGTGTCCGTATGATTACTTTGTTGCTGGATAAAGGTAAAAACAGCAAACTTTTGGGAATTTTGTATAAAGTCAAGTGTCTAACCCCATGCTATTTGTCCAGTGTTGTCCTTCGTAGGTTAATTGGTGCCACCCAATAAAGAACCTTGGTAGCCCACACACAGCCCACTGAGGGAAGTAGGGTGGCTTCAAGACTGTCAAAGGCATTTTAAAATTCTTTTAATGACCTTATTTTCTTTTATCCACAGAACGTGGCTACTGTTTTTGCCCCCTTAAGTTCCTTTAGTTATTTTTGTGTGTGTACTTGCTGAGTTTTGCTTATTTTGTTCTGTCTTGTTCATTTAGAGTTGGTGTCATTTAGCTGGAAGGCTGGACACCCAGAGTGAGGGCACTCTACTGCACGGGTGGGCAAAGCACTGGGTCCACCTATTTGTTTGAGGATTGCTGTGCTGTGCTGCACACCTTCCTTAGTGTAGTCTACCTCTCAGCTAGGGGTTTCAACTCTGCATTTGGATTCAGGTTTTTTTAAGTTATTAGCCATATTTTAACTTGACATTTTATACCAGGCCTTTTAAAAACTTGTATTAATGAATTTTGATTAACTTGGGTTTTTTCAGTTCTTTAACATCTTTTTTTCAACTTCAGTTATACCATTGCTTTTTTCTTTGATTATTTACAATAACATCATGATGTATTGAAATCATGTCTCATGCCTCAGTACTTGCCTGTGTGTCCTTGATTTAGAGTTTGGTCCAGACTTAATTGTTAACTTTGTGCGGTGCAGGTCCCTTGGTTTGATTCTTGGTACTTTCTATTTTTACACCAAAACACTGCTTTCACACATGCTATTTACACCAAATTATCAGAATTTTAGAGCAGAAAAAGAGACTTGTTAGACCAGGCAAAAGTTTTTTTTCATCTTAATGTCCAATTTGACAGCTCACTCAAACTGTAGCCTCAGGTCCCTGAGGTGGCAACTGGTATGGTCCCCTATTGCTATAGCCCGGATGCTTCATGATTTTGTTTTGTGCTCAGAAGTAGTCTTCTGCAAACTTTGGTTGTACAAGTGCAGCAGCTGGATCTGCCTTATTTCATGTCAGTTATTGGACAGATTGTGCCCAGTCAGGAAAATTTAAAGCAGGGGGTGGGAGCTATGATTGTGACAACAGAAAGCAGCTTGCTTGCACAGAAACGAGCATGTCTCAGAACTTCTAAGACATTGACAGCATTTCTTAAAAAATTAAACATAACTAGAAGCATTTCTGAAGGGGTATTTTTTAGATGGAATGATGATCCATTTTACCTGCTGGATATTCTTTTGAAAGGTTCTTCCCATTCCCAAACACTTCCCATGTTTTGTTTTGTTTTTTTGTGATTGTTTTTTTGTCCCTGATGGACCAGTGAAATGTATTGAACTGTCACCTGGTAAACTGAAGGGAAAATTGGTGAATAAAATCATTTCTAATTTCCCAACCATTTGAGTTTTTTAAGTCTTTCTTCAGCTGGGCTGATGAACCTACAGTAGAAAGTGAACTGTGTTGTAGTTCATCTCAGAGGTTGTCATAGCATCTATATCTCTGTACAGTTATTTGTGGTTTATTTTGGCCTTCAGTTTGAACCTTTTTGGCTGATATCTTCTTTCTTTATTCAGGTGGACAACTCAAGTGGAGGTCTCTCTCCTCTCCCCTGTGAGCAGTCTGAGAAGTGTTTGTGGAGCCATTATTGACCCTTTTGTCAACAATGTGGGTGCTGTTAAACTACATAAAAATGCACTGGGTTTACGTAACGATAAACCAAAAAAGGTGCATAAATACATCTGGAAGACTTTATTAAGCCCCAGAATAACAAAGATCAGTTATTGAGAGTGTTATTGCTGTGCTTTATACACTAATTTAAAGTCAAAATAGTTTGCTAATAAATCATTATGTCTTTACAGCACAGCTGTCAATCAGATTTGAGGGTGCAGCAGTGCTTTTCATAAAAACTGAATAAGAAATCCTGTGTTCCAATATTCAAGGGGTAGGGACACCAAGGGGCAGCTCCACTCTGACTACCACATTGTCAGCACTTTAATAACTAGAATTTATTTAAACAAATCTATATCTTTAAAACAGAGCATTGGCGGTGCTTTAAAACAGATGCCTGTGTGAATGGGAATCCAAACACAACTCCAGTTGAGAAGTCCTTCAAGTTAGTTGATACTATTAGTTCTTTCAGATTTGTTCAGCAAACTTTACAAAAGTCTGCAGAAATGACATAAAAGAAAAAGACACAACCATGGCACACAAGCCAGTCGTGGTCAAAATTGTGGCAATATTTTACAAAATAGAAACTTAATAAACATTAAACAAGAATGTGTCTATGCAGACCGGAATCAAATATCTGGAGTGACATGAGTTTGATATTATTACCACTGAAAACTTGTGTAGGTCAACATTTGTTGAATAAATGTTCAACACAAAAATCCACAGAAATTGATAAGGGAATCATAAAAGAATCATCAATATACAGAATCGATGACGTATCGAATCTTATAAATTCCTTTCCCTGGCTGCTTTCGAAAAACTTTTTAAAATTTTTTCATTATAACCAATTTTTTTTCTCTCTCTCTCTCTCTCTCTCTCTATCTCTCTCTCTCTCTCTCTCTCTCTCTCTCTCTCTCTCTCTCTCTCTCTCTCTCTCTCTCTCGGTGTTTATGATAACATGACTTAATTCATCCTACTTCCTTCACTCACATCCTTTCCTTGCATCTTAGCTCCTCCCAGTGAGGAGGTTCATCAGTCAGGTGTTGTTGGTGAGCTGATCAGCTAATTGGCCGTCAAACAGCCCATTACACAGACACACTCTGATATAAAAAAGTGATCAAACATTATAACACAACAATCTGGCACCACATAAAACAGCAGTTTATTCTGAGATAAATCCTCTGATATGAAGTTCAAAGTGTATTCGATTGACACAGTCAGAAAAGTCAATGTAAAAAAGTATGATCAGAGTGACCTCAAATGGTTGATTTGGCTTGATGATACATATATATATCCACAGTACAGGCCAAAAGTTTGGACACACCTTCTCATTCAATGTGTTTTCTTTATTTTCATCACTATTGACATTGTAGATTCTCACTGAAAGTATCAAAACTATGAATGAACACATGTGGAATTATGTACTTAACAAAAAAGTGTGCAATAAATGAAAACATGTCTTATATTCTAGTTTCTTCAAAGTATCCACCCTTTGCTCTGATTACTGCTTTGCAGACTTTTGGCATTCTCTTTATGAGCTTCAAGATGAAGTCACCTGTAATGGTTTTCACTTCTCAGGTGTGCTTTGCCAGGGTTAATTAATGGAATTTCGTGCCATTTTAATGGGGTTGGGACCATCAGTTGTGTTTTTCAGTAGTCAGTCTGATGCACAGCCGACAGCCCTTTTAGACAACTGTTAGAATTAATATTATGGCAAGAACCAATCAGCGAAGTTAAGAGAAACAAGTGGCCATCATTACTTCAGTGAGAATCTACAATGTACTTAGTGTTGGAAAAAAAAGAATGCATTGAATGGGAAGGTGTGTCCAAACTTTATATAGACATATATATAAACTGCTGTCTGTATATTTATCTTGTTAGAATGTTGAGTTGTATAGTAATGCAACTAGTCAGTTAAAATATAGAATATTTTTCCTTGTGTTTTAAGAATTTTAAACCCATTGCTTCAACAGACTTATGAATCAATCACACAATATGCATTTGCACAGCACCAATTACAAGAACTATTTGAATTTTTTCTTTCTTTGTTTTCAAAAAAAGATGTGGCTTATTTAGAATGCAGTGTACACTTACATCATTTCCACTAGGGATGGAAATTGATAAGACTTATTATTGCCAGTGGCATTAATAATTCTGCTTATTGATCTAATTCTTTAATGATTCTTTTATCAATTCCGGCTGAGATACTATGTGGGCAAAAATCTGTACAACAAACAATGACAACAAACACATGGCACCCCTGAGTCAGCGCTGTGCTGCATACGTAAATACTTCTTCAAGTTGCTGGCATTTCCACTCACTAAAAGTTGTGCAGTAAGCTCATGTTTTCACACAGCTTTCCCCTCTTCTTTCCCCTATCAGTGGAAGGAATAAATAAGGGAATTGATAACCAAAAAGAAGGATGATATTGATTCCTTGAGGGAGTTGGTACTGATTCTCAAGTGTTATTTTATTCCCATCCCTAATTTCTACACACAAAAGTTAGGAAGGGTTCCAAAAGAACTTACCTGTACCAGTCTACAGTAAGAGTCCACTTCTAGGGGAACCAGATGTCCAGCTATTTGACCCTAAATCATTAGAAGCACTGCAGTTCGGTCGGTGAGGGTATGTTTGGTTGGGAGAGTTGTAGATATGCGAGTGCTAATTGGCTAACATCTCTTTGCTGCTTGGGCTTGAAACCCTGTAAAAAAAATGTCTCCCTCTTTCAATTCAAATCAGTTCTGCATGCATAACTAATTGTGAAAGATTGGTAACAGGAAATCAGGAAATGCTGTACAATCATGTCTAACATGAGAGTTTTATGAGAAACCTGTGTGAGGTTGTCTTGAGAGGAAGCCAGATAGAAGATATAGATTCAAGATGAGATTATGAAGAAAAAGGTAAATTTCCCTCTACGTGACAACATGAGGCTGAGGAGTGGGGTTTTTTTCTTCTGTTTTGCTTACACAGTAGACTTAATTTCCTCAAAAATGTTTTTTTTTGCCAGTGCTGATTGAGAACAGGTCTGCATGTTGTTGTAGCAGGTACTTTTGCCTCACAGTATTGTGTGTTTCTTCCCACAGATTATTTTTGTTAATTGGTGATTCTAAATTGCCATCTATTATGATTGGTTGTAAAAGGTTGTTTGTTTTTTGTCTGGCACCCAGTTCAGGATGTGCTCTTCCCTATTCAGTCTCAGCTAGGATAGACCCTGCTCCCATGTTACTCCACAAAGGAGAGTAAGTATAGATTATAGATAATAGATACCATTTGATACCAATAATTTTGAGCTATGATTATATCATCTCTGTAGAAAAGATGGAAACTCTTTTATTACCATATAATTGATGACATTCTGTGTCAACTAGGGTAACAAGAAGCAACTATACTCCTCAAAACAATCAAAAAAATGGAAACGTTGTCTCAGTCGATTTTTTTTCCAATGTAATAATGCCAGCTGGTTTTGCATTTTTTACTATTGGAAAGCCTGATAAGTCCCTTTTATAATTCACACTTGTAAGGATCTTGTATTCATGTAATGAGCAACATACAATACCCAAAACCAGTGAAGTTGGCACGTTGTGTAAATTGTAAATAAAAACGGAATACAATGATTTCCAAATCCTTTTCAACTTATATTCAATTGAATACACAGCAAAGACAAGATACTTAACGTTCGAACTGGTAAACTTTGTTATTTTTTGCAAATATTAGCTCATTTGGAATTTGATGCCTGCAACATGTTTCAAAAAAGCTGGCACAAGTGGCAAAAAAGACTGAGAAAGTTGAGGAATGCTCATCAAACACTTATTTGGAACATCCCACAGGTGAACAGGCTAATTGGGAACAGGTGGGTGCCATGATTGGGTATAAAAGCAGCTTCCCTGAAATGCTCAGTCATTCACAAACAAGGATGGGGCGAGGGTCACCACTTTGTGAACAAATGCGTGAGCAAATTGTCCAACAGTTTAAGAACAACATTTCTCAACCAGCTATTGCAAGAAATTTAGGGATTTCATCATCTACGGTCCGTAATATCATCAAAAGGTTCAGAGAATCTGGAGAAATTACTGCACGTAAGTGGCAAGGCCCAAAACCAACATTGAATGCCCGTGATCTTCGATCCCTCAGGTGGTACTGCATCAAAAACCGGCATCACCGTGTACACGGCATACCGTGTGTATCACCACATGGGCTCAGGAACACTTCAGAAAACCACTGTCAGTAACTACAGTTCGTCGCTACATCTGTAAGTGCAAGTTAAAACTCTACTATGCAAAGCGAAAACCATTTATCAACAACACCCAGAAACGCCGCTGGCTTTGCTGGGCCTGAGCTCATCTAAGATGGACTGATGCAAAGTGGAAAAGTGTTCTGTGGTCTGACGAGTCCACATTTCAAATTGTTTTGGGAAAATGTGGTCGTCATGTCCTCCGGACCAAAGAGGAAAAGAGCCATCTGGACTGTTATAGGCGCAAAGTTCAAAAGCCAGCATCTGTGATGGTATGGGGGTGTATTAGTGCCCAAGGCATGGGTAACTTACACATCTGTGAAGGCACCATTAATGCGGAAAGGTACATACAGGTTTTGGAGCAACATATGTTTCCATCCAAGCAACGTCTTTTTCATGGACGCCCCTGCTTATTTCAGCAAGACAATGCCAAGCCACATTCTGCACGTGTTACAACAGCGTGGCTTCGTAGTAAAAGAGTGCGGGTACTAGACTGGCCTGCCTGTAGTCCAGACCTGTCCCCCATTGAAAATGTGTGGTGCATTATGAAGCGTAAAATACAACAACGGAGACCCCGGACTGTTGAACAACTTAAGCTGTACATCAAGCAAGAATGGGAAAGAATTCCACCCGAAAGCTTCAAAAATTGGTCTCTTCAGTTCCCAAACGTTTACTGAGTGTTGTTAAAAGGAAAGGCGATGTAACACAGTGGTAAAAATGCCCCTGTGCCAACTTTTTTGCAACGTGTTGCTGCCATTAAATTCTAAGTTGATGATTATTTGCAAAAGAAAATAAAGTTTCTTAGTTCGAACATTAAGTATCTTGTCTTTGCTGTGTATTCAATTGAATATAAGTTGAAAGGGATTTGCAAATCATTGTACTCTGTTTTTATTTACAATTTACACAACGTGCCAACTTCACTGGTTTTGGGTATTGTAGATAAAAGTGTAGGTATAGTGCAAATGTTTAATGTAAAAAAACAAAACAAAACACAGAATTATCTTTTTCACGGAAAGAAAGCCTTGTAACCCTTTGCACAACTTCAGCATTTTTTAGCCCCTACCCAGAATACAGAAATGGCTCAAGCAGGACAAAATCCTCACAGTTACGTGAAGGCATCAGGAAAAGAATTCTCAAGCAGAGACCTCATCTCAGATCTTATTATATGTGATCATCCAAACTTCTGAGGGATTGAATTGAACTCAAAAGCTAAAGGTAACATCAGGGTAAAGTTAGACAGCTAGGGTTTTGTGGGAATTATAGAATATATCACTAAAGGTAAAAACGACACCAGACTCCCTGCACCGAGGAAAAATGTATGTACATTTGGCTGTTTTTTATCAGTGCGGTGGGCCAGCTGTGCATGAATCATAAAAAGTGCCTATTTCCCAGTTTAATCGACTTGTGCAGCCACTCCGCTGAGACCAAGGAGGCAACAGCAAGGGTTTTTGTGGGGGACTTGTTTGCGAGGAGGCATTTAAAAGGACACATCCCCCAACTGTAGATTTCATTCATTGAGTAAGGCTATTGAAAGCTTATAGCTATTCCCCATCACATTTCCTCCTCTCAGCAGACTCATATGGTGGCTAAAGAGTCAACTGAAACTCACTTTCTCTGCATGAGCCCTGAGTCAGTGAGCAATAAACAGCGTTAGCGCATTACACACACATGATTACGTGGCCATTTCCTCAGTGAATGAGTCTCATCAGAAGTCAGTGAAGAAGCCACCGAGTGTGTAATTGTTTCCCATTAGGGGGAAACGTCGACCGCCATCGAGTAGCATCTCTCTGCAGAGTTTGCTGACGAATGCTCGCTGTCCACCGACTGGAGCGGGCTCATTCTGCTGTGGGGGCTGTGATGGAATTGCTCAAAACTCGCCCCAAAACCAGCAGATCGGTTTGAGGGTGAAGGCGATGAATCATGTTTCTTCATTTTTTTAATAGTGAGAAAGGAACTGCAGGGCAAGAGTTCATGTGATTGTTGATTCACTGCAGTGACACCAGACTTTAAACATCATTATCAGTCATATCTGAGCCTGCAGCGTCGATGCCTCTGCACTCAGTGTTTTACGAGCAACAGAGTGTGACTGAAAGACCAAGTTTTTCAGGTTATGCTTTTTCATGCCCATGTTTTGCTTTTTCAGTTTGAAGCTGGAGGTTCCCACCGAAATAAAAGTCTTGTGGGGGTATGTGACACACGCTCTCCTGGTTTTTGCTGTACTGCACATCACTTGTCTTACGTGGTTGTGTCTTTCTATGAGCCAATTATCATCCTTTAATGTCACATTTGACATCATTTTAGAAAATTACAAGATGATTTTCAAAAAAGCAACTATGACTTCCCATAAAACAGTCTAAAAGAACACCACAAAGGGGGAATATGTACCAATCATTATAAATAGAATAAAAACAAACACAATGTTAAAAAAGAAAGTGCAACAAGAAAAATGAACAAATAAAAATACGACAGATTCACATATTTATATATCAGAAAAAAACAAGCAATAAATACATGACAACAAATTTAAAATTCAAAAGCCAACAAAAAACTCACAACAAAACATAATTACAAATATTAAATGGGGCAACAAATGAATTGGAAAATAACATAGAACCGACTTATTATAACAAATGGCACATAATAATAATAATATTATAACCAATGAAAACTTAAACTTGAACAGCATTTTAATCAACACACAACGTGGTGTCTTTTTATAAAAAATAAATATTAAAAATAAAACATTATAATAAAATGTAAATACACACAATCCAAAAAGACAAAAAATAAAAACACAACAAATAAAACATACACATCATAATTAGTCATAAAACCTAATTAATGAAGTCAAAAACAACACACAAACCATAAAGCACGGACACACAACTAAAAACAGCGAATATAAAAAAACACATGAACAAATTCTGAAAACACTAAAAAATCTTAAGAACAAAACTACAAATCACACAACAATGAAAAGCAGAAAGTAAAAGAAATATATATATATATATATATATATATATATATATATATATATATATATATATATATATATATATATATATATATATATATATATATATATATATATATATATATATATATATGTATATGTATATCAACCCCCTGCATTACCACACACTCAGCAGGATTTAATTCTACTTTTCATTCACCACAGTGAAGGAATTGTTAGTTTTATTGTTTACATTTTAGATTAAGCAAGGTCAGAAGTTTATGAGGTACTAAAAATGCTAGACTTTGGAATGAGGCGGAGTGAGGACTTATTTTTAAAGAGTTTTATTATTCTTGAGGATTAAGGCTTTGTAAATTGATAAGATGTTTCTTTTCCTCTGCTGCCATCTTCAGGATGAGAGTGTTATTACCCTTGGACGAGTGGAAGTCTTTTGTTACTGTTTCTGGGGGAGTTATAGACATTGAAAATAAAGAGATTTGTACTGATAATTAGAATGTCATGTGTAACACAAGTCATTTGGAGACCCATGTCTAATGGTTTCTAGAGATAGTGCTGAGGCACACTGATATGCCTTTAAGAATGTGTGTCATGGGTATTTGTTCAGTCATCAACATTCACTGGAGTGAATTAAAGTTGATGATTAGTTGGTTGTTGAGTTCCTCACAAAGATGTGAAAACTTAAACCTATGACAAGTGAGAAGATCAATTAATGTCCTTTTTTTAGTTAATCCCTGAAATTGTTACGAAGATATTTTTTAGAAAACTAAACAACAAAAGCCACCAAAAGTTTGAAATAAATTCTTGAATAATTATTGATGAATATTTCATAGTTATGAACAGTTGCTGTTGTTTATGTTTTTGCCTGGCATTATTGACAAAATAAACATATACTGAGTGATAAAAAAAAAGATCTATTACAAATTGGCTGATCTGTATCTCCATGAAAATGCTGTGCCTGGGATGTTGTTTAATCCTTTATGTTTAAGGATGAGCAACTTTGAGGGTCACACGACTGCTATTTTCACTAACAGAAGGCCAAATTCTTCAAAACTGTTGGAGGCTTTGAACAAGATTAAACTGTTTATGACTTAAGGACAAAGTCAATCAATCAATCTTTATTTGTATAGCGCCAGTTCATAACAAGTGTTATCTCAAGACGCTTTACAATAGAGCATTAAGCTCTTCATCTTATGGGTACACAAATGCATAGATATATAAAAATACACATCTACATATATACAAATACATACATCCAACACCCAACATGAATCCATATAGCCAATCATGAACCCTCCATCATGGTGGCAAGAAAAAAACCTTCTGTTAAGCAGCAGGAAATCTTGAATGTGGATCCCAGTCTCATGATGAACAGCGAATCCACACGATGCTGTGTTGGGTGCGAGGGTGAAGGAAGGGAGGTAAGAGGAGACAAGTGGACTAAAGCAAGAACTAAAGTTAGTGACAGAGCCATGAAATATAGACCTGTCGTCTGATTTATTAGAGGTTAGCCTCTTTAGATGCTACATCTGGTTTTCAGGAGGGTCCTCATGTCTGAATGGTTGTGGTGATCATCTTATAGAAGTATAATTAATGATATTCTTACTGAAAATAAGAATTTCTGGTAGTGATGAACTCATGGATGCCCAAACCACACATGCATCCCAACCATATTTGTGTCTGTTAAGTATAAATGTATTAAAGGCCTCTTGAGATGTGACATCCCATTTTCAAGAGGGACCTCATTACTATGTGGTGATAAAAATAGATACTATAGATGTATCAACCATGGATAGGGAGATCATGCTAATATCTACATTAACAGCTATAATGATAATGGGAATGGAATGTTCCTAATGAAATGGCCAAATATCTGTCATGTCTATAATTGCTGTTATTGAGGCTTTGTGACTCCACAGCAGCAGGAAGTCTCCACCAAGGATCCCAGGCCACCTATAAGACAAGAGCCAGAGACGAGTACAGGAGCAAACAAAAGGGGCAAAGGCAGATGCAGAGAGAGAGAGAGAGAGAGTATAAGAATATTTACAGTATTAAACCCAAAGGTAAATAATAAAGTTTAAATTCACTAGCTAAACATCAAAATAAAGCCCACTCAAGATTCCATTTTTAGTGTAGTGAACAAATTAATTTTCTGTTATTGTTTATAATGTAGTTAGTTTTCATTTTTCTTTGGATTCATTTGAAAATAGTTAAACAGGCAGTTACAGATTTCTCCTTTTCTTGTCCTTCATGTTTATGTTTTTTAAATACAATGAAAGAGACTTGGGGGCTGTAGTCTGGAGAAGAGAAAAGTGTGTTTTAAAGCATTACTTTTTAGATAACATATTGTCATGACTATCTACTGGATATGTACAGATGTTAGCAAGTAACAAATAAATACACTGCATCATACACAGTACCGTTGTTAGTATAGCTTCACTTTATAAGTTCTTTCAGATAAGCTGTTTTTTCTGTACATCTGGCACTTTAAAGGAGACATATCATGCTGATGCATGATTCAATACTTACATATAATATAATAAATTTGAAAACAAGACCTTACACCCCCTTAATTTTCAAAAAATGAGATATTGTATTTTTTCTGATATCCTTGAACGAGATTTGCTGCCTCTGAAAATAGTTCATTGCGAGATGACCGCGAGATTTCAAACGTCGTGACATCACGAGGTACCTTTCTTTTTATTGGAGTAATCTGATAAAACACTTCCTCCTCTGTGATGTCCGTTAGCCCCAAACCCTCACCGAGGAACACATCCAGCAGCAGGGGTATAAAACTCCCTCGCTCACTATCCCACATTAACAGCTCTGGCCTGTAGGGGGACTGAATACGCGGCCGCTGCTTTGAGCCTGCTGGAAAATACAGTAGAAGAAGGACAGGCTGGCTCTACCCCCGATAGAACTGACCAATCAGAGCATAAAGGGCTGTGACGTTGCGAGGTAACTTTAGGGCATCCTTGAGACCAAGCGCTTCATAATGGCCTAAAATGAGGATTTTGAGAACGCTATTGTGGGGCAATGAAGGAACTAAATGACTTGTACTGAGGGCAGAAATGCTTTACAGGCATCCTAGTCTGGCATAGTGAAAAGGAGAAACAAGCATGATATGTCCCCTTTAACTGTTTCTTTTTCTTAATTAACTATTTTCCACTTTATTTAACCTGAGTGTTTTCAACTCGATTCTAGAATAAACCGTGTCTCACTCTGTGGCATTTCAGTCCTGTACAAACCCAATGTTGTCTCTCTTTGACAGCTCTGCAGCGTGAGGCAGGAATGACCATACAGACCTTGGCTTGAAGGATCAGCAGATTCAGTAAAGGAGTTTTAGAATTTTTGGAGAATGCTTACAAATTCAAATGAATAGGAAAAACAAACTACAACTTAGCTTTATTCAAAAACTTTCTCTTCAGCATGGTGATGCCACTGACAGCAACAAGTGCACCACTAGATGGCAGTATGAGACAGAGACTGAAGTTCCTGGGACACTCAGGTGAACGTGAGTCTGATACTGGAACTGTCTGACGTGGGTGTGCGGACAAATCCGGGAGTGTAAAGATAATTCTCAGATGGAGTTACCTTCATCTTCTTCTTTCTTTTTTCTCTTTTTTGAGAGACAAGTATGAAAGCTATTGTCTAGTTAAAAATCAATGAATTAATGAGTAAATGAATGAACAAATGAGTTAATGAATGCATAAAAAATTAAAATGTTATGAAAATAAAGCATTGTTGAAACAAAGCAAGGTTCTTATTCCGAGCTTATGAGATGAAGTCAAATTGTAAGGTAAAAAGTAGTATAAATAAATCAACTGAAAAGTCAATCGAAAAAAAGATAACAAACGTATTCTTATGAAATTTAACATTTTCTTACACTTTTTCTCATATGTATTACTCTTTATTCATAATAATTACAAATACTTTTTTTGTACCAATATGAATTTTTTGATAATCTCTGATAAAATATTTTAATGCATATTTTTATTTTTCTCTTAATATTTCTCTCATAATTATATTATGACTTATTTCCAATGAAGACTTTTTTATGTTGTAAAATGATGATTTTTGAAGGAAAACATTTTGGCACTTTACTTTCTGTTTTCAATCATATCTCATGATTGTTGTGTTATTATATTAATGACTTTAATGTTACTTGTTATTAGGCCTGTGCTCAAAATATCGATACGTCAAAATATCGTCATGCACTTCTTGGGGATACGTGTATCGATATGGATTCTACAGTTTGGACAGTTGTTGTAAATGAAGAGTTCTTTTCCAAAATGCTATAAAAGCCAATATTAAAAGTACATATATTACTCAGTGCTATTCTTTTTTATACTGATTGTACTACCTGCCCTATCAGGATTTATTGCCAGAAATCTATATATTCCTGTTTAAACTGTATTTCAAAGTTCAGTTCCCCAGCCAATCCAATGGTGGTCTGGGTAAATAATGTAAATACTTCCTGATTGAAAATGGATTTGTAGCGTTTTGGAAAAGAGCTCTTCAAATACACTTTCGGGAATATTAACAATGGCACAGTTCAAAATAGAAACCAAGCTACTTGATAAAACACATGTTCCAAATTTAAACTTAGGTCTGCGATCTTTGGGGACCTTCATTAAAGTTCTTAAGTTGGAGAATTATTTAAAACTCATGTAGTAGTAAAAACAAAAGTTGCTGGGAAAGTGCAGTCAATGTTCACAATTTATGTGCATCGGGATACATATCGTACCGTGGCCTCAGTATGGGGATACGTATCGTATCATGGGGTTGCTGGAAATACCCAGCCCTACTTGTTATATATTCCATTTACCATTTTTTTTTAACTCTTTATGCTGGATAAATGACTTTTTTTATCATTATATAACTTTACAATTTGACTTTTGACTAATAAAATACAATTTTGACATTAATTTTCATTTTTTAATAAAAAGATAACTTTTGTGGTCATTTTATTGTACAGGTACATCCCAAAAAATTAGAATATCATGAAAAAGTTCACACATTTCAGAATGTGAAACCCATATATTATATAGATTCATTACAGATAGAGTGAAACATTTCAAACATTTATTTGCTTGAAATTGAAATGAGTGACAACAATATTGAACTTTTTCATCATATTCTAATTTTTTTAGATGTACCTGTATTTCCACAAACTTTACCTTTTGTTCTATGATTTGGACTTGACTTCATCATCACCTATTCACACCTCATAGCCATGAATTCCCATTAAACTTTTAATATGTCATGCCTTGTTTCGTATTTTCAGTTGAAGGGCCCTAAAAGAAAATATAATGCACGTATATAATGCTAAGATCTGAATTACATATTCTGGAATGTTCATTTTGTAAATGATTTACAGCAATGCAAAAGCTCAGACTATTTCCTGTTTGAGAGAATGAAGTTTTTAGGTACGTAATATTGACTGGGCTCACAGTGCTGTGCACTCATCTGCAGTCATCACGTGAGGTATTTCCATCACCACAAATACACCTCAGTGTCTGACATTCTTAAGTCCCTCTGCATGAATGCCCGAGCTCAAGTTGATGGGAAACAAGAACAGAAAAGATCTGATTTGTCAGAGAGCATGGATGAAAACTCAGTTACTATGAAGAGAGTAATGAGCATTGGAGTGACTTAAAAACCAGTCTGACCAGGAAAACAGCATTATTTGAGGATCATTAATTGGTTTCAGGTGGATTTTCCTGCATAGTTTATAGTCTCACTGTTTTTTTCTAATGAAAGGTTCAAGGAACTGTGTCTGTTAAAGGCAGTGTCTGATATAAAGTTCTGTTTTTTATGTCTTTCAGAGTAGTTTCTAAGAGATTGAAAATTGAACACTTTAAGGGAAGATCAATTCATCAGTGTTGAGAGAGTGTTGACCTTGATAGTGATTTATTCAATAGTTTTATTAAAAGGTAAAAAAAAAAATACTGCTACAGAAACAGTATATTTCTTATAAAATCTTTAAAAATTGTGAGACATTTCTAGAGCAGGATATTTGACCCTTGCTGTAAGGTTTGTCTCAGCGCTGGTAGATCTGTGTCAGTCTTTCCATCAGCTCTCTCCTCAGTGTGCTTGACCCAAGAGCCATAACCACAAGCCATGTGCTGACATTCAGAAACACAAAAGGTGAGAAGCATGACAAAATTACTCACACAGACTGTTTTAGTCAGACAACTTTTTTTTCTTTTGTTCACTAAAGTGTAGATAAGCTGTAAGTGTGAAAAACAGAGTCTATAATAGGCAGCCTCTCAGCAAGACAAAGAGAAAGAATCAGCAGTGAGGCATCTGTGTTGGTTCTCAGTCATCCAAGGTTTCTACTAAACTGGAAACTGGACTTGCTCAAGAACTGAGGAAGCATTTTGGAGGTGACACGTCATCAAGAAAATCGAACAAGTGCAGTTGCTACTCTAGAAGGAACTTTGGATAGAAGTGAGGTAATACTCATGGAGATTTAATGGTTCATGCACTCATTTTCTATCATTTTTCACATTAATTATTTATTGATATATTTGATTATTTCATTCTATGTCTTACAAACTCCATCATTCTTATTTCATACTAGTTGATTAACATAAATATCAACATGTTTTAACTTTATTTTAAACTTATACATTTTACTTCAAGCACATGAAAATTTAAATATCTTAAATTATCTTAAAGAAGAATTAAAAATACAAAAAAAATCAGAATTATGTGTTAGGTGGTTATAAAAATGGTTAGTGTGGTGTGTGTGTACATTTTTGTTTTTCATTTATACCGTAACAAAGTTATATGCATACAAGGATAGTTGGTGGGGTACCAAAAAAAGACACAACATATTCTTAAGAATAGCTGTGTTTGTGGCAATGTAATATTTTGTGTTTACTGAGTTGTGTGTCTTTAAGGGCTCATTGGCAAAGTGTTGTAACATGCACGAAATCACGCGTCAGTAGTAACTGGGCTTGGGCTGAGAATTGTTAAAAATAGGCAGATATGTTGCTTTAATTTGCCACTGCTGTTTTTTTTCTATTGATGTGACTTCAGTGAGAAGATCTAACCAGTGTTCTATGTATAGTGACTGTTTTAACTCCCAATGTTGTACGGTTGTTTAAGTGGTGTCCCAGAACAGGCAGTGTATCTGCATTTTATTTGCTTTCTTAATGATTCACTGCATATGAGGTACTTATTTGTCCAATATATTCTTATATTTGCATAAACATACTGACCGACAAATGATTTCCATACCTACTGAAATTATATCAAAACCTACCAGCAGATCATCATTATTTACACAGTTACTTTTTACTTACTCAGTTACTTAATTACTTGTGTACTCCTGTACTTACTTATTCATTCATTTTTTAATTACATATATATTTATAAAATTATATGATTACTGTGTTTATTCCTTTCAAACACTCTCTTGAGCTTTTTGCTTGTACTTTCTCAACAAGGACTCCTCCTGTCTTGAGTAATTGAATGTAGGGATGGGAATCAAAATCAAATTCAAGATGAGAATTGAGAACAACTCCCTTAAAAAAAATGAACAATTGTCTTTGCTTATCACTTCCCTTTTCAAGCCCTTTTACTTTGTTCCAAATCCTCTGCAAACCAAGGTTATCATGCTCTTGTGGGAGGAGCAGAAATGTTAAAAAAGAATTCCAAAGTTATGGCAGACGGGGGCAAAAGTGATCAGATTGTAAAAGAATTGATTACCAAGAGTGTAATGCGTTTGACATTGTTGACATAAAATCAGCAGGAGACAATGAAGAAACCATTAAAGAACTGGATTGACAAACAGAATCATTAATACTACTGGCATCATTAAAGCTGTATCGATTCTGATACCTACTTTTACACTTGCTTACTTATATACTGATCAGAACTATTATTACAATGTTTCAATGTTATTTATCACACGCTTTTGTCCAAAGCGACTGATAGTAAGATCTGAGAGTGAGTCCAACACAAGCAAGAACCAAAAGTGGAGGGAACAACCTTAGTTGATCCCCAACAAATTTCATCAAGTTGTGTTGACACAGGTGCTGCCATGTCATGCTCAAGGCAGTGCCTATTTATTTATATTTATATTTTATTAATATAATTTTTTTTAAACTAAGCAACTAACAGAAAACTATGTCAAGTCACTTCAATTGTATCAACACAATGGGCCCTAATTTTGTGGCGCAGCGCAGGGTGGCGCAGGGTGCGCAGAGCCTGGCGCACCCGGCGCAGGGTGCGCAGCGCCTGGCCCACTCTGCGCAGTGTATATTTTGTCTGGCTCACCGCACTGCGCTACCAATTTGACAATTTGGTGGACCGTCGGCGCAAAAATGGGTGTGACGGCACAGATTCAGGTTGGCACAGTGACAATTTCATGCCAAAAGAACTGTGTGGAAGGTGCGCTGAAAGATCTCCAGCTCCGACCTGGTTTATTCTCGGCGCAGGCGAAGCGCACCCTCTGCAGCTGTAATTTGGCGACAGGCGCGCACATGTGTGCACACGTCAACAAACCCTCAGAGGCAGAGTGTTAGGGACATTATAATGCAATAAACAATCACAGCAATCACTATGTTTTGTACCCATCTAAACCAGCATATACATTTGCATCTATATTAACTGTCCCGTCACATCTGATGTCGGATTAAAGCCGTTTGTCATAATGTAAACTTAACCTGACGGCAGCTTTAAGTTTGATGCACATCTTAAAAATCAACAGTAAACAGCCTTGTCATCCAAAGCGAAGTATATATCTGGCTTCTCTCATTTCATGAAATTCAAAGAAAAGAGGGAGAAAAAAGCTGGAGAAAAAAGAGAAAATAAATCTATGTCACTCGGTGTCTTAAGGATTTCCTTGTGATTGCCCTTATTTCTCTGTTTAATCTTTATTCTGAATTTGATCTAAAAGATGCAGCGCATTATTGCAAGGAGGATGAGAAGGAGATACCGGGAGAGTATACAGAACATTACCAAAGGTTCTGCTATTCGGCGATGTCAGACCAGGAATCCAGGTGGATCACAAGCATGAATTGAATAGCCTGCTGCAGTGTTTAAATGTCTGTCACTTAATTTTGTAACGGTGACAGCTACTCCGATTGTCTCCACTACCGGGTCACCACACACTGTGCGGTGTCAGGGATCAGTAAGTTCAATCAGTTGCTGCGCCTCACCCACAGCGCATTTAAAGGCAAGGAGAGGCGCTCATTTGATTGGTGAAGACAACACTCGGCTGTGTTAAACCCACTCATGCCTTTTCCCCTCCCTCTCTGGTACTTGCGCTGAGGGGCATCTTAGTTGATCAGGCACTAAGAGTGCTTAACAGAGATCCTCTGAAAGCCTACGAAGCAAAATTTGAAGGGGCTCTAAAATGGATCCTGTTCATAGTTCTCAATTTTCAGTCTCATTTCCTATTTTTTTTGCTTTTTTTGTTAAAAAAAACACAATCACAAACATATTAAGTTAAATACACACGAGCTATTAATAATGTTTTGAATCCTGCCCAATTTTCACAAGTATATTCTGTAATATTATAGGCCTACTTATTTGGATTGGTATTGTGAAACAAGTAGGAGATGGGAACCCCCCATAATATTAACAGGTATTTTGTACACTGTTTGTAATTATGTGACTGCTGTCATTTAGATTATACTGAATTTGAATCAGAAAAGGAAAATAAAAATGACAGACAAAAATATGGCATGAGGGAAAAATGACAGACAGCAAAAATGGTTACCGCAACCTCTGGACAGAAATATAAACAGAGTAGAGACATATCGTCTAACTTGCAATGTGAGTTTTGAGCTGTGTGTTTTTCACAGATGGTCTTCCTCTGCTAACCCTCTGTTGCTGGAGTTCACCAGCATGTTGATTTGCCTCAAACTCTATGGCTTCAAACTTATTTTTTTAAATTGGGTGCTCTCCCAAACTCTCCAAACAACTAACAACACTCCAAACCTCTCCATAGTAAGGCAATATTTGCTCCACCTTCGACATGTGCTGCACACTGCCTCACCAACATTGGCCTCTATGGAGATGGTGTACTCAAGCTGCCCCTCTCTAATCTCACAGAGAAGTTTAAGTGCGCAAAAAAACAACTATGGACACTGAACCAATCTCAAGACATGGTGGTGAGGAGCAACACACCAACCTTGGCTACTAGGAGCAAATAGACACGGGCAACAGGGATGGAAGAAGCAACATCAGCTCTCAGACGTGCTGTTCAGCTTGGGAGAGGTGGTTTGGTCGAACAACAGCTTGGAATGAAGCCACTGCACCAGCACAGTGGTGGAGGAAGTACGCCATCGGGAGGAGGCTGCAAGGTGGACCAAAGCAGTCTCCCTTGGCAAACAGGGACCATGGACACAATGGGACAAAGTGGAGTGGAGGTGGTTCAGCTTGAAGGATGTGTGGACTACGGGAGCATGGAGTTTGAGTTTTGTCATCAGAATACCTATGACATCCTCCTGAAACTGAAAAATCTCCATCAGTGGTTTGGCAAGGACCCAGGCTGTTCTCTTTGCTCCAGGTCAGCCTCCCTCTGGCAAATACTAACAGGGTGTAAGACCAGTCTCACCCAAGGGCGGTAAACTTGGTGCCACAACCAAGTCCACAATCCAAGAGCCTTGCAGTCACTCTGGGGACAAGCAAGCTGTTGCCAATAAGCCCTCTGGAGGTGCTGTGGCCTATCATCCAAACACAGATGAAGGAGGGTGCCTACCTGATTACCCCAATGAAGCTTTCCTATCCCATAAAACACCCTAAGAGACACATGAGCAATGCTGCTGATGCCTTTCAGTTCCAGAGATACCTCCCAACCACTCATCGTATATATATATTTTTAAATTATTTTTAATTGTCTTTTTTTAATGTGCTTTCACAAGGAAATCAATACCATATCCTGTGTATTAGGAATCATACTCAGAGCTCGGAACATATTTAACAAGATTTACTTTTACTACAAATTGTTATAACATTTGTAGCTCAGCTTGTTAGATTCATTAATCTGATTAATTCAGATTAATAATACAAAAAAGACAAGGAGCCTATATTAGAATATTTTTAAATGTGTGATTTATGTTTGCAAGGGACTTTGCAACCGTAAATTTGGAAATAAAATATTTTAAGTAACAGTTCTAGTTTAGATTAACTGGCCTACTGTTAGTAATATGCAGTACCTAATACTAAAATATATTTTTAAAAATTGGAAGAACAATAGTCAAAGAAGTGCAGTTATTGTTCTTCTTGTTTTTATTACCAAGGTCATTTTCACCACAGTGAAAAACTTGTTAGGTGTTAGTTTTAGGCTGTAGTTAAACTGCTGCAAGGCTAATTTATTGAAAAGTACCTTTGACTCTTTATATTGAAGTTTTAGTTACTTTTTTTTTTTTTTACATCAAACCAAGACTTCTCCTTCACATAATTTTATTTAATTATATTCACTAAAACCCAGTTTGTACTCTATTTAAAGATGCCATGAGGAGTTTCTAAGTAATTACAAAAAAATCTCACTTTTAGATATACTGTATGCCTGATTGAAATACACACTTTAAGATAAATTTTATTGCATCCAAATAGGTTATCTATAAATGCTATTCCTTAGCTTCGCTGTCAGGTCGGACAGGGCTGGACTGGCCCTGGATACTCAACTTCGGGGACAAAACGATTAAAACTAGATCAAATTGATATTATTCGGACATGTCTTAGAGCACCGGGCTGTAAGTAGCGACATATAGCCGGCTACAAAACTACAATGCTAAACTTTCCAAAAACTGCTTGTCGTCACACATCAAAAACTACCGCTACATAACTAGAAAGAGATACATTACCTCGTCACTTTGCATCCTGTAAGTTGTTGAAAAAAGAAGTTGTAAAGTAATGCAGAGTTCTGAGGAAGGCCTGAGCTGCATTCAGCATCATAACAAACGCACGCTTTGACTTGGGTCATGTATTTACAACAGTCGCCGCGCATGGGTAGCAGAGTCTTTATAGATTCTCCTCATAGCATCTTTAAACCAAGCTAAGCTTTGCCCTAATGTCGAACCCTCCAGATCCAGGTCTGCAAGTTTTTATTTATTTATGTATGTATTTTATTTATTTGGACACATTTAAACCCCTGAAATGTGCTGTAGTAGTAGTAAATACCTGTAAAAGATGACAACAGGTAAGTTTTTTTAGGTATACTATTTTAGGTGTAGGCCATCTTATAAGCATTGCATTTTGCAAAAAGAAGCCACAACATGTTTGTTGACAAGGAGACTTAAATTGAGATCATTGTATTTCCTAGTCTAAAAACATAAATAACCACTAAAAATATTTGTAGGAAGTTCTAGTGCAAAGGGGAGGTGCTTTTTTTAGCTTTAAAAATCATAACAAAAATATTTTCTACTGCTTTAATCCCTATACATGTATCTTATGAAAGGAAACTCATGACGTAATGTATGAAACCTGTATTGCACCAGATCTGAATGTTTTGCAAATAGCACCTGCTGAAGTCTGGCCAACTTTTGTCAATATCGAGTAGCACCAAACCAAGTGAAGTCAAACATAAGTTAAGAGAGTTGGGTCAGTCTAATGTTCATCATCTACCCACATTTGATCTAGTACACTTGTAAATGCCAGCAAAAGTTGACCTCAGTTTACCTTCAGGACCCTCATTTACAGCTGTATTCATCTCTGTTGGCTCCAACTGCCTCTTCTTCAGGACTGGACTCCTGATGTGTGCCCCTTTAGGGACAGCATCTTTTGTCCGTACTGTGTTGGAATACTGAGACCAGCTGCAGGTGCACATGGTAAAATGGCATATACATCCGCTTTATATGGCGTTTGTTTATTGACGTCACAATATGTTTGTATAGTGTTCAGGCCTCGGAGGTGCATTAAGCCACAGTCCCTTTAGGTTGAGCACACTCATCATTTATAACATCGTCTGTCTACAATTGCTTAAGGGGCTTTCAAGAAGCATTATACTACACCAGCACAATGCTTCATTCTGCTACAGGTACATCAATCTGTGTTAAACACAGCAAACTTGACCAGAGAAAAGTAGAAAATTTGATGATTTGGTCAGCATTTGTTACTGATGTGAGAATGGGCATTAACTAACTGCTTATTTCATTTGTCATCTTAGAAATAGTTGACAAACATATACTGGATTTCTGACAACACTTAGGGATGACTAACGGACTCTCCCAACCTATTAAATTGTGCAGTTTAATAACTCCTGAAATACTCAAATAAAGCCCTGGAAGAGTGTTATACAGAGACTTACAGTATTTACATGTGACCCTAGTGCTGATTCAGACAGTATTCTGACTCAAAGAAAACTCAAAAGGTGCCATAATTCAAAAACATATCACAGTGGAAGTTGTTTTGAAACATGTTTATCAAATGGGTAATGCACTGTAAAGACGATGTGCATTACTGTCTCAGTGGATGAAGTTTGTTGTAATGTGATGTGACTGTAAAGAGCAGAGAGACAGATACAGGGAGAGGCCGACAATCTGTGTCTCAGCAGCCCACATTCAGCTGTACAGAATGTGATGCAAATGGAATAACTCGACTGGCTGACATTTACTTTTGCACTTTGGTTTACTATGTGTGGTTGGCCTTTATATCACTTGTGATCATTTTTGAACATGACTCCTTTTGTCGACCCCTTTCAGGTTCCACCCATGAGAAAATGACAAGATATTCTCTGAGGATTTGCTAATGAAATATGGCATAGAAACTTAAAACTGAGGTGTTTTTAGAGGGTTAAATGATTTTCATTATATTTGAGTCATATATGTTATGACTGGATGATGAAAACATTTTCATCTTCTCTGTCTTGTGGGGGGAAAAAGGTTTTGTGTTTGCTTTTATTTCCTGTTTTCAGTTCAGTTCTTTGCAGCTGTGTATCCATTTTCATCAAACCACTGGTGCATGTATCCCCACTATCATCCCGGTGCCAGGTTCCTCCACCAAACCTGTGGCTGTTTGCTTCATAACAGCCCCCAAACTGTCTCTCGCTTCCCTGTGCATTTTTTGCAAGTAGTCATGCTCATCAGCAGGTGTGCGCTGCTCTACAAAACACCACTTTCTCTCTCTCTGTCACGTTCTCTATCTTCCTGTCGGATGCATTCTTCCCCTTTCTCACTCTTTGAGTTTCTGTTACCCCCATAGCCCCTTTGCTGATTTTGCACTCTTTTTTTTTCTTCTGCAAACTGTGTTTTTGCATACTTCAGTGCCTCTCATCACTTGTCTTTATCTCTTGTGCATGTTGTTTTTGGGTTTCCTCCCCACCAGACATGGCTGCAGAGCGTGGCTAAGCTAAGGAAGGGAAGTGGAAGTTCCCCCACAGTCCTACTTCCTCGCCACCACCTCGACCTTGCTATTTGACCACAAAACAGCCCAACTTTACCCCTCTGCAATGACACCAAAGTCTTCCTCATGAGCATGATAGTCTGTGCACATGCTGCATGGCCTTGTTTTCAGCTCAGTGCAAGCAGAGGTGGCTTCTGCAATGCAGCATTGCACATCCTAATTTGTTTCATTTTTAAAAAATGAAACCATTTAAATAAACTTTCCTCTTTGCTTACATAATACATACATTAACAAAAAGTTACAGGGTGTTATACTTCACTTCTACTGGCAGAAATAACCACCAACTGTGGGTGTGTAACTGAAACACACTGGGTGTGTGTGCATGTCTTTGCTGGTGTAAGTGAGGCTTTAAGAGGCCAGTCCAAACATCCACCATTACCTGGCAGGAAAAACAGGAATGGGACTTGTCATCGAGCGATTGCACAACTTTGCAGAGGCCTCTCACTCGGCTGAAAAAGATCTGGAATTGAGCTGCTTCTTGCTCTGTAACCCGAAACCCAAAGGACTGGCAGAGCCACTTGTTACTAAAACAGAGGATTGTTACTTACTCCAAAAAAATGACAGTCAACAATTAACATGTTTCATCATAGCTGTGCCATTATCTTGTCAACTACATATGTACCTAAAAGTGATGATTTTTAGCTTTTTATTATAGGTAAGTATTACAGCATTATGCTGCAGATAACTTGTTGGCTCTGGTGCCAAATTGTGGCAAGTTTTTGTGCAAGTTTGAGGCTGTAAAGTGGTTCTGCAGTTTCTGCTACTTTTGTCAGACCCCAACTGTTCTTATTATCTAACACGGTCTGCAAAAGAGGAGGCATTTTCAGTGGAACCCGACAGAGGAAGTCATGCAACTACAACCACAAAGCTATCTCAGCCCTCTGTCCTCAGAAGAAAAAAAATCAAACAGCTTTTTGTCCACTTTGGCCAAGAAGTAATAGCTACAGTATATTGTGCTCAGGGGAGAACAGGCAGGACAATGCTGAGGCCTAATGACTGGAGTATTTTACCATCATGTGGACTTTTTCAACCGGATGAGACTTAATTATGAGTGAACAATTAAAATATTATAAAAAAAAAATGTATTGATTATTAGTCCAAACCCCAAATCAAATGAAGTTTTGACATTGTGTAAAATGTTTAATAGAAACAGAACACAATGATTTGCAAATTCTTTTTGACTTTCTTTTTCTTTGACACAAAGACACAATGTGTAAGTTAATGGTCACAGTGGTAAACTTGTTTTTTTTTTTTTTTTTTACAATAATTCATTTATTTTGAATTTGATGTTCCAAATGTTCAAGAAAAAGGAAGAAAAGAAAAGAAGCTGGAGCAGAAGCAACAAAAAACTGGAACAGTGGAGGAATACTTTAAAAGTACGTGTTTGTAACAGTCAAAAGTGGGTTACATGAAAACAGGTGGGTGTCATCATAAGGAGCATCCCCAAAAAGCTTAATCTTTCATAAGCAAGGACATAAGGATGTTCACCCCTTTGAGAATAACCACATGAGCAAAGATTCCCAACAGTTTGAAATGAATGAAATGAAATGTAATTGTTGAGGAAAAAGTTAGGTATTGGTGATGAAGGGTATACAGGATGAGATGAGAATTAGGCTGTGTTTACAAGGCGCAGAAAACGGTCAAATGTGATAAATTTTCATTGCGTTTTAGCCTTACGTCTATGGAAACTCCGCTTTATCTGAAAACGGTAACTTTTGAAAACAGGCTCCAGGGTGGAAAGTTCCCAAAACGCTCTCCATTGGGGCTCCATGTGAACCCGCATTAGAGCATTTCAGGGTGAAACACTGTTGTCACCACATGCACATACCCTTCACATGAAGGCTGCGCGCACATACCAGGAACAACAACAGCTTCGGACGTCTGCCGAGTAACGTCAGTGCCTCTTACCATGCTCGGTTTGTCATCCAGACAAAACTATCCAGGCTGATATGTTATCAAAACTGATTTGTTCTCCAGAGAAGAAACTCCTGCCTCTCTGTGCGTCTATTTGCCATTGTTGTTTGTGAAAAGTTTTTCTTCTTTGTATGCGTTTTGTAGCAGCGCTGCCTCTCTGCAGATCTACAGCGCCATCTACTGAACTGGCATGCATACTACAGCGGATTCAATCGTCGCAAATTTGAAATCCCAAAGGAAAAATCTTCGCGTTTTCAAGTCAGGAGTTTCTATGTAAACATAACCTTAGACTTCTGAGGAGCTGGACTGAGATTTGAGATGTTTTGTAGTGGAAATATTATACTGAGATCACATTGAAATGTAGTGTGACAGCAGTAGGATCATTGGTCATAAACTATGCAGTGACAGAATCCTATTGGTTCAGTGCTTAAATTTCTGAATGCTCCAATCAACTGATCAACAGTGCTGGAATTAATGGACATCAGTGCTTGAGCTTTTGCTGTTTATTTGATCAAATGCTGATTAAATACATACACACACACACAAAAACACTCAAATATATACATGTTTGACATCAGCTCGTACACAGAGATAAGACATAACACAGTACAACATGGCATTAAACAATACTATAAAAAGATAGAACAATGGCCTAAGCCTTGCACAATGTGCTTTTTCCACCACATTCACTGACTGAAATGAAGGTTAGAATAACTGATGATAAATTAAAGAATGAAGTAAACTCAGGACTATGCACTTTTATATGATTTGATGTAATCCTAAGAAATACATGTATGCTACAGTTTGTTATAAAATCATATTCTTGGATTTGATACACTACAGTACTGTATACACATACTACAGTACTAAGATATGCTGTGCTATATTATAGGACATAATACAAAACAATAAAATGTCATAAACCATGTTACACAGTGCTGTACAATCCAGAAGGAAGGGATAGAACACTGTACAACACAGTGTTTTACAGTACAAAATGATAAGATATGATCTGATTTGAAGTGTGTGACCACTGTAGTGATTTCTCCTCGTTCTTGTGATTTGGCCACAACTGTTGATATGTCTAGAAGTACAACATGTACATGCATACATGATATGTTTTCATATCTGAAGATCACAAAATTCACCCACAATGGTGGGATGCAGGAATGATGCTTTTGCTGTCTGATCCTGTTCTGTTTTGAACTTCTTCTGCTTGAGTGTTCCGACCTTCTTGTCATTAAAAATAACAGTTCAGGCAGTCTTCAGATAGATGGTCTTGTTTGCTCCACTCATAAAGAAACATCTCAATAAATTTCAGCCTGTTTACTGAGCAGTTGAAAATACTCACTGGAACTGGAACTAAACTGTGAATTACCCATAATGCTGTATGTTTTAATATCACAACCAGTCCTCAGATAACCTTCAGAAGACTCAGCCTGTTCCTGTTCTCAAAAGAGGTGGGCATATAAAACTGTCCATGGTCAATACTATCCTCACCTGAACCCAAAGCTACTTCTGACATTATTGATTGGAGTTGTCATTTAGCCTTCAGCAAAAGAAAAGAAAAATCTGTGCTTTCGTGTGCCCCAAAGAACGTGTCAAGTCTTTCTACAAAGAAATATTAATTATTAACAATATATGAGAATTCATTTTGTTCTGTGACAACAGCACTTCCTCACAACTGCCAATTAGACACTTCTTTTCATTTAAATACATTCTCCCTTTTATGGAAAAAAAGGAAGATAAAAGAATTGCCATATTAATTCCTCAAAATGAACACATTAATTAGAAGTGAAAGCACTCAAACATTGTTTTTAATGAGTGAGAAACGGTTTTCTGCCAGAGGAAGCCCACAGAGTGAATTGCAGGTGTATCACTCCTGTGTTTAAAGTATGAGTCAAACTGAGATGTGATCTGGAAAGGAACAAACAATCAACTGACATGCAGGTAAATAGTGGAATCTGAAGATGAAAAGATACAGTTTGGGGTCTGCTCAGGCTTTACACTTCTCGCTTTTGCTACCGCCTTCAGGCAGCTTTGATTTCTGTGTGTGTGTGTTTGTACTGAAAGTGTGTTTGTGTGTGTGTGTGATACACAGATTAAAGAAGTAAGGGGGTTAAGAAGAAGACTGCTCTGACATTTAGAGGCTTCGACAGGCTGGCGCCCACCTGTTGCAGGAAAAAAAAGAAGGAAGAACAAACAGCAGTCATTAAACCACAAACTTAGGATCAAGCTGTCTACATTTTAGAGCATCCCACAGGGCTGTAAACTGAATTTTTCAGAAATCACTTTTCAGGTAAAGCCAAAAGATTTCATGAACAACTGCCTGCTGTGGACATACTTCTATCTATGTTTGAGGATTGAGTTTGATTAACTCTCTTTTGAAATGAGCTTAACTGACTTTTTTTTCTTTAACATAAGACAAATTCAGGGAACAGACCCTTTATTGACTCTGTACCACATGGGTCATCATCTACATTTGTACAAGGGACACTTTTTACTTATCAGACTTTAAAGACAAGGCAATAACATAGATATTTAGGTCAATCAGTCCTTTAAATTGGCCCTTACAGCCAAAAAACAGTCAATTACCAGCCAACTCCCAGCCACTGGGAATCCCCCACTTCTCTGAGTGTATAAATTCCACAAAAAACATGCCAATCAATTCAACTGTTTTCCAAGTCTATGTAGTTCCAGTCTTAGAACGATCAGTCTATGTCACCTACTGCCAGCCACTCTGGGAAGTAAATGTATTTTGCACTCTGCTGTCTGGGGATGCAATGTTTTCCAGAACTAGTTTTCAAAGGTTCAAAGGTTTCTTTATTTATACCTTGCGGTAAATTTGGTTTGCAGACAGGAACTCAGCAGTCCAGACAAGACACACAGATAAACAACAATACAACAATCAAGTACAGTACAAAAAATTAGTTTTGACTTCCAATATACCTATCCACCTGGCTACAGATGCAGCCACTTAAAACTTGCCCTCTTCTTGAGTGGTCTTTGACAGGTTCATGACAGGCCCAGCCCACCCTGACAGTGGTCGTCTATAGGGCTGTCAGCTTTTCCCAAAAATCCAAACAGATCAATTTTTGAGCATGCACACACATGACCAAAGATACTCACTAATATGATAATAAGGCATTGGCGTGTATGCTGTTTGCTCATTAACTACCCCCTTTTTCCTTGGTCACAAATCTCCTGAGGCCACGTGTCCTCGCATATGAATCTTGCAGTTTTGTCTATTTTCTGCATCTCTGGCAGGGGTGGAAGTGGAAGCACTGGTCTGAGCACTTGACAAGATGCTGCTGGACAGTAGTAGGTAAAAGTTCAACAAAGTGGCCTACAGATTTGTCATGGTGAGCGAGTTGCTTTGCACGTTATTGACACACAGTGGAGCCCAAAGTGCTTCCACAGGGCACACCTAACATGTTCCAGTGTTGTCATTGTTTGCTAAGAGTGGCTTTGCCAGTCTTCTGTTGCCTCAGAGAGTTTTCTCTTTCTATTGGTTTCAGGCAGACGAGACATGGCCTGTTGTTGAGGTCATCAGACCACTGGTTGGAATTTGGTTGGCAGCTGGCAGGGAGAGAAAAATGGATTGAGCTGGATTTGTAATTATTTGTGAACAATAACAGAACAAACAAAGTCAACTGTTTAACTGCAGTTGCTTGGGGATTGTGTTCATAGTTACATAGATATGTAGTTCATCGTCATAACGACTGAGGTATAGGGAAGTTCATCATTGTAAAATCACATGCACTTTTGGCTGTGGGAACCAGATAGTGCTAAATGCTAACTCACCTGGCATTTTTGGACTAATTCCTGAGCCACTCTATTGAAGCTGTTTTTGTGTTGTTTTAAAGGATAGCTGTAGCTCACTATAACTACAGACGCTGACAAGGCCAATAACCATTTTAATTTGTTTTACAACAAAAAAAGGTGTTCGACGCTTGGACTTAACCATGAGGTCACACTAAGATTAAGTCTCTAAAGAAGAGGGAAGGGCATGAACATTAAAAATGAATGCAATCATAGAACCTGCTCATATTTCTTGCTGACTGACAAACTGAATGATTAGATTTTAAACCCATGAACACATCCAAGTGTAGTCTGCTCTGAAGACATTCAACAACCCTGCTTATTTACAAAGCAGTTTGTCAACTAAGTTAAACTGAAAGACCAACTGTGAGTGACGGCTCTCTGTAAGCAGCTGCACAGACCTGCTACACCTGTGAAGACAAAATGCTCAAATAGGAGCACACCTTGTTTGTTTTCAAAGTAAAATCGTGATCATCATTATTTCATGAACACACACACATTTGAATACAATGCTTTTACTCTGAAAGGGTTTCCCGATCAGAGAGTGAAGGTAGCTGCAAAACATTTTTCATGTGGAATCCATTTTATACTTTATACACTAAAAAGACCCAAGAGCTCTTTGTACAGGCTGCTCAATATGTCAAATGCTAAACTACATGTACATTTTATCTTTGTGTGTTCTTCGTCTAATATTATGCTTGAGTCACTTTGTTTAAAAAATGAACAACTTAATGTAATTGACAATTATTGTTTATCTTGGCAACCTATATCATAACTTAACCCACATCTGCTGTAAAGCAACTGCCTGCAAAATAAGAGGGATTCATTTGCATATCTATGTGTATTAATTATAAATCGCTTTAACAGCTTTTCCTTCTTCTTCTGTTAAATAAAAGGGATTTCAAACAGACAAACTATTACTATTACTATAGTTCATTAAAGGCTGTCTGAGCTGAACTCTAGTGCTGTACGTGTTCAACATCCACATCCTGCTGATGGCCCGAGCTCGAGGTCCACGTCAGTGCCAGGGCCCTTCAGTGCTGCTTACAGCTCTGGGTGCCAGACAAATAGTCATTTACTGATAAGGACTGAGCCCGACAAAAGATAAAAACTTACTTTACAAAAACTACAACAAGAACATAAAAAAACAACAAAACAAACCAAAACACAACCAAGGCAGTCAAATCAATTCAGCTGTTTAATAGAGAGAAACCCATGCCTTAAAAATATACATTGTGTTCTTCACAGCAGTGTGTCTTCATGTAAATTCATTTAGGTGTAAAACTGGGCTGAACAATCCTAAAACTTCCTTCACCACATTTAGTATTTATTTGACTGGTGTAAAGGGCCAATCACACAGAGACATGTTGCTCAAGATGCAGCCGCACCAAAAGCGCCTTCAGGGGAACACAAAAAAAATAATACAGAGAGTGCATCGAGAGAGTCAGCATTCACATACATGCAGCAAAATAAAATTCATGGGGAAAAATAGTTTAAACAAACATACAGCTCTTAGACTGGTTTGCTATGGGAAAGGAAAATGTTATGATCATGATAGTGAGCTGCAACTCTAAGTTCACTTAGGGTACTCTTGTTTGTCCTCTCTTTAATCAGTCAGAATTATTCTTAATGTTCTCAAACAAAATTGCAATTGGTTAATAAAAGGTATCATCTCTCACCTACACCTGCACACCCAAAAATGTTAAAAAAAGATCCTTTGCAGCAGCAGAGAAACACACCTAGCAGTTACACTGTCATGTGTGAAAGAGTGGTTTTACTGGCACAGTCTAATAGTGACATATCCCTGTGTGATCGACCCCTAAGTCTGAAATTCTCAAAGAATTTCAATGATGTCATTTTCTAATGATAAATAAATCACATATTTTAGGACAAAAATACACAAGCTATGCAAATACCTGAGAGCCCTCACATTAGAAAGTCCATTATCGATATCAGAGATCATCCATCGACACACATTTCTGAATATTACAATATTCAGTGCCAAAATATACACCTTTCATATATTATTTCTTAAAAAATACAATTCACCTGAACCAACTCTTTTAATATTTTCTGTAAACATTGTTAAACTTAAAAAAACACACAAAAGTTCACAAAACTATTTGCATTAATATTTCAGCAGAAAAATAGACATTTAGCAGACACATTTTCAAGATTTACTAAAAACATCCCGTAATGTGATACAACAGCTGTTTATATTTTCAAGTAAACTCCTCACGAACAAGGAGGTCAGACAGAAGACCTTTTTTGTACTTTGTTGATCATATGGCTGCTTCATTTTAAGAAATTGTTGCAAGTAAGGCTCTTCTTATCACAATGCTGTTCAATGGACATGAAAATCAAGTCTCTGTTCCAACATTTTATCAAATATAACCTAGTTTAGATATAAAAACAGAATGTTTTACTTCAAAATCAAGCCATATGGTGCCAATTCAAGATGTTGTTCTTGAGTTGAATGTCTTAAAAGCACTTTCAAATAGGTTTGTAAAAGAGGGCTGTAATATCTTATCTTTAACTAGGTACACTTAAATAAACTAAGCTATTTGACAGGACCCGTGTCTCAACAAATAAGGCTTCACATAATAAATTTATACAGGACTACATTTACAGAGGAATGCAGAATGCAGATAACAAAGCTGTGAGGTGTTTTCATTTCCAACAGACAATAGAGCCCATTTCAAACCCAAGGTCTACAATGCAACAATATCATTTCAGTAACTATAATGGTGCATTTATGCTACAGGATATTGGCTCAACTCAACCTTGACTCTTCTTTTTTTCCCTTTAATTATCTGATCAAGGATTATGCCTGATTAAAGGTGCATATTTTTTTCAATGATATCATGACTGAAACAGAGCTAAGAGTAAAGACCCCCTACCAAAAAAAGAGTAATCTGCAAAAGCTTGGGATGCAGAGGATGAGGGTTTTGTGGCACTTGTATGGTCCCTGAATGGTACATGGACAAGGATATACATTTCTATATTTACATGAATTTGTGTTGTTTTATCCTCTGTAGCCATTTTTATAACATTATAGTGCTTACAATTATGTTACTGAGTGTCAACTAATAATGTGCAGCAGACCAGTCAGGGGGCTTACATTCTCTGTCACGTGTGTTAAAGTTACATTTTTAAGAATACAGGCTGTGAGAAAATCTTTTTGCCATGAGACAGAGGTTAGGGCATGGCTTTGATTCAGAAGTGTAAATCCACCTTTCCACCTTTAAAACAAAAACGTAGAACCAAACGTGTTAGTGCTTCTATTCTCGTAGTTGTTTTGCTTGGATATCAAGGCAGTTGCTTACAGTCACATTAAGATAATCCTGCCTATATTAAGAGAAGTACTATCGTATGTATTAAAATGTTTTTGCAACCTGTCATTTCTTTAATATACTAAACTGGAATACAACGCACCTGCTACCAAAACACAGTAGAATCCAGTTTATCTGAACTGGGACCACAAATGTAGAAGCACCATAAAACTAAGCTAACTAAGTCATTTTTTTCTGCAACCCATTCATTGAGATATATCCATAGGCTACATGTCACAAAAACAGCCACATTATTTTTCTACTTCCCCTAATAGTCATTTTACCACCTGTTGTACTTATTACCTTTGAGTCATTTAACCAAACAACCTTCATCACACCACAGAGTAGTCATTTAGTTGAGCAATGTAACTAGTTAGCCTGTTTAGCTTGCATCCTTTTGGCGACAACCAAGACTTTCAGACAAATTTTGATACGGATTACTATTTTTTTTTTAAATTGCAGCAAAAGATCAGGAAATAAGTTAATAGAAGTGCTCTCAAGCTGACAGAGGAAGAAGTTGTAATATTCATTACATCTGGTTATCACTTACAGGAGACTGGACTGATGACTTCCACTACTACTTCTAATCAACCTATAATGTAGATTTTAATGAAAAAAAATGTCCAAAGAAACTGCCAGAATTAGTGGTTCATCACATTATGCAGAAGTCTAAATGTCCAACTTTACATGTAATCTTGATTATAAAGATACAGGGAAAGAAAAAAAAGAATAGTTCTTTGTTAAACTGTGATTATGTGAAAGAGTGAGTGAATAGAAATGATGTATTGTATGTCCCTGTTGCAATGGTGTAAACTGATAAGCTTTCAAAACACAGCAGAGTGACATGATGCAAACAGGTCTTAGTTTCAACTTGTTCTGGGATGAATATTTGATCTGCACTGGATTTAGGATTTGTGCTAAGCAGGGACAGGGTGCTTAAGTGAAAAAAAACATACAAACAGTACAGAAGCTGCCTTTTGGCCGCAGGGAGATGATTAACAAAGAAAATATCAGAGTTTAACTCTCCAGAATTTACTGTACAACTTACTGTACAAGAAACTAGTCGTGTAACACTTCTTATGGTCAAATTTTCAAAAACTTTGCACCGAGAAAATCTGTACTATAGTATATAAAAAGATCTATAAAGTGCAGAGCAAACTGTGAAATGCACAGTCTTATCAACATCCTTCCATATTGGAGAGAAAGATCCATAAGCAACAAGTTGCCTTTTGATTTAATTAGTTTTTCCTGATAGGTGGAATGATAGGCAGCATTTTGTCCATGTTTTCTTGTTCTTGAGCCACTAATCATAAGCTGATGTGATGAATTGCACCGTACAAAGAAAACATTGTAGAATCAAGGTAAAGACTTGTGCATGCTTCCTTGTTTAAACTTGACCTGAGATGCAGGGAAGAAATAAAAAGGCTAAGGCTGGACTGGAGTAGGATATCATTGAGAAAAAATACAAACATTTACACTAACAATTCATCCTCCTTTTTTGTGCTAATAAGATTAAGATGGAATTGATAACAATCTGCATTAACTGAGCTATAAAAAAACAGACCCGACAATACAAAGGCCAACAGACATCTTATCACACACACCCACGCAGCTTTACTTGACAAGTAATAAGGCAAGGTAAGGGTCCACAAATTGTATAAGTCATGCATGAAAAGTGCACTAAGAAAGCATTTATTCATGACCAACTCATTAGGGGATTGATATCTCACTCCTGAATCCATACATTGCTTAATGCATCAACAAAGGCATTTAAGTCATCATCATTTCTGAGTTATCAAACATTGTTGTTGGAGAAACTCCTTGTTCTTGTAGCCATAAAGTAGTCAAAAGTCCTTGGATTACCTCTACCAAGAAGGTTATGTTTTTTTGTCATGTCGGATCTCACCAAAATCTAATCCGGATGCGGAACCTGTTTTTTTGGTTTTTCTTTTTCTAAGGTTTTCTTAACACTGTAGGATAGTGCAGTTTCCCATGACTTTACCAACTTGCCCAACAATGCTGGGGATGCTTTGGTGGAGGTTTATGCTCTCAGAGCACTTCCAGTTATCATTTTATTTCTAAATCAACTTTTCCAGTATGCCTTGTTTTCCTTTGTTTGTTTGTATTGAAGTGCATTTTTAAAACACACTTGTGCCATCACAAATTTGAACACAGCTTCACTAGTCAACTGGTATGAGAGACTACTGATTTGGATTTTCTAAATTTGACATGGCTTGATGATGATAATGTTAACCAACAACCTAAACCTTCTCATCCCAGTTTGGATGATTTTGTTTCAGGTCAGTGTCAGACAAATGCTTGTGCTCCTTAAGAGTGTGTAGGTAGCATGAGTGCATAAGTAAAAACATTGTGTATAATGAATTTAGAGTCACCTTCATTACCCTTAATTTTGAGGGAGATTAAAAAAACATTTTCAATGGAAATGGCTAAAAAGAATGCTGTAAATACAATTCAAATGAGCGAAAAATGATCAGTGTTTATGATCATATTAACACAACCCGTGAGTGGTCTTAAAATTTAAAAAACAAGTGATAATTAAAATAATTAGATAAATACATAAACTGTCAACACATCAGCCACAAGGTATGAGACTAAATGTTAATATGGCACAGTGCTCAAAGAATAGATGCATTTAATTTAACTAACTAAACTATTTAACTAAATAGCTATTATATGACATCTATATTTAAAAATTATAATATTGTTCTTTAATTTTACTTTTGTCTTTTTTATAAAACAGCAAATTAGAAAATTTCTATGTTCTATATACTGGTGCATTAACAGAAACACAATGCTGTTGATTTAGGGAAACTGCGGCATAAACCTTACATGGGCAGTGGTGTAACAAATCAGTTTTGCACTGTATGTTATGTGTACACTGCATTATTGAGCTAATTCTTTAGCTTTAATTCCATGTTTAGGTTTAAATTCTTAAAATTACTATTTACACACTTGTATACAAATATCAATGTTTTGTGTTTCAAGGAATGCTTTAATCCCTTTCATCATATTACATGTGATAAAAAAGTAACTTAATTTAAATAATCTCATAGATTGTGACAATCATTTTTTTGGGGCTGTGAGAATAACTTTTTCACCACTTCATGTTTGAGGACCCTTAAATATGGCAGACTCCTGCTCCATCTTTGAAACTGTTCATTCTGTTTAATATAGAGGTATTAAAACTAAACATAACTTAAGATGACTTAACATGTTGGTTAATGTATTAATAAATGTAGTAATTGAAGCAGTCATTGAATTTGTGGACCTTGAAGTATACCAGCTGATTCAAAAAGCCTGAAATATAAAGGGACCAGAGTTTCATTACATAAAAGATCCCATGCTGTGTATCTTTCAGACCAGGTGGTTGAATCTTTTCAAGAACATTCACTGTACTGCAGCCCCTGCAATCATAATGGATCACAATGCATTTTTGCCAGTTTCAAACAATGCATCATGCCCAAAGTCTACGCATCCCCTTTTTTTTTTTTTTAACTCCAAGCAACATGACCCGCACATCTCTCCAATCTTACCAATTTTAAAAGCACAACAAGGGAGACAAAGACGTGGACAGTTATCTGTGTGGACAATGCATTACCTTAGCGGCTTTGAATAGTTGAGAAAAACAGAGAGAAAAAAAAGGCAGTCATCCATTGCTGACAATATTAAGATGACAAATTCTGCAAAAACCATTAGGCTGAATTTTCTTTCTTTCTTTTTTTATTATTTTACAGTCAATTCATTTTATGATCAATAGCTCTTCCTTCTTGGTGCAAAATGAATAGATGTTGAAAATGTTGAGATGAATAAAGTTATTAATGCATAAACTGTGGCTTTGAGGGACTGAATTACAAAAATGCCCCTGTTATTCCAGCTAGTGTGTAGCCGAATATAGAAATATAATGATCAATTCTTAACATACTTAACATTTAGCTTTGAGTTTTCAAAACAATATTTACATTTATAAAGGACATTTGTCCTTTATTTATGTAAATATTTTTTTTTAAAAATGTCACAATGTTTATTTTTTAAACTTTAAAATGGTTTAATCCCAAACCTTTTGAAAAAAGATGTGAAATTGTAAAACCCCCTTTGTTTAGATAGAAAGCCTTTTTTTTCAGTACAAGCCATCCACAAGAAATGTTTGGTCCTTTACTATCGAGCCAAAGTTTGGTTAGCGGGTGTTTTAGCTGTTGTTAATTGACAGAAAGTCTTTGTGCTTTCAGTTTTAGTGAAGCATTTTAATTTATTACTTGTAACCTAATGGATTGCCCTAAAAAAGTAATATTAGCCAATATTGGTTGTACGACCATTTAAATATTTGAAACCAAGACTTTTTTCTTTATTTTTAGTTTTTTAATTTTTGATAAATCTTTTAACCCCTCTGTTTTTCTTCAGCCACTTCACTCAAAGTACACAGCGAATACTGCATGATACAGTATATGTTAATGCTCAGAATAAAGTGCTATTTTCTACTGAAGCACCCAGAGCACAGGAAACACTCCAAATTATGAGTAAGACACTTTGTAAATGTGAAAGCTCATTAATTACTTAAATATAACTGTCAAGGTGAGGCAGGTTTAGGTTTATGATGGACCCCTTGACTGTGCATCAAATATCTGTTGGCTGAAAGCAATTTAGTCCCCCATTGGCTCTATTCTCTACTGTATGTCTAAATACACTGGACAGCCCGTTTTATTATCTGTGAGCATATTTATTAGTGGGATTCATTAGTGTGGGTACAAATATTAGAAACGTTCTCCATAGTTTGAGATAATCTATAATCCCGTGTATTTTTTCTATCCTTTTATTATTATGAGCTGGAGCACACATGAATTGGGCACCAAGCAACACTGTAAAAAAAAACCACACTATCTCTCAGATCTCATTCCACTATGAACTTAAAACTGAATTTCTCCAGAAATACTCTTAATATTAATTGGTAGATGTGTGCCACTGCATTTCATGTAAGTGACACAAGCTGTATAAGGTGTATGCTTTCTTGCAGATGTGTGAAAAACCCCCTGATGTGTCCTTAAAGTAGCACAGACACCCTTCACCACATACTTTAGATGACCAGGTTAAAGGCGGTTAGTCAGTATCTATATGCTCAAGTTGGTAACACACCAAATTTGCATTTGACTGCTCCTCATTAGAAATGAAACAATAGGAATGTCATGGCTCACAGACGCACCATAGCCTCCACAGACGTTGTATGATATGTCATGATAGTTAGTTCTGCTCAAAAGTTTCCTGCAGTTGGTTTAATGGAGGTATTTTACAATAGTCCTATATAGAATTTGCGACAACCTTGCAACTACCTGTCTTCAACACACCATTCTGTCTGTTTGAATGAAAACAATTCACACTTCATATACTGCATTATGCCCAAAAGGCAGCAATATGTTCCTACATCTGTATTATTTTGAGTAAAAATCTGCTGAAAGGAAAGCATGACAAAAGAAACAAGCATAAAGGTAGACATTTTTAAAAGAAGACTTAAATGAAACGAGTCAAAGTCAAGTGACAGCTGCTCTGGTACACAAGGATAGAACATCATAAAAGACAAAAAATAAAATCTTACCTTCCTGCTTCTGCATTAATTAAATACGTATAAAATGTGTCTTTGGCCCGTACCTTCATATGATTGTTCAACTGTTCAGATTCACAACAAAGTAGCTTAAAAAGAAGTCTATGTCATGATTGTGCTACACTTTTCTAACAGTGCCGTTCAACTGTGCAGTCTCAGAGGTCTGGGGGCGAGGACGGATCTCAGGCTATTGCTCCCTTTCTCTTCTTTGTTCTTCCCTGAACTCCTTTCAATCCTCTTACTGGAAGGTGTGTTCACCTCGGACTATGTGGGAGGAGAACTCGTAGCGGTCTTTGCTACGGTGACCACAGATGTTGCACTCTAGTGGATCTCTATATCCGTGGCAGCCCATGTGGATGGTGTACATGACATGATCCAAGAAGAGCACCCGGCAGTGCTCACACTGGAAGGCTCGCAACTCCTGACCTTCACGTCCAAACACACGCACTCCATCCTGTCCAATTGGCTTCTCTGTAGCTGATCGCATTGCCCCAAATCCAGCCCCACTTCTGGGTGATGCCTCCGCTGCACGCTCACCAGAATAGACCACTGCTGGACTGGCTCGAGACCTGATGCCTTGAGGTACCCCATGGTAGCCCTGCCTTTCTTGAGGACTACTGCGAGCTGAGTCAGCAGAGTCAAGTCCACTGTGGTTGGGGGATTCGTCCTGCGTTGGGTGGTTGGGCCTACCCTGCCTGGTTAAAGCTGTGGGCCCATTTGTGGTGGGGTGGCTGGGAAAGTCGTGGGGCTGGGGCTGGGGCTGAGGTGGAGGCACATCACAGTTTCCTGGGCGCTCTGTTCGTTGGCTGATGGGGAGGACATGATGGAAGAGGGGGTTGACCACGGGGATGACATCTGCCATAGATAGAGGGGGACCTTGGTGGTGTAGCATGGGCCGGAGGGTTTCAGATCCCAGGTATGTCATGGCGTTGCTTATGGCCTGGTCCATCATGTGGGGCGGCATCAGTTCAGCCTGCTTCTCGTACTTCAGACCCATTTCATAGCTTAGTTCAGGGTAGCTGTAGCGTACCATTTTTTCCCCTGCGAACAAAAACAAAAAAAGTGAACCATAAAACATTGCATTGATTGATTTAGGAGTCAGTATTTGCCTCAACCTTTTAAATTATATATGTAAATTTGATGACTGTAAGGGCCGTTTCACCCTGGAAGCTTTCTACTAACAGCAGCCGAGCATGTCTGTTTTCCTCCTGGCAAGCAAGCAAGTCAGAGCATTCAGACTGAAAGTGTGATTTGTGCCTTTATCTATGTCTCCTACGTGGAAGACCTTGAAAGTAGGCGGCTTGTGAACAATAGGTGTATACATACTAATAAATGTCATCTATAGCTGAACTCACAGATGTTATTAAGGGCTGTCCAGCCTATTTTACTAACACAATAGAGAAAAGAGACGACTCCAGCAAAGAAAATGAGAAAAAAAAAGTTTGCAGCTAACAGTTCTTTTTTACGCAGATCACATCACATCGGTCTAAAACTGTTTAATTTACAGAATTTACACTTGAAAGTTTCACACAAGTGTCTTACTTGTAATGTTCTTTCTTTCCTTTCTTCTTTTCTTTCTTGTTCAATGTCTTTAGAGTGTGCATACTGGCATATACAAATGTTAGGAATTAATGATCCTATTAAACAGTGCACTGTGTATAGCCACCAGCAGTGACTTAACAACGCTTTGTCAAAAAAAAAAAAAAAAAAATGGTATAATCAAAGAAAACAATCCATCCTCTTTGAACTTTGTGTCTGCCCTACTGCGAAGAATGTCTACTAGCTGAATGACAACTCTTTTGACAGACTAAATTACCACATGAATGACTGACGGATTGTAATGGTCCAAAACATATTCAGATTTTTGTTTTCAGCCTACACAAAACCTTTAGAGAAATTAGTTGAATGTGTTCATTTTTTTATTTTGCTGTCTTTGAGTATTAAAGGAATAGTTTCATTTATGAAAAAAATAATTTATGGGAAGAAATGTTATCTTTGTTTACACAAGGGTGGTTTAACTGTTTGACAAATATGTAACAATGCAGCTTATCAGGTCCTTTTAATCCAAATTGGAGGGGGTATTTCAAACAGTATTTAACACTAATGCTAAGGTCTCAGCAGGTTCAAAGAAACAATACAGGAAACTTTGCTCCACAGACCTTTTCAACAGGCATAGAGAAAGATACGCTCTGAGCCGAGCTTGGCTTGTCCTCACACAATTATCATTCTGACCTCTCAGAGTCAAATTTTGCCCATGTTTTGGATGGTGTTTTTTTTTTTTTTCATATTTTGCACATTCTGTTCTGCATGTTTGAATCTAATAGGGTGGAAAGCCCCATTCATCCACTGCTGTGCTCTTTAACCCCTCCTGTGCAGGGATGCGGTGAGCTGTTCTCTCTCGATAAGAGCAATGGCAGCGTGTACAGGTGTACCTAACCACAAAGTCAAAAAACATTTCCTTGCCTCGCTTTTGCTCGCTCAGTCTCATTTTTTTTCTAATAAAGTGGTAAATAAGACCTGATTTGGAGCAAGTGAGGCAAGTGAAAGTAAAGTCATGCAGAAAGTAACAAGAATAAGACTTGCATTAAGTCATTGAAGGTGGGCATCAAACTGCACCAACAGTACAATAAAATAAATATACATAAATGAATAACAATGCAATGCAATACCCACCCACAAATTTCTGAGGTGTTGTGCTCTTCCTCTTGCCCACGTTGTTTTGCAGCCTCTCAATAACTGGTGGTCGATCAAAGGTACCAACACTATTGGTCTCTGCCATTGGTCTGGGCTCCTTTGGTCCCTCTACTTCAGGAGTTGAAAAGGGCAAAAAAGTGAAAAGCAAAAGAGAAAAGTTTTGATAGAATGGTGAAAAAAAGGATGGCACACTGTGGACAAAAACTGCAAAGATTTATGATGGTATGGGGGCCCTAAAGTGAAAGAAATTATTTTAAAAGATAGAAAAAACAAAACAAAAAGAAATTAAAGAAAACAATGAGAAATGAAAAAAAAAATGAAAACACAGCAAATACAACAAATAACTGATTGGGGAAAGGATCTATAGCTATGGAGCAAAACACTATGACATGAAAACATTCAAGAACTGAGTTAAAGACAAAGTGTCAAATAATACCATGAAAATGACCATAACAGACATGTTTTCATGTTTGTGATTGTTATACTGGCTTGTTATTGTTAGTAGTTCTGATTTGGTAGTTTTTTTCTTCTGCTTTTTAATTTGTATTGTTACTTTGCGTTGTTGCATTTGCTGATATGTCAGTATATTTTTGATTTGTCGTAGCATTTTCTCAACTGCTTTGTTTCTTATGTGCTTTTAAATTTCTTAAATGTCAAGTCTCATTTATTTTTGTGTTTGTTAAATTTGTAGTTCTTTGTCAAATGTTCCTTTATTTAATATGTTGCTCATTGGTTAGATGTTTTATGCTAATAATGTATTACTTTTTTCCAGACATACTTTCTCTGTTCTTTTTGATGTTTCCCTTATGTTACTGCTGTACTCTGTAGATTATTTTTAAAATCTTGAAATTAATGTTTTTCTTACTTGTTTTGTTTTGAATATTTTTCTTTAACTTTAGTGCCTGAATTTATTTAATATTCAGTGTTTTTATGCATGTCATGTGTTTTTTAAGGCTTTTCATTTGTCGTTACACAAACTGACTTGTCATTGTGCAGATTTATTTGCTGTTGCCTGTATTTGCAGTGAATATGGTCTGTTGTTGCACTGTTTGACTTCTCACCATGTTTTTTTTTTTTTTTTTTTTTAAATCTGTGCTTGTTTTTCTTACGTGAAGTTGCTTTGTATTTGTCACTCCTTTTTTCTTGTCTTTTTATTTTATTACTATTTTCATTATTTCTTTTCGGCAATTTAACTGTGATGGGTTTTTTTGGGTTTACCATTTATATTTTAACCCTATTTTGAGTATATTGTTGTGAGTATTGTTGGTATGGTATTGGTATTGGCAAATATTTGCTTCAAAAGCTAAATAAAGGTTTCTACATGAATGCAATTTTCTACTGATATTTACAACAGATATTTTAGCCTAACATATTTGCATTACGTTTGGATACTATTTGCATGGTAATTATAAACTGAAATTAAAGGATCATAAAGGGCTGATTTTACATCAACAGGTGATTAAAATACTTTGTTTACCCTTCAAAATGAAATATAGAAGAATGATTTTACTCATAACATTTACAAATATTTTGGATATAACCTTGGATATAACCTTTGGATAAAATATAGTTTTGACATATTGGCATATCAAATCGAAGAAAAAGTCCAATATCAGGCATCCATTTTTTTTTTTTTGTTGATCTGTATTTGTTGTTGTGAATCCTAATAAATAAAATGAGTTGCTTCTTTAAGAACAGTTTTGAAAGTATATATATATCTATCTATCTATATATATATATATATATATATATATATATATATATATATATATATATATATATATATATATAAATATATCATATATATATATATATATATATATATATATTTGTTATGTATATATGTATATATGTATATATATATATATATATATATATATATATATATATATATATATATATATATATATATATATATATATATATATATATATATATATATATATATATATATATATATATATTGTTATGTTGCAGACCATTAAACTCCATTTTCTTTTTTCATCATAGAGAATGGTTTTTAGTCACCTACTATTGCTAAATGGATTTTATGGTTTTAAATCAATAACAGTAAATCAATAATGTCACAATAGGATGATACAATATTTATTTATTCAGTAAGACAGCATTTTTATAATTTCCAATAATCAGATATTTCGGAGATTAAGGGTTTTTGTGTGACAGTAATGATGTTTTCATATTTCTATCATTTTCAGGTGGAAAATGAATCCACCTTCTTCTCTGTGGTTTTAAATTTTTACCTGCATAAGGGCTTGTGTTGGCTGTTGGATCCAAACTGATCCCCTGCAGGTAACTATGGCAGCGCTCTTTATGTTCCTCTAAAGAAGTCCGTTGTTTGTAGCTCCGGCCACAGTAATTGCACTTATGCGGTTTGCCAACTGAAAAATAAAGACATGAAAAGAGAGAATTTTAATTTCATTCACTTGTGCACAGACAAAGTGGTTAGTATCTAATGCGATAAGGAAGCCTAAATATAGAGAGGAGTCAGTAGTAAACACACCTCTGAGATCATGGATATTCCACTACAAATGTGAGGATTCCACTCATGGTGGTGAGGTCGTGGGCGACAGAAAGCGTTGCACAATGAAGTCTGTGATGCTTTGGGGTTTCAGACAAACAGAAAACTCCGACTACAAGTGGCATGAGTGAATGGTGGAGTTCATCATGCTCCCCGTGGTGGGGGTAGGAAACTCAATCCAGTGTTTGACTGTTGCGAAAGTTGAGCGTGATTCATTGTACCACTGCTAGTTCATTCACTTACTCCTACTGCTGCAGATGGAAAAACACATATTGCATCGTCCCTTTCTCATTAAATATATTAAAATAAATATCCTTCACATTTGGCTCTAAAAAGTTCATCCGCCCATCTTTCTGTCAGTCTAGCTAACACTGTCCTGCTGCAGCACTACGGTATAAGCCCCTGGTGTGACAAAAGCCTCTAGCATGACAAGAGTCCTTTTTTGAATTATATCAAAGACAGCCCACTTGTATAACAATTAAAATTGAAACTCAATGTTGGGTATATGACAATTATTCAGCTTTTTAATTTTCCATACACTATCCCCTTGAACTAATTATGAGAAGTTATGAAATGTATAGGCAGTTTTAGATATAGTGCTTCCAAGTTTTTGGATTATAAAAAAAAGGCATAACTACTTTTTTTTTATTGGAAAAAGTCCCAAAAGGCATACAACTCAAAAGAAACCCATCCTAATAAAACATCAACAACTTGTCTATAAAAAAGAAATAAATACATAAATACTAAGGGATAGGAATTGATAAGATATTGATACCAATGCAATAAATAACTCAAAAACATATAGATGGATTTTGATGAAATTTTCAGGATATGTTCAGCAGAGGAAAAGGAAGAACTGATTCAATTTTGGTGTTGATCCGGATCACCGTCTGGATGCGCCATGACGAAAAATGTGATTTTCGTGAATAACTACTGCACTAAAATAGACATCATTATGAAACCAGTTGCTAATGGTATGTTTTCGTGGTCAATGAATCTAAATATTTACATGAAATAAAGGCAGAACTAATATATACTAATGTGTTCAGCATAGGAAAAGGAAGAACTGATTCAATTTTGGTGTTGATCCCAGATCACCGTCTGGATCCGCCATGACGAAAAATGCCATTTTCGTGAATAACTACTGCACTAAAATAGACATCATTATGAAACCAATTGCTAATGGCATGTTTTCATGGTCAAGGAATCTAATTATTTACATGAAATAAAGGTAGGACTAATATTTATGATAAAAATCACAATATGGGAGAGGACTGTGGTGCTGGCGGAGCAACCACAAGAAACATCTTTACAATGGTAAACAGAACAAGTATGTGAATGACTAAAGAGTCTAGTCAACTTGAGAGGGTTAAAAAACAGAAAAGAGTAAAGACCAGGCATGACGACACAAATTTTCTGGACACTTGTATTAATATGAAGGCATGAAAAGCCCTGTATCTGTCCTCCTGAAAATTTCTTCAATATGAGCATTATTGAAATGTTTTAGCAAATTGAAAATTTGTAGGTTCTGTCTATTTTATCACCCTAGTTGTAGGTCTATTAAAAAGGTTTATACTGGCGTTCGCATTTCCACATTTAATGCTTACGTTGGTTGCAAATGAGATTTAGGTGTGGATATGCTTCATACATTCCTCAAGAAAATATCTAACATGGAATTTAAAGCTTTCCTGGAAAACACCAGAGCACAGCAGGAGATATGTAAGGGACAATGCCCGACGAGGTGTCCATTATCAGAAATTAATGGACGATGCTGCATCCCAGTCTTCAAAATTATCAAATTCACCAAACAGGTTGAAGGAAACCATGAAATCATTCATTTTGTCTACTGTCTATGAGCTAGGCGATGTTAAGAGTTTCTGTTGCCACGGTTACCAACTACTGTTTGATCCAGCGCAGTAATTTAGAACCATCAGGCTATTTGACCGGAACTTCTTTTCTAGGTGTCCATTATCACCTTTTAATGGACACCCTGCAGCCAATCAGAATCGAGTATTCACCCAGACCATGGTATAACTCTAAATAAATTACAGTTGTTAAAATGCAATTGCTTTTGGAAATAACGTCCACTGATGTTGTCTAGCCAGGGACAGGACTGAAAAGTCATGTGGTATACAGACCTTGTTCGCCCGTAGCTTTTGCTTTTGCTTGGTCAACATGTCATCATGCTTGCTTGTATAGTGGTGACGCTGCTTGAACACAAGAGGATGTCACATTTTGGTTTTCACACTAAAGTATTCTTCCAAGCTCAGACCTGTTGACCTCCTTCATTAATACTTTGTCTACTAGGATGTTGTCACAATTGTACACTTCTCTGATCAATGTAGAAATTATTATGGCTGGCAACTTAAAAGGGTGCCTGTCTGCTGCTTCCATTACCAGATAGTTCCAAAGCCTTTTCAAATTTTTATGAATGAAACAGGATATGGCTGTGGAATCTGAGTAATTCTATCACCGTGAGTCTACTAATGACATGGTTAAAATAAAAATTAAGATTATGTGGACATTGGGACTTTTGAAATGTAATATATATATTTTGGCATATTTGGATAAATTGCTATTTGTGCATGGGGGTACAGAGTTCATAGAATTCTTCATACGTCCAAACTTTTTATATATTTCAGGTTTTGGGGAAATGTTTGAGAATTTTCAGTTTTATTTGTCTTAAATCACTTTTTTAAAATTTCCTTGAATATTTATGGCTCAAAGACTTCCGTGTTTTCAGAAATAAAAATGACACCGCTAAACTTACTGACTGAAACCAAACCTGGCTTACTCACTGACACAATCTCTTTCCTATTGAAACTACAAGGAACCAGTATGCATAATAAAAGCCAGCATATGTAAACCAGAAACAAGTACTTGTTATACTTTTGTCCTGTAAATATCTTAATAATTATTAAGTTTTATTCTTTGATATACAGTGCAAAATGGCTTTACAATTTTATATAGTAAAACAAAACAATTAGCCTCATTTGAGCACAAAAACAACAACAACAACAAAATATCATCTAAGGACATCACTAATGTTTCCCACAGTTCAGGTACTAATGCCAAACACTTTACAATGAAACTAAATGTGATGTCTCTGTGCTGGCGTAGAAGTTAATTCAAAATTATATCACCAAACACTGAGTTACAGTGAAAACACTGCATGGAAAGGCCATGCTGGGGAAATAGGTCTGACAGTGTATTCTGAAAAGTAATGTAATGACTCATAAAGAGACTCAGCAGTGAGTAAACTGGAGGCCGCATAAGCCCACCTGTGTGACCCAGACAGCAGTATCAGCAGAGTGATGTAGTAAGACATTCATTGCTATAATAGTGACAGTTATTACTAGAAGATGTGAGCAGATGATCCTGTGCTCTTGTTAATGTGAGAACAGAAAAACCACATTTCTGATGCAGAAAGGCTGTTAACACCAGACACATTAACACACATTTCACACGAGAATGTACCTATTAAGAGATGATGGTTTATTCCCCCTGACTCTCCCTTTATATTTTCCAAAAAAGTGTGCATTTCCTTTGTTGCATTTCTTTCTTGTTGCCAAACAGTTGAATGAATAAAAGTGCCAGAAAAACACAACATTTTAGAAACTGAGGAATACATTTTTTGTTTGTTGATTCTTAAAATTCCACAGAAACAAATTAAGTTGACTTTACAACAATGTAATTATGATTTTTTTTGGACATAAAACATGCTAACATCTTATTTGTACATCTATTTTTTTATCTTTCTGAACTGACTTTAAAATCATCATAAATACAAAACGTAGCCTTCTGCTTGTTATGGCCCAAAAAGGCTCATTAACTGTGTTTTCCAACAGTCATCCCGCTGACTTCAACAAGGACTGAAAGATGGGTTACATGTTTTCACCAACAGGACTAATGGCAAAGTTGGGTGTGCCTTTCAGGCCATTTTGAGCAGATGAGGATTACTTTTCTAGCCACAGAGGCCGACATGTTATGAGACTGTTGTATAGTTTTTTTTTTTAAATTAAGGTAAGACATGCTCTTGATACTGAAATGCACTGCGGGTGTGCCTTGAGTTTATGTTCCCTGACAGTTATGAGTGACAGCTGTTTGCACTCAAAACCAAAAATACCGCAATTTACAAACAAGTATTGAATCATGAAGTTTGTACAAAATGGTTCAATACTACACTGAAAATTGTTGCATCCTGATTATCTATCTGTCCGTCTGTCAGTCCATCTATCGCTCCATCTCTCTATCCAGCTATGTATCTTTGAAGTTGAGTACCTATCCTGTTTTTATCCTGTACATCTTGTTGTACATCCTGCTCCATAAAAGCAGCAGTTCAACAAGCAGGGGAAGATCACAGTTTGTATGTAGTTAGATGCACACAAAAATAATACCACAATGATTGCTGCACCCTTACTAAGCCCTGTTAATGTGTACTATAAATGCCTAATCCTAACATTAAAATGTCTAAGTGTTCTGATAGCCTTTGATTTATTTAACAAATTCAATGTGCTTTTGATAGAAATCAAACCTTGCTTTGGGTAGTAGGGTACACCTACTGTAAAGTCTCATTTCATCCACAAGAACACAATTCACTCTGTGTTGATCGTTGCTTTTATAGATTGTGGATTTTTACAAACAATATTCAAAGACAATAATAATAATAATAATAACAATAATAATAATAATAATAATAATAATAATAATAATAATAATAATAATAATAGTCAACCCTGCAGCTTAGCAGGCACTGCTGGTGCCTCACAGTGTTGATGGGTTGACTTCTCATTTGTGTAGGGCTTTTTCTTCATGGAGTTTGCTTGTTTTCCCTATCCATGTGTGTTTTTTTTAGTTACCATTATTTTCTCCAAGAATAAAAAGCATTAACATTGCACACCGGGGGGAACATTCAATATATTTCACTAGTTCATCTGGAAAAAAGCCCATAGAAAGTGTCTGGGAATTGCACTCATTATTGGCAAGTCAGATAATGTAGTAGACAGGCATAACTGATGCGAAGTAAAAAACTACATGTACAGAACGCCACTATTTGGAGCAAGCTATTGTCAAAACATGTCAGAAGTGGAGCCAAAAAATCCTTCTCCCTTTGAAGATTCTAAGTTATTTTCATCTTATTGTGAAATGTGGTCCCGATTTGAAAAAACTGCTATTGAAGATGTTAGCATATATGCTAATCTTGTTACTGGCTGCTGCCATCTCCCTTATGGCTCCTTCCTCTTCCTGCTCTGAAGGAGATTGGGCCATGCAACTTTGGAACATTCACAATTGTTGTAGTTTGGAGCTTGGGAAGATGGATCTGCCTGATCACAGACACTGAATCAGGCAGATCAAGCTGCTGCTGGAAAAGCATACTCCCGGAGCCAGTTGTAGACTCTAAGTTGCCACATGGTATGAGTATATGAATGGTAGTCTATCTGTCTTTGTCAGCCCTGTGATTGGCTGGCAACCAATCCAATATCAGCTGGGAAAGACTGCAGCCCCTTGCAACCCCGAAAAGTATGAACAGTACGGATACATGGGAAGACAATGATAATAATAAAGAAAATGGCTGTGTTCTTCCATTTTTTTACTTTTGGTTTGAAACAAAAAAAAAGTGACAAATATCTAGTTCTGTGTTTCTTGTTTTGTGTTTCAGTTTGTTTGCCGTTATCCTTCATCAAAGTGGTCCAACGCTTAATCATACACTGTTATCCTGACTGTCATGGTTCGACAAAGCTGATCTTACATCAAAAGGAAAGTCCTGTCTGTGAATCATAAGCATTGATCATAGCTTGCTTCTGCTGCATGTGTCATTCAGTATCGTCGTGGTCTGCAAATGACATTACATCAGCAGAATACAGAATCAGGCTCCATTATATTTGTTTCCTAGTATGAGCAGACACATGAAAGTGGTGATGGAGGTTTCAGTATTATCTCAGCATGTGTGTGCCTACAAGGTCATTGCCGTGATATTAATCTGGGTAGAAAAGGAGTAAAATCTAGATAAAGTGTCATCATGGAATTTATCTTTGCTGCTGTACTGGAAATGGTGCAGTCAACAGTACTGATTCAATAATCACTCCCTTGGTCTTAATAACTCACATCTACACACTTTCACACCCACACACACAACATAGACTTCATTCTATTCTCATATTTAGAAAACCACCCACGTTCAGCCTTTAGCAGATGTTGGATGGACCTGATGAATCCACCTTACAGCAGCTATTCTTACTCATGCAAATGATCCACGCTGAGCAGTAAGACTCACTTGAATGATTGCATGTTGCTAAAAGGAAAGGAAGCGGCTCAACTCAACACTGTTTGTCAGATAAAATGTAAAATTCTTGGCCTCTTGGGCATTGCATTACTTTTATTGTTCACCCTCCAACGAGCTTATAATGTTATCTTAAAACATTCCACCTGTCTTGAGACACTACGGTTTGATAATTTCTTCTTACTTATGACTTTTTATTTCCCTTTTTCTTGTATTTTGAATGCTTTTTATCACCATTGAAAATACCCTTTCTACCCGGAAGAACACAAGGCCAGGTTCAAAGCAAATCTTGTTTTGTTTCGCTTTTTAAAAGCAGCAGCTGATTTTTTTTATTTTCCCATACCAGAAGCCAACAAAAACAGAAGCAGAGATGAACAATAGCACCCTTCCCCCGAGGGAGAGGACCCAAACTAGGCACCTGTCAGGGGAGCACAGTGTGGGATTGGAAAAAACATAGAAATATATAGTATACATAGATAAGATGAAAAATTAAACCAATTGAAGCTTTACAACAACTGGACCACTACTGAATACAGACGAACGGAGACAATACTTGAACATAAGACAAAAAAAGAAAATTTGTGTTTGGCAGATTGTATCATAGTTGCATCAATGCTTCTTGGTGATAAATCGTATACTGTTAGCTAGTCAGCTTGTTTTGTCTCTGAGACGTTGTGAGCACAGTCTGATAGTGCACTGGCAATCAGAAGGTTGCAGGTTCGAGCCCAGCTCCATCTCTCACTTGGTCATGTGTCTTTGGGCCAGCCACTTAATCTCAAGTACCCTCAACTGCTATGCTAGTGGCATGTAAATGTGCATGAAAGTGATTGGACAACTGACAGACGTAGATATTCCAACCATCAGTGAGTGACTGTTAGAGCGAATAGGTGTGAATCAGTAGTTGTGACCTGCTGTGTAAAGCTACTTTGAATAGTCAAAGAGACTAGAAAAGCGTTATACAAGCTTAAGTCCATTTACCATTTAAATGAAGCCACCTTTGAAAGGAACATGGATTTGAAGGATGTGCAGAAGAGCTGAGCATGTGGGTTGTCTTAATGAAAATGTTGACAAATCATTCCTTCAATGCCAAACAGTTGACTCTTGTTTGGTGGAGTGGATGATTGAAGGCTGAAGACACAAGACATATTGGCAATTAAGTTGGTTATTCATTAAAGAACTGGAGGCTTTGTAACGTGTGGAAGAAGAACCATTCACAACCATAGCACCTTGTTACCTCCTCCTGATGCACATCATCATGCCTTGTCACTCACTGCTGTGGGATGGCATCAGCCAACATGGCTTTGTTGGTCACACTGGCACAAACAGCACTCCCAAGCTGATCCTAGAAGTTCATTGAGGTTGATGTCAGGACTGCTGGTGGGACATTTCATCCTCTTCACTCCCAAATTCTAGAGGTAGACTCTGATAATCCCCATGCTGTTGGGGAGGGTTGTCATCTTGGAGGATAGAGTTCAGTCTCAGACTGTGGAGAAATTGGATTGCAACTGGTTGCATAATCTCATCGTGATATCTCCATGCATTAAAACTGCCTCAAATGATGACAAGCATACCTTTTCAATTAAGAGAATTGCGGCCCCATGCATCACACTGCCTCTGCCAAAAGATGTTACTCTATCTATGCAGCAACCAGCATAGTGTTCTCTGCATCTCCCCACACTGACCCTATCATCCAACTGCCATGGGTAGAATCTGGATTCATTGTTGAAGCTAACGTTCCTTCACAGGTTCCAGTGCACACATTGCTGACACCAGCACAAATTGACCTAATAGTATAGGGCAGTTGGGGCAGACCTCCAAGCAGCCCTAGGAGATGGTCCTGGGCAGAGAGCCATTAGCCATACTGTCCTGCAGACCTTGAATGCATACCTATATAAGAGTGCCCACGATTCTAAAAGGTCTGACAGAGTGATGAAATGGTCTTCCTGGGGTGTCATCTTCACAGCCTGTCTTTGTCATCCCCCTTTTTATGTCACTCATCAGTTTTGAGTCTGTACCAGCCCTTCAAGTTAATCCTGCAACTTTTTTTCAGAACACCACCATGCAGTTGCCCTGTCGCAGAGGCCCTATCCAGATCAGTCAAACATGGCACATCAGTTCTTGGAGCAGACACCAACAGAATACTGCAGCAGGGCCAATGATGACAATCTGGAGCCAACCAGAAGCCTGATTGTAAGCACCAGAACACAGAGCCTCAGAACGATTGTTTTGCAACAGTGAAAAAAAAGCTGTTCGGCATTGGCAAACACAATTTTCCTATCTGTTTTCATGTCAATGGTGAATACAAAGATTTGCCCCAGAGTTCAACCAAATCCCCATGCTTAGTGCTCACTCTCTTGTAACATACGTAAAGAGATGTGCAGCAGAGCACAGGCTTGGAAATCTGGAGCACAAGCTCATGAAGATCAAGAGAGGACCAACATTTCTAATGTAATTGAAAGTTTAAGAGACAATAGGAAGAGCAACACATAAATAACGGGTTCAATTTTCTGCATGATGTTAACTTGCTGTAGGCATCGGCATTATTTCCACTATTTCTGCTGTATTGTAAAATAACTAAGAAACTCTAAGCACTTGTTTTCCTGTGTTGGTTCATCTGTTTGGTAGAGACTGACGGTGTTAAAGCGGTTCTAGCTGAAAACAGACTTGTTGCGCTTTCCCACAATCTTGTGCGGAAGTGTACTGCTGGCACTCTCCACAGACATGGTGAGGCGCAGGATGTGGAAACAGACCAAGAAAAAAAAATTAAGTTTCTACCAAAAGTTAAAATGCTCAAATCTATTTGATATCTTTATCAAAAAACCTGATTCACTTATAAATTGATTCGCCAAAACTTCAAATTACTTTTGAGATTTGGGCTTCTATAGACTGAGTTTGTAAAACAGAAATGGTGCCTGTAACAGGTGAATATAAATAACATAAATATATGTAAATATAGTCCTTTGTTTACCCTGCAAGAAGTGTGATTATTGTAAATATAAATATCATCAAATAGAGTGACCTAATTGGTAGTGGGTCTTGTGGGTCAGACTTGTTGACTGAACCAATTTGCTGCTGCTAGTACAGATGTTGGGGTTGTGTGCACTGCAGCGCTACCAGTGTGTGACGTCGCCAGCATGTCAGAGCTTTGGTGTGCAGCTTGTATGCTCTATGTGGAATTTTGGGGTTGGGGTTTCACTCACACACACACAGACTTCTGCTATGACAGACTATGTCCATCTTGACGATATCAGCAGCCTTGTTTCAAGTGATTAATAGCCACAGCTTGAGAGACAACGAGCGAGCAGAGCTGCTGCGTTTATTTCTCATGGGCTCACAGTAATGTTAATGGACTCACAGTAATGTTACTAGTAGTTGTAAGTTGTGGAAGACTGGGATGTTTATTACAATTTTTTGAGTCTCCTGCCTTAATTTATCTTAGAAACCAAGGCGCCAGGAACAGTGCCAGGCTTTCTCCATTGACAATTTCCTCCTCCTCTCCGCAATGTCAGTGAAGAGAACTGTGCATACACAGCAGTGCTGATTGGCTGATTGGTTACATGCTCTGTAACCAGAGCGTATAACCAATCGGAAGGTACTGTGGTAGGACAATGCTGGAGACAGAACAGAGACAGTAGATGGACCAGTGTTGCAAGGAAAGCTGGTAAATGTAGTGACATGGGCTTGAAAAATGCTGATGTCATTTTGCAAATAAACTACAATTCCTATCATGCTGTAAATGAGTGGGATTTGCCATTATAAACTTAAAGATGTTTTTTGTGATGTCAGTCTGGATCAAATTATCACCAAAATATTGTTTTTTTTCTAGGTCCAAACCACACCTCTGGTAAAATTTGCATGTAAATCCATCTAGTAGCATTCTTGTAATCTTGCTAACAGACAAACAAATAGACAGACCCTGGGGAGAAAATAACCTCCTTGGTGGAGGTAACAATCAGGACAATGAGGGCTGCAAGTACCTATTCCTTTTGTATTTGAGTATTCTATTGAGTATTTTGACAATTAACCAAGTCATCGGATAATAGCAACATTGTGCTCACTGCAGTTTTTGTACAGTTAATCACTTTGGCTTTATTGAAAATCATCAGTAACATACAAAACAAATAAGTTTGCATAAATGGGATTCTAAAATCAAATACATACTTTTGTATTGGTTAAAAGTAGTTCCTACGTCAAACTGCTCACAACAAGGTTTGCAGTTATTTGGAGCAACCAGGTTGTGATTTTTAAAATAGGACACTGTTTTTGTCTTTTTCAAATATAGTTTTGGTGCTTTGAGCATCACAGGACTTATGAGAATTAGTCCAGTTTTACTAGAGAGAAGGCAGACATCTGTACAGTTGATATCTCAAAAATGTACAACTCAAACAAACAGTAAAAACCTAAATGGATTAAAGCTGTGGTCTACGATTTGAAACCGCAGCCTGCCCCTCCTTCCCTCACCTCTCCCCTCCGTGTTCCAAGATCCCGCCCCCAGCTCGTGTCGCCTCATATAAGCCCCCTCCGGCAGAGCTACGAGCGACTAGCACAATATATCAGCAGCAAACTCAATCAAAAACAGCTCAGCTCAACTGAAAGTATCAAACACGACAGACATCTCCCTTGTAACACACAGCAGTAGCCATTTCAATTGGACCGGCGGCAATGCGGGTTTGGCGCCGCCAGAGCGGAGCCGAGTGTGGGGGAGGATTAATCTTTCTCAGCCTGTCCTCCCCAGCTCAGCTTACAGTGCTAACGATTAGCGGCTAACAGGCTAACCCGCTCCCCTACAAGTTATTAGCCCGTACAGGCACAAACTAACCAGAGTTATTCAGCAGACATCTCCCACTGTAGTAAACAAAGCCATTACCTGATCAACCAGGGGCGAAACGGCCGATGCCGAAGGTCTGACGGCCGGCTGAGGCTATTCGTTAGCCGTTAGCCCGCTAACAGGCCTCAACCCAGCGGGCAGAGCTCCGTTGGGCCCAGGGAGAGGGAGGCGGATTCGGGTTCGCGCTAGGCTTTTCGGCTCCATGATAGTTCAGTAGCTAACGCTGCTAGCTGCTCACGGAGGTAGAGGCGGGACCATGGGCAAGATGCTGCGTACTGCGTAGTGAGGGAGACGAGGATTGGATGGACTCATGGACTAACTCACGGACCAATTAATAGTTGCAGGTTCTTAGGCTTGATTGGTCAGCTAATATGCAGCTTTTCAGCGGATATACTGAATGGATTTTTTTCGTTCTTTTTGGTCTTTATACTGTGTAGATAGGACCATAGGACCATAACAGCCTTATAAACGGTGTTATTAATATGTGCAAAGCTTCCAAATCGTAGACCATAGCTTTAATAGGTCCTTTAAGTTATAATTATAACTGCCTCTGCAGTGAGCACTAGACCAGTTACAACAAATCAAATGATATTGATATTTAGCCGTGTGCAATGGTGTAAATATCTGCACAGTGTTTTCTTTTCGTCTCAACTTGTAGCGATCCCACACTTTGGATAATTTCTGCCGTTTCTTTTGAAGGGCTCACTTCTTTTTACCCCTCTCTTTTCTCCTCCTGAATGATTTTACAATCCTCACCACATATATATGTGTCAGCAACGCAGCAGTGGAAGCAGCAGGCACATTGCGCCACAGAAATGACTGCCCGTGTCAAACACTGTGTGCTGTATAGTGGTCCAGATATAAACGAATCCTCAAGGCACATATTTTGTAATCAAATTACTTGGACTATCTGAGGAAACGTTTCAGTCCTAAGGAAAATTGACCCCAAAACATTTTTTTTTAATCAACCAGGCTAAGCAAGACACTAGGAAGAGCTCAACAGCTTTGAGAGCAAGTGTGCTCATGAAAACCATTCATTTTGTGCATTCAGGGACAACCTGTCTACAGCCATGTAGTCATAATTACAGTGCACTTTCACAAAGATAGTTTCAAGGATATCTTTAATATCTTATTTTAAATTAATCCTGAAAAAATGCTACTTTGTGAATTTCCTAAATTGATTGACATAAATGTTTTATATGCTCTAGGCCTACTATAATATAGCAGGAAAAAAATCTGGTTGACTTATCACCCTCAAGATTTTAGCAAAATGCTAATAAATAAACTCAATCTAGCACATGTCAGATTAATTATTTCTTACTTCCCACTGTTCATATTCATTGAGCGCTAGTGTTACTTGCTCTTTTGTAAAATCTTATCAAATCCACTGTTCTCTTAACTAAGTATAATATTGTCTTCATGTTGCACCTCCAGTAGTAACTCAGATCGGTGATTCCTTAATGTAAAAGAATGTCATGACAGAGCAGGCAAAAAGATGAACATGAAATACCTGATTTATATAAGTGAGACATAACTTGCACATGCACACACACACACCCAAAGACACACTTTACCACTGTCTAAAATAAGAAATGCGGATGAGTGACCATCTTGGTGTCACAGATAGAAATGACAGTATTGTCTGACCTTTGTCTCAAAGAGCACAAGAGGGGGAGGACACATCATCTCTGAGAGGAAAGTGGGTTACAGAGTTACAGAGAAACGACAACACTCCGTATGTCTCTAGATAGACAGATAGTTTCCTCCTTGGTGACTGAGGCAGCTAAGGAACAGCATGTCCTTGGTTTCTTACCACAAAGCTCTCACAGCGCTGTCTATTCTGTGCAGCCAAAACACACTATTGCTTCCAACAAGTAGCAGTGGAAGACAGAGTCAACAGCTAGGTCGCGTTATGACTGGCTACCAGACACACATGACACTGGACAGAAACTTCTAAAAGCTTTTAAGGAAAACCAATTTTAAGCATATCTGTTTTATGGTATTTGCAAGCAGGCTAATGATCTTTGTAATTATATTCATGAACTCTATGAAGTGTACACACAACACTGATATGAAGTGCATGATTATGCAGATGGTGGGAAACCAAAGTGTTAGAACGGTGCAGGCCAAAAACAATCTTAAAAAAAAGAAAGAAGAGCAATTTATTTACAAGTTAGGCCTTCACATTAGTAAGTTTGTATCTTGATGGTGTTGAGGGGTAAAGGTTACTGAGTAGATGCTTGCTTTGAACAGAGTCTTAATGATCACAATTGGTGGAAAACCAATGCTTGAAGCACAAGAGTGAAACAGGTTTGTTCCAGCAGAAAGCCATATTCCACAAAACCTGGACCTTGATCTTAAATACCTAAAATACATTCACAAAAACTGATAAAAAACAAATCAGACCCACTGTTTTCTACAGCCCCTACTATTTAGACTTCATAACAAAGTGCCAAACTCACTTTACTAGCATGAAATTACAAAAATAGATAAATTAATTGATTGATTGAATAACTAACTAAGTACTAAAAACTAGGGAGTGTAAACCTCAGCCAAGATATTTCCAACACTGTCAGGCAAGTTATTGTCAAAAACAGGGAAAACTGCTGTATCTTGCACTGTTCACAAATCACTGAAAAAAAATACTGGAGCCAAATTCAGGTGAACAATAGTTCTTGAAAATGACATCTGAAAACATTGAGGACTTAACAAGTTATTGTCAAAAATGTGAAAAGTTGCTCAATCTTGCAATGGTCAATTCTTTAATAAATTCCGGGATCCACATCCATATTTGCATCACAACCAAATTCCAACAACTTCTTGTTGTCCTGTTCACAATGAACTAAGAAAAAAACAATCAACTTACTCGGTAAAAACATAGCATCCTGAACAGGGGTAGATAACAGTCCCTTACATTAAAGTGCCTCTTAATCACTTACAGCCTGCTGTCCCAATGAATGTTATTGAATAGTGGGACACTGCTCTGCACTGTGTTGTTTAATAAGTAAAGGAGTAAGTTCGTCAGTGGAAGAGCTTGCTTTGCTTGGGGAAGATGGGATATGACCCAACCCACACCACCTCCTTAACAGGCAATTTTCCTTTGAAAAATTTTAGAGTAATGCACTTACTTATTTATATGATTTTATTAATTTTTCATAGCATAGTGCTATTGGTCACCTTTCATTTTAGTGAGTAACCTGATACACCAGATGCACTGTTCAGTGTCATTTTACTAAACCATCTGGGAAAGTCCATGAAAGTCCACTAGTCCATAGAAAGTGTTAAGGAATGGGCAAAACCGCTAAAAAGCAAACCCCACAGGTAATTGGATGATTGTCCTGTCGATCACATTCATTAAGGGTAAATCAGATACATTTGTAGGAGGGCACAGCTGTACTACAGAACATGAGCCACTCCCTAGAACAAACTAGTCAAAATGTGCTGAAAGTGCAACAATGAAAAGTTTGAATTGATGCTTTTTTTTTAAATAGAAAATGTTGTCCAGAACTGGTACAACTGCCACTGTTAGCATCTATGTAAATCTCTATATAAGCAGTCCCTTTCCGCTGTTGTCTTGCTCATATCCACCAACTTCTCCTGCTCTTAAGGACACTGATATGGCTGTTGTGTTGTAGATTGGTGCTTGAGAAGATGAAGATACCTGATTATAGACATTGAATCAGGCAGATCCAGCTGCTGCACAAGGTTAGTTTAATAAGTGATTTTTTAAAACTTTTATCAGAATTAAATAAGAATAATAAGGACAACACAATATTTATTCATGCAGTCTAGGAGATGTTTTTTTAATTTCCTTAAAAGCAGCAATTCTGGAAATTGGAGATGTGACAGACTGCAATAATAACTAGAGAATTTGCATTTCCATGAAGGAAATGCGTTGAAATGCTGAGCATGACTGCTGAAACTATGAAATGAAATTGCTAAAGGTAATGCGAAGAAAGTTGAAAATGTGACATGAATAGTTGTAAGCAGTAAATTACGGCTGAAAATGTGTGAAATGTGCAATAAAAATGTTTGCAGAACATTGTAGATACTGGATAGCTCAGGTGTGCAGGTCACGTGACCACGCTCTAACTTCACAGAAATGTGCAAAAGTTGATGCTGCTTCAACAGTCATATCTCAGAAACTGTAGCAGGTAGTGAAAAGTGCACTAAAAACTGTTTGCAGTTGTGAAAGAAAGCAAAAAATGAATGACTGTTTTGTAACATGGGTAAATGTGTTGATATTTGTAGATGTACCTAATAAAGTGGCCTGTCAGTGTAATACGTCCAAGGTAAGGTTGAGAGTGTAAAGACAAGCATGATTATGCCATTGTAAAGAAGAATCTGTACTAGATGGAGAAGAAAAGTACTTCTGCCTCAACCCGGATTTGAACCCGTTTCTCCCGGTCTGTAGTCCGCTGTGCTAACTATTTAACCATGGGGCTGAATGTGCTGTGTCATGGAAAGCACGGTATTTGTCCTCATAAGAGCACTGATAATGCTCGGTACTCCCAGGTAATCGAACGCTTGCTGTGTCCAAACCAGAATAGATATCAGGAAAGGGATTTCACCGTGAGCATCCCAAGAACCTGCTGAAATGTTTAATAAAATTCTCATTTCTGTACTGCTAAAAATGTTAACACAGTGGCGAGTTAAAAACGCAAACCTGCTAATTATGTAATTCATATGTCCTTATTATAGGATACTTGTTGCAGTGCTTCTTGAGATATTTTTTAGTACACTTTGCTAAGTAAAGGTTTCAACCAACTGTAAAAACAAAACAGCATTGGCGTTGGTATCAACTAATTTCATTATTTATGGTGTTTTGTATTTTCTCTGCCAAGGATTCTACAACCTGCTTGTTGTATGTTTTCTTTTTTATTGTTGCTGTGCTATTAAAGCACTCTGTGACTTGCAATAGAATAAAGGCCATTATTATTATTGGAAGAGGTACAATGGCCAAGTACACATTATCTGAAAAAAAACAAACATATAAAGGTAAAGGTTATGATTTTGCAATCAGTAATGCCAAGAAAGTTGTACGTCTACCCACTGCATTACCTGACACTCATCCCCTAGAGAATATTTAAAGCAGAAGTGCTCCAAAACACACAAACCTCTGCCAAGGCATTTCTATCATTGTTGGAAAAGTATTGGGTGGAAGCTACCCATCTCCAAAGTAAAGAAAATCTTTTAAAAATTCCTGGATCCACGACCGGCTCCAGATCACCACCAAAATCAACACCAAATCTAGCACTTGTCTCTTGTGCCATGACCAACATTACCTAAAAAATAGCATGCAGAGCTCTCACTGTTGCTTTGCTCCCAGACAAGAATTTATTCTATTCAGAATCTATTCAGAAAGACTGGGGTTCAGTCATTCCTGTTAGCTTGGTAAAATGAGTATTTGGCAAAGCTAGGATGATGTGTTTGGATGTATTTACAGAGTTGAAGGAAAAATATTTTTGCTTAACCTTGGCATTATGAAACACAAAAATCAGCTACAATATGTTAACATGTTTACATTTTTAGGTGGATTTCTTTAAATTATTAAACTATTTCAACAGTTCTTCCTGATGGGTTGAATTAATAGTTTATTCACTATGTCATATTTTATTTACTCTTATAATAAAACACACTACAAATAACCTGTTAATTATGTAATTCATATGTCCTTATTATAGGATACTTGTTGCAGTGCTTCTTGAGATATTTTTTAGTACACTTTGCTAAGTAAAGGTTTCAACCAACTGTAAAAACAAAACAGCATTGGCGTTGGTATCAACTAATTTCATTATTTATGGTGTTTTGTATTTTCTCTGCCAAGGATTCTACAACCTGCTTGTTGTATGTTTTCTTTTTTATTGTTGCTGTGCTATTAAAGCACTCTGTGACTTGCAATAGAATAAAGGCCATTATTATTATTGGAAGAGGTACAATGGCCAAGTACACATTATCTGAAAAAAAACAAACATATAAAGGTAAAGGTTATGATTTTGCAATCAGTAATGCCAAGAAAGTTGTACGTCTACCCACTGCATTACCTGACACTCATCCCCTAGAGAATATTTAAATATTTAAAAACAAACCTCTGCCAAGGCATTTCTATCATTGTTGGAAAAGTATTGGGTGGAAGCTACCCATCTCCAAAGTAAAGAAAATCTTTTAAAAATTCCTGGATCCACGACCGGCTCCAGATCACCACCAAAATCAACACCAAATCTAGCACTTGTCTCTTGTGCCATGACCAACATTACCTAAAAATAGCATCCAGGCCCAAACAGCCTTTCTGCTTATCAGCAAAAAGTTGGAAAACAATTTCAAAATCCTTTAATATTTTCCTTGAGTTGCATCCAGATTTGAATCACCGCTCAAAAATAACCATTTGATCCTTTGCCCATTTCTGACCTGTCCACACAATGTCATCAAAGCCTGTTAATTCTTTTTTTAATTATCCTGTTAACAAACTAACAAATGCAAAAAAATAACCTGCTTGGTGGAGATTATAATAAAATAACCAACACTGAAAAAAAAAAAAACAGACTTTCTTTGAAGTTCCTGTTTGTCTTTGCAGGTCAAATGGAGGCATTGTTTTTCAAAACTATATTAAATAACTTATGGAGCTTGAATTTCACACTTAAATTCATTTTTCCTTTTTAATCATTTCTAAAAATGATCAAATGCATTACAAGTCAACTGAATATTGATGAACACTGAATACTGAATGCTTCAGCGGAAAGAGAAGTGCATGAGCAAAAGGGAAGTTAAGGAGGCTGAGGAGGAGTCTTACCAGCGTGAGTGCGCAGATGTCCGGTAAGAGCATCGCGCCGCCGGCAGGCATAGCTGCAGAAGGGGCATTTGAAGGGCTTCTCGCCTGTGTGCAGCTTGATATGTCGCAGCAGGTTCCCCTTCTGGGTGAACGAGACGCCACACTGGTTGCACTGGAACGGCCTGTCACCTGATAGAGACATACACAGGAAGTCAATACCACACTCACTGTGGGAGACATTTTTAGGAAGTGTCAACAACCCTCAAGACAATATTTTTATCTGCCTCTAAACTCAGTATCTTTTCATTGATTCTCCAATTCAAAATGTTTTACCTATCTTCTGAATGAAACACTTAGTACAGTATAAGATGGAAGAAGTTAACGAGAAATTCATAAAACAATAATGTCAAATTAAGTTTTAAAAAATATTGGAGATGAAAACTGTTTGGAATTGAAAACAAAACTTTATTTAATTGTTGTACCTTTTCAGTTGCTTATGGACTTTAGTTTCAAGTATAAATAAATGAACTAAAAGCTTCTATGATAGGCATTTAAATGTGTGAGGTCAGAAGCTTAAGGTCAAGGGGCCTCTTGGTCCCCCTTTGCTTGTATACTGAGTAGCGATCTGACACCAGTACGATATAAAAAAAAAATATATCATACTATGCTTGCATGACTGTGATATGATGATGATTGCGGTAAGGCCTGGCTCAGGTTAAACCCTTTGTATAACGTGAGTAAATACAGCAATGGTGCAGCATGATTGTGCAAGTTAGCTTAGCTCCGAACCTCTTGTTAGCCAGCTCTGACACATGTGTGTCTGTTATGTCTGTGTCACGTGATCAATTCTTCAAGGTCCTTGGATGTTGCAGCACAATGCGACTGTTTTAAGAAGAGCTGTGCCAGAGTTTAATCGTGCTAAATAGTAAATAGATAACTAATTTGATACATTATGTGGTATCGGATGGTACCTGGACACTAGTACTCGCTGATGTTGATACCAGCATTTTTGGTAGTATCAGAGCAATTTCTGATACTGGTATCGATATTGGAACAACTCTACAAGAAAGACAATAAGATTTTTTCTTACCAAACTCTGACGCCCACTCAAAATCAAGAAAAGCCTGCTTTAAAAAATATCAAAGCTATAGAGTCACACTGTTACCCATTACTTCTGAGAGCCATTGTCGATGCAATATCACAAGAATGCCTGAAGAAATTGTCTTCAGACTTTGCTCAACTCTCCACTTTATCCTAATATATTTGTGATTAGATTTTGGAGGTCAGGTTAAAAGTCAAGGTTGGCAGACTCATTTTTTTATGTGCTTGTGAAGGGTTTTAATCAAACTTTGCTTCTACGTCTTTTTCTCTAAAGAATATGAAATGTATGGCTGAAAGATGAAAGACAATGGTCTCATTCTAGTTTTTGATTGTACACATTGAGACAAAAAAAAAAACCTTCTAGGCATTCTTGAGCTGCTGTGTCTCCCCCCAATGTAGGCCAGGGTCTTCCTGTTTAGAGCTTACATGTTCACCATGCATGTGTGGATTTTCTCCAGGCACTCTTGTTTCTTTCCACTGATCATTAGCAGACTCGTGAAGTTAGGTTGTGGGTGTAGTGTAGTGTAGGTGACAATAGCTGTCTTTTAATGTCAGCATGTGATCGGCTAGTGATTGTTTCAATACTCTGTCTCTTATCCTTTGTTTGCAGGGATTGGCTCTAGCCCTGTGTAATAAGTGGTATAGAGAATAGATTGATTGACTGATGTTCACTTGAATGGAAAAAAGCACTGATTGGGCTTCACAGGTCATATGACAAGCAGATGATGGCCATAACCATCATACCATAAGGGTATGGCAGGCCCATTTAATGAATAAGGAAGTATTTATAAAACTTTGAAAAACACTGACTATGTCTCAACTGATACAATTTTGGGAGTTATGGGTCAAAGCTCAAAGCTCGAGGTCACATAGTTTACTGGTCTTCCTTTGCATATGAATGTAATGCTCCAAGATAGCCTGTGAGGATGTCTGTCAAACTCTCCATGTTTGTCCTCTGTCACTGGAAGATAAACTAAGTACATTTTTTTGGGTCAGAGGTTTTAAGGCATGTCTTCTGTCTGATTGTAAGAAATATAAAAAATTGGTAACACTTTCTATGAAGCCTACATTTATAATGCATTATAACGGCATCCGTAATGCATTATAATGCATTCATAATGCTCATAGCTACACTTATAAGCAAACATAATGCCTCATGATGCTTTATATCAATGGTCATGAAACATTATAATGTCATTTATAATGACTTGTTCCATGGATGCTCATGAATACTCATGAACACTACATCCATAATGCTGTATGAGGTATGAAGCCCCGACAATCACAATGCATTATGAGGGCATTCATAATGCTTCATAACTACTCTCAAAATGCTTTATGATGCACTATATCAACAGTCATAAAACATTATGATATCACTTATAATGAACAATAGAGCTAGTCATTATAATTCATTGACTTGCACGAAATTGTCACTTTTCATGCCAAAATACTGCGTGAAAGGTGTGCTGGAAGCTCACCAGCTCCACCCTGGTCTCTTGGCGCAGGTGTAGCTCACACGTTGCAGTTGTAATTTGGCTGACAGGTGCACAGTGCGCACACATCACCAAAACCTCAGAGGCAGGTATCAGGGGCATTTCAATGCAATAACCAATCACAGCAACTAATATTTAATGTAACTGTCTGAACTAGCATATACATTTGTATCTATATTAATTGCTCGGTCACATCTGATGTTGGATCAAAGACATTTGTCATAATGGACAGCAACTGAAGTGTGATGTAGACTAATGAGTTCACATCTCTCAAGCCAACCACAAACAGCCTCATCATCTGATACAGAATACATATTCAACTTCTATCATCTAATGATATTCAAAAGAGAGAAAAAAGAGCGAGAAAAAAGAGAGAGTAAAAGAGAGTCGCTCGCTCAATAAATGTTAGTCACGCTATGTCTAAAGGATTTACCTGTGACTGCCTATATTTATCCTTTTTAGTCTTTATTTTTCATTTGATCTAAAAAGATGGAGTACATTTTTGCAAGGAGGATAGGGAGGAGATACCGGAAGAAGATAAAAAGGTTCCGCTATTTAGCGATGACTGACCATGAACGCAGGTGGACGACAAGCATGATGAATGTATTAGCCAGCTGTTGTGTTTAAATGTAGCTGTCACATAATTTTGTAGTCCCATTCATGACACAGAAAGAGATTATATCTGTCCCATGAGGTGTTCCACATGGTGACGCTTATCGTGGCCTCCTATATGCAGCCCAATGGCCCCTGCACTCTCCCAGTTGCTGTAAAAGTGACAGTGGCTCTGATCGTCTCCGCTATCAGGTCTTTCCAGCACACCATGGTCATGGTGGCGGGGATCAGTCAGACAGATCAGTCGCTGTGACTCTCTGCGACTTGCTCCAGTGGGAGGGATGGAGGTGTGGGTGCGCCCCTCTGCGCCAGGCACAGTAATTGCAAAAAGCCCTGGACATACCCCGTTGGTGTGGCACAGGGCAGGTAGCCGTGCCTGTGCCTGGTCTACGAAATTAGAGCCCTAAATGTTTAACTCAATATTATTGAACTACATTAAATATTTCATGTTTGCATCATTTCTAAAATGTGAATTTCTGAAGTTTTGTATACAGTATCTGATTATACCATGATATGAGACAATAATCAGATAAAACCAAAGCCGAAGCCACAGCTCAAGTATATCACTCACAGACTCTGTTTACATAATTTAAGAGCATAGTAAATTGTGGAGTGGATGTACACTGATAAATTAAACAGCTTAGTGCAAACTTCAGATTAAACAGGAGACTAAGACTACTGTCTTCTCCTCTAATAGCAATCTTCTGATCTAGTCAGTTGGAAAAGAAAAATATGATCCTAACCCTGTGACAACCGGAGCAGCCGTGGCGTCAGTTGGAACAGGTTGTGGGGGATTCCAAGGATTTTTTTTCCCTGATAATAATTCCTGGTCTGAGCTATTGTCTTTGAACAAAACACAAAACAAAACAAAACAGCACTCCACACCCACTCTGGAGGAAAACAAATGGTTTTCTGAGTCACTCCTCAGATGGAAAAAACAACATACCTCCCTGGTTTAAAACATAAGGCTAATAGAAATTCTTTGTGGATTATGAAAGCACATGTATGTCTACAAAAAAGTGAAATCATTAGAACAGAAAGTTCCTCAAAAGCTAGAAGCATTCGGCATATGAAAATGCACCCATTAGTACCATTTGGTTGTCGACACCCTGAATCAGCTGTCACATTTGATCCTGATAATCCATCCTGTATGTTGTTTGGGCTGTCAGTCATGGATTCCTCCAGTGTGTCTCCTTCCTCCCCTGTTTGGCCTATTTCTTCAAGTGCTGGGCTCCTGTTGTCAGCCTCCTCCGCTGTGTCTTCCTCTTGCTTAATTGTCACTTCTGTAAATCACAAACAACAGCAAAGGACAGACACACTACTTTTACTGCCAGTATCAAAATATCAATTTATAAGTATTGGATTCCTCTATCACAGAACCACAACAACAAAAACCACAACAATATTGAACTTGCGCTGTTTGGGATTTAGAATGATTGGGTTGCAGTGATGGCATTAGGATAAGATTGGGGACCCAGTAAGTTTCTGAGTTACTTCAAAAGAAGACAGGATAGATGAAATACTTGTGGGTAAAATTGGTTGATCTGGGATTCTAACTGGTTATCTTAGCTTTGCAAAACCATGTTTTACTTAGAGACATGAGATATGTTCCTAATTTGTCGGATAAAATTTGGTATCAACATACTTATGAAAAAAATACCAGCCATACAAAAATTACAATGTACAATCTGAGCTCTAGTTACCTGCTCCTATATTTGCACTTTTACACATATATATGTAGTGAGTGACAGATCTGTCAAAAAAATTAAAAATAAAATGAACTAGCTCCAAGAGCACAAACCTCTGCCACGGCAGTTCCAACAATGTAGGGTGAATAATTGTGAAAATATGTTCTGTCTTCCACTGTTCTCAAAAAGTTCCTGGATCTGCATCCTGATTCACTACCAAAATCTTATTACTTCTTACTTGTGTGATGACCAACAGTCCTAAAATATAATGAAAATCCATTGAGAACTTCATGAATATCACTGGAAAGATGGAAAACTGGCCTGTTTTGCAATATTTGGAGTCCTCTAAAACCAGGATCCTCAGCCAGATTCAGATCACTATACCAGAATGTAATAAGTTGTTTCTTGTGCCATGGCCAACATTCCCAGAAAGTTTCATCAAAATGTGTTCCCAACCTTTGAGCTATCTTGTTAACAAACTGACAAACAAATCAACCAACACTGGCAACAATGCTTCCTTCTTGGCACAAATAAAAACACATTTTAACAAAAATAAACAGAAAGTTATTTCAAATTTGTCGTTGAATTAATCGTTTTGTTTAATGCAAGTACAATTTTTAATGATTCTTATAAAAATAAGTTTTTGTATGCAATGTCTGATTATACATTGACATGAATATGAAAACATATGAGGAAATAAATTAATTCTTCTAGGTAGCAAAATATTCTCTGATGTTAACCATAGATATTCTTTAGTTTGTTAAAATAAGCTCAATTGAAATGTAAAACAACCACCTCTGTTTTTAAAAAACAAAACAAAAATACCTTCAAAACTATGACAAGGTGCAGATAATTAACTTTCTGTGTTTTAAAATCAAATTAAATGTTCAAAGGAATTGCATTATATTTGTTTCAAATCACTTTGTAAATAGAAACACTCAGTGTTTGAGAGTATAGCTGCTGTCTGTTACAAACAATCCATGCTGGCCTGTTATTGATGTGGAGAGGAGGGCTCTCTGTCTTGGCTGTGTGCTAGGCCGGTTGCCCGAATGTCAGACCTGACATACACTGGTTCTAGCTCAGTATAGGTTTACAGTTAATACATATATCTTTGGTCTTCACAAGGGGACAATCCAGCAGGGTATGAAGGCTAAGCTTCACACTCAGAAGAGCCTTTTTCTTATCCATTTTGCTTGCCATCCCTAAAGTTACTGTTGCACTCCTTCTTAACTTCTTTGAACCCTAAGTTCTTCTTTCTTGCTCTAAAGAAACTGTTCTAAGAGTTACACCCATTGTACATCTACGCTGGTGGCACAACTCAATTGGTTGTGTAGGTAGCTGTTTGCAATGAAGAAAATAATTGGTTTCTAGGTGTAACAAATTATTTTTTCAAGGCTACAATACTCTATTATTGAATTAAAACCTGACATACTTGCTGAGAACACCAATTCATTAAAGGCAGTATCAAAGGTATGTTTGGTATTTGTATTTAATCATCTTTAGTAGTACGGACCATTAACCTCTTCTCGTCTACACAGGGATTGACTGACACATAAGTCAGAGAGAGTGAGAGAGTAAGAGAAACAGGCTGGTCTGGTTCCTGGCTGTCCCTGGGGAGAAAGGGAGTGTCAGAGGCCCTGTAGCCTAGAACACATGACAGGCATTGGGAGACTGGCTGGATGACAAGGGTAAGAGATTGTATAATTGTTTCTGTGCGTGGGTGTTTGTGTGGGTGTGTGGCTGGTAGTGGCGGGAAGCTATTTGCCTCCTGCAGTCTCTGGCTGATATTCAGTGGTAATTAGGAACTCTAATTATACTCTTGTATCACACTGTTAGCACACAGAAGAATTAAATCCAGAGGATATAAAACACAGGGACAGAGCATCACAGCAACACAACGAGCAAGTGAATCAAACCAACTGTAAACAGTCAACCAAAGAAGTCTTTACAAGTGATCTTCAGAATAGTCGCCACTTATTTTACCCCTTCTCTTACAATGTGGCCAAAACTATGCATACTTACAAACCTCAACAACGCAGTCTTTAATATTCTAAGTAGGGGTGCTGGGTATTGCTTTTTTTTTTTTTGTCAAAATCCAATTCAAATACATAGTCATACTCATTTCAACTTCTGCCAAAAGTTAAACATACTCTACAAAACATTTTCTTCATCACTTATACATTGGGTTTATTAGTAACAGCTATAGAAATATAAGCCTTGTATGCCTTTTTTAGAGCCACTAAGAGCACTATACTTACCACAAAATAAATGTGACGCTTAATTACTTTAAAGGTAGATATGTTTGCATTAAATTTCATCTTCATGGAATCTTCATCCAATAAACACAAGTTATGACTATCAAAGAATGAGACAGTGCTTATGAGGATTAAACCACACAGTTACCAGTCACACTAAGTGTTCGATAATAAAGGTTTGGGAGTCACGCACTGCTGCTGTAAGCTTTCTTCACTCCTGATTGAAATGCTTGTGTCTTTGCTAAGGCATTGGAAAACGAAAATGGAAAGCTAAGCAATGCATCAACTTGATTTTTTTTTTGTGAAATTGAACAAAACAACAAACGAATTATGACTTCTCACCATAAGAAAAAAAACAAGCCAACTGTGTACATTATGGAACAAACAGAAGAGAAAAGCCACGTTTTTTTGAATAATTACATGAGATAAAACTTGGATTCTCCAATGTGATCGTGAGATAAAACTGCAGTCAAAGTATTGGAAATAGGAATGGGCGAGTACTGATACCAAGTATTGGTACTGGGCTGATACTTGCTTTAGTTCAATGCATGGAGTACAGCTGAGGGCTGCCGATGCCAGCCACAGATACTCAAGACAAAAAAAAAAAAAAGTGAGCTTAGTCCTCCTTACCAGTAGTTGGTGCTACACTGCTGCGGTTTGACACCATGGTGAATCATCATGCGTGTCATGTCCTGTTCAGACACTTGTAGTACCTGCGAACATGGCGCTTCCTCTCACCAAAACATTGCCAGCTTGGAAATACTTTGACTTAAACAAGGACAACCCAAACTGCAGATAACTGGAATTTACAGAGTACTTAATTCAATACTATGAACTCCAGGTGAAACACTAGAATGAGCATAGAGAGATTGAAGCTGTTGTGCTAGAAAAGAGTAAACTCCTACAGCCAACTTCAAGGCAAACTCTACAAAAGACAGAGAAATGGGAGAGCACTAATCTGAGCGTGGAGAATGTGGGATTCCGACGGTTCATTAAAGTTGTGGAGCCAAAGTACGGATTTCCACCCTTACCACAACTGTGAGAACTGTAATGCCACAGGTATACGACTCTGTTGACAAGCATGTTAGCAGCTTGTAGTGCAACGCTTCTGCCTTGAGCTTTACCACTGACATTTGGAACAAAAGTGTGAGTCCAGTGCTTCTCATCAGCCAGACTAGGGACTAAAGTACAAAGTCTTTCACTCTCTGTTACAGAGTGACTGTGCTGCCTTTTCTAAGAAATAAAAAAGGTCATTGTTGAAAATTATCTGTCATTGTGTCAATTTAAATTCATGTATCAAAAGTACTGGTGGTATTGCTACTTGGTATCGGTATCAGTGAGTACTCAAGAGTGAGTACTAGTACATGTATCGGTCTGAAAACAGGTGGTGTTTAACATCCCTAATTCGAAACACTCTTGTCATCAAGGATGAAGAAAGCATGACAAAGCAAGTCTAAACTCAAGGTCATACTGATTGCTTTCTTCAACATTAAGGGTGTAATTTTAGAAGAAATTGTTCCAGAGGGGTCAATGAATCAAAATCCTTACAAAAAGTACAAGAAAACTTGTGAGAAACAGTGCAAAAAAAGAGACCACGGTTGTAGAAAAAATTGATTATTCTGAGAGAGCAGCTCATACTGCTCTCTCAGTAAGGAGTATCTGACCCAAAACAAACCACTGTGCCTGATCACCCTCTCTTTTCACCTAGTAGCACAGTGTGATTTATTTTCTTTTGTCTTAAGATCAAATCTGTACACAAAGAAAAACATGTGAGTCTGTGTCAGAACTTGAAGAACGACAGAGACATTGAGACAACTCTCCAGGAAGACCTACAGCACTGCTTTTATCAGAGGAAGACCTGAATGCAGTGATGTGTTGATGCAGAAGGGGGGCATATTGAAGGACAAAGACACTGTAAAATGTTTATGTGCCAGATTTGCCCTAAATTAACAGCACTGGTAGTCCCCAATTAGTTTTTAATGTTTCAGTAACAGTTTGTAGACGAGTATGAAGATGAATATGAAGTATGAAGTATGAAGATCTTAGAAGACCTAAAGTCAAGATGAAGATCTAAACCAAACTTGTGCTTTAATGCTGATTTATTATCCACTCATTTTCATTTTTACTGTTTTCATGTCTGTTAAATTTTAGTACTTTACTGGCATTCCTGAACAGAAAAACATGTTTTGAGGCCGAGTGTTAAGGTGCGTTCACACCGGACGCTACTTGTACTACCTCGGCGATCACTCTCCATTCAAAGTCAATGCACAGCCGCGATGGGGCGGGGCTAGAACTCCCGCGATGCAACAGCCGCTTTTCACACTACCACATAGCTTGTCGCGCGATGTCAAAGTAAAAAAAAGTTGATCTTTTCAGACAGATAATGCTGCTGCAGGGCATCAGCTGCAGTGTTTTGTGTTTGATAAGTGTGTGAAAAGGATACAGCTGGAATAATGTCCGCTTATACATCCTATCATATGATATATGAAATGATCGCGGTGAAACTCGAGCGGACGTGACGTCACCGAGTGACGGCCGACGGCAACGGTGACCAAAATGAGGTATTTATGGACGCGCAACGATACTTCAGTGGGCGATGCGATTTTAGTAGCTGGGTCGCTTGGGGTGTGAACGCAGCATTAGTGTGATTAATTTCTACCAACTCAGATAAGCCCATAAAGCTCAATTCTGGATGAGCTTTATGGCGATGCGGTTTTAGTAGCTGGGTCGCTTGGGGTGTGAACGCAGCATTAGTGTGATTAATTTCTGCCAACTCAGATAAGCCCATAAAGCTCAATTCTGGACATAAAGAAGGCTAATTCAATTTGAAATTCCTCATTCCTGTTCAAATTGTGTGTCCAATAACAGCATGTTTAGTTCAAACATGTATTTGATGGATATCTAAATTATTCTGTTTTTAATGAAAGATGGACAAATAAAGTTTTTTAGAATTGTTCATTGTCATGGACATCCTTCCTGCCTTCATAAAACCTTTCGTTACATTTAAACACAAGTGCATGTGGTATGCAGTGTTATTCACACACCTCAGTTAATGTGCAAAAAGGTGTTGGCTGCTGTTTGTTTCAATTTCACCAAAAGTCTCAAGTTGTTGTGTCAGTCAAGCTAAAGCTCAGAAATTCCTGACGCTGTAACAGAAGCATGTGCAGTGAAGTAAGGTGGCTCTTATGAAAACAAACAGCAATTGTGTGTGAATGTATAACCTTTATTTTATAACTGTGTGACTGTGAACCATGTGGCTGTATCCTTGTAACTTCAGTCTCCTTTTTAAAGTGTCATATCTCACATTTTTTGTATATACAGAAAATAAGGGTGGCTATGGCAGTGTAATTTGTTACGTTCATCAGACTTTGTGTGGGATTGCAAAGCCTCATGTATGATTTATTGTTTGGAAAGAGGTTGATTATGAATTGGGTATAATCTTGGGATTTTGGCCTCAGAAAAGAATGTAACTTCCTCAATTTAGGGTTACAATCTGTAGCAATACCTCTAACATGTGAAATTTTCATGAGAGTAACTCTTTGAAACTTTTTGACATACACCGTGGTAAAAATGATGCATGGGGAGATTTGGACAAACTGTAAAACATCACCTTCCATGCAAACCTTACTGATCCTGATAATCCAGTTTAGGAAATTACCCTGCTGATAATCACAGTGTGAGCAGAAGAGATTGTTTTACGAAAGCCTTTTATGTGAATGCATCTATCAGGCAGGCCCTCAAGCTTTGAACTGCTTGCACTTAACACAGGCTTGTAAAAGAAATTTAGAAATTCAGGTAACATTTCTTTTTGCCAGTCTACAAAGTAACAGCATTCTTTGAACAGATGCTGTATGTTTCCATTGCCACAGAAGAAGCACTTATCCCAATACCCACAATGCAGTTGAGCCTTGTCTTCGTCAGCTGTATCCTGGCAACACAGAGCAGACCTGAACGTCCTTGCTATTCAGCTCGTAGCATCTTTACATCTGTCTCTCTTGAGATGCAGTTTTGGTATATTGCACCTCCTCCTCCCCCACCACAGTCTGCAATGTGTCTGTATAACACATAATCAATAGCCCACAAAAATACTTGATGATTAAGACATTGACCAGGAGCACTACTTCATCATGGAGATATTCTGTCACTCTTACCGCTCAGGCTGTTGCCTTACGCCTAAAGGATGTAATTCTACTCTTGCTCTTATTACCAAGCAGAGCGTACATTTCAGAGATGACTGCAGTACAGTTTTTGAGTATGTCTGAGAGTTTCATGCAGATGATGTGGTGCAGTCCTTCTTTTGTAACAAAACCTCAAATAACATATCATGTTGGGCAACTTCCAGAGTGACAACAGCTCTTATCGGTGAAGAGTATCTCCCTGTGAAAACCATAGCTCTGCCTGCCTCCCTGTATCTCTAAACCTGTGGGAGAGAAGCTTCCCTTTTTCTCCCATGTCTCATTTAGTTTCCCCTTTTCTCCCTTTGCTGCCTCACGGTGACACTGCTTAAGATTATCTGAGGTATCAGTTTAAAAGAGCTAAGACAAAGCAGAAGACACTTTGGAGTTGGGGAAATTAAGTTCTAGTGTATCATGTATCATGTTCAAACCTATGCATGCTGAGATCAGGGCTGAAAAATTAATGGCAATATCATTACTATTATAATATAAGCAGTCATATAGAAGACCACGTTATACAAAATTCACTTCAACAGCTTTCACATAAATTGTACACAAGACCCTACCTCTATCAGAGACTCTCCCCTCTTTTTATTTATTTTTTGCTTGCACCACCTTTTGTCCATTTGATGCTTTTCCCCTTATGTTGTCATGGGGGGGGGGGGATAAGCCACCTCCCCAGATGGGAGATACTTCCTGAGCCAAGTTTTTGACCAGCCCAAAGGCAGCTACAGTAGGAGAAGCATGTCTAGGCATGTCTGTGCAGCCAGAGAAAACATTAGAGCACAGTGTAAGAAGGTGAAAGTGACATTCACTTCCTGCTGGGTGCATAGGGACATTAAAACAATCAGTTCTGAGTTGGGTTACAGCTGAATGGTTGATTAGGCCTGGCACAAGCGGAGACATACACAGCAGTCTCAAAACCCATCAGCAGTCCTACTCCTATCATTGTCTAACAGATGTTGTACACTAACATTGCTCTCGTGAAGCCACCAGTTAATGTTAAGTAACTTCAAGGCAAGCTTATCTGTTTTTGTGTGGCTTTTATTTTTCTAAGCCCATTCCTTTTTCACACAATCGTGTAATATTACTGTCTGTGTCTGGATTCTCAGATCAACAGTAGACAATATATCTTGCAACCTGCTCTGCTTCTGTAGACTTCTGCAATATGAGCCAAAAAAGCAAATTGTACACAAAACTTAGCTGGAACATTTTTCTAAATTATTAACATAATAATGCAGATTTGTATAAATGTATGTCCCAGATCTGTCTTAAAAAGAAGAAGAATGCTTATCAAACCAAAGTTGAAACAGTCATTCTGATGTACTTAAAGAAGTGGACTTAAATGTTGGCTGCATGCTTTCTCTGTGCTTGCATGGGTTTTCTACCCTGTCGATTATGTATGAATGGATGTGTAGAATAAACAGTGCCGAGCAGACTTGTGCTCAATTATTGCTAATTATTTGATTTGCAACAGACTGATGCAGATACAGATTTCACATGTCTGATATTTCCACACTGTGTAGACACAAAGGCCTGCTGACAGCACTAGTCTGCAGAGTTATGGCCATTGTATATATGTAGGATTTTATCAAAAGGTTTCAGGCCTGCTTTAGCTCAACCTCTTTGTGGGAGACTTTTAAACTGTTTTCAATATGTAGACCACAACAGATGACAGAAACATAAAAAGGGCTTTGGCAACTTAATTAATGGCTCAAAGTTTGTTTAAGACTTTATAAAGTCTAAATTGTATGAACCTTAGTTATCCTGCCTATTTTTGTCTTTATTTTTTTTATTTAGGCTGTTTTGACATTATATTAGGTTTTGTCAGTGATCCCATATTCCAGCTTTACTCTGTCACATTTCATATTAGTCTTGCACATAACTTCCTTCCCACTATAAATAAATAACAACTATTTCACAAAATGTCTTCCAGCAGCTCAGGAAACATAAACTAAACATTCACTCCTCTTTTGAAAGGGATACATTTTGCATATCCAAGCACAAGAAACAAATGATCAGAATAAAGATCTCCAAACTTTTACATTTACTCAAAAGATCAGAAAGTTGGTGAAAACAGTAGGCCTACAGGTTTCCTCTGCTAAAATGATAACGAAGCACTCACCAGATGGGGAGTTAGGACCCTGAGGAGCTGTCTGTCCATTAGGTGTTGAAATATCCGCCGACATTCTCGAGTTCTCCTTACCAGGAGAGCATTGGCCGTTACCTGGGAGACAAACAGAAACAGAGAAGACCTAAATGCACTGTACAACGTGATGGTTTTACACTGAATTCCATGCAATGATGACACGTAGAACAATCTTTATGCTTACTAGCTCAATAATCACATGAGGAGGACATACATGTCATTCTATAAAATTATACACTCCTCACCTGACCTGGCAAAAGTAATGGTCTTTGTACTTTCTTTGTTCTTTTTAACTGAGGGAAACAATTAAAATGATATGCCATCAAAACACATTTAAGGTCCTGTAAGTATTTGAGGTGGTTAGTTTTGCAGCAATACTAGAAGAAAAAAAGATTTCTAGAAAAAAGTTTCTAGAAAAAAAAAGAATAAATAAATTAGATGGTATGAAAAATACATAGACCATTGTTATTGGTAATTTCTTCAGTTACAATTATCTTGATCTCTTGAATAAATGTAAAAAGTAAGCAGTTTCAGCAACATGTTTGCTGAATCTGACACCTCCCCTTGTAGGCTCTGATTAGGTAAATAAAGGTACAACTTATCTGTGTATTCTTTCTTATTGTCATGTTTGGTAAAGCGGGAAATTAAGATGCTAAATGACTACACTTAACAAGGAGGTACACAAAGCCTGGCAAAGTCACTGAGCAATGAATGAGTAATAATGAGATTGTTAAGCAGGAAAAAATGTTCAAAAACCTGTTTGGTGATAATGGAACACATTTATGACTAGGGATGGGAATCAAATACCAATTCCAGTTGAAAATGATTAACAGTTCCATCAAAGATTCAATATCATGGGTCTTTTTGCTAATCAATTCCCTGACCAGTTCCTTCCTCTGACAGGGTTCAGAAGTGGTCAGAATTGTGGCTTATTAATATTATTTATATATATATATTTTTTTTTTACAAAAAGCATCTACTGCACAAACTTAAGTGAGTGGAAACACCAGCAACTTGCAGAAGCAGTTATCTATGCTGCGACATGTGTTTGACATTGTTGCCACTGAAAATCTACAGGCCATCATTTGCCTACACTGAAAATCTGCAGGAATTGATAAGGGAATCGCCAAAGAATTTGATCATTAATAGCATTGGAATGGTTAAAATCTTATCAATTCCCATCCCTATTAATGATCATTACTTGACAGTTAATGAGTTACTGTCTATTATGGCCCATGCTACATTATGGGACATATGTTGCTAAGAAATGTAATCACTGAGTATTTGTTCAATATTGGATATTTATCCTGAATGATAACTGAGTTAATGTAGTCAGTACATTTATGTAAAACGATAAGAAGTAATTGAGTATTTAACTAATACTTTGACAGGAGTTAATTATTTTTTCCTGACTATTGCACACATGTTTGGCAAATACTTTATTTTAGTCACAATTCTCACCGTGAATTCTCTTGATATTTACTCTCGCTTTTAAAAAAATAAAAGTCTGTTCTTACAAATATGCTCATTTTAATTTTGTTAAAATGATGCCAGTGAGTCAAAACTGAGTCTTTCAGTGCTGAATATAACCCCAATCTAAAGGGAGTTCATAATCATGAGTAGATCACTCATCATTTCATACTCATTCAAAACGTTGGTCTTATTTTAAAGTTGCCTCCTATTTAATCACTATGCTCTAAAATCTTATGCCATTAATAGAGCATAAAGTCTTCAAAATGTCTCATTTGTGCATGTCATACTCTTATAATGAACAACAATAACAAGTTATTAGCTGTCCTTCATGAATAGCCCGTTTCTGACAGCTTCATATACTTAGTTGATCAAATTTGTATTTTTGGGTAGAAATGAGTAAGTTAGTCAAGAACAAGACTTTGATTGCATGTTGAAACTTCTTCTTTGTTTTTCAGAAAACTCTAAGACCAGATGTTTGTGGAACAGTTGGAAAAAGTAAAAAAAGACCATTTTTACTGATAGACAGTAGAGAATAAAGACATCTGTGATCTCAAGCCACAACATATTAACAATCATGCAAAAAGCCTTGAAAATGAAAATGTTTTGCTGTTTGTTCAGTCTGTGCATACTTTTGTAACTACTCAAGCCTAAAAGAATGACAAATAATTGTATAAAATATAGTTGTTTAAATATTTACAACTCAATATAAGTTTTTCCCAAAAATCATGATGACATATTACCCAATTCACATATTCTTGTGTAGCTGACCTTGTACAAAGAACAAAGTAACCATATGTAAGCATTTAAAGTAAGATTTTTTTTTGGTCCAACAAATGTATACCTAAACTTCACATTTGAAAAAAATTCAAACTATTAGAACTAACATAGTTATAAGAGTTAAAGCTGACAATCAAATGACACGGCCTGTGGTTTGATTTAAGGCTCACTGTTGATCCTTTACTGCAAATCTAATAATAGTTTGTTAACAACTGATTGAATGTATATAAAATACAATTAGTTTCCATAAATTTGCGTAATGATAAGTAAAAATAGAAAATATCCTAGCACTCATAGACCTGCCTTAAGACACACCAGTGTGTGAACCAGTAATGAAGACAATGGTATTGATAAACTCTAATAAGCAGTCAGTATGCAAGTATGCAGCATGCTAATAAGCAGCTAGTTAATGGTTAGAATTGTGACCTTGAAACCAAGTATTACCAGATTTTTAAACAGTTATCAATTGAAGAGTTACCAAGTTACAGCATTTAGATTTGCAGTACATTTGTTGCTGAGCAGCTATTGCAATTTTATGATAAACAACATACCTCTCTTTTTTAATCCAAAACCTATGCCAGTTTTTCAGTGTGTTATTGTGAGGTATTGAAGTCCAATGAATGCTACATCAGTCACATGAGTATTAAACAGTACCTTAGCATTAAGGTCTTTCCTTTTCTGACTCTGATAAATAATTCAGATACTTCTTCAAATCTTCCCTAAAGTCCAAAATGAATGGTCACCAAAGAGGTCACCACACTGAATCCAATAGACCAGGTTAAACATTCTCTATACCCCGGTATGGGATCTTTATGTTCCAGCAAAAGTGGATCCAATTGCATCCTCTCAGCCCTCTATAGAGCACCCAGACTATGATAGCCTGGTGTCCACTCAGAGGGGGAGCAAACCAATCCCTTATCCCCTTACACTTCAGCCCCGTAAGGGTCATTGCAACAATAAAGTGGCAACAGGCAAACACCCCTGTTGACCTGGGTGTCAGATCCCTCAGGAACCAAAGCGAGCCATCATTCAGCAGCAGTGCAATTAAAGGTTATAGCCCTCATTCAATAACAATGAAAAAGAAGAGTCATAATTTCATTAGATAGGCTCTTGATTTTGAAATGTATGAAGCAATAGCTTCAGTCAAGGAAGTGTCTGTGAAAATCAAAGGGACAGGCAACATCCTGCATCTGAATCCACCACAAGCAAGGCCATGTTACAATTTGTCAGTGCTGAATATGTCTGAAACGATCCCTCAAAGATGAAAAAGAAATCTGTGTCAGATGTCTTCTTGCTGTGACAGCTCCTCTTAGTTTGACAACCTCTTCTGTGGTATTGTTCTATTGTAGTGCCGGCCCCACTGAGTGAGGCATACTGGGAAACATTGTCCATGACACAATCCCTGGGCCCAGGCTCAGGTTGCACTGGCTGGGGTTGGAGGAAATCTCAGGTAACCAACGCTGGCTATCCCTTGGCAATGCTGTCCTGGAGACAGGGGTGGCCCAGATTTGTCATGAAGGATTTTCCATTACTGTTGCAGACGCTGACAGCTGCCTAGCAGCATGCAGTCTAAGCTGTCTGAATCACAACCTTAAAGATTTGTGCTCTTGGAGATAAAATGCTCAAATAGGAAAACTTGAATAAATATTTAACAGTAAAATTATTGATTCAAAATATGAACTGTCATGAAAGTGCACCTACAGTCCATGCCCCTACAGGTAAGGCTCTGTCCGTCATGAGGGAACACCAATACATGCTTGAGGTTCTGATGATGTCAGGTATCAGTAACAAATGTCAGATATCAGTAATACACCTCAAAATTATATTATAATATATGTTTAGAGGTTACAGCTTAAAGGTAGCAGTATTGCTAAGCATCCACAAGATGAAGGTAGTGTTCTATTCTTTTCTGAGCTCCTGCTGATGTTTACTCAACCCAGTAACAATTAAAAATTATGCACTTTTATCAGCTTTATTTTCTGGAGGAGAAAAATCTAATTTGTTAACATGTAAACAAACTATGCCATGTTTCTTTCTTGAATTTCTCCCTGGTCTGACAGTATTGATGTGCATGTGATGTCAGCTCCACACAGGCACGTGCACATGCAACATGAAAGAGCAGAAGAGATAAAGGAGCCTTGGACTGATATGGATCACATTTCCCCCCCTACCTAAAATCTTTAATTCAAGAGCCCACGCTGTGCTTTTTTAGCTTTACATGACCTTTGGTGCATTTTATATATCTCCTTTGCATGACAATACTTTGATTAAGTAGAAAAAAAAAGGACCAATAGCTGCCTAAAACATGTAGTTCTGATTCCCCTAAATACAGGTAGTGTGACATCCTACCACTGTTTCATCATCAGCTTAAGCTCACAGTGGCAAGACCAGCGCCACAGTAGAGTTTTGCCAAGCAGTATTAAACTGATTAATTACCAACGAGTAGACTGGTCATCCAATCAGAGCAGACTTAGCTGACGTGGTTTCACTGCATGCCTGTGGGACAGTTTCCGCCAATAAACTTTAGAGCTCCTGGCTTAGGGAGGACAAAGAGTGTATTTAATCTTCTCTTGGATGTGTGACAACCAGCTAGGACTGCTCAGTTTAATATGCCGACCATGGTTGGTTTACTTTAACTGTTTATGATTGATAATAGTTTGATTCACATGAAAAATACAAACTCCTTCACAAATTACATTTTTCGTGCTACGTTTGATGCATTAAACAGAGCGTAAACAGAAAGTGAAAAGCCTGCTGCCAGTGTCTGCTTGGAGGCATGTTGTGAATTTTTGCAAGTCAATCGTAATATCTCTGAACTATGAGCAGCATGGACAGAAGCTCTCTGTACTTCCTCCACTCACATGTACATTAAAACTGTATTCCAAACACTGACTTGAAAGTAAAAATATAACACAAAATAAAAAAAGAATATTTTATACATCAAATAATGCATGTATCACAATGTCTTGTTACAAAAATTAAACATGAACAACATGGTATTTATGCCAAAGGGTAGATGCTTTGAATTTAAATATGTCATGTCTGAAAACAAATACTCATTACTATGTTTTTCAAGAGAGTTTTTTTTCTTACCAGGGTCACTGGCGCTTAATCATGTTCAAAATACATTATTTTCATATTTAACTGATTCAAAGTGAATTTTTGAGTGACGCCTATATTCATGACTCACAATACATTTACGTTTGTTGTTTTTTGTTAAGGTGTTTATATCAGGATCTGCTTCTGTAGGGCACTGTGAGGCTGGACAGTGTTATAAGACACAACATAGCACAATGAAGTGTGTTCAGGATTAACAGTGTGTTTTTATCAGCTAGTCACAATACAATAGCTTCACTGCAGACAATCTAAAGAAAAAAAGAATAAAAAATATACAAAAACACGCCCTACATTTATGCTTGTACTGAAAAATGTTTTAATTGGTAAGTTAAAGGACAGGGCTTCCATAGCAGTACCTGCTCTGTGTGACTAAGGAGAGAGAGGCTGGAGGAACGAAAATAAGAGTTTGCTGTTTGGGAGCTGCTGCTGTGTCTTTAATTTACATGAAAGGAAGTACAGTTATAAAAAGGATGCTTCATGGGCGTTTTAAATTGATTAAGAATTTTATTATGGATTGGATTTGATTTGAATACAAACTATTTTTAGACACAACTCATAGTAAAAATGTGTTCAACCAGTAAAATGTAGCTGCACGGATGTATGACTACCACCATTTTTTAAAGAGAAAGCTCAGATGTTTAATTTTGGAGAGTCTGAAACATTATCCACCAACCCAAACTAAAAGTCTACCAGACACACATAAAGTTTACTAGTTTGCAATCATGCCCCCCACATTTGCCGAGTCAATCTTGTCAGAACACTACTAACAGATCCTTGGACGGCCAAGGCACACACATGGAAACATATCGAGAGTAAAACCTTGTATAGCGAAAATTGAATGTGCTGGCAAATGGAAAGGGAGCAATTGTGTTTACATGAAATTTAGTAGGTGTAATAAGTGCTGACTTCACCAGTGATGCCAACTTATAACACACTTTCATAAGTACAGTCATCCACTCAGGAATCATGTAAGAGTTAACGTTGTTTTTGTTGAACAAGTTCACATGACAGCTCAAACAAATTATAAATTGTATTCAGTTTCCGGAAAAGTTTCTTTTATTTTTCAATGATCTAAATTACAGTAAACCAGAGTCAAGCTCTATCTGCTGTCTTGGGATAGGAGAAACAAAAAAGCCAAATGCCCTATCAGTGCATTTCTGTGAGAGCAGAGTGGAAAAGATTCTTTTCTGAAAGTCACAAGGCTCTCCTTTCTGGCTTGATGGATTCAAATTGTATGGGAGCTGGTTTTTCCTGTCAAACTCTGAACCTTCCTTAAGAGACAGATTTGTATCACACAGACATGCACGTGCAAACACACACACCACTGACCAAGCAAACACTTGAACAGACAGACAATACTCTGTCTTATACTTTGTTAAAAAAACTTTATTGGAAGCTTGAGTGGTGTGTCATGTCACTTTCTGATTACACTTACATGGATACCCTTGTACCAAATGTTGAATTGAGTGAATCACCTGGTTCGTGGATCTCAAGAAAGTAATTGTTACTGACTTGAATATCTTTTTACACTGACTCCAAATGTCCCTGACATAATCTCTTTTAGTTTTTCCTTAAAAGTGCTTACAATTAATTGATTTCAGCCCTGCTTAGAACAGGCTCTTCAGAGTAAATCCTCTTGAGCTGTGTCTAACTGCACCTGTCTCTTGCAGGTGGGTGTGGATTCAGATTCCCAGCACTGTGCTTTAAAGTTTACTGTACTGTTACTGCTGTATAGATGTGCTGAGACAGTTTTCTTCCACAGGAGCCATTTAGAAAGCATCAGTGGAAGAGAAGGGATTTATCTCATATGCTGCATTTATCCCTCAGAGTATATTAACTGATGTTGACCAGCATTGACATATAATCAAAATTTCTGTTTGTTCCCTGGGTCAACATTGAAATTTTTCTGAGGCTGAGAGAATTGTTGTGCTAGTTGAGTATGATGTTTCCTGATGGCCCCTTACCAATTGTTGATGGATTTTCAATGTTCACGAACATCAATGTATGGTAAAGGTAGCACTAGTTGGGAAAACTTAGGCCTAACATACTTAATTTTTGTACAATCAGTTTACAATAGAGCACACTGAAGCCATACTCTTAGTTTTATAGATATATACAAATACATACAATAAATATATTTGTGTCTACACAAACATACAGACATTCAGATATGTGTACATAAGGAATGGGTACCTTTCACATTTGAACCGATACTATACCGATGCCTATCGGTACTCAACGGTACCAATTTTCGGTACTTTTGCGTGTGTTTATGGGGTAATAAAGATCAATTTGTTTAATATTAAGATCTCAATTTTTTTCAATGTAAATTTATTTCTCAATATATAAAATTTGACAGATATAAATCAAAACAACATTCAACTGTTTGTATTGTAACATTGTAGTTGTTACAAAAACTTCTTCAACATGAAAACCAGTAACTAAAATGAACCACAACTTAATAAATTAACTGCAGCCCTCACTTTAACTTAAGGGCAGTTTAACAATGGGTCCGCCAGAGCTGTAAATAAAAAAAGCATTTACATTAATGTTACAAAGTACAAAGAACCGACTTGATAATGATAACTGACGCACATTAAAATGCCAAGCTAATACCATCTTAAACACAAGGCTTATTTACCTGGACCAGGTATCCTCCTTGTGGCATTTGCTGCCATCACTAAATGTTAAAGCCATTTCTTTTCCTGTGTTTCTGGCTGCAGACGACTAGTCGCCATTGGACGCAGGTGTGCTAACACTGCTGAATGAATCCTTTGTGGTCATACATCTGAGGCTATCAAAAATTGTGCACTCTTCAGCTTTAAGGAAAATTTTGTGCATCACCAGGTGCTTCCTCAGATTTGAAGTATTTCCGTCGCTGACCTTACACTTGGCGTCACAAATATTGCAGCGAGCACAATCTCCATCACATTTAATAAAGTAGAGCCATACTTTCGAACAGTTTCTCTCAGCCATGCTTGCTTTATTGACTGAGCCCGCGGCTGCTGACGTCATTACGCTATTGCTGTGCTGCATTCAAGTCTTGTATGGAAATTCACCCACTCTACCCAATAGTATGCCTGCTTCTTCCACTCCCTCACAGTCACAAGGATGCGTTTAGGTACCTAAACATGGCACTGTTTGATTTTACATGAATCAGTACTCGGTAGTACCTACAGAATTTGGTTGGTACCTCTAAAAGTACCGAATTCGGTACCCATCCCTAGTGTACATCCAGGCAGAGACAAAGGGACTAAAAATAAGAATTTATGATAGTGACAAACACATGGACGCCCAGAACATAAATCTGTCCTCATCACATTTGTCTATGGTGAACAGATTCAATCATCTTTATCTGTATTGTCATTTTTATGTTTGTTGAAGATAAATTTATTCAATGTAAACCCCCTCGAGATGTGGCATCTCATTTTCTACAGAGAGCTCATGTCTATGTGGATATAAAGATAGTCACTATAGATGTATACAAACATTGTGATGTCACTCAACAAACACCAAATAGGGCAGACATAAAGTATATGCCATTTCACAGTTGGTGTCAGTATTCCAACACCATACCTAAAGGCTATCCCTAATAGGGCCCATGAAGACATACAACAGTAGTCTACAGACATGCAGGCCCCAATCTTAGCTAACAAAGATGAACACAGCTGTAACTGAGGGTAGCCAAAGTTAGTGAAGCTCAACTCTTGCTGAGGTTTTACAAGAATGATCAAACATGGGGAAATATTTAAGAAAGCCAAATATTTTGACGGACCTGATGAATATCAGCATTGCAACTCAGAACAGCTTCGGTCTACTGTGGTTGTGAAATCAGAACTCTCTATATCAGCCATTTTTGGTTAAAAAACAAAACAAAAAACAAAAAAACAAAACAAAATACAAACTCCTATATAGTTCATGTCAAAGGCCCAACCACTTCACACATGCACACACATGAACACACACACTTATCTGCTTTATATTTCAGTACTTAGCTTGGACATTCTACAACTCAGATTGGCAAAAATGCACCTCTCCCCCTTTTAATTAAAGTCACTGGTCAAAAATACTTGTGTTTACTGTTAAAAAAAACCCATAACATTATTTGCCATCAATTTTCATTCTTTTATTTATAATCACACAGACACTGGGAGAGAGGGCAGTTCTGAATGTAATAAAGTCTTCTTTTTGAATACAAATACTGGTTCAAAGCAGGGTTTATATATACTTTGTTTGTTTAATTTATTACATTGTTTAATTTCTTTAGAGTATTTAACTGTAATTGGAAGGTCAAGAGCTTTTAAATAAAAAAAATAAAGTTTATTGCTTTTGATATGGTGTACTCACTTTATTAAGACATGTAATTACAGTAATGAAAAAGAAGAAGTTTCAAAATAAAATTGACAATAATATCATTTATCTGCAATAATTTTTGGGACAACTATCGTCCAGCAAAATGTGTTAATCGTGACAGGCCAAATATTCACACAAAGTGCCAACACATTTTATAGACCACAACCCAGTACAAGGTCTATGCCACAGCTGCCTGAATTAAACCAAAAATACTAAATTTACCAAAATATGTTTTATGTTTCTGTAATGGTTAATACAACTGTATGTAGAGGTTAAGAAGTTTCAACAGAAATTATATTTTTTAATGAAACACTGCTTGGTCAAAAAAAGTCGCCACCTGTATTTAACTAGGCAAATAGCAACAGGTCTCCTGTTGGATAATTACTGTATGGGAGATTATCTTTCAGGTGGCAACAAGTAATTTAACCCCAGTTGATGCAATGAGTAGCTTCTAATTTCTTAAGCAACCACGTCAGAAGACACATCCTGTGGTTGTGGAAAGATGTTAGTCTGTTTAAGAAGGGTCAAATCATTGGCATGCATCAAGCAGAGAAAACATCTAAGGAGATTGCAGAAACTACAAAAATTTGGTTAAGAACTGTGCAAGGCATTATTAAAAACTGGAGGGATAGTGGATACACATCGTCTTCAAGGAAGATATGTGGTCAGAAAATAATCCAGATTGATCGTGAAAATCAAATCAAAGAAAAAAACAGTACAACTTAGGGGTAAGTTTAATAGTAAGAGCATTGGCACACGCACAGTGCAAAGAGAACTTGAGGGATTTGGACTGAACAGTTGTGTAGTCTAAAGAAAGCCACTAATCACTAAGGCCAACGAGAAAAAGGCTTCAACTTGCTAGGAAGCATAAAGATTGGACTCTGGAAGGTCATGTGGTTTGCTGAGTCCAGATTTACTCTGTTCCAGAGTGATGGGAGCATCAGGGTAAGAAGAGAGGCAGGTGAAGTGATGCACTCATCATACCTTGTGCCTACAGTACCAGCCTGTGGGGGCAGACTCTCCCATTATTAAAACAAAATATCTTATAGAAAAGTAAATGCAACACTGGATTTAAATAAATCTTGGGGCACTGCAGAAGCTTATCGAAATAATGCCAATCTAAGCTAAAGCTAAACGAAATATTAGACTTGTTTTTGGCCAGGCAGTGTATAATAAATGCATTTGTCCATTATTTTTGAAATGTACCGTTTTCCAAAACAAACAAACAAAAGAATAAACTACAGCACATTATTATTTCTTCATTAAGATTTAAAATCATTGATAACAACTTGCAATATGAAACCAATCGTATTTAGGGTGACTGACCTCTCGGGGAAGCCCAGTAAGCTGGTTCAAATTAGGGAATAAAAGGTAAATTTAGTTGGAAATTATTTACTCCTGTTCAAATGGATGTCCAAAAACAATTTTGGTTTTAAAGAAGTCCTTCTAACACATATGTATCTATATCTTTATATCTATATATCTATATCTATCTATCTATCTATCTATCTATCTATCTATCTATCTATCTATCTATCTATCTATCTATCTATCTATATATAAATATATATATGTATATATACATATTATATTACCTAAAGTATTCGCTCACCTGCCCTGACCCACATATGAACTTAAAGGATAAGTTTGGTTCCTACAGCTTTCACATTGTTTATAGAATGGAGTAGAACACTACACTCATCCAGAAGGCTTTCCTGATCCAAACAGTGCTTCGGGAGATATTTAGATCCAAAATCGAGCGGCGGACATCCGTTTAATGGTAGCACATAGGGCATACAGCGCCGCTCCTAAAACTGCACCAATTGTCCAAAAACTCATTAATTTCACCAATATTCCATCACGCTACTCCTCCATTACAGTCTGTGTCGCTCCAGACATGATTTTGTAACTGTACTGACCTCTGAACTAAAGAAGAAGAATGTTTGCCTCCGCGCCTGCGCAGTACTCTCTGCCTCCGCGTCCTCCTTTCGATGAGCTCCTCATCTGTATACTCTGGCTCGAAACTGTAAGGACACCCATCATATTCAAAGTTCTCCTCCACAATATCTTAATCCGATAGATATTCGTCCATTTTGCACAAAACTGGAAGAAGAAAGTCATTGTGTAGCCGACTGTCTTTCCCTGAAACAATGAGTCGCACTGCCCATGCGCGGAGCAAGCTTTCTTCTTCTTCAGTTCAGAGGTCAGTACAGTCACACAACATGTCTGGAGTGACACAGACTGTAATGGAGGAGTAGCATGAGTGGACCATGATGAAATATTGGTGAAACTAATGAGTTTTTGGACAATTAATGCAGTTTTAGGAGCGGCGCTGTATGCCCTGTGTGCTACCATTATACGGATGTCCGCCGCTCGATTTTGGATCTAAATATCTCCCGAAGCACTGTTTGGATCAGGAAAGCCTTCTGGATGAGTGTAGTGTTCTACTTCATTCTATAAACAATGTGAAAGCTGGGGAAGCCGAACTTATCCTTTAAGTTCATATGTTATATATATATATATATATATATATATATATATATATATATATATATATATATATATATATATATATATACACATATATATATATATATATATATATATATATATATATATATATATATATATACATATATGTGTATGTGGCCTGTGGGTCAAATCAGAATAAAATGTGACCAGTTTTAGGATATGTAGTTTGTTCTTGACTGTTTTTTTTTTTCTTTACTTCTTTGTTCCATCATTAAGCTGAAATGAATTGTAAGCTTTTTTTAGCAAAAGTGACTTTTTATGACTTCTGAAATTTCAAAGGCCTCACCTAAAGAGACTCCTAATTCAGCTTGATTTATTTTTACTTCCACAAAGAAGGTTATGTATTTCCCAGTATATATTAGTTAGTTTGTTGGTTTTTATGTTCATTTGCTCGTTAGTGTATTTTTTAGAAAATAACTTAATTTGATCATTTTTAGGAATTGTTTTGAGAACTTGTCAACATTCTAGGATATGGCAGTTTTCCGGATTTCTTGACAATAACTAAAGACATTCTCAACAGATTTTTCAGGGAATGTAAGTTGTGCCAGGAAATGCTTTGGACTGATAGGAAAGTAAGAGTTCTGATTTGCTGTACCATTTTTAAAATGCAAGTTGAAAACATTTAAATGAAAAAATTAAGCAAGGCTGTCTGATGAAATTAATGTTTTGTGTTGTAAAGATGAATTAAATATTAATGACTTTTTCTGTCAGTTAAGATTGGCTTTGGGTTAGCCTTTTTTTTTTTTTGACAAGGTAGCAAGACAAGACATTAACCTAGAGTGGGTTACAGCCTGTCTTTTAACCAGCCTCTGCACGTTTGTAATAGCACATGATGGCAAACATCCTAAATGGTTGAACTATCAAGAATAAAGTCAGAACGAAACTTTAAGGATTAAATCAACATGATATCAAGATAGGTACTGGATATCAACTTAACCCTTCAAGAATATTATGTGAAACCTTTGAAATAATCATTTTGACCTTTTCCTGTTCGTGTCAACATTTTCAAAACAATGTATTATAGATTATCTTCAACCCCTCGAGTACTTGTTAGAAATAATGTACTTTTGCACAATAAAGAAACAATGTTGTTTAAATGTTATTTTTCACATTTTGACTTTTTGTCATTTTGACTTTGTCTTATCAGTTCTGCTTTTTCCTTTCATGAAGATTTAATATTATCATCAGCCTTTCATCATTTGTAAGAAAGTTGTATAAGCTGAAGCTTACTGTTTGAATGTCACCCCTGTGGTTAAGAGTTATTGTGTAAGAAGTGTGTTCATTTCAAATAAACATAGAGTTCATTTAACAAGAACGATGCTTTGATTCTTGATTGTTCTTTAACATCAAAAAGTTTGCATACAGATAGAGTGCAAACCACTCAAATCCAGATCCTTTAATAAACATTATTACCTTCTTTGTCTTCATTTGAAACTTGTAAAGGCAAATTGGGAAGTGAAACCATAAAAAAGGTGATGATGTAAAAAAATATATAAGCCATCAATCTTTATGTCTCATACTACACATTTGAGTCACATTTAAAATTCTCTTTATGTCCAAATCACATGAATCAGAACTGTGGAAATATTCTCCCACACAACGACTCTATTGAAGTTATTTTCTGCTATGTAGGCATCAGGCACTGTAGACATTTACAAACTGCTGAACTTGAAAACTGTGTGCATATTAGACATAAAAATTTACTTGAAAGTCCCTGTGAAATAAGCTGTAGGCTAGTCACGAATACAAAAGTACACACTTGGTTGTCATCATTGAGAAATCCACTTTATGTGCTTTAAGTATGAATGTGTGTATGTGTTTCTTGGAGCAATTTGCGAAAATTTGGTTTATTCTATCAACACCCTCCAGAATAATACCTCTCTTGTATTTGCATACTTATGGCCTGGATATACTACCAGTGTTGCATTAAAATGAGTAATCAAGATAAAATAGGAAAACCCTACACCCTCCCAAGGACATCTATGCTAATTGCACACACTAGCATAAGTTGGTTAAAATGTCAAAGTATAATTTCAAATTGTATTTATACAATCACCAAATACTACTACTACTACTAATAATAATAATAAAAAAAACAAGTCCCCACATGGTTGTCTTTAGGTCAAGGTCCCCATTAGGTCATATAACTGTGAATGTGTGTATGTATGTGGCAGTCAAGCTGTCAGGATTAGTTTGTTCAGTTAACTTTCTTAGAGCAATCCCCAAAATCTTCATTACCTGCATCCTAATTAGCCAGATCCACAAATAATGGATTGCTCCTGCTAATAGTGCCATCAATTGTGCAGAATTAGCTCACACTATCTGCCCTGTTTTAGCACGTTATTCTCACAGGAATTCACTCTAATCATATGCCGTGTGGATCTGGCCCAGAGTATAAACTTTTTAAAGAGGTACAATGCATTTCCGTAAGCACCAAAGGCTGATCCTGTTTTTGTTTTGTTTTTTTTGGTATAGATAGGGAAGTCACCAGGTTACATGTTTGAACTTAATTCACTTGTTTAGATTAATCTGTCTTCTCTGTTGATTTGAGCAGTTAATTAGGATGCAGGTAATTTAAGATATTGGGGATTGCTCTAAGAAAGTTAACTGAACAAACTAAATCTGACAGCTTGACTGCCACATACACACACACACACACATTCACAGTTATATGACCTAATGGGGACCTTGACCTAATGACAACCATGTGGGGACATAATTTGAAATTATACTTTGACATTTTAACCAACTTATGCTAGTGTGTGTGCAAGTAGCAAAGATGTCCTTGGGAGGGTGTAGGGTTTTCCTATTTTATCTTGATTACTCATTTTAATGCAACACTGGTAGTACATCCAGGCCATAAGTATGCAAATACAAGAGAGGTATTATTCTGGAGGGTGTTTACAGAATTAACCAATTTTTTGCAGATTGCTCCAAGAAACTCACTCTCCAGGACAGAGAGGTTACAACTAATGAAGAGGAGAAGACCAGCTGAAATTTAGATTTTAGCCATTACAATAACCCTTTTCACATGCTATTTAACAGCTTAGCATCCTTTTCAGACAATGTAGTTAACTGCAGTCAGGTGTGCTTTCTCCTTCTGCATCATCAAAACATCCTCAGAGTTTATTTTAGGTTTACTTACATCTGCTTATAATTAACTTGTTGTAGATGGAATCAGCCATGAACAGAAGCTAGCAGCACTCTTTAAAATATTTAAGAGTGCTGCTTTCTCCATCATTTCAAAGAGCAATAACTATTTCATATGAATGACAAGGGCTTTCTAATAAAGAGATATTGTTTTGTCTTTCAAGTATTGTTCTTGATTAGACATGTCATGACATACGACATAAAACAAAACGTGACCAAATAGAGAAAAGATACAAGACCATCCCAATCACTGAACTGAGCAAATGTATCCAAATTTACAATAATTTGCCAAATAAATTTGCATTTATTTGGCAAATTAGCCATGAGCTTAGAGGCCGGAGGTCCTGTTTAAAAGTTTTTCTCCACCATTCTGTCAAAAAACAGTAGTGGATGATTCAGCAAATAAATCTGAAGGGTTCTGGTCAGATTTAACTAATAGAGTTCTGGTGGTAAGTTGTTCACAATGTATTTATAGCAACTGAGTCATTTGGACAAGTTTTCAGCTGAACGACAAGAGTCACATTCCATTTGAGCAATGGTTTCCTTTTGTATTATGTTCTTAGATAATAGACATGATTAAAAAACATGGTATTAAATAGAAAGCTGTCTGACAGCTGAAAGACTACCTCTATTACTAAGCTGTACAAAGAATTTGAATCTCTGAAAAGAGGTTTGGTAAATTAGTCATGAGCTTGGAAGCTAGTAGTACTGTTAAATAGCTTTTCTCCACTATTTGATGGATGTTTCTTTTTAAAATTATTGTTCTTGACTCCCAGATATGAAAACAACACATTTTTAAATAAACAGCTGTCTGAAAGATAAAAGAATAGCTCCATCACTGAGCTGAGCAAAATTATTTGGATTTCTAAAAACAGCTGGGATTCCCATTCATTTGAGCAAGACTGGACACCACATTTTTAATCATCTTTTGCTGTATGGTGGCTACCTTTGATTATATCAATTAATAAGATGGTTTGTCTGTGTTTTTGTGTCAATTGTACATAAAAACCAACCTAATCAAGAGGTAGGCAAGACCACCTCCATATGCAGTCGAAGGTAATTATTAAGAAACCATGAAAGGTAATCTTACTTAGCCTTTGGATTATGACAAGGAACCCAAAATCTCAAAACAGATGTTTTACAGTTACAGCAGACCCTTGTACTAACTGCTAGCCAGTGCTGGCAATTCTTTTTTGGCTTCAGTCTTACGGTGTTTGCCTCCAGGTAACGTTATGCCATCATTTCTGACATGATTCAGAAAAGGGTCCATGCTTGCGTAAAAGACAGGACATTTTGACTTAATAGAGTTCAAAAAGATTTTGATCTGCCCCACAACAAAATAATGTTTGAATTTAATTTTCTCTCAGAGTAAGCAATGCCGACAAGCATTCTGGGCGAACGATGAAATATATCAAAGCAACAACATTTCAAACTGCTGTCAAACAAAAAGGAATCTGCAGTCACTCCAGCAAACATTTTCTGATGCTTCTTGCTAACGAAAGCAAGTGTCATCTCAGGAGCGACCCACGGATGGACAAGAACAAGAAGAGGCTCCATTTCTTCTTCCCCCTCTGCCCATAATCCGCCTGTCAAATGTTCCTATCAGCAAGAACGCCCAATGGAGATCTCACCGATGTCACGAACAACATGCTATCAGTTTTCAGATCTACATAGCAAAACAAATAAAGAGGGAGGGTGCGAAGAATCAGAGACCTGCCCAGAGGAAACCAGCATAGGGCAATGAAGGACCACAAAGAGCAGATCCAGCATCTGCTGAGCTCAACAGGATGTTGAACACAGAAAAAGACCGTACATGGGGAAAATCCCTTGAAAATGTCAGTAGTGTTGTGTTTGCAGAAATGATGTTTGTGTTTTGTTGTTGTTTTATTTGTTTTTGAAAGGCACTGTATCTTAAAGTTTAAAAAGAAGAAGCTTGCATTCAAGCGACAACAACTTAATTCCACATCAGCCCATTTATCACAATGGTTTTCATCTCCATTAGTATTGCTGAGTGCTAACAGATTTCAAAGTCCTGCTTTTATTCAACTGATGAAAAAAGAAATTTGGGTCAGTGTGTACAGTTTGTGGTGTGTGTAGTTCACTTACTAGCACATTGGCCATCAAGAGCCTCCATTCTGAGTGCTTTTGGAGTACTGCAGGAAAAAGAAACAAAAACATTAGTTTAATATCAATATCACAAAACACTTTATTTATTACAAATAGCATGCAAATAATTATTTCTACACGTTGCAAATTTTTTAAAAATCTAACGTAACAAGAAACAGAAAAACAGTTGTTCATCACTTGTGATTAATAATTATTACATAAAAATAAACCTACTCAAACATACATTGATGTTACCAGAAACTTCCTAACCACAGATTACGGTGTGCTGCTATGCTTGTAAAAAGAGCATTCTGTGCTACAAACTTGTACGAAAAGAAGGCACAAATATTTAGCAAACCAGCCAATAAGTACTTTAAATCACAAAAGAGTTGGATTATACTTAATGTTCTCTAAATTCCAATTTAGAGAACAATTTTCCAATAGACGAACAATTCAAGAAGGTCCTGTCTTTCTTTGTACTACATTTATTTCTTTATAAAACATGCATGCTGATAACAGACAAGGCCACAAACACTTCATCTCTTTCAAAATGAAAGATTCTCTCTTACATTTGACCAAAATATAGCACATTTAAATATTTAAGTCCATCCCAATATACAAACTTTATTAGTGTGTTTCTAGTTCAAGTTCTATGAATTTTATGTTTTTTATCTTCAGTTTATTAATGATTAATCTAAAACCCAATATCTTAAAGCTGTTAAGGGTCAAATTAATACTGCTAACAAATAAAACTGATTATCTAATTTAAGTTCTTAAAAATAAACAAATGAACCCTATTACCAAGGAGAAAGGGGTGCAGTTTAAAATTGAATTACTTAGATATTCATATTTTTGCTAACTTGAAAGGGTTATTCAGTGTTTTTCTTTTTAACGTCACTGTTTGATATTCCTTCTAAAAAAACTTTTTGGGGAATCCTTCAGGATCTTTGTAGTGAATAAACAAACTTTAAAACTCAATATATGAAAACGGCTGCGAGCGCCGAGAAGAGCTTATAAATCCAAGGGGAGACTATCAGGTCAAAGTTGCACAAAAACGTGGTAAATTAAATTATCGATGTCAGTTTGATTTGTAATGTACATAACAGTAACCACAAGGCCGAAACAATCTAACTCATGGATTTAATTAAGTTAAAGATCAACAGGGAGCAAACCAGAAGTGCACTCCGGTTAATATCTTCTCAAAAGAGGTTTGTTTCCTGGCACTCTGTGAACAATTACAGATCATATTTTCAACAGTTTATGAAGATGTGTCTGATATGTTGTATGTTTAAGGAGCTGTGCACGGAAATGTCAGTGCACCTTAACTCCTCCAATAACTTGTTAACTACCTTACTTAATCTTAATCTCCTTTACATTCTACCTTATTTAATCTGTGAGAGAATTGAGTCAGCTCAAGCGTGGAGTGAACTTTAGATCACAGCACTTTAGGATGCTTCTCCAGCTAAAGCTTCATTACAATAAAGTTTCTACTTCAACACTGTTTGCTAGAGCAATGTATGACTTACTTTAACATATTTATTCATATTTTTTGTTAGTAAAAAACTACCTAACAATCTATAATGTTTTGTGTATTATCAATAGAGCATCAGCAAAGAATGTTACTATTCTCATATTGATGTAATGGAGAACAGAAAGTACACATAACATGATGTCTGTAAAGCCCTATTAATAAACCTATGCAGCCTTTATTTTCCAATTTTTAAAATGCTTTATTAACTAATCAGAAACCCACTGGTTTAAGGAAAGATAAGGTGATCCGAAGGTATCCTTCTTTTTGTATTTATAGTTTATTTAATTTTTTTTTTTTTTTCAGTTTTGTGAACCTGTGCTTTCAGTTTTACTTAAGTTATTTATGTCGGAACAAGTAACATTTCACAAAGCATCTTACTGTGGATAAAAAAACTGAGATGGAAAACCAAAACAAGCAATACATACACATATATATATATATATATATATATATATATATATGATGCCAAAGTAATCATGGTACTGTTCTCAATACTGAAACAATACTTGAAACTGAGGCATCACCGGTGTGATTCAAAATGTCTAATGAATCAGACAAAACCACGTCAACAAAGGTAAATCCCATTTGAACTGATATTTAACAACACCAGCACATTGCAAATTAAACTTAGACAAATGACAAAATAAATCAAGTCTACATGCATATATTTAATATTACTTACTTGGTTAAATACAGCATTAGGCACAATTGTAACTTAGTGAGAGTAGAAATACAGTTTCACCTGACTATTTAGTCCTTAGACTCATACATATTGAGGAAAAATGTTAATTTCTGGTTATAATATAAAATGATGTTACATATATTAAGTATATTGTACTGCAAAATAACTGGTTGATCCATCAATCTCCAGCTGTTGCCTTTTTGCAGGACACAGAATAGTACTCTGAAAACAATTAATACTTTGAGCATAATTTAGATAAAGTACTTTTTACTTTTACTAAAGCAGAGTCATACAGTACTGCACTTTTTTTTCTTTATAAGTTACTGTTATAAAATGAACTTTACTTCTATTTAAACATATTTCCCACCCCTGCATTGCATATCAGGACAAAAAACACTGTGGTTGTCGTCAAATATTATTGTATTTTACGTTTTCAAAAACGAAAATAAAGGCTGACTTGTTACTCCAGCTGTCGTCCTTTTTGCAGGCAAAGTGTTCCGAAATTGTTTAGTACTTGAAGCATACTATGACGGATCTAAGTACTTCGAGCTTTTTTTGAGTTGACTGACAATGTGATACTTTTAGCTGTGTCTTAGTAATTTTAAAATCTTTTCTGTTTCTCAAGACATTTACTTCACATAAACTTGTGACTTTTCACTCTGTCACATTCTGGTAAGTGCTTCATGACTAATGTCATGACAGCTGTAAACGTGTAGTGAAACATGAAGTAAAACAAGAAGCAATGAGCAAAAAGTAGAAAGAAGGACTGATATCATTACCTTCCAGCGTCTCCACTGTGCAAAACCGGGTTGGGGATTTCAGTCAGGGACTGAGGTAGTGGTGCTGCGCGGTCTCCACCTCTCTTTAAGGAAATAAGAAGACAACATTTACTTGGATATTTGGTACAGTCATATCCCCAACTACTTTTCCAGCCACCAGTTTGAGTTTAATCTATAGAAAGCAACATGGGATTAATTTGATCAAGTTCTTAGCAACAAATAAAGTTTAGAAAGAAGGAGCGCATCCGAAGTGTCCTACAGGTGACTGCTGCTGCGTCAAAGCGTCTTCAGCGCGCGTCCCGTCGACTTTTTCCTCCCTCACCGACCCAACTGTCAAGCTGTGCTCCCTTCAAACTTGAGACATTCCTTCAGCCAACAGATGATTCCAACACGACGTACTTTTACCGAAAAAGAACGACCTAAGAAAGATTGGGGGGAAGACTCAACAAGTTGGAAAGAAAGAGAGAGAGAGAGGGATGGATCAAACTGGATCCACCGGTTCCTAAGGAATTAGCCATAGTGACTGGGAGCAGCCAAGCTATTTTTCAACGAGCAAGACGAGAGTGGAAATCCGTGGGCAGGAAATGTTGGCGGTGGAGACGAGACTTGGAGGTTTTAATGGAGAAGAGCGACAAGTGGAGCGCGCGTAATTTATTGGCACAGCTGGAAATAATGGAGCACACCGTTAAACTGATGTATGAGACCACCCTTATTTCAACCATGCAACTAATAATCATAATCAGATCACTATTGCTTTTTTAACTGAACTTTGACGCAATTCACTTGTTTTTGGACTCAAAGTAGCCCAATTTAGAGTACATTTTCTCACCAAAACAGGTGGAAGAACTCTTTTTACATCACGATGAGGCGAATTCACATGCCAGACATCTTCAGACATAACATTTACCCACAAAAGCAAGATGCCTGCTGCATTGTTCTGGTGTCTCTCATGTTAAGTGGTTTTATTTTGCAGCCTGTGTGTTGGCATGGAGCTGACTGACAGCTTCAATTCAACAGGTTATCCGATCACCGCAGTCTACAGCAGAGCCCGTCTGGCTCTCTCATTCAGCAGACAGACGCTCCTTGTCTGCCTTTGCCGCAGACATGCGCCTCCAGCACCTCTGAAGGAGCGTCTCTATTCTATTTTTGTCGAATTATTTTGAATGGTTGCATTAAAAACAGCAACAGAATGCTTAAAATCATCCAGGAAACCGAATCATGCACGTGTCCCCCCACCTTCTCTCTTTTTGAATTACCTTAAACACGGAGGAGTTTATGTAATCCCATGAACTTGCACATTGATCCAGACTGAATGTCTCGGCATGGAGCAGACTTCATGTCAGCCCGACATGCGCCGTGTTGCGCCGACAGAGAGGAATGAAAAGCTAGTTTGGTTCCGCAGCAGCAGCAGCAGCAACAGTTGTTAAATCCACCACTGTAGTGACTTCCTCCTCCATCTCTCCTCCACACAGCAGAGCAGCAGCAGCAGCAGTCTACCCGCCCGAGTTGCTATTCTGGGAAGTTGGTCTGACACAGAGAAACCGATCACACAGAGTGGACCCGGTCTGCCTCTCGGTCTGCTCGGCGATCGATTAGGTTACAAGAAGGGGCCTCTTATTCCCAAAGCTGCAGACAGGCTGGATCCCCGTGGAGACGAAAGCATGGCTGAAAGAAACTAGACTACCGTGGAGGCACCTGAGGACAATTACTGCCTCTCTAATTTTAACCAAAGCACTTTTCAATGGACGAATTTCAGTGTTACTTATCAAAAGTGGGGTTGATAAATGTGTTCAGAATTTCTCCTCCAGTCCTTAAACTTAGAGCCGGAAAATTAATCCTGTTTTAATTTCAACAAGACAGCAAACCTCCACCAATGTAGCTCATATATTTCTGTTACACCCATAAACAAAACTGATGAAGTAACCCTCAAAATATAACTCTTTGACCACGAAAAGCTACCACTATGTCTTCTTGATATCATGTCACTCCATTAGAAAAAATTGGCGCAAAACCATCATTCACTAACGACAGCTTCCCATATCACCCTCAAAATGTTTTTCAATATTTTTGACATTTTTCAAGGCCTACAAGAGCAAAGAAGAGGATTGTAAAGTAAACCTCAAAAGACCAACCCTCTCAAAAAGGACACCAGCTGGGTTACATACAATAAAGACCTAAATGTGAAACCACAAATCAAGCAAGCACATACGTGTAAATAAAAATTAAAGATTAAAAAAGTAATAGCATAAGTAATATTAAGTGTGGTTGCAAATATGCAACATAGCTGCAAAATATCATTACGTTTTACCTCGATAAAGTTCAGCAAAGGTTCCCAAGTCTGATCAAAGATCCATCCAAAGATCAAATGTGATGGTCCACCCTCCCCTCAAGATCTTTTTTTTTTTTTGCAACCACCATACCAAATAACAGCCCTCCTCTTTATGTTTTAGCAGACTTTAAAAGCTGGGCTAGGTCAAAATCAGATTTTTTTGGGTAAGGATATATAAATTATAATACCACTCAAATCTCGATTGGACTATTGTGCCTCTTTCATTACTTTCATTTACTTCATTACTATTATTTGTATTGTTTCATGTTGGTTTCCATTAATTGCTTGTCCTTGAATGATGGAGTAAAGAGTTTTAAAAGTTCATTGATTGCATGTGGTGTAAAATTAGTGAGTAATTGTGTTACATAATCATGATTTCAGTATCTATCAGAAAAAAATGTGATTATGTTTTTGCCAAGAGAAGCCACTTTAACCCTCCACATAATTCCAACATCGTTACAAGAATTTCTGAAGGCCCATTAACACATTAATATAGTCGCTGATGTTGACTAATGTTGAGAAATAATCAACATTTTTGTGAAAGTACGTTCCTGTGGTCGACATGTTGTGTTCTGTGCATGCTGACATTTCTAAAGCTGAGGAAAAGCATTGTGTTGATGAAGTATGACGCGTCGCAGTGTCCCCCTGACTCACTGCAGATAGATTTTGGACATTCACCAAAAGAGTTGTAACACAAGGATAAGCAGCTGGTGGCCCTCCCTGCAAGTCAATTACCCATTTTTAAGTACAAAACCTGAAAATTACAATCTGACAAATGTCTCAGGCTCACGTGTCTCTACAGAACTATGCACAAAGTCAAAATGCATTCCAACATGAATGCTAGCAATGTCTTTACTTTAATTTCAAATAATTTACAGGAAATTAGCAAAAATGATTTGTTGTGAGAATTTCTGTGAAGGCTGGATACTATGTTAAAGATGGCCAGCAACATACCTTAAATTACAAAATATAAAAAATATATAATGTTATTACTTTGAAAACATAAGCAAAAGGTGTAAACAGTCTCAGGATTTTCATGCTATGTAAATGAATGGAACTCCATTAGGTTGTATACACTAGGAATTTTCCATATTTGCATATTGTTGCCATATGGCAACAAATCTGTTTTGGCATATTACAAAAAATTTATAACAACAGAATTTAATTAAATGTAAAAAAAAAAAAACTAAAGTTTACTTACCCCAGATAGTGATTTAATTTTTTATTTGATGAAAATACTCCAAAAATTCTAAATAAAAGACCGTCTTGGAGAGCCCCAGACTATTATGTTTGGATGTCACATGTCCATTAGCAAAAAAGGACTGGCAAACAAGATATTCTGGTCATGCGGCCTCATAAATTCTCTTTCCTTCAAACTAAAAGCCCCCTTTTCACACCTAAATGTAAAAACATACATTTTATTTCATAGCTTTTTAGAAAAATGAAGATACATTAATTGTTGCCATATGGCAACACTATGCAATAAAGGGACAGTAAATCAGACCAATTGATTTAATTGATTGAAAAAAACTTACTTTGCTTAAATTCTTTCTATCTATCCATCTATATATCTATCTATCTATCTATCTATCTATCTATCTATCTATCTATCTATCTATCTATCTATATACATACACACACACTCACACACATACATATAAATATATATTATACCTAAAAAAATACTAGTTTTTAGGAAATAAAAAGGTAATAAAAGAAATACACACTTCAAATCCTTAAATTGGTTGGCAGTTGTTTTTTTTATTGGTTTAGAATTTGTAAAACACACAGACATGCAGGGTGACCAAGAGGACTGATTCATCCAACAAATGAAAATCAAGAAAATCATCCGTATGAGGGGTCTACTGATTGCAGTGTCACTTGTTTATTTATTTATTTATTATAAATATTACATTTTGTTGTCTTATTGTGTGTGTGCATCAGTTTTTCAACCATTTGGAACTTGGAACTGTTTGAATGATAAACAGTTCTCATGTGGCCCTTATGGTCTCCAAAGTCCCTAAAGTCAAACATGAGTAACGTTGTGATGTCATAAATGCTGTTTAAGCTGACTTTATGACATATGCAGCTGCAGCTGGTCTCAGTCTTCTGACACCATGTGGAGAGGACGTTTGAAGGCTGTCCCCAAAAGTCGTTCAACAGGAGTCCAGTCCTGAGGAGGAAGCAGCTGGAGCCAACAGAGCTGATGTTCGATGAACTAAAGGCAGGCTCCAACGTTCTCCACCATGCAGGTTGACTTCTAACAATACAAAGTTCACCCAAATATTAGTGTGTGAATACAGCTTAAGTTGTGTCAAAGTTTGAAGAAAAAACTCTGAAAGCATTTGCTCTTTATCCTATAGTACTACCTGTTTTTTTTAATAAATATTTTTTGTCATGTTTTGGGACAATGAATCAGCATTTATTGTCACTGGTGATGAGGCCCATACATCAGAACTTTAAAATTAAAATGAAATCACAAAATTGCAGCACACTAAGAGGGAAATTCTGTTTACTTTGCTGACAAATTAAAGCAAGTCTCTTTATGTTGTTTCTGTGTTATGTGTGTTCTTTTCATTTAGACGGGAAAAAAATCTCTCAGATTAAGAAACTGAGGTTTTGTGAGGAAACATGAGGGATTTATGTAAAGGCTGTATTATCCACTCCATTGTCCCTTGTTCTTTAAAGCCACTGATTTCTACACATCAAGTTTTCATTTTGATCCAAATTCTTTGTATAATTTTAATAAAAATCATGATTTGAAATCATTTAATCATAATTTCGTCTATTTCCAGGCAGGAGTTCAAGCACTTGTCAAACGCCAACAGGGATCATTGTTGAATATGTTTTATGGACAATGAGGTACTGTCAGTGTAATGTTCATAATGTAAATATTATTAATTTTAATAGTATAAATTCCTTGGCCTTATTAATCGTCCCACTTTACGTACTTTACTTGCTTTTCCCTTCATAATAAAGTTAAATGTGGCCCTCATGGTCTTCAAAGTTATTGCCTAAAGATTCTCCATGTTGAAACCTGCCTATATGATTTTTCTTTTCAATTTTTCATTTCATCTTATTTATTTCAATTTTACGCTCTTATCTATTCAAATGTCTTAATTTGATATTTCCTAACATATCCAATTTGGATTCTGGTCCTGGCTTCAGCAAATTACTCACTAATCAGCAAGTCAACCATGAGCTTAACTTTCCAATTGTTTATTTTTTCTTGCAGTCTGTGTTGATTTGGTCAACTTCTGTCACCAAGAGAGACAGATGAAACCCTCTCATAGAGCAAAGATTTTAACAAAGAGTTGTAAACTCTCCCTTTAACAGTTACACTTGCTGCTCAGCTTTTATTGTACTAAATTTTTAATTTTTCAACCCAAATACAAACACTTTTGCATTTTTAAGGAGCTGCAAAACAGCTAAAGCCAATCTGAACTACATTTAAAACCTCATATAAATAGGTTTAAATGCTCCTAAATGTTTTTTTGGTCTGAATGATATTCATTCTTTTGTAATCAGGTTTAGGTTTGTGAGATTTTTGCTTCCACTGAACCCCATTCAATTTTTATTTATTTATTAATTTATGTATTTATTTAACAATGAAAAGTAACTAAAAATGCAATTATTGAAAGTAACTAAAAAATGCAATTAATAATCCTCATGTTTGTTATTCATATTCATGTGACGTCTTTGGAGAGGCAGTGCAAATGTATAGAAGATAAAGCTTGTTGATGCAAAACCCTGCTTTTTTAAATTCAATCAAGCATCCTAAAGTCTTTGTCTATGTCTGTTATTTGTTGCAATGCAATAATCCATTCACATTTCATCAATGTTTAGACTTTGTATTGTAGAACAGACCTCCTGCTCTCATTCACTTATGCCCATTTCAAATGGCACCTACAAAGTCGATGTCAGAGGCCCAGAAGCAGCAGCAAAGTGTCTTTTTCTCTAATTAAAGGGTAGCCACAATGGTGCCAACAAACCTGGTGGCCCAAAGGGAGCCTTTGAGATACCCGCTGGACATCCATAAAATAGCACAATTTACCACTGCAGACCTTGAAATAGATATGATTTTTTAAACACTAATTTTTGTGTTGTGCAAATTGTTATATTTACATAAATACATTTCATTCATTAATTTTCTATACTGCTTATCCCTCTCAGGGTCGCAGGGGGGCTGCAGCCTATCCCAGCTGTCATTGGGCAAAAGAAGGGGTACACGCTGAACCTGTTGCCAGTCGAACGCAGCGCCACAGAGAGACAGACAACCAGTCACACTCACACTCATACTGAAGGGCAATTTAGAGTCACCGATTAACCTAATGAGCATGTTTTTGGTCTGTGGGAGGAAGCTGGAGTGCCCGGAAAGAACCCACACATGCATGGGAAGAACATGCAAGCTTCACACAGAAAGGCCTGCTCGACCTGGGAATCAAACCAGTGACCTTCTTGCTGTGAGGCATATGCACTACCTGCTGCGCCACCATGCCGCCCGACATAAATACAAAGGAAACACATTTGGCATGTGCGTTACATTTTAAAAACTCTATTTTCTTTAAAAAATATTCCTTTGGTATTAATGTAGGTATTAGAATTTTGCCAACCATGCTCAAGTTAATGTGTTCATTAGTATATAAAGTTTTTCCAGGGATCTTCTTAGTACATGTGTGAAATTTACACATTAATTACAGTATGAATTGAAAAATTGTTCACACGTTGATTCCCGCATGCTGAGTAATTTGTGGACTCTACAAAAGGGGGCGTCCAGACATTGTTCTTTAAGGCCACATTCTAAAACACACAACAATGACAGGATCACTCTTACACACCTCACCTTTGGTGTAGATGTTGCCCCTGCCCACCCCTGGTCAAGATGAAGACAGGAATAGAGCACTGTGCAGCAGTGTTCAGACAGAAAGAGCAAAATCCACATTGCTGCCAAACTTTATTGAAGTGTTGGTCCTTTAACATGATTGACACACCGTCCTTTTTCAAATTTGACTTGGGCTCACACTTTTGCTAGCTGATTAAAATGCACCACCGGCTGCAGTTGCCCTCTGGTGTATGGATCTGGCACTCCTGCCCTGTATTAAAGTGTGAGTATTTTTATTGCATTTTTCATTGAAAAGTCTGCCCCAACACGGCCACCTTGACTAAATAATTCACTAATCAGCAATCACAGATGCAGCACCCATCATTTTAACTTTGCAAATATATAGCTTCTCTGTAGCTTGAGAAATAATTTTCCACCTCGGAAGAGCAGTCAAGGTGCTCTTGAGCGAGGCACTAAATCCCAAGCTGCTCAAGGAGCACTTCCTCAGAGACAACAGACCAGACCGCTCATCCAAGATTTCTCTTTGTTTGTTTAATGTGTACTGTAAACTGCATATGTACATAAGACACTGAATATGACCATCAGATAAAAAAAAAACAGACTCCTAACAAAAAAAGTGTTGTGAATGAAAATTCCCCAGGTGGTATACATTTAAGAAAAAAGAAAAAGCAATCAGAAATACAGTTACAAGAGGTCATATTTGCCTCAGATCAGAGACTGCAAATATAAATATGTCTTGTTTTTTTATAAGGAGAACCCCCCTCTTTGTCTGGATGCATTGTTAGATTCATTTTTCTGCCTCATCAAAGCTTTCTTCCCTACATTGACTCCATTTGTTCAGATTGGTTGACAGGTCTTCTCTGTTGTAAAGGGTTAATTTAGTACTGCTCGCCACCATGTTGTCAACAACCCTGCACTCACTCTTGCGTCTACACTTTGCAATGGGCTTGATCCCACACACATATTGGCTTAAACAGATGAAACAATGGTAGGACAGGGCCACACTCTTGTAGGTCTATTTTGAAGGATAGGGGAACAAGATGTTTGAAGGGGTGAGGTAGAAGACTTTTGTATTGTTTACAACAGTGGAAGAGGAGACATGCTGAACACAGTAAGGGGCATATTAAACTCCAAAAAGTATAATAAGAGCTCTGTAATTTTGTATGATAGTAATGCTGCTATCACTTTAACGACTAAAGAAAATGTAAAGCAGTAGTTTGGACTTAGATTTTCTTCAGTGGCTGTCAGTACTTTGTAGGCATTGCCTTTGCCTTTATCAGATACAACTGAGTATGAGGTAACTTTCCAAAAGAAGCACTGTTACATAACGGTCAAGAAAGCAAGAAGACTGCCTCTTCTGGGCAACGCTCTTTATCATGGGGGCACGTGGTCATTAGGTCTTCAGGAATGAGTTGTGTGGTTGGATGGAGTGAATAACAGGAAAGGAAAAATATTTTATGTGATTACTCAGAAAATGTTGTGTTGTCATCTTTTTCGAGAGGTGTTATCATCAAACCAGACAGGGTGTAACCCTCTGTCTCGGACGGTTTTCACTATGAGATTTTTGACTATACAAACACCAGTGAGATTTGAATCAGCCTGACCAGACACAAACCACAAAGAGTTAAAAGGTTTTTGAAACTAAATGGCCTAATTCCCCGACCTTAATGAAGTCAAATAGTTAAAATGAGGTTTAGATTAAGAGTCAGTTAAGCTATAGCAAAAACAAGTTAACTTATTTTTTAGTCTGTGCCAGAATTTTAAAACCTTTAGGAGTCATTAAGCAGATTCCCTATGCAATGGTAAGAAATATTAAGCATGTTTTAATAATACTTAATTATGTTTTTGTGTTGTCATGTTGCATACATAACCATTTAAGTCTGAAGAAGTAATAGCAATCATAACAGCATTTAAACACATTTTGTGAAGTTGATCATGTGATTCTTACAAAACAGAACTGTTAATTGTTCAAACTGAATTATTGTATGAAGGATTCTTGCCATATAAAGCTGTACTGAGAGGTATGGAGACATTCTGTTATCAAACGAACAAATTGTTCATCAAGGTTACATATATTCTGCATCATCTTCAATCTTTTGAAAAATGATAAAGCATAGAGGAAAAGGTTTCTAGATTTTTTTTTTCTGACTACACTTTCTAATGTATTACAAAGACCTACGAAGACACAACGCAATGCTTTCAGAAATTTCACTGCACAAAGAAGCATTCCTTCAGGCAGCACCAAAATTAGTCTTTTTCTCTGGATAATTAAGTGGAACACAATTAAATCCATTTTAAAGATTTGAAACATGTTAAAAAAAACTGATATCAGCAAATTGACTTGACTGCTTTTGCATGAAGTAATGACCACCACCAAATGTTAAGGAAGGAATGATGAAGAAATGCATTAAAGTTAAGGAAGAATTACAGTACAGTGTTGTGAATTTACAGCAAGATATTGTGAATTCATAGATATATGTAAACATTTAAAATGGTACTACTGTGATTTTTAAAAGACATGTCTGTCATCTAACAGTATAATTCCAGTTAAGTGTTCTGAGACCATGTTCTGTAAACCTATGAGAAAGTACTGTGAATTCACAACAGATTGTTGTGACTTTTCTTTACTGTGATTTACAGCAAACATGCATGGCTGTGAGGTCCAGTGTTCTGTTGTTAAATGACAGCGTGATGCTGTCTAGTGCTTACAATAGTCCTTTAAAATCACTGGAGAACAATCATCATATCCCAGTAGCCAATACATTACTGTGAATTTACCACAATGAAAAAGCTGTAATTTTACAAATATTTACCGATCATGCCCGACAAAGTCTCATTATTAACATTTACAGTGAAAATTTCCTGTAAAAACTTGGTGACCTTTAACAGTGTTGTCCTGAAAGTTGTAACAGTGTTACTGCGCTTGTGGCTCAACCCTAAAAACTTTAAATAACTGTGGTGTCATCAACAGTCATAACATTTCTGTTAACATTCAGCAGGGACGGAGAGAAAAGATCTACTCAAGTCAACATACTGTAACCTTCACAATAAATTCTCGAAATAAAAATCAGCATTCAATAAACTCACTGGTGAAAACTTAATGTCAATAAAAAATAATTAATAGTGAGTATTTTAACAGTAATCCTCTGTTGGGCAATGGCTCAGTGAATGCCCATATTATGCATATACATTTATTTTTCTGGCACATAATAATCTAAAATTTTCTTAAAGTACGCTTCTTGAGTCAATGTTTCTGTGTTCAACGCAGGTCAACATATCCAAAACAGGCATTGTGCTGGTGGAGCATGTGTCTCCTGATGGCCTTTAAGTGCTTGCCAATGTAACCTATTAACCTTGCACTGCAGCTGGATTGGCCTAATTACCTCCGCCAAGGTGGTTATGTTTTCGGGAGAGTTTGTCCGTCCGTCCGTGAACAAAATAACTCAAAAAGTTATGGATGGATTTGGATGAATTTTCAGGAAATGTTCAGCATGGGAAAAGGAAGAACTGATTTGATTTTGGTATTGATCGGAATCAGCGTCTGGCTGCCATGGCGAAAAATGTGATTTCTGTGAATAACTACTGAACTAAAATAGACATCATTATGAAATAAAGGTAGATGAAATGAAATAAAGGTAGGAGTAATATTTATGGTCAAAATGACAATATGGCTGAGGACTGTGGCGCTGGCGGAGGTCTGCGCTCTCCGAGTGCTTTCTAGTTTAATGTCTGGAATCAGGCAGATCCATTTGCAAAGCTCCAATCTCTAGCAATGGTGAGCGAAGAAAAGCAGCATGGCCTAATCAGTGTCTTCTAAAGCAGGGAGAGTAGGAATCTATAAGTGAGACAAGCTCAGAAAGTGTATGCCAGTACAGAGATTAGCATAGATGCTAACAGCTGTGGTAGCAGTTATATTAGATCTTTTTTTTTTAAATGAAGAACAAATAACATTACTACAAAGTCTCTATTGTAAGGATATTTTCTGCTTCACTTCTAATATGCTTTGACAAGAGTTTGTTTATGAAGTGGCTCACGTTACGTAGCACCAGCCTACAATATTATCTGATTGGCCCATTATAATTGTGAGGAACAATTATCCAATCCCCTTATGTTTTTAAAAGGCTCTGCCCTCTATATGGGCTCTTTTCCATATGGATAAGTGAAATTTATTGAAAGATCCATCTGGTATGCTGGATTAGTAACTTTGGGGTAAAACCCTGAACTCTGGGAAACTTTGGCCTGATGTAGCTAGGTGCTGTTGACATTACTCAATAAAACCAATATAAAATGGACATACATGCTGTTTCACCATGTGCACCTCAAGATGTACAACCAAAGTCCAGTCCTGAGGAAGAAGCAGCTGGACTCAACAGAGCTGATGTGTGATGAACTATGGGTGGGCAGAACCTAACTTCCGTGAAGGGAGCTAATGGAGCTGTCGCTAAAGGTAGCAATGGTAAGCGGAGGTCAACTCTTGCTGGCATTTAGAAGCATGCTGGATCAAATGTCAGAAAAAAGTACTCAACAAACATTGTTTGTTACCTTAAGTGACAGTAACTCAGTTCTGTGTGGCTGGGTGTTGCTCAACAGTTCCCTCTACTCCTGCAAATGTTTTCCAAAATGTCAGTATGCACTTTAGGCACTGGGTGCTGAGCCAGCACCATTGTCAGTATGCAGTACTGACGTACATGACTTAGTACTAATGTAAAAGTTAACATTTTGTCACTAGGACAACACACTCTGTACTTGGACTTGATCACAATTCAAGTTGCAGTGCTCAGGTCGGATTTTTGGTTTTGTCTGTCTTCAGAGCTCTTTAAAACGTGGCCAATATCAGATTGCAGTGTCTATGGGCCACAGTCCTGAAAGGATAAGTTCGGTTTCTACAGCTTTCGCATTGTTTATAGAATGAAGTAGAACAATATACTCACCCAGAAGGCTTTCCTGATTCAAACAGTGCTTCGGGAGATATTAAAATCCAAAATTGAGCAGCGGACATCCGTATAATGGTAGCACACGGGGCATGCATAGCGGCGCTCCTAAAACTGCATTAATCGTCCAAAAACTCATTAGTTACACCAATATTTCATCATGGTCCGCTCACCCTACTCCTCCACGACAGTCTGTGTCACTCCAGACATGTTGTGTGACTGTACTGACCTCTGAACTGAAGAAGAAGAACGCTTGCCTCCATGCATGCGCAGTACGGTTCATTGATTCAGGGGAAGACCGCCGGCTACACAACGACTTTTTTCTTCCAGTTTTGTGCAAAATGGATGAATATCTATCAGATGAAGATATTGTGGAGGAGAACTTTGAATATGATGGGTGTCCTTACAGTTTCGAGCCAGAGTATACAGATGAGGAGCTCATCGAAAGGAGGACGTGGAGGCAGAGAGTACTGCGCATGCTCGAAGGCAAGCGTTCTTCTTCTTCAGTTCAGAGGTCAGCACAGTCACACAACATGTCTGGAGTGACACAGACTGTCGTGGAGGAGTAGCGTGAGCAGACCATGATGAAATATTGGTGAAACTAATGAGTTTTTGGACGATTAATGCAGTTTAAGAACGGCGCTATGCATGCCCCGTGTGCTACCATTATACAGATGTCCGCCACTCGATTTTTGGATCTACTGTTTGGATCAGGAAAGTCTTCTGGTGAGTATAGTGTTCTACTTCATTCTATTAACAATGTGAAAGCTGTAGAAACTGAACTTATCCTTTAATGTCCAAGATTAGAAACTTGACTTGTTTGAGATAAGTAATAAACCTATATGAAAACTCTGTCCACGAACACATCAGAGCTCTGGATGATAGAGTAATGTATGCTGATGGTGGATCAGGAGGGAGAGAAAGTGAAATACACTGTGAGCCTGCTAGAATTATTTATTTCCTTAAAGAGGCCATATAAGGTTTTTTCTAGTTTTATAAGCTCTTTAGTATATTAAATTTGTCTCCAACTTGTGATGATACTTCTGCTCTATTACATCCTTCACGTGATAGAACAGAGGTAAATAGTGACTGAACTTGAGGTTGAATAGTTCTTTTCTAAGCCTTTCTGACAAAATCTAAGGCACTTTTACATGGCAGGTCATCCTTACACATATATTTCATCTCTTACATTTAACCACTGATAGTTAATTTTATTTACAGTTATCCACCAAACTTATTACAGGACATGTGACAGACAGGCGTGGTCTTGAACCTTCAATCCTCCAATGTTAGTTGAGCAAACTACAAGACTAAACAACCATGGCTCTGTTTTAACGCGTTGTCTGAGGAAATGTCAATGCGACCGACAGAGTCCGTGGCATCAAGACTTCTTTGAACAGTTCTGGTAGCTGCCTGGAACAGCTGATTCCCTGGCCCTGTGAAAAGCCGTACTAGTGCCACATACCATCATTGTTACAGGATGGTACGTTACACGAGTGGTTCAAGACTGAAAACCATGACGTGTAGTAGTGCCATTAAAATGTGGCAAAACAGGGGCTCTTTAAAATGTAACACTGTGAAACATATAATGTGATTTTGATGCAAGTCAAAAGCTCTGTACTGCTCCACATACCATCAAAAATGTCATGAAAAATAAAAACTTGCAGAACTGCAACATACAATATGAGTTTAATCAGCTTCACTAAGATATAAAAAAATGTTTACAGTCCACTTTTTCTGTCAGTTTCTCCTGTCTTCATTGCGACAGGTCTGTTGATTTAAGTTTAGAATATGTGTTATATGTCCTCATATCTGCCTGATATTTTAACATTATTGAGGATATGATGTTCTACTAATGGTACTCTTCACCTTTAGAGTGAGGAAAATACTCAGACCTCTATCTGACTTAAATCCCATTTAAAAGGCTGAATCCACACTATAGCCCAGAGAGACCTGTATTTATACAAAGCTATGATTGTATGGAATTCAATCTATGTTAATCAGATTCAGGCCACTTTAAAACTGGATTTCATTCAGAAACAGATCTATTGCCATGTGACCTCTTTTTGAGCAGCCAAGTCTGCGATGAGTAGATTGTCATCTCCAACAGATAAAATAAAATAAAAAAAAGAGTTGAGTCAAATAGACTAGTTTTAATTTATTTTGACCTGAAGTATTTATGGAACCTCAATGTTACATGACTTTAATGCTATGTGTAACACTGTCTACGTTTACATGCAGTCACTGGCCCTTTCATAACTGGAATATTAGCAATAGCCAAGTTGCCCATGGCCATGTAAATACCAATAACCCTATGAAAAAAAACAGACTATGTCCATATTCTAGTTTCAAAAACCCAAAAATCACCTCTGGGTTACTCCTTTTCTAACCTGAATGCTTGGTCATGTGTACACCTATCAGGATGTCCCTATCGAAAGGAACATTAATTTTTGTTCTGTGCATGCTCCTTTCGCAAGGAATCTTGTTTTTTTGAGAACAGGAAGTACTTGTAAAATGGCACAGCTCTGGCTCAATTTCCTATTACCTCACGTTCTGGCCTTCCACTTACGAAAAAATTGACAAAGAATGGTGTGAAGTACTGGTGATGGGTCAGTACCAGCACCAAAGTGAAAACAAAGGTGACTGCTTATCTGCTTGGGCTGTTCATTATCTGCTGTGCTGCTGCTGTTGTTGTTGTTGGCTACAGGAAGAAGAAGCGGAAAATAATGCGCACTGCAAAATCACGTTCTCTGTGCGTCAAGATGTTGCCAGTGAGTCGCTGTTTCGATCGGGATACCATGTATACAGGAAAAATCCTGTTTGCTCACGCCGTAAACGGGCTATTCCGAATATTTCAAAAACCGTAATATTGACCTTAAAGGTACTGTGAGGAGTTTCTACGTAATTACAAAAAAGTCTCACTTTTAGATATATGCCTGATCGAAATACACACTTTAAGATGAGTTTTATAGCATCTAAATAGGTTAGCTATAAATGCTATTCCTTCGCTTCGTGGTCGGGTTGGACAGAGCTGGACTGGCCTGGATACTCAACTTCGGGAACAAGACAATTAAAACTAGAGCAAATTTATATTATTTCATTTTTTTTATATTACACATCTTAGAGCACCGGGCTGTAAGTAGCGATATATAGCCGGCTACAAAACTACAATTCTAAGTTTTCCAAAAATTGCTTGTTGTCATGCATCAAAAACTACCGCTACATTACCTCTTCGCTTTGCATCCTGTAAGTTGTTGAAAAAAGAAATCGTAAAGCAATGCAGACTTCTGAGGAAGGTCTGAGCTGCATTCATTATAGCATCACAACAAACACACGCTTTGGCTTGGGTCTTTTGGTGCATTCCAGTTGTAGTCAGAAGTAGGAATTTCCGGGTTCTGAGTAGGAAACTGCAACTGGAATGTTCCCGAAGTCTGGATTTCCTACTGGGAACTCGGTGAAACCTCACCACCCTCGAGTTGACAATGGAAGATGGATGCCCACAGTGTGAACAGTTATTTAGCTCCTGTAATAATCAATTTATTTGCACTTCTGACTGGGGTGTGTCGCTCTAGATCAGCTGTATTGTTAGACTTATATTTACAAAAATGCTGCCATAGTGATAATCAAATTCTTCATGTGATATTTGTGAACAACAACGCAGGCGTGCTAACAACAGCTAACAATAGCCTGGTAGATCGGCATGTTTTTTTCCGACTTCAACTGGAACGGCGATAAGTCGGAGATGACGTCACTCCCAGTTCCGAGGTTACTAGAACGCAGCTATACGACAGTTGCCGCGTGTGCTCATGGGTAGCAGAGTCTTTATGTCGCCGCAAATAGATTCTCCTCATAGCACCTTTAATCTGAACATTGACTGCATGTAAAAGTATCCATTGAAAAGTGTATTACTAATCTCAGGAAGTACTCAAGTAAACTAAAAGTACTTATTGTTGAAGACATATGTTTAAAAGAGACAAGTACAAATGATTAAGTCGTTAAAAAATAACCAGAGTAACAGTTACTTTCCACCATTCACATTAGGCCTGCATTTGAGGAGAAAGAGACTGTAGTTTTTAAATCAGTGTTTAATATTTGCACAAGTTGCATTTACCAAAGTGATGTTTGTAATGATAGCTCAAATATTTACCAATACACATTGTGAACAGTATCCTGTGGTAAGCAAGGGTCTTAATGTGAGCCAGGGTCTTTAGCTGAATGTCTTGCCCCCGTCCTGACCCTCTGTGCTGTCTTCACCATCCAGGAAAGATGAAGATTATCAACCTTTCAGAAGAAATATCTAAAACCTGCCTTTTCCTCACCCTTAAACCATCATCTGAGTTAGGTAGTTTTGCAAAGCTCTGACAACAGTGCAGATTGTGTTCTTTCACTGTAGCTCTCCCCTGTGGTGAACAAAGGGGATAACATCTGTACATTGTTGTGTCACGTCTCTCTGGATGCCATCCAACAGGGAGTGCATTCTTTCGAGATGTGTTTTGCAGTCCTTTGTGCTTGGTAAGGATTGTGGGCTTTACATTTAACAATGTTTCTGCATCACTTGAGTTTCCTGAAACGTGTCCTTTAGTGAAACCTGCTCTGAAAATCTAGCATCATAGGTAGTTCAATGGTTCCCCCTGGTGTCTGTCTGCTGAACAACAAATAAACTCTGAAGGAGAAAACTGACTTTCTTTGTTTGTTTTACACAAAATAACCTGAGTGTAGATACCCAAACTAAAGGATTTTCATCTCTTGAAAAGCTAAAAGAAAACAGCTATAAATAAATTTTGTAATGCATAAAAACATGTCAGATGTTGTATAGTATTTAAAACCAAGTGATTCAAGTAGAAGCCTCAAAAATAAATGTTTTTTCTTCATAATTCCAACATTGCCTCGTTGAAGCAAGTTGTCATAGCTTTATATTTGTGTGTTTCATCATCCAAATAAGCCATTATATGCAGCAATAAGAGATTGAGTAGGAAAAAAACAGAAAAAAAAAGATTTTCTGGTTTCATTCAAGGAATCAGAATTGCATGTCTTTCACAACGGCAGGACTAATCCAGACAGTCCCCCAGCGTGATCAAGCAGAGCAGCCTTTGCTCTGAAATCCCATTAAAGGGACTCCTAAGAACATAAGAAAAGAGAAATACACAAAGAACAGGTGGAGACTACAGCTTCAGTGATGGCTCCCTCTTTGCCATTCAAGATGTGACTATAATCCTTCCAGAGGGCCTATGGTACTACTTAAGGTCCATTAGAGAGAAAGCATTAAATAGAGCTATTTTAAATGTTGTTAGTTAAAAGGTGTATCAATACCAAAGGCAAACATATGTAAGTTTTATCTCAAAGTAATAGCAGGTTTTGATTCCCTCTGTCAATTTACACACTGCAAAGAGTTATGTTGTCTCCTCATGTCAGATCGTATATAATGAATGACTGGAACAGTGCCATCATACCCCTCAAACGCTGACGTTGTGTGATATTTCAACATAACAGACATTTCCAAAGTTGTAAAAAAAAATATGCATACAAAACTGTGTGTACTGAGTTGGATAAAAACAATATATATAATATACATATTTGTTTAGGAAGATCTATACTAAAATGAAAGGACAGTGTAAAAAACTCTTTAAAAAATACATAATTTTTGACAGATTTAAGATGGGTGTTCAGTGTGTTTTAAAGGATTGCACAGAAGGGATCCCGACTCCCTGATATTGTCATTTTTGGAAAATGGGCTAGAGGGCTGGAAAGTGTGGGAACGCCTGTGTTTAGAACTGTGGACAAAACATTTTCTGAATACATTGTTTTCTCTGAGAAAAAAAAAACAGCACCAAAATCAGGTTTCTGTTTTGTTTTAAACTTTCACCTAAATAGAAACAAAAAATGGTCAAATAAAAATTGTTGAAGTATCACAGAAACAGTGATTAATTAACATAGTTAAATCCTTTTTTTTACAGACTGTACAGAAGTACAGTACATATATATATATATATATATATATGTGTATATATATATATATATATATATATATATATATATATATATATATATATATATATATATATAGATATAGATATAGATATAGATATAGATATATAGATATAGATATAGATAGATATAGATATAGATATATATATACATATATACATATATACATACACATACATACATACATACATACATAAATAAAAACAAATATAATCAAAAATATACCAAAGACACAAAAAATTGCCAACCTGACTGGTCTATAACTAAAAAACCCTGTAAGCAAGAAACTGTGATGCATCGTGTATTCTGACACCATTTTTTATCTATTTATTTATTTATTTTAAATCAGAATCAGTAAATTCTTCAGCAATTTGAGCAACATCAGCTTTTCTGATGAATCACATCACACAAGCCATCCTTCATTCTCCACATGCATCTTTAAGGCCTGGGCCGCCCATGACCCTGACTCACTCAAACTCATTTTTCCTGCTGCTAGCACATCAACAATGAGAACAAAACGTTCACTAACTGTCTGATGTATCCCACTCACTAACAGGGGCCATGATAAAGAGATAATCAGTGTTATGCACTTCACTTGTCCGTGGTCACAAGATCATTCCTGATTGTTATACACATGTCGCACGTATACACATCAAAATCCGCAAGTTGATTTCTTACTGGTCATAAAGAAAATTGTATGTTATTGCGCTGTGTGACTGCAGTGTGAAAGTGGAGTCATCTGCTGATAGCAGTTCCAGTTTGAAGTTTGTTTTGCAGATTAAAGTCATACAATTGTATAAAAGACAACATGTTTCTGCTGCTAAGCCAAATGAAACAAAAATGCAACAGTGACAGGTTTACATATGTCTATTTTTTTCCTTAATGGGCTAAAAGTGATTGCTTTTTTTTGACAGAGCACTGAATGTCAATTATAACAGGCTGAGCTAAGGTTGTGAAACTTACATGTCATAATGTGGATTATTGATTATTAAAAATTAAACAAATACATGTATTTCCACAAAACTAATCAGTAGTGCCCGAGGGTTATTGCCCTGATTGTATGATATGTTGTATTTAATAAAACCTTGTGCAGCTCATAGGGAAGATACTGAACTATTAAAGAATTGCATGGTCTGAAATAGACAGAGTAAAAATTGTTGTGTATTCCGATAACTTGCTTGATGACTTTCTTACTGTCAGTTTACAGTTAGTAGTTTCCCACACATGAACAAAATCAAAAGCCAAAACTGCATCACAATCCTTAAAAAACAGCCATTGTCAAAACTGCTACTGCACATGACCTTTCCATTGTGGGAAACAATGAAACATGTGACTCTCTCTGCTTAAATGACAATGGTTAGAAATGTGCAATTACTTAGGAATCATCTGTGCACACGAATAAAGACCCTAATTGAGCCCACATATGACAAACAATGAATGTGTAGTGTCCCAGTTCAGGCTGGCAGAGGGCAGTAGTGGTCTGTGTAATACTCTACACATAAAGACAAAGAACTGTGCTTGTATATAAAATGAAATGACTGATCATTATAACTCTAATAAAAAAAAAAACAGATATGTAGAGGTGTCAAACATCACTGCAGTCACAGAACCCTTCATTGTTGTTTGCTGAGAGTTTAACACTGACAGCAGCATCTTGAAGATCTTTTTTTTTTCTTCAGGTCTGCAGCACCTCAGGGAAATAAACTGAAGATGACAGTAAGTGTCTACATTTTACACCCTGTCAAAGCTATGACACACTTTACTTGAAGCACTATACACTAAACTCTTAAGCTGTATAAGTGAATGCAAGTCAAAGCTTTATACGTCAGAGCAGCTGATGATCTTTTAGGGTGTGAGAGCTATACCCACCTGTTTGCAGCATTCGTTTGCTGTAAACAAGACCACTACACGGTAATAAAAAGTGAGGCATCCTTCAGAGGCACTTTAAGGGCCTACATTTTTAAACAGCCTGTGGGTGTTTGGTGGTGATCACCGTGCTCAGGGTGCAGTGCTTGGATTTGTTTGTTGTTTCTGCATTTGTGCGGAGGCTGGCTTGTTATTTGAGCTGCCTATTCACGGTCATTAATGCTGGTATCTGCACATGCAAGCAGCGTTGATGTTGCAAATGAAAGCTGCCCAATCATGTGTTTATTCAGTCACTGCTGAGAACCACTTAGTAGGTGAAGCTTGTCCAGTTGTGCTTTTGTTGTGATTGTTCTAATCACCCCCAGCCCTCTGAACTACCTGCTGGGATGTTATGCACTTTGCTGAACACTGGTGCAGCATTTCAAAGAAGGAAAGAGCTTTGGACGCATTAAAAATTCATATGAAACCCATACAGTGTTGGCATATTTTGACAGGGAAGCAACCTTTGTTGCAGCTCACATTATGCTCACAAAACTTTTTCTTTATAAAGGCAAACATTCAAGCTGCAGCAGGAGCTACTTTAACAGCAAGTGTTTACTGCTCTGCCTTCTGTTTTTGGCAGCGTTATCATACATAATTATTGTTTTTATAAGCTTTTATGCAATGCTCTGCGAATTTACCAGCCAGCCAGTTATGGACTTTGGGCCAAAAAGTGCACCCTGCATAAAACATTTTGAAATGCAGTGCAGATGTCTTTCCTTTTTTCCATTTGACACCATTTTGACTTTTATGCCCAACACTAAAGTTGTTAAATTAGCAAATAAAATTGTGCTTCTTTTGATGCCTATGGGTGTGATTTTCTTAAATGCCCCATATTTACCTCCTTTCAAGAGGAAGCGATTTTGAGTTTTTCTGCTCCAATGTTAATTTTAGCTGCATATTCTCTCAGACATGTAACTTTTTTGGGAGCTAGCTGTGGTTAAATGATAAATGAAATTGCTAGCTGACTGCACTCTTCAAGTGAAAAGTAGTTTTCTAGTTCTGATCACTTTAAGTGCTGTCACAAAGCACATCTACCCTTTCACTCTCACATTCAGTGGTTGCTTTGTAAGTTGTTCATCAGCATTTGCCAATACATAATTTTATACCCATTTCCATGCCACTGATACAGCGGTTGGGACAGCATGATGGACATTTGACAGCCAGGGCTGGGCTGGATCCCACAGCCTCCTGATTTTCAGAAGAGCATATCAAACCAAGCCACTGAGGCTAAAAAAAAATCTGGCCTAATGTCTCCCACATGGAGATAGCATATTCCCTAATACTTCTTTTCTTCAAAGTGGAGAACTGGCAATGGACATCTAAGATAAAAAGTTCTTATATCAAGTATGGACAACAGATAGGATTATAAACCATCTAAACTCTGGTTCGAGACTAAAGTTTGATATCAGAGCATTTGTTGATTTCCATTGCCATAGAGGGCAGAAAAGGCAACGTGCTCTACAACATGTGCTATACACCAAGAAACTCACAAAAGCAAACACATCCAAAGGCCCTGAAGTTAATGTTTATAGTCTCAGATGTGAGCCCAAATGGGATCCAAATTTTGATCTAAGACCTTTATGCTTTATGCTTCTGTTTGCCATCATAGAATATATTATATATATATATATATATGTATATATATATATATATATATATATATATATATATATATATATATATATATATACACATACATACATATATGTGTATATATATATATATACATATATATATATATATATATATAGACATATATATATATATATATATATAGATATATATATATATATATAGACATATATATATATATATATATATATATATATACATATATATATATAGACATATATATATATATAGACATATATATATATATATATATATATATATATATATATATATATATATATATATATATAGATAGATAGATAGATAGATAGATAGATAGATAGATAGATAGATAGATAGATAGATAGATATAGATATATATATATAGATATATAGACATATATATGAAGTTTTTTGAACATGGTATTATGTATTTTACTCATTGTCTTGTCTGCTGAGTTTTGGTTTTGTTTCTTTGCCTTTTTTACTTGTGCCATTTCTTATTTGTCTTTATCAATCATCTTAATTTTATTTTCTTTCAGTTTAGCTATTCTGGTGTGCATTATTCTTCAAATCTTTCTTGACTTTATTATTACTATTACAGAGTGAGACTGATTTTAATTTGATTTATCTGTTTTCTGTCTGTATACATATCAATTTGTATGAAATATGCTATATAATTAAGTTACATTGTTTTATTGATCATTGATCATCAGTGCAGGAATTTACATTTCTGTGATACTGAACGATTATGTTCCATATGTCTCATCAGTAGCTCATTGTTTTAGCCTTACTGTTTATAGAGCCATCACTGTTTCCACTATTGTCTGATTTTGCAAAAATGTGACAAACCAAAATCAAATTAATTTAGAAAGTTTCCAAAAAGTAGCAGCCAAAATCTGGTCTCTCCTTCAGTCCTGTACACCCTCATACATTAACTGGCTGTAGTTCACTCTCAAACTGCTAGATGGTGGAAAAGTGCCTACAATACCATCATTGATATGTGTTGAATCAACACGCGACAGTGGGATAAACCATCTCAGCTAAATACGGACCAGTCGGAGTTTGGGGTGAATACACAAATGGGGCGAGTCAGTGGCTTAGCCTGGTGATTTAGTCCACTGTTAATCTGTTTGTTCTGTGTAATTTACCAACTTACACAAAAACTTCAGCCATTAATAAGTAAATGTGAGAGTGAATAGACAGGTGTGACCTGTGGTTTGCTTGCTAACCAAGCTCAAGTCCATTTACAATTCTACCAGCTGTTTACAGAAACCCATGTGCACTAAATCGGAGGTTATCATTCACCTCCTTGAATGAAGATGCCAAAGATAGTGCTCCATTTCTCTTCTACTACACTTTCTGCAATCCCAGTGTTTGTGAAGGTGCGGCAATGGATTTACAGTTTTAAATAAGACATATTTTAGATGGGGAAACAAATAAAAGCTCCCAGTGAAGACTGCCTTGGTAAAGGACTGACGGAAGAGACTGTGGATCCTTGGTACCTATACAAAGACAGAACACACAAAAGCAAAGATGAATTTCAATTGGCCTTTACTCAGTTAGCCAGAGTTGCTGAAACAACACAATTGGGAAGATCTTCATTTTTACTATAAAAGATCATACAGTATCCTTTGTCTGAGTGTTCCCCCCAGGATGTTCACAGCTTTTAAACTGCCAAGAAAGCTTTATTGATGGTTCAGGCATTGCAATTTAGTACGAGCAGATAGCAGGATCCCTGGCACAGGATGTTTGTTATCCCTCAACTCATTGGAAAAGTATCTCTGTTAAGACCCAAAAGCCAAACACTGTAACACTGTCTTACTCTTTATTGAGTTGAAGTGGCTAGTTCAGACTGAACAGTTTATCTTCTGCAGAAAAATGTAGATATTCTTTACTTTGCAAGACATCCCAAAGCATGTGGATATTTGGACACATGACAAAGATGTTGCTTTTAGCCTCGGATAACCACATGCTCCTCCATAGGGGCACAGTCCCAGCAGCAACACCTACAAGGGTGACTGACTTACTGTTCCCAGTCACCGACAGCCGCTCAACCCCACATAACACCAACACCTTTGAAAGCCTGCCAGGGTTTTTACTGAATCTATTAACTGAAAGAAAGAGGTCGATATACAGTAGAGTGCTCAACAGAGCGCTGCAGTACAATAACACCCCAGCTACATCTGTTATTTTAGCAGCACACGGCACACTGTACACAGAGGCTGGTTGTGATTTATGCCTATATTACATCTGATACAAGTGGAATTCAATACACCGTCAGCTTTTCAGAGGGTCTTTGGACACATTTATTGCCCCCGAATCCACCATGCCAATACAAACAACTGTGTTAGTCAATTTGATTAATGTGCAGACTGAAAAAAACTGTTCAGTTATTCAAACACATCATTTAATGTCTCTGTTTATGGACTTCCTAAATTTCTATTCATTACATAAACATACTGTAACATATAAGCTAGAGCTATAAGAAAACACAAAATATACACTTTATTAGTTCCTTCAGTATCCTTACTCATTGGTCTCATGTGCTGTAAAATAAATCCCCATTTTTAACAAGTCAGTCTTTCAAACTACTTCAGCCTAAAACATACACACGTGGACAAAATTGTTGGTACCCTTCGTTTAGTGAAAGAAAAATTCACAGTGGTCAGAGAAACAACTTGAATCTGACAAAAGTAATAATAAATAAAATTCGATGAAAATTAACCAATGAAAGTCAGACATTGCTTTTCAACCATGCTTCAACAGAATTATTAAAAAAATGAACTCATGAAGGCCTGGACAAAAATGATGGTACCCACCCTTAACTTAATATTTAGTTGCACAACCTTTTGAGGCAATCACTGCAATCAAATGATTCCTGTAACTGTCAATGAGACTTCTGCACCTTTCTGCAGGTATTTTGGCCCACTCCTCATGAGCAAACTGCTCCAGCTGTCACAGGTTGGAAGGGTGCCTTTTCCAGACAGCATGTTTCAGCTCCTTCCAAAGATGTTCAATAGGATTTAGGTCAGCGCTCATAGAAGGCCACTTGAGAATAGTCCAGTGTTTTCCTCTTAGCCATTCTTGGGTGTTTTTAGCTGTGTGTTTTGGGTCATTGTCCTGTTGCAAGATCCATGACCTGTGACTGATACCAAGCTTTCTGACACTGGGCAGCACATTTCTCTCTAGAATCCCTTGATGGTACTGAGATTTCATTGTACCTGTACAGATTCAAGGCAAACTGTGCCAGATGCAGCAAAGCAGCCCCAGAACATAACAGAGCCTCCTCCATGTTTCACAGTAGGGACAGTGTTCTTTTCTTGATATGCTTCATTTTTCCTTCTGTGAACATAGAGCTGATGTGCCTTGGCAAAAAGTTCCATTTTTGTCTCATCTGTCCATAGGACATTCACCCAAAAGCTTTGTGGCTTGACAACATGTAGTTTGGCAAATTCCAGTCTGGCTTTTTTTATGATTTGTTTTTAACAATGGTGTCCTCCTTGGTCGTCTCCCATGAAGTCCACTTTGGTTCAAACAACGACGGATGGTGCGATCTGATACTGATGTTCCTTGAGCTTGAAGTTCACCTTTAATCTCTTCAGAAGTTGTTCTGGGCTCTTTGGTTTCCATTCGTATTATCCGTCTCTTCAGTTTGTCATCAGTTTTCCTCCTGCAGCCACGTCCAGGAAGGTTGGCTACAGTCCCATGAATCTTGAATTTCTGAATAATATGTGCAACTGTAGTCACAGGAACATCAAGCTGCTTGGAGATGGTCTTATAGCCTTTACCTTTAACATGCTTGTCTAAAATTTTCTTTCTAATCTCCTGAGACAACTCTTTCCTTTGCTTCCTCTGGTCCATGTCGAGTGTGGTACACTTCATGTCACCAAAAAGCACAGTGGCTACCTGTCGCCCTATACATGAGCCCACTGACTGATTACAAGATTGTAGACACCTGTGATGCTAATTAGTGGACACACCTTGGATTGGCATGTCCCTTTGGTCACATCATTTTCAATTTTTTCTAGGGGTACCATCATTTTTGTCCAGGCCTGTTTCATGAGTTTATTTTTTTAAATAATTCTGTTGAAGCATGGTTGAAAAGCAATGTCTGACTTTCACTGATTACATTTCATAGAGTTTTTATTTATTATTAATTTTGTCAGATTCAAGTTAATTCTCTGACCACTGTGAATTTTTCTTTCATTAAATGAAGGGTACCAACAATTTTGTCTACGTGTGTATGTATAATAATAAACAAATGGTGGGTTTTTGTTGTTGTTTGTTCGTTTGTTTTTGGGGGGCAAGTTCATTTCTATTAAAATCATTTCAAGTAATAATGATCAATATCATAGTCACTTAAAGAGGACATATCATGCTTGTTTCTCCTTTTCACTACGCCAGACTAAGATGCCTGTAAAGCATTTCTGCCCTCAGTACAAGTCATTTAGTTCCTTCATTGCCCCACAATAGCGTTCTCAAAATCCTCATTTTAGGCCAATATCAAGCGCTTGTTGACACGCTTGGTCTCAAGGATGACCTACAGTTACCTCGCAACGTCACAGCCCTTTGTGCTCTGATTGGTCAGTTCTATCGGGGGTAGAGCCAGCCTGTCCTTCTTCTTCTACTGTATTTTCCAGCAGGCTCAAAGCAACGACCGCGTATTGAGTCCCCCTACAGGCCAGAGCTGGTAATGTGGGAGTGTGAGCTAGGGAGCTTTATACCCCTGCTGCTGGATGTGTTCCTCGGTGAGGGTTTGGGGCTGACGGACATCACAGAGGACGAAGTGTTTTATCAGATTACTCCAATAAAAAGAAAGGTACCTCGTGATGTCATGACGTTTGAAATCTCGCGGACATCTCGCAATGACCTATTTTCAGAGGCATCAAATCTCATTGTGGGTTATCAGAAAAAATACAATATCTATTTTTTTGAAAATTAAGGGGGTGTAAAGTCTTGTTTTCAAATTTATTATATTATATTTAAGTATTAAATCATGCATCAGCATGATATGTATCCTTTAAATAGTTCATTGATTGACAGAAACACTGAATATTATGTATTGTTATTTTTGGATAGGCACAGTAAAAAAAAAGTTCAATTATTCAGCAATCCTTGAATGAGAAAAAACATTTTTTTAAACTTTTAAAAATATAAGTATCCTCTGGCAAATCTGAATCTAACCTAAAATTCATTCAACACAGCCAAAATGGCTATGAAAAAAAAAGAAAAGGCATAACAAACCCTAGCTCCTCTTTGTTGACACAGACAACACTTTGAAAAACAAACATGTTAGAATAATATTCATGGATATTTTGGGGGGAGTAGGGTCAAAGAAGCAAACTCAAGACCAACCATTTTTAGTGTGGCTTCTGGCTGATATTTAGTTTCATTCTCTTAATTTGGATTACGTGTTTTTTATTAACTGTCTTTTAGTTTCAGTGTATTTTTTTTTCTTTTATTGTTTGGTTTTAAGACTGTTTTCTTTTAATCCTTTATTACCTTTAAAATATCTTATCATAGTTGAATGGGTTTAGTCTTAGGTCCTTTGTTTTTGTCATTTTTACTTCAAGATTAAGATCATTTCAGTTTAAAGTCCTCGCTTAGTGTCCTTGTGTGTGCGTTTGCGCGTTTGTGCTTGAGTGATTGTGTGTGTTGAATGTGGGTTGGTAGGGTGGGTGGGCTTTTGTGTTTTATTGTGTATCCAGTGACACTTATCAGCTTGTGTTCTTGAATGTGCAACGCTGCATTTTTTGATATGACAAGTGCTGTATAAATAAATAAATGCATAAATAAAGTTTGATTGATTGATCGATTAAAAGAAGTTGGCTCAGGCTAGCATGTCTGGAGGATTGTTTAGACCCTTGTTAAGCCCTGCATGTTCATTTAGTTTCTGTAATCCAGGAACAGCATGGAGTTAATCATACTTCTAGATCATCAATTTGGATAGAAAGGCAAAACTAACAGTAACAATACATTATTGGGTTAGATTTACTTTCCTTATTTTCTCTTTCCTTTATTATTTTTGAATTTGTTTTCCTAGTTATACTCCAATAGCTTCATTGGTTATCTAATGTTCATGCCCTTATTTTTATCTGAAACATCAAGAAAAATTATAAAACCAAAATGCAAATCAGCATCTTTCTGGAAGAGTTTCATATCATTAAGATGAAAAAGCATTTGTTATGGTTGAGATGCTATGTCACAGCTTCATGTGTTCAATTCTGCTGCTGTCTATCTCTTGGAAATAAAATGCAGTCCCTCTTTGGTGTTTACTTGCTGCTCTTTGATTCATTTTTCACTGAGCGTGATTCATTTTGAAGTTCGATGCAGACAAAGTAAGGTCAATAGACTGTTTAATTTATTCTCACCGTGTCTGTACACTCTGAGCTGTGAAATTGCAGAACAGCAACCAAGGCAATACCGAGACTTCAACAACATTCACAAACCACACACATCTGGCCGCAGGGCTCCCCCCCTCAAGCACCACGCTTGCCCCCTTTATTTATGCTCTTTGTTGTTGTGCATGTGTGCTGCAAAATGTGTGAATTTGTGCTTTTTTTGTGCACACATGAACAAACATCAGTCAGTCATCCTTGGCTTTGTGGGCGATATATGTACAGATCCATGAAAAGGGTTTTGTAGACATTACATTTCACCTGACCGGGCTTTACAAGATGACCTCACAGGGCCGTCCTCATAATTCTGTGGGTTTTTATGTCAGTTTGATGCTCTGTGTTTACCCAGGATTTATAATCACGACTTCAGAAGTCCACAGAGGCTCAGCACACGCTAGCGGCTTCCATGGCAAACAAACCGAATTACCATACAGCTGGCAGACAGTTCATCTCAGCCAAGGTCAAGGAGCTCTCTACTTTTTTGAAAATATGACGCTGCCAGTCCGCCCCCTCCTTGTCCTGACCACTCTCACACTCGTCTTTTTGTTTGTCTGCGAGGCCTTGGATAGCAGCCATGGCCGAGTGTCCCCCTCACCTCTTTGTCAGGCGGCCCTAGCACCGTTCATTACTCTGCTCCGGATTGATCTGAGCTCTCAGATGACAGTACAACCATTTCATTTCTGTTGATCACTGCTTTTCCACCTCAGAGAGCAGGGCCTTTAATGGCCCCTCCAGCAGCTCGGCACTCCACCATTACCTTTCAGTATGTCAGAGTTCTGCAGTAGTTTAAGACATAGTACTGTGCTGCCAGGAAGAGACTTTGGCTTGTAACCAGAGACTGCCACAACTTCAAAGTGTACAAGTTCAAGGATTTGCAATGCAAGTATAGCCTATGTGTAAAGACTGCAAAACAAATCTTAATTCTATGCCTGTAAACCCGGGGGGATTTTAGGGCTTTTGGGGGGCTCAGTACCTAAATAAATTGTTCCTCAGAATTATTTTCAAGTGCATATCCAGTTATCAAAGAACCTTTTTCCACTTTTGATATTTCTTTCTATCAACTTACATATACCTGCTAATGCAAACCTGCCCCAGCAAAAAAACAAAACAAAACAAAACAAAACGATACGACAATTAAATGTGGATTTTAATTTTTTTCAAAAAAATGGTCAATTTAAACAGTTTAACCATTAAGGTTTCATTTGTAGATTTTTTTTAATACGATTCCTTATAGGAAATTCTATTAATTGCTGGGCCATATTTCAACCCCATTAGTTTCCTCTGATTATACACATGTTTTAGTTTTTAAAATTACTTGTAATTTTAACCTGTTGGCTATCATCTGCCTGTAATTCTTGGCGCAACTAAAATAACCTCTCAAATCCTATTAAAGAGCTCATATGATGCTTTTTGTTAAGTTACTGGGACTCTTTTGTGTTTTACTTGTCAGAGCATCAGGATTTTCCTTCTCTGCCTGGTTGCAGCATGAATGACATTTTGAATAAGTATTTATAGTTGTTTTTCTGTGGCATTTTTCTAGTGTGTTTACTTTTAGGACATCGTATGCATTGCCTAGCTTTTTGGAAAAAGACATGAGGGTTAGCCCTGCAAAGCAACTGGGTTGGCCAGATTCCATGTCTGTCATCAGGATGATCAGTCTCGCAAAGTTTTAAGAGAGAACAAGTTTTCCCAGGCCTTTTCAATGTCCTTTTAAGACCATGTATGGATTATTTATGCTGAAAGTAAGAAATGACTGCAAGCCTCTGGCTACCCTACGGTAAAAGTGACAGACAAAAATATTGTATATTGTCCAGATGGACTAGAATTATTTCCCATGGATATGTGAATTAGTACATGTGATGTATTGAATTACTGTATAGTTAAAGTAACAAACTTTGTATGCAGAACATCAACATGTGTCAATACCTTAACCTTTTACAAGTGTGGCTTTTTCTTAAAGCTGGGGTTGGCAATTTTGGAAAACTAGCATGTATTTGAAAGTAGCATCTCCTCAGGGCTCCGCCTAAATGCCCACCCCGCTCACATGCACACGAGCAGCTGATATATCCAGAAGACTGATTCAACTCCAAACCCTCAACAGCACAATGTATTTGTTTTACACAACACCAAGTCATGTCTCAGCCAGTGGTAAGAAAACACCAAACAAACATGTAAAGTTAGTTAGTACTCACGGCCGATGTTGATCGGGGTATAGGTAGTTCCTCTGACATTCTTCACATAGCTGTCAAATCTCCCGTTTATGAAACTACCATATTTTACATATTTTATCCTCTTTCCCGCCATCCTCCTGTATCAGTATTCTCCCGTAAATCTCCCGTGTGATGATATAATAATAAAAACATTCCTCTGCCTCTTCAAACTGAGCTCTGTCTTTAGCCTGAAGTGGGCGGTAATGCTCCAAAATGATGGATGCCAACCGCCGTAAAACCAAAGAAGAAGAAAAAGCCTCGCGAGAACGTCCAGCTGCAGTAGCCTGGGTGGCAGCTATCGCAAGATTAGAGCAGCAGAACAAACTTAGAAAAACAAAGAGTTTATTTTAGATTTCTTGTAAATCTGTCTTAAAATGTGAGGGATACTGGAGCTTGGTTGGGGTTGTGGGACGGCTCACGGCAGGCTTCCCTTATTTTCAAAGACAAAACTTGAAAGATGAGCATTCTCTGGCGGACTCTGACTCAGACTGAGTCTGTGCACGCCGGAAAAATGCTCGCGGGCAGAATGGCGACGGGATTTGATTGGTTTAAAAACAGGTATCCCGGCATGATTATTGGTTGGGGTTTCCCCTGTTTTACTCCTGCTGTAGATAGTGGATATTTTTCGCTCTGTTTTAAGAACACATTATGAGTTGATTACCATCAGGTCAAAAAGACCATTTTAACCAGTATTACAAAAAGTGTATCTAAATCAAATCGCCAACCCCAGCTTTAAGTAAATAATTTAGGACCCAACTGTCCACCACTTATCCAATGCCAAGTGTGTCTTAATATTGAACTACATCTCTGAATGTTATCCAACAAAACATTAATGTGCTCTTAGAGCACAGACCTCCACCAAGGCCTCTCTGTCATTCATGTAGATTTGTTCTGGAGACATTCTCATATTCTCCTGCAAGTCCTGCAAATCCTGTAACAGTCCTGGATTCACACCAGTTTTCAGGTCAGTTCCAAAATGAAATTTATTCCCCTTTGTGTCATGACCAACATTCCCTTAAAATGTCATAAAAATCCATTGGGAAACTCCAAGTTATCAGTGAAAATGTGACAACTGCCCTATCTTGCACTGTATAAAACAAGTTCTTAAAACTCCTGGATCTGCATCCATATTTGGAACACCACCAAAATCTAATTATTTCTTCCTTGTGCCATGACCTACATGTCCTGAAAAATTAATCATGCACATAATCTTGCTCACAGACAAGCAAACACCACCAAAGCATGTACCTCTTTGGTGCATGCTTTGGTGGTAAATTACCTGCTTTTCTCTGGGTTTCTGCACTTTATCAAGGAAGTGACTGTTTTCTAGATGGCTGCTTGAATCAGTTGTTCTGAGATGTTTTACACCTTAATCAACCCAAAATATTGGGCACCCTCGTGGCCATGTAAAACAGCCTTGTTAGAGTATCCAATCAATCTGCATATCTGAATGTGTATCCATGTATGTCTGAGAAGTTTTCATGATACTTAATTACAAAAAATAATTTTTATGATCATGATCAATTCAGAATTAATTGGAATTTTGAAGAATTTAACATGTTCTGCATCATGCATAAAAACGTTTATCCATCCATCCATTCATCACATAATCTGTCCACATCTTTCTGGGTTTGCAAAGGCCTGACCTTTAAAACAGTCAAGATTTAGAAAATCAGACAAACAAAGAAATGGGTTACAGAGAAAGAAAAATGTATTTCATGAGGATTGGGGGGAAAAAATCAACCTCTATTCATCCGCTGTAGCTGAGGGGCACTGTATGAGCGACATCATTACAGCAGCATTGTGAATCTGATTGGTCATACCTCATGTGTGGCAGACGACCTCAGAGTGCTCTGCTGCTGTTTGGTGAGGCTAAATGAGATCAATGAGCTCTTCAAATGAGGAAATTACCAAGAGGAGAACGTATTATAATGATGTTAAACCAAAGAGGGAAATGATTGGCAGTGTATGGGACTGGATGTTTACATCTGTAATATCAAAGAAAATTAATGAAAGCCAAATAACCAGTGGCTTATTATTATCTTTATTTTACATCTAACGTTCCACTGAAATTCATTTATGTGGTTTTAACTATATAAGAGTTTACAATTGAAACTAAACTTGAACAGAAACAGAACATCAATATAATGTAAACATAAAACCTTCAAACACAAAACTACTGTAACCTTGACATGATATGCCCTTTGAGGTAAATGCTAACAGTACTTGACACAACAAAAGTTCATATCTACACACGAGAATCTGCCTTATCACTTTTTATAAGCGCTACAGTTGTGCTGCAAGCAACCTTGAAATATTGGTAACAGTGGTCTGAATCCTACCAGGTCTCTTTAACAAGAGAGACAAGACATAAGCTTTGTCAATGCCATAATTTGATTGTTCTGCAGTGAAGCTGGAAACTACCGTGACGTATCAAAGTGAAATATCATACACACACAATCCAACTTTTAGAAAGAACTGTCTCATATCATGATCAGGACTGTCTCTTTTCCTTGTCCCCATTTTTGTTAGTTTTGAATGTTGTAAACCACAAAAAGATCATCTTTACTCTACAGCAACTGGCCACAAATGCATATAAGGCTTGATGATAGAAAATGGTTTCTTTCATTTGATGTCACATCACCACGAAGAGCACCAGGTGGGTGGAAGATATGATTACTGCATAGAGACGCACTATGAGAATACCACATTTTTCTACAGAAATGACAATAGAAGACAAGTTTTTTTAAAGTTTCACGAAGAACCAACAGCAAACATGGATTCAAAATATCTGCATGAAGAATAGACTTGCAGGAGGAGGCAACACTCTTCCATACCATGTGCACTTTTGAATGGTACAGCTACAATAGTTGTGCCATTTAATTTATGAATAAAACTATATTACAGTACAGTGAAAATAACAATACAAGAGCCATTATTTTAAAATACAAAAACAACTTAAATATACATATATATATATATATATATATATATATATATATATACATACATATATATACATATATATATATATATATAGTTGTCACTCTGTGTTCCTTTTTACCAGCATGTAGACCACCAACAAAGAGCATATAAATAAATATATAAATATGAGACTGTTATGAGAAAATGTGACAAGTCTCTTATTCCCATCCCATATCTCAGCGGTTTGTAGTATGTACAAATGCACCATGATAGTTTGCCTCTTTACCACTGAATGTCTAGTTCTTCAAATCAAAAGGAACAATTAAAGAAAGCCTAAATCTGACAAAATGGGCTGTTTCCAAGACAGGAGCAGGTTAGTCTTAGTTAAATTGAGACTTTGTCCTAATGACTCAAAATATTGATATCAGTATCAGTATCAGCAATAATGGTTCTGAAATATTGATATATTGGATATCGACATAAACCCATAAACAGGAATCCTTAAGTTTACTCCATTTCCGAATGATCGGTTTCACATGCTGCCTATTTTTGACTTTCACCAGTAACACATGACTGAGAGCAACCTATAGAAATGACTTCATGCAACACAGGGGATTGATTTCAGTTTCACTGTATGTAGTCCATAAGCTCAAATGTGTGGCTTCACTAGTGTTGTGCTCCAGGCTAACATGTGGCCTCAGTATTTTGCTAAGATACATTTTGCCAAACTATTTTTAAATTTCTCAGACTAACCTTCAGTTTGGATAATTCCAGATAAATTCTAATTTTATTCAGTTTATTACCATCAGTTCCCATTAAAAGTTTCCAACTCTGAAAATTCTGAAATTTTACATCCCTGGGCTGTACAGTTTGGTTTGGTTAAAATGATTTAAAACCTTCAATGCACTCACAATGCCACTACATTTGGCAGATTTAAGAGGACCAGCTCCAGTTACAGAACCAAATTACCTCAAATACTAAAGTTATTTTTATGAACGTTGCCCCAGTCCCACCTACCCAAAGGACTATACTCTTAACTGCCAATTACCTTTGTTGGGATTTTTCTGTAAATTGTACATGTAAATATACATTTATAAACATATGATAGCATGTCAGCAATGCCTTTTAAATCACCAAATTGCTGATTAAACTGAGTGACACACTTGATACTTAAGTAAATATAATTACTATAAAAATAAATGATTTTGTAACTAAAGAAAGTAAGTGCTGTTACATGATGCTATCCTTTCAAGGTCCAGCTACAGTGTTTTGAATTGGAGAGAAAGAAAATCACATTGATTGTGAGTTTTCTAGTTTTATTTATTGAAATGACAACATAAGCAGATAGAGCCACAACATCTAAAAGGAAAAAGTTTAGTGCTATGTTTTCTCCAACATCATTCGCTAACTGCTCGAAACCATTGAAAACCTTTTGCCCATTCCTGGGTTGTCAGGTGAACTGCAGGTGTTGATATCTTTGCTCCATGTGGGCGTCTAAAGCAAAAGAAGGTTAGGTTCATGGTTAGACCAGATGATAAGAAGCCTACACGTCTGTATTTAGAGATATCACACTTACACTTACGCATTCAATAACCACAGAAACCAGACTGGAAACTCTGTCAACTGGGGGCGTTTACAATCTGTCGACCACCGTTTCCAATACAGTGAGGGACTATTTTTTCCTACCACACAACTGTAAAAAGTTCTGTGATGACAAGTGAAACCTTCTTGCATTTTTTTTTTGACTCGTCCTGGGTTTGCAACATAAGTTTATCTCACGATGTATTCAGAAAAAAAAAAAGCAACTTTAAAGGGTGTTGTGTGCAGGCAGCTTGAGTTTGTGTGCAGGAAGATGGGGGGGCTTTTATTCAAAATAAACACAAATGATAATGCACAGAAAAATGAAGACAGGAAACAACCAAGTTATTCTCTTGTAGGTAGACGTGGTAAGAGTTCAAGGTTTGACAGCTGCCTTTTTTATTGATGAAACAATATGAACATTTTCATCTTAAACTGAAAATTTCACAGTTGATTGACAAGTACTTTTAAAGCAGTAAGCCTTCAGCCCTATGTTGCTAGAGACAATGGTTGAGGCCAAGAGGGCCACAAAAGGGTAATACAGAGAGATTTTAAAGGCACAAGACTAATGGGTGCCTCTAAAAACGCTCATATTTCATTTTAATAGCAAAGCAACAATCTGACTGTCCAGCCCTGCTGATGTTATTGATGTTACAAATTTGGATTTCCATTTTTAAAAACAACATTAGATCAAATAGTTGCCTCTTCACTTGTAAATCATTTAGTCTTTCCCCAAAATTTTTAATCCTATAAATACTGCCATGTAATAAATCAGGAGGCAGACACCCTCTCTATCTTTTTGGGTAGAATATGAGGGATTACTAATCCTTAGATATTAATGATAGCTTTCTGAAGAGATTTTAAACATAAGTATCATGCCATGAAAAGTGTGAAAAAGGTGCATAACTGAAGTCCTCACTGATTTGATAATTATACTGAAGAATGCACTATTAAGTTTTCTAGCATTTTGTTGTCTTTCAACAGAAAAAAATTTAAAAAACCTGATCCGTACACTGGTGGAGGTGGACTTTAAGAAAAAAAAAAAAAAACAGTTTAATGGTTATCTTGAACAGTAGAACTACAGATCCCAAAATGCAAGAGTGTTACTGCAACATTTGATTAATGGAGCTTGCTATTACCCTTAAACTGCTGCTGATGAACCTCACAATAGGTAAACAGCCCTGTACAAGACACTATTTTGCATATAATAAGCTTTAATAAAAATATAAATAAAAATAAACTATTTGTGTTTTCGAGCAGAGGAACTTCATGACCTACAATTTCAGAGTGTCCCAGGACTGTTTCTGATTGGTGGAGCCTTTATGCTAGCTTTGTAGCACTGAAATTACTAATGGATGTAAAAAAAATGTTGACAGTTACTGCTGAGCCCTGTGGTGACCAAAACAAGCACAACATATGTCACTTGCTGCCAACAGTTACATTGAGCCGCAGTAACTGGATTTCAGCCTGTAGAGGGCAGTCACTATGAGAATTTGTCATATAGGCCTAACTTACATCCAGTCAATCAAGTTTTTGGTCTGTAAGAGGACACTGGGGCACCCAGATAAATCCTAAGCAGTTACGAGGAGACCATGCATACTCTTCACCTTGCAGACCCTGTTCAACCTAAGGAAGAGCAGATTTATTGCTGTGAGGCATGTGCACTAACCTGTTGAGCCAATGTTAGGCTCTCTGACACAATCCTGAAGAATTTAACTGTTGTAAGTCAAAGTCTAGAATTGGACCATGTCTGAATGAAACATATACTTCATAGCAATAAGCATGTGTTTTATGGTTTAACTCTTTGGGCTCTAATTTTGTATAACAGGCACAGATGCTGTACACCTGTCCTGCGCTGTGCCAACAGGGTGTGTCCAGGGCATTCTGAAATTTTCATGCACGCCACAGGGAGGTCAATCAAATGAACGCCTCTCTTTGTCTTTAAATGCGCTACAGGCGAGGCGCAGACTGATAGGTCTAACTGATCTCCACCACCGTGACCAAGGTATGCTGGAAAGACCTGCCAACGAAGACGGCCAGATACACATGTAATCTGTTCCTGTGTCATGAAAAGGAGTACAAAATTAAGTGACAGTTACATTAAACACAGCAGGCTAATCCATTCATCATACTTGTGATCCACCTGCATTCCTGGTCTATCATCACCAGATAGCAGATCCTGTGATGATGTATCCTCTTCCGGTATCTCCTCCTCATCCTCCTTGCAATAATGTACAGTACTCTGTCTTTTTAGATCCCGTTCAGAAAAAGTTTAAAACAGAGAAATATGGGCAATCACAGGTAAATCCTTATGACACAGAGTGACGTACATTTATTAGTGAGCATCTCTCTTTTTTCTCTTTTTTTCTGTCTCTTTTTCTCTCTCTTTTCTTTTGAATTTTATGAGATGAGAGAAGCCAAATATATACTCTGAATAAGCTGATGAGGCTGTTGTTGGCTTGAGAGATGTGAACTGGGTAGCTTGCGTCACACTACCAGCTGCCGTTTGGTTAAGTTGGCTGTGTTCCAGACAAAATTATCACTGCGGCAGGCTCACCACCCTGTGCCACGCCAGGAAATTAGGGTCCTTTCGGTGTAACATCTACATCTAATGTCACATTAAGTCATACATTTCACCTCTATGTTTGATAACAGTGGAGAAGGTACATTTTTAACACTTAAATGGATTATCTGTCATTAAAGAATAGAAATAAAATATATTTATACATATGTATACTTTAAGTGTTAAAAAAAATCCTTCCATAATGTACAGTCCTGACTTTGTTTAACAGGCTTTATTCTGAAGAAAATCAAAATGATTAACAGACAGTAAGCTGCATTAAGCTAAAAGATGGATAAATCCTGTACTGTGCCGCACCTGCCTGCTTCGCTCTGTCAGATTAGGACAGAAATACTGATTTTTACATGGATAATCTCATTAATGGTTAGAAAAAATCCAGGTGCTCTGGTAATCTTTTCATTACATTCCGCTAATCTAAATCCTGCAGAGATAATTCCTGTTCTGTGGCAGGCTAATCTGATCTATATCTCTGGTTTAGTGAAAAGAGAGTTACAATCACAACATGAGGTGAATAAGTATGAAATATGTCAGAATATAGGGTAGACATTAGATTGCAATATGCGGAGAGTTTGTGCAGACCACAGCGTTTTCTTTGCTGTTTCCTTTCCACTCTCCTAACCAAACATTGTCATGCACAAACTACACTCACACACTTATCAGTGCCAAGATTTATATTTCCTCTGGCACTGTAGATGAGATGGGAAGGCAAGTATATACAGTAATTCATTCATTTTGTATATCCATTATCACATTAGAAGAATTGTCAGACACTACTTGATTTTATTAAGCCAAGACAACAGTAACTGAATCAGATGCATCTCACTGTGAAAACTAAATTAGCATCTACCCCTCTGTGTAATCTGGCTGTCTGCTACACAATACAAAAAAAGAAAGTTCACTTTTTCCACCATTTGACTTAAACAACAGAGTGCATGTTGCATGCTTATAGACTTTAAGCTCTGAAGGACCAATGGTTATCATAGAGCAAGCATTTTATCTTTGTAATGCCAGATCAGATCAAAGTTTGTGATGAGGTGAGCTGAAACTTGCAGCTGCTCGCAATGAACTGCATGTGACATTCAGAAACCCTGTTTGATCAAATGGCTGTAGCTTGTAGCTGCATAAAATGTGGTATATGACCTGAGACTGAAAGTGAGTTACCTGCAAAGTTTGCAAGTTTGAAGCAGGAAAAAACATAAAATAAAACATGATCCAGACTTTGAAGCCATCCGGGGGGTTGCCTCAACTCACTCCCTAAGAGGCTGTGCCAATATAAGCCATGATCTTGAGGCCCAAGATCCCCATTTTTGTTTTGTTTATTTGTTTAATTTTTAAGGTTTTGGGATGCTCATAGACGGCCAACTAAATAGTTAAAGTTAAATAACCAAGTAGCCAATGCCAGACTTAAAATCAGTAAAAACTAACTCTGTATACTGTTGCTGCCTGGCAGAAATGGACAGATAATTACAAATAATACTTTTGTACTTTCATTTGGTTAAATATTTATACAGTTATATTAGTAATCGTATCCTTTTTATGCGTACAGGCCTTAAAGGATAAGTAGAACAATATACTCACCCAGAAGGCTTTCCTGATCCAAACCGTGCTTTGGGAGATATTTAGATCCAAAATCGAGCTGCGGACATCCGTATAATGGTAGCGGACAGGGCATGTATAGCGCTGCTTCTAAAACTGCATTAATCATCCAAAAACTCATTAGTTTCACCAATATATCATCATGGTTCGCTTGTGCTACTCCTCCACGACAGTCCGGTGTCGCTCCAGACATGTTTTTATAAGTGTGCCGACCTCTGAACTGAAGACTGCTCTCTGGAGAGCTGTTCTTCTCTTTGACTCCGCGTCCTCCTTTCGATGAGCTCCTCATCTGTAAACTCTGGCTCGAAACTGTAAGGACACCCATCATATTAAAAGTTCTCATCCACAATATCTTCATCCGATAGATAGTCATCCATTTTGCACAAAACTGGAAAAAGAAAGTTGTTGTGTAGCTGGCGGTCGCCCCTGAAACAATGAGCCGTACTGCACATTGGCGCAGCACCCGGAAACAAACTTTTCAGTTCAGAGGTCAGCACAGCCACAAAAACATGTCTGGAGTGACACCAGACTGTCGTGGAGGAGTAGCCCGAGTAGACCATGATGAAATATTGGTGAAACTAATGAGTTTTTCGACGATTAATGCAGCTTTAGGAGCTGTGCTATCGATGCCTCGTCCGCTACCATTATACGGATGTCCGCCGCTCAATTTTGGACCTAAATATCTCCCGAAGCACTGTTTGGATCAGGAAAGCCTTCTGGGTGAGTATATTGTTCTACTTCATTCTATAAACAATGTGAAAGCTGTAGAAACCGAACTTATCCTTTAAATCCAACTTAACTGCCCCGTCTAAAAGGAAAAGCAAACACCATGGTAACCTTTCATTCAGCTGCATCAGCTGGCTGCTGTATTGCAAGCAAAATGTTCTCAAACCCAAATCTAAATGGACGACTTTGAATAACCACCAGGAAACAGATATAACATCAGTAATGTCACAGTAAAAACACAGTTTGGCTAACTTGATACAGGTAGGCCAGATAAACGATTCCACATATCAACAGGATATGTTTCACCAGTGCACTTGAGCAACACTTGAGCTGTGCAACAGCCCATATAAAGTGATGAGGAAGGACATTTCTAAAACCTAACTGGAAGATAGACGGTGGATCTGTCTGTCAACATGTGCCAGTGTGTAAACAAACTCCAGCCTCAATTTGTCATGAAAGGGGTGACAATATGTTTTCACTCGATATATATGTTCTGTGTTCTTTTACCCTCACTCTCATTGACTCCCAGGTGACCACCCAGATCATTTTCACATCAAAAATCAGATGGAATTTGAATTGTCTGCAATAGAGTATCCAAGGTCAATTTCTCCTGGTTATTCTCAGAGAACATTTGCTGTTTAGAGGGTTTGGTGCTGCTGTAAAGATTTACCTGACTACGGGGATGGAATTTTAACATACCGGTATCCATGTCATAATAGTCCTTTTGTTTAACATCCTATACCTAGAGACCCCCTAATTCAACTTATTAGGGGGGTCAAAAACTTACAAAAAATTGGAAGGTGCTTAAACCAATGTTTTGGTCTTCTTGTTAAGTATTGGCTAGTCAGAAGCTTGTAGTCTCTTTCTGCTCTATTCCATGTAGTTCACTCTCTTAGCTAATGTCTCTTTCACTGTAAAGGCTAACAGAAGCTATGTTTTGATCCTTAAGCTTTGAATGAAGGATCTGCCTTATGACAGAGATGTAATCTGACAACTCCCAAATACTTTGCATTGTTAATAGCAGAGAAAACTCTAGCTACTGAGACAGTATTTTACTGGGGTACAGGTGCATCAGCTCAAGATAAACAGATGCTGCTGTCTTTTCATGGTGTACTCAGCAGACTTCCTCTCTGGTCTTCAAGGAACTAACTGTCAGAGAGCAAGAGTGTGTTCACAATCACTACTGTTTAAAAAAAAACAGTCTAGTTTTCAGACAGAGTACCCCTAATGGTGCCGTATGCTCAGTCTGTCTGAGAATCTCTATAAGAGCTCCTGGCCCTTTATGAACCCAGCCCGCTCTGTTTGTTTTCACAGGTCAACTCTTTGGTTGGTCATTTTAGCAGTGCTTAAAGACATATTGTCAGCAACTCTAGATTCATCGTAACATCTATGCTCTGCAATGGGCTTACTACAGTGTGCTAATGGGTTAACATTGATGACAAAACAATGGTAAAATGTCACACTGGTAGGTCTTCAAGGGGGTGCCACAAACAGGGGGAGAGGGTAAAATAACTTGTTTTGTTCATAGGTGCTCTATCATGTAAGTGGACATGTTAAACTACTAGCCACTGTGATTTTGGCTGCAACAGCTCAGTTCCTACAGCTACAAACTTTCCACCTGCACTGTTCCAACACAGTCTTGCTAGGCTTATACAATACAGTATTTTACTTTCTTGAAAACCAACTATCAGAAAAGACATGAAATTAGGCTATTTTACTAATTACACTGTATTAGCATTTATGTTTATCAACATTTGCTTAAAAGTTGATTTATGTGCACCAATAAAACCCATTTAAGCCCAATATTGTTTTTCTGAGTTGTAAGCTTGGAAGAGTATTCTAAGAGACCTTAAATGTACCAGTGTACCTCATTCTACAATTTGAAATAAGTAAATTATGAGGAATCCTACAGACAGTGTTTCCTTTAGTTAGCAACAAGCTATGTGCCCACTGGCAACTTTTGTTGCCACTCACAGAAACAAGCCCATGAACAAATAAATATTTATCTCGGGTAACATTTTTTGGTGGAGGGTTACTCTAAGAGACTTGAATGATTAAATAATTTTAAATATGTTTTGGGGAAAAGTATTAGAATGTATGAAAATGACCTCTTTCCAGGACAATTTGCACCTTCTATGTCTTCCACCGCAAGAAGCGGGAAGCAGATGATGTCATGTGACAGGAACTGCTGGAAAACTACATTTTATAAACAGAAATCTTTATCTAAGTTGTCTACTAACGCATAAGTGCAAAAAGTTGCATTACTACCATTGACATTTTTTGTTGTGAGTAGAAAATGACAGTGATACACTTTGGCAACAATTGTTAGATAGATAACAGATAGATAGATAAAAATCAACTGACATTTATCCATCATTTATGTTCCATTTTCTTTTCAGATTTGGGTTTTGCACTTACTGTCAGAGTACAGTGATGATGATGAAAACAAAACAGCTCGTATATCCTCACGTGAGAGGATAATATGTTGAGACAAGCCTGCCCACAGAACCGGTTGGGCTAGGGTTAGTAAATGGACCCTCTTTAGATTTCTTTGAATACTGTAATATGTTGCACATGGCAGCGGCTATTTTGATTAATTTGTACACCCAGTGGGAGCCCAAATGGCTGTAGTCTTCAAGTGGCTGGTCTGGTTTAAATGTGGCCTGATGCTCCTTCATTCAAAATAAGGACAGTCTGGATTGAGATGTTGAAGTAAATAATAGAGCTTTATGTATCATCACAGGAAATCTGAATCAGATCAAAGTGTATGATTCATGTCTGGTTAGGATTACTGTAAAATGCAGATCAATTCCTTACATTACATTTTAGTTTCTCTGTGGCACACTTCTTATATCCTGCCAACTTCTGTCCTTTGAGATGCATTTGTGTACATAAAGCTGGACCATCAGTGAGGTTTCACTTCTCTATCTAAGGGCCTTTAACTTGTACCACTAAGGATGATTTGTTGCACGATCATGTCCTAAATGAAAATGGTACACTGTAATATTTGGCTTTAGTAAGATATTTGGTGAGGATTGCTTTGGATTAAATGCATGCCATATAAAGCCAGCACTAAAACGTTTACAACCCTCTGGTACAGGTAAAGGTTGTACATCTTAACTTTATACTGCTGGTAACAGCAGTCATATTTATGATCCATGAAAACAGACAGCTGCTCCTCTCATCAGGTTTAGTACCAAGGCTTACTGGGTAAAAACTGATCATCTGTAAACTGATCTACTTCTGTGATATGACTTCTTTGTGTGCATACAGCTGGGCTACAAGAGTTTTTTAGTACTTTTCAGATTAGGTGTGATAATTAACAAGATTTATTTTTAATGTGAGAGATCAAAACCATGTAAAAGGATAAGGGCTCAGACTCGTTTCAAATATCAAAAATAAAAACCATATATAATGTATCAGAGGTCTAACTAAAAAAAAACACTGTAAATGTAACAGCAAAACAGCAGCTGAACAGTAAACAACAAACAATGGTGCTGTTGTTCACTGGGCTATTTTGGGTCTGTGTTTGAGATAAACTGTTGAATATTCAGCAAAGCACTGCAGCACTAAAAGCTATTTATGCTTGAACAGGCTCATGAACATGGATTTACATTTACAGTAAATCAGCACACAGTGTGATTATTTTGCTCATATGTACATGGTCCAGCCGGAGAACATGACATGATAGGTCAATAATAATTATAATGATGATAATCACACAAATGTTGATGATGTTGATTTTTTTTTTTCTTCAGCAAGATTTCAAACAAAACTTGAAGACAACAAAATCTGGGTAGAGAAGATTATCATACATTCATGCTGTCGTTTTTTTGGCCAATTAGGGAAAAGGCCTATTTTGGCTTCCATCTTTGTGTGAGGTCTGAAGAAATCACAAATTCCTGAAATTAAGAATTTGTGCTACTGTTATATACGTGTTGCCGTGCATCCCAACAGTCTATTTTAATCCCATCCCCCCCCCCCCCAAATTATCCTGATGTTACCAGGATGAGCCATATGTGTAAATGCAAACAGACAAGTTTTCAACTCAATTTTACATGTGTAATTTTCTTGTGCCCCCCCAACCATTTTTTCCACATAAAGTCTGGGAATGCAGCAGAAAATATTCAGGGAAATTCACTGTAGGCCAGTGCGGAGAGGTGATGATGTTCATTCTGTGTGACCGCTGCAAATCTGGAAGAGGAAGACTTGACAGGACGGATAAAAACAACAGTGCAGGACAAGTTTACTTGAATGCAAGGAGAGTAACACAAAAAATGTGCATCTTGACCTGTTTAAGTTTTGTTTCTCCTGCACATTATCAAAGTTCTTTAGCGCAATCATTGTGCCATATAGTGACACTGCTTCAAAATTCACTCCTTCATGCTACGATGCTCATTTCGGCTCTTTCATTGACATTACTGATACGCCCTTGCTTTACTGAGATAAGGGTATCATTTTTGATCATGTAGCTCTGTGGCTTCATCCACAATTATAATCTGAATGCTGACTTCTGCCCTTATTTTTAACATCTTGTCCTACCAACCAGCAACATCCCCCACCTCCATTTAAGCTTTCACACCAACCCAAATCAACCAAACATTCTGGACCAAACAAGATAGATTTAAAAGCATCCATATTTAAATTAAATCCAAACAAAACAGCATACCTTTTTAACTGAAGGTAGAATTGATATTAGCATATGACACTGCCTCTGGTGTCTGATTATTTCACTGTTGTCTCTACTTATTTGTGTGTATGATTTGTGATTATTGTTAAATCAAAAAAAGCAAAAGAAAGTCCTTTGTAAGCCAAATTAGCTGTGCACTGAGTTATGTCCTTGACTGTAACCCAAAACAACTTGAACAGACAAGACACTGGGAAAAAGTCTATTGAGTAAAACGCACCATAGTCTGCAAAGAAAGGGTAAATTAATATCACTATACAAAGAAACTGTATGAGCTAATTGGATCCACACACAGAAAAGTGCCCTTACTTCAAACTTTTTCCTCTGCTGTACCTTCTAACCCCAGCACATAAGTAAGAAATTGGCCACAGCTGTCAGTGTGACTGTAAGGTGAGAAATGGAACATGTTGGTCTCACATTAGCGCACAGCCCTCTGTCTCCTTTATCCTGCTCAGACAGATCACTACAGTGTGTCTGGTGTACCTTTCTCTCCGTGGCACTGTCAGCTCTGGTAATTGACTCTTGCAGTCTCCGCTGAGCCGTCCACTACATGGCCTCTCAAGCTCCACACCCAATTACAGGCTGCAGCTCCCTGTCGGGCTGAGGTGGGTGACCGGGGGCAAGAGACGGGAAGGGGTGGTAGAAAGTTGGATTATTAGTCTGTGATATGGAACAGAAAGGGAATTGGGTATACGTGGGCACCTGTGTACTTTAGTGGCACAACTTTGTAAGACTACAAACTTATACAGTTTGCAAGTCCAGGGTTTTCATTTTTCAACAGTGCACAAAAGATCTTCTGGATTCTTTCTTCCCTCTAAAGTCTAGAATGTGCTTAAGTACTTATAAATATCAGTTTAACTTAAGCAAGCACATCCTTAAAAATGACAGTACATCCTTCAAACTCAGACCCTCCCCTCCCTCACATGATAAAACATGTGAATAATAATAATAGCAATAAATTATAAATAAAGCAATCAACATCAAACAATTTAAATAACCACATAGTTTGCACAGAACACTAACTAAATACATAAGCTATATTTGCACTATGCAATTACTATATTCAAACCTAAATAAAATAACTATTTCCAAAGCAATATAAAATATCTTTGTACAACTATATGGAAAACTATTGTTTGGGGGCAAGAGGAGACTTATTTGGTATTACCATTTGTAATAATATTAACTGGGCAATGCTTTACATTTGAATCAATGCAATCTCTTTCATTCAAGAGGATATAGAAATAAACTCTCTTACTATAACTACAACAGGCTGCTGGGTCTTTTTTGCCTTACTTTTGTCAATAAATGTGCCAGGAATATACATCTTGAGTAATTTTGTTCACCTTTTTTTAAAGAAAAATAAAAGACAAACAATCCTGGCAAGTATTTGTCATTATCATCTTATAAATGCTTTAAAAAAGTCTGTAATTACAAGAAAAAAAAAAAAAGAATTTTCAACAGATTTCTCTCTATTAATACTGGTAAAAGAACACGTAGAAGCCAAAACAGAAACTTAACCTTTTTTTACATGAAGTCATGCATTTTTGTTCCGTACAGCATGTAAAGTCCATGTAATAGCGTATTTTTAGACCATGTCAGGTGTTTTTTTTCACTGACAATCCCTGAAGCAGTTCTGTCCAGCTTAAGATGGAGCCTAAGCTTCTTTAGCGCCACAGTGCACTGCTTCCTCCCCAGGCAAAACAAGGCAAGATAATAGCAAAAAAGCACTCCAGAGTGGTACTAATGCTATAATTTACAATATTTTAACATCAGTTACACAGAAAATACTGAAAAACCACTGATAAATCTTCACATGTTTGGCATTAAAACCTTTCAAGCTGCCCCGCCTCCTTAGGCAATCTTTCACCATAATGTATCATTTTTCACTGAAAAGCTCTGATAATGAATGTTGGATGAGTTATTATAGTTTGAATCATGTATCTATTTTTCTGTCTCCGGCGACAGCTTCGTGATTTTATATTATATTGAAGGTGATTCTTTATTAATGCTGTGGCGCCCCCTGGAGGCCATGTCGCCCTTAGCATTTCCCCATATTGTCTGAGCCTGCCCTGTTCACACTGCATGTTCAGCATTATCTACAACACAGCTCTCCACTGGATTAAAAATCAAGAAGTGATTTTCTCCAAACAAAGAGCACTGATTCAAACAGTGTGTCTAGTTAAAACAAACAACCTACAAAGCACAAAGTTAGCCAAATCTTTAACCTTTTGACTGTAAGTGAGTTGGTGCAGGGATGAGTCCCACAAAGGGAAAGTGGGCTAGCATTTTAGCACTTCCTGTTCTCTTGTCCTAAGGTCTGTGGGGTTTATGAGCATTAATTTTTGCATCCTAAAACATCTGAAATTTGCCATAAATCTGACTTTTGGAGTTTTATTGTATCATAGTGAAATGCTAATTAGGACAGCAAATGGCTATTGTACTCATTTCTGATCTTTTTTTTTAAATGAACGATGACACATACATGACATGTCATGGTTGCAGTTAGCTCTGTTTTATTTAGTATGTTTAAAACCTGTTAGTTCCTATGCTTCTTGTCATTCCTGTTTTATTGGGTGCTGTAAAAGTGGAACCAGATAGTAGGGGACTATGTTTAATGGGAAGGTTCTGTCATCTTTGTTTTTATAAGGGGGATAGAGACACCACTTGAGAAATCTAAAAAACAACCAGAAGGTATTTATGTTCATTGTATACGTAACTACTGAGTGGCCACTTATAACGTCAGTGGTTTAGAATTTTATCCTATACGTTCAAATTTACATTCAATTTACTTTAAATATATAATTTTGGACCAGCAGCCAGTGTCTTCGTGTTAAATTCTAAAAGCTTCTGCAAGTAAGTGTGACAGTGTTTACTGTTACACTCAGGATACAAAAGGTGTCACTTAGGCAATTAGCTGACTTTCTGTTGTAGTAGTTGAATGTGACGGCCTCGACAGTGTCTCCCAGGCTTTGTTTATTTGCTGTTTATCAGATCAGGTTGAAGGACTTATGCCCACACCACACTGAGAGGCTTGTTTGTGTTCGGCCACCAGGCAGAACTCAAACAGCTGAAGATAGGCCACCATTGGTCAGTGGCAGCCTGTCAAAGATAATAACCATCAATGGGTCTGCTCTGCTTGCTAGAGGGAATGCCTGAGCAGGTGTCTTTACTTTGTGTGCGACTATCACATCCAGCCGAAAGGAAAGGATTTAAAGCAATTGTGTGGTGGCTGCAGTTGAATGTCCTCCTTTTTGCCGATTATCCATTGTTTTGTCAGTTGTGATAACATGGTCAATGTTGAAGTTGTAGAGAAAATGCAGCATTAAATACACCATTGTAACAGTGCCCCACAGACAACTGAAAAGTGGAATCAAGAGCTATTCACTGCTGCAGGTGTTACCACTAACTTAATTAAAAATATATATATATATACTGGGTGGAAACAACCCAAAGAAACTGTATTCAGATAATTCACAGCAACCTAATTTACCACTTGCAAGCTGCTTTATTTTGGTACTACTGGGATACACGGTACAGCCAAGGTGCCCCTACAACAGCAGTGTACTCACCAAAATAGGATTCCACTAAACTTGTGCAAAATACACTGAAATCACTGCTAGACAAAGATAAATGGCATTTAGAAATTGTTAAAGATTATCCTTCTTACCAGCACAGTTATTTTGTGAAAGTGTTGTATTCAAGCCCAGTTTACCTCCTCAACAACAAATAAAAATAAAAATAGCAAAACAAACAGACAAAAAATAAATAGGAATCACAAAACAATGGCTTCTATCTTTCTTTTAATCAATATAAGCCAAATACTTTGGAGATAACACAACTATTCTGATTGAATCTGATGATTCCTTTACCCTGGAAACATAACCCTTGTACTTGAAATCATGTTAATATCAATATTAGTTTGACAATTATTGCACAAAAATGACCAGTAACCCACTTACAGTGGTTATCCCACAATCACAAACACATTTTTTTTTAAGTTGGGCCATTAGAATAGATTAGAATAGAATAGAATGGAATAGTAAAATAAGACAGTATTTACAGTTGCATGTAAAAGTATGTGAACACTTTGGGATTAGCTGGATTTCTGCATAAATTGGTCATAAAATATGTTTTGATTTTCATCTAAGTCACATCACTAGACAAACACTGTCTGCTTAAACTAATACCACACAAAAATTTATAAGTTTTTATGTTTTTATTCAACACAATACTCTTCTCTTTCCAGGAAATGTACCCATTTAGTATCTGTTTTATTAAAATCAGCCCCAGGTCACTGTCAGTGTAAAGTTTATTTTGGCTTCTATGGCATGATAGTTTTAGAATGTAAACAACATATATAGGCACATAAATGCTGCTTTAACATTAATAGGACAAATCTTCAAAAATTGCCTCCAAAATATTTGCTGATGCCATATTGGCATTGAATTTTTCATTTCATAAAAAGTGACTATTTTGGAGATGAGGGGTTTCAGCCAGATGGCGGGGAAATGCATTGTGATTCGAAACACAAATTGGCTTGTTAGCAAAATAAGAATTCATGTCCAGTGCACTGTAACATCACTTCACCTCTCTTTCCCCATAATCAAATTGTGCTGACAGGCGCATATATTAAGACAAAAATAACCCACTGTGTCAATTAAACAGTCATTATGATCCATATTTATCAATGCTGAATATAGGAAAACTCAGAAATACCCCCTCATATGACCTCACAGCCAGTTTGTTGTTTTTAATGTAACTCCAACCTGTACATTCCCGTTTACAACTCTAAGCTCTTTGCTCCTACAGCCCAGCTTCCATGCTAGTTCTTACTACAGGGGCAGAGCTGACGAAGATCTGATGTATTTACTAATGACATTTTCTAATAAAACAGCGTCCCACAGCAGACATCTGCAAACAAGCTGCAGTTTGACAAATATATCTTTGATGAGGGTTGCTGCATATCAATAGTTGCTGATACATAAATAAAAATTCTCTTGTTGTACCGTAACTCCACATCTTCATTTTAAGTCATAAAGTATAGACCCAGACGTATCAGAGTCAGATCATTGACAGTTACCCCAGCTGTGGCTATTTTATCTACAGGTGGAATACTCTGTAATTAACTTTACCAGCAGCTTGAAGACTGACACATACTACATAAATTCAGCTTTTCTTGAATTCACGGCCACTTCCACTCTGTCCCCAATCCAAAACACTAGAACCTCTGTTAGAGCAGGAAATAAAAGAAAAATGGGCCCAAAGATTAAACAGCCAATCATCTTTGGTGGCGACATATGGGAGCAACAGATTGCTCTGGACGTTATTACTTCTCACTGGACCACTATCACTGCCTCCATCAGCCGCACTCCTAGAAGGAGAGGGAGAAAAGAAAGAGAACAAATGCGTAGTTTATCAGTCGTGAGGCCTAATGGTCCATCTAAGATGTGCACAAACCAATTAGCCTGGTTGACCTTAGAGATGGTGTGTCAGCCTGTCAATCTGGAGGAAAGAGAGTGAGAGGCGACTCTTATCTTCTTCTTGACAGTTGAAAGGAGCAGATGAGAAGATGGGCAGGATGGATGGAGTGCCCGGGTGTTGTTATTGATGGCATAGCCTGGTGGAGTGGAGGGGTCAATTGGGAAATCTAAAAGACAGAGTGACCCCCGAAGACCTAAAAACAGATCCAATGTGGACTGTTGTAATGGCATGTATGGAAGATAATCACTATTACTTCCAACAGCATTGCTTTAATCTTCACTGGATGGACTGTCTTAAGGATTCTTATTATCTGCACTGACTGCTGGCAAATTTTACAATGTCTCGAGATATTTCTAGCCTGAACAGAGGGTTATAAAGGGCTCAGAATGATAAGCCATGTAAGAATTACTTTCAGCCATTTTCAGCAAGACTTTAGTCCAGAGGTAATAAAACGGGCCCCTAAAGGGGGCCTCAGTTTGGGTTGTAGTTCTCTGATGTGACAAATGTAGAACCTTATCTTGCAAACTCTGTGAGAGAAAAGAAAAATCCTACAGTCTTGACGGGTTTATACTATTTTAAGTACAGACTTTTAGCAAGCAGTTGCTCAAACTGGAAGACAGAAATGGACAAGTTTGATCAAAGCATCATCAGTACATTAAAAATGAGTTGGGCCCAATGAGTTACCTGACAGAATGTAACTCTTCTTCCTTTTCTCAGACTAAAGACCCATAAGCAACTTTATGAAGTACACCTGTTCTACCGCTCATTATGGCAAAATTCTATAAACAAATCACACCACACAGAAGCAATTCAGTGTATTAAGACATTCTGTATTAAAAAACTAGAGATGGTAATGGAAAGCAAATCTAGCCTTTGTCAGCTTTCTAACTGGCTGATCGACCCACCAATCAGAGAGCCCGTTTTTAGGCTGCTTTGATAAGACAAACTAAGGCTTGAGCAAAGTCTTTAGAGGGAGTTGTTGTAATTTTTGACCTTTGTTTTGTCACTTTGGTGAGGTAAAAAAGAGAGCTTGGGGTATCTTATGGGGTATTTCTAGAGGGACTTAGGCTATCCACCTGATCGGGCAGCATTATCAACCTCTTTCATGAACTGAAGGCAAATTAAGAAAAGTGACTTCTTTTGATTTAACCCTGTGAGTGACCAAACTGATCATTTAACCAGACCAGACTGTTAAGACAATCACAACAAATAAGAACTTGCATATGCTTTAAGGTAAGATACATAATTTTAATATATTTACATATGGCGACATGTTGCCCAGTCTGATGAGTCTCAATTTTTGTTGTGACATTAAGATAGTAGGGTCAGTATTGGATTAATGTTACATGAGAACATAGATTTACCCTGTCTATCACAGCTCAGACTGGAAATGATGGTGTCACAGTGTCATGGATATGCTTTGGCCCACTTGAGCCCTTTATAATACAAATTGTACAAACTGTTTAAACCAGATAATCTTTACTGACTGCATCCACCAGATTTTATCCAATTGAGCACATTTAGGACCTGGTTTAATGGACGATTTGCATCATGGGTGCCAACAAGTCTGCGGCAACTTCATGATACTTACATGTCAATACGAAGGTAAATCTCTGAGCAATGACTCAAGCACCTTGTTGAATCTGTGCCATGAAGAGCTTTAGACAGCTTGAAAAGTGATTTCATTGCATGTATTTATTTTTTTCTGTGAGGGAAGAGTTGCAAGATTTATAATCAGTAATTCAGAGGAGCTGATGTGCATTAACGCCTCCAAGTGCCACTGAGACATTTAAATCAATCTGTGTTTTTTACTCCTAGTTTTTAATCAAATTTTGATATGCATAGGTGAGATTGCTGCAAAGCATGCTTGTTTTAATGTTGTTAGAAATACCACAGTACAATCAGTATTCTTTCAATGTAAGGCAGGATATCTACTAGACACAAAGAAAATGAGCATTTTGACCAAAATGCAAGTCATTTGACTTAGTTTCAACTTCATGTTATGAATACAATATGCCAGCTCTCAACAGTAAGCCAGTGGTCATATTTTTCTCTATCATAGAAAAAGCTTTTTGACACAATGCCATCATTGTTTTAGCACACACATGTTGTGTTGCAGGGTACATGTGGCGCTAAATGAATGCAAAACTGATAGTTTGATGACCTGAAGTATCTGCCACATTGACATGACAATAAAAGTTAAGTGTAGCACGGAAATTTGTCATAGAAACAGTTGGGTTTGAGTCCTGGTCTAACTCTGATACTTCAGCGTAATGCGAGGCACCCGTCATCCAGCTCATGCAGACTGTGTTGGCTCATGATGAAAGTAAAACACCACAAGGGAGTTTGGCAAACATCCAACTCTGAACAATCAGATTATCAAAACATACATCATTTTTGATAAGGGCAGTTGTCAATTAACAAAGTTACTTGATAGGATACAATCATGACATTGATTATATGATAACTTGGCTTACTTGGAATACTGTTTTGCCATTTCACTGCCCCAACTGTATTTAATTTTTACAAAACAGAATATACTGATAAATTAAGTACAACATTTCTCATTCTCAACCCCATTAATAATTAATCAAATTCTTCTCCAATGTAGAATAAAAGCATGGATAATCAACCAATTAAATTTTTATTGGACAAAACTTCCTCCATCACCCAAATAACTAGTCATCTAGGGCATTTTTGCTAAATTTATTGTTACTCAGTGATTCAGTAGTGGGATTTTTTTTAAATCCTTATTATAACACATCCACCGCTGGCTGTCATATGTTGATGTGTCCTTGGGGAAAACACTTAACCCCAAATTGCTCCCACTGCTGCATAAGTGGTGTGTCAATGGGTATGACAAGGTGTGTGAAAGGTCATACTGATGTATAACTTACATACATAATCAGCAGTGGGTGAATTTGAGTGTGGATGGGTGTGAAAAGGTAGATGTGACTTGTAGTGTAAATGCAATATGAGTCATCAGTAAGACTAGAGATGTGCAATATAAGCTCAAGCCTGTTGACCAAATTCATAGTTTTATTCCGTTATTAAGAATCAATATTTATGTCAGGCAGCAAAGCTTATGAATAGATTTTTGAGTCGGTTGTGCTGTATCCATGATCTTGTATGGAACTTGTTTTTGTGTCTACTTTACTTAAAGGTGCTATGAAGAGAATCTATTACCGGCGACATAAAGACTCTGCTCCCATGAGCACGTGTGGCGACTGTTGTAATGCTGCGTTCCAGTAATTTCGGAACTGGGAGTGACATCATCTCTGACTTATTAGCGTTCCAGTTAAAGTCGAAAAAAAAACATGCCAGGCTATTGTTAGCTGTTGTTAGCATGCCATTCATTGTTGTTCACAATTATGACATGAAGAATGTGAATATCACTATGGCAGCATTTTTGTAAATATAAGTCTAACAATACGATGTATACAGCTGATCTAGAGTGACACACCCCAGTCAGAAGTGCAAATAAATTGATTATTACAGGAGCTAAATAACTGTTCACACTGGGGGCATCTATCTTCGATTGTCAACTTGGGGGTGGCGAGGCTTCACCGAGTTCCCAGTAGGATATTCCGACTTCAGGGAACGTTGTAGTTGCAGTTTTCTACCCAGAACTTGGAAATTTCTTCTTCTGACTACAACTGGAGCGCACCAAAAGATGTGACCCAAGCCAAAGTGTGTGTTTGTTGTGTTGTAGCTTGGACCTTCCTCAGAACTCTGCATTGCTTTACAACTTCTTTTTTTAACAACTTACAGGATGCAAAGCGATGAGGTAATGTATCTCTTTCTAGTTACGTAGCGGTAGTTTTTGATGTGTGACAACAAGCAATTTTTGGAAAACTTAGTATCGTAGTTTTGTAGCTGGCTATATGTCACTACTTACAGCCCGGTGCTCTAAGACGTGTCTGAATAATATAAATTTGCTCTATTTTTAATTGTCTTGTGCCCAAAGTTGAGTATCCAGGCCAGTCCAGCTTTGTCCGACCCGACGTGAAGCTAAGGAATAGCATTTATAGATAACCTATTTTGATGCTATAAAAATCTTCTTAAAGGGGACATATCATGCTTGTTTCTCCTTTTCACTATGCCAGACTAGGATGCCTGTAAAGCATTTCTGCCCTCAGTACAAGTCATTTAGTTCCTTCATTGCCCCACAATAGTGTTCTCAATATCCCCATTTTAGGCCATTATCAAGCGCTTGTTGACACGCTTGGTCTCAAGGATGACCTAAAGTTACCTCGCAATGTCACAGCCCTTTGTGCTCTGATTGGTCAGTTCTATCGGGGGTAGAGCCAGCCTGTCCTTCTTCTTCTACTGTATTTTCCAGCAGGCTCAAAGCAGCGACCGCGTATTGAGTCCCCCTACAGGCCAGAGCTGGTAATGAGGGAGAGTGAGCTAGGGAGCTATATACCCCTGCTGCTGGATGTGTTCCTCGGTGAGGATTTGGGGCTAACGGACATCACAGAGGAGGAAGCGTTTTATCAGATTACTCCAGTAAAAAGAAAGGTACCTCGTGACGTCATGACGTTTGAAATCTCGTGGACATCTCGCAATGATCTATTTTCAGAGGCATCAAATCTCGTTCTAGGATATCAGAAAAAATACAATATCTCATTTTTTGAACATTAAGGGGGTGTAAGGTCTTGTTTTCAAATTTATTATATTATATGTAAGTATTAAATCATGCATCAGCATGATATGTCTCCTTTAAAGTGTGTATTTCGATCAGGCATATATCAAAAAGTAAAACTTTTTTTAATTACTTAGAAACTCCTCACAGTCCCTTTATATGAGATTATTTTTACATTGCCAATGATGTGTTTTGTTTGTTTGCGTTTGATTACAGGATGGTTAGTTAACTGGATAGCAAAAAATACTGGTCATCAGTTTAGGTGAAACAGTTTGAAAATGTTGGTCATAGCACAAGGACGAAGTGATTTGACTTTGGTAGTACTCAGGATGCAGATCAAGTCGTTATTTCAAGTTCATGTCAACTCCGAGATTGGGCAGTTTTGCCCACTTTGGCTAATTACTCAATATGATTCTGACAATGTTCTCAGTGATTTTTGGTCATGTCACAAGGACAGAGTCATTACATATTGATGACAATCAAAATCCAGATGTGGATTCAGTTTTCCACACTAGTGTAGGAAATGCTTTGGTGGAAGTTTGTGCTCTTCCAGTTGAAGGGGATTTGGGCACATTTTTATTGGCACTACCCAAACATCTAGCTGTGTTGCTCAGTACAAGAATACATGATCTTTACTTTACCTCATGGTAAAGGTGACTCATCAGGCTTTCCAACAATGTGAAAGACAATACCAATTGGTACTGACAGAAATAATTGACTGAATAGTGTTTCCAAACTTTTTTTTGAGTATAATTAAAGAGCTTTAAACTCACTTGACTTTAGAAGACAATTAGTTCTTTAAAACTGCTATTAAAGTGATTATGACGTATATGACTAAAACAAATTACATGCGAATAAAGCTGTTATTTCTTCAACATAAACTACTCACTGTTTTTTCTGTGGATGTGTTCGTGCTGGCTGCTCAAAGCCCCTAAAACCTTGGAGTATAATAATATATATGCTTTTATTGCTGGGTGACACTGAGAGCCCCATTACAATAAAACTGAAATATAACCCAATCAGTAAACCATTACAATAACTCTTACCTAAACTGTTTTTCTTACCCTCTCAGACGGGTATGTTTCTTTAGTCAGCCGGTCACTGGAGGCCTTGTATCGACTCTTAACTCCTTGATCATGACTCTTGTCAAAGCCAGGGGAGAAGATAGATCATTGTTAAGACCAGGTTGTGGCAGAGCCATCTTCTCTGTTCAGAATGTTAGTGCATGATGCATTGCTGTAGTCGTGCCCTTTCTATACACTGTGCTACATGTGTGTTTCTGTGACTGGAGCCGTGAATGCCACACGAAGACCTGGACACAGTATTTCATTTATTGTTGTAGACTCATGCCAAGGACATATTGAGCAGAAAAGAGGGCAGGTTGGTGTAATATGTCTAAACTTCAAAGTGTCAGACACTATAGATAAATACCACACAATATCCTGAGATGCTTTTCTTAAACGTGGACAGGGTTTGATAAATGATGCCTTTGATGGCATTTGGCCTCCGGTTCCCCTAATGGACAGCTGTCCTGATAAATATCCAGGGTGCACTTGAGGACTATAACATTGTTGGTATGATCAGCTCTAAAGTCTCAGATGTTTTGGATGACTCCTAAGGACAAGGACAAGCATTCATCAGGTCAGGCTGTGAGAAACTGAGTCATAAAATGTGATTTTTGAATGAATCTATAGTGAAGAATTATATTGATTTGGGGTTTTATTGCAGGCTTGTGGCTGATAGAATGCAAAGAGCAGTTGATGAGCATCCTATAAATGTGTCAGTAGGGGGCAAGATTGGTCCAGCATATCACAATCAGGGATCTCACTCTGGATTTAAGAACAAGCTGTATGTGGAAAATGTGAAACAAGAGAAGGAGAAAAACTGAGAGCAGTAATGAAAATTCAAGTTTAGCCAAGATGAATGGTTGCCCTGTATGAAAGACAATCCTACAGCATTCCTAGTAAACTACATCTAACTGATATTTCTTTCATATATTAAGAGGTTAAAAGTGCTCCATCATTAATTTTAGCAGGATTCATTACATATTGTGTATAGAAATGAAACAGCATTTTGACCATGGCAATAGTTGTACAAAAATCCCACTAGTTCAGCTGGATCTGTGATTAGAACCTAATAGACATGCTAAGGTTCAAAGTCTTTTCAAGTCACCATTCATTCCTGTTCTAATGCTCTTTTTGAGCTCCGGCAGATGGCTTTGACTACTGATGGGAATTGATAAGAATTCAATAATACCAATGCCATTATTGATTCTGCTTCTCCAAAAACATTCCCATGTACTGGGTTTTAAGAGGCAACAAGGTAAAACACATGGCACTCCTTATATTTATAAATGTGCATAGACAAATACTTCTGCAAAGTGCTGGTGTTCCCATCTTTGCTAGAAATTACAGACTCAGACAACAGTTGACAGGGGTAAGGATACTTTGATATATCAGTTTTTGGTATTGATGCCATTACCAAACCAAATAATCACACTCATAAATATTGCAAGAACAGTTCTATCATTTTAAATCATGCAACATTGAAAACGTTTTCTCAGGTAAATGATTTTACGATGATACCAACTTTTATTCCCGAGAACCACAGCAGCTCTGGGTTAAACATTCCGATTGCATTGTGCACATGTGCAATTGTCACATTTTAGGATATGCAGTATCAGACACATGAGTTAGGGGGCTCAGAGTCATGAAGGCCTCCAGATGATGAGAAGTTTTAGACTCCACTCTGAATTTCAGCAATAAGTTTCTCTTTTTTATGACTATCATGAGCTCAGTTAAGAGGGTCTTGGGTTGGGGACCATGGAATGTTCGATTCAAGTACTGATCAAACTATATCTGGAGGTTGGTGTGGTAGTTGGAGAAGTGCAAGCTGACCTTGAGCAACCCCAAAATCAGCCTGTGTTTGTGTAGCATGTCTCAACTAACCTGCCATGCTAGATGGACAGTTCAATACCATAAACACGTCCATCTGGGAAAGTGCCCATAGAAAGCATTTGGGAATGGGCAGAACTTTTCATAATGTATGAATGATCCCTCCATCAATCAGATAATGTAGTAGGTGGACACTACTGTCTAGTGGGGAAAGACAGGACGTGAGCCAATGAGTCAAACAAAGTCAAGCCAAAACATGTTGACAGCACAGCAAAAATGTCCATCCCATTGAGAAGGTTGCTGGGTTGTTACTTGTTTTTATGTTGTTTTTTATAGACATTTCTTTTTCAAGGGAGTCCTGACCAAGCATGGCAGCAGCACATGGTTTCAACAACAAAAACACAAAGTCACACAGTGCACAATAAACATTAAAATCAATAGCAAGTCATCAGTTAAACCAGCTGAATAATTAAAACCTTGATTCAAGATTTTTCATCAACAATTTAAAGACATTTAGGAAAACTAAACTTTGCAGTTTAAAATAAGGTTGGATATTACTCCAAGCAAAGAAGCACATAATATAAAAGTTTTCTTTCCTAACTCAGTTTGGACTTTGGGAAAAACAAGGACTTTGCAAACAATGAGGGGTAATAACAACTCAATGATGAAATACTGTCCAGACTTGCAGATAAAACTGCTACTGAAGCTGTTAGCCATCCATCTACCCATCCATCTTCTCCCACTTATACGTGGTTGAGTTGCAGGGGCAGCAGCCTGAGCAGGGACGCCCAGACTTCCTTCTTCCCAGCTACCTCGCCCAGCTCTTCCCGGGTGATCCTGAGGCGTTACCAGGCCAGCTGCAAGACATAGTCTCTCCAGCGTGTCCAGGTCTTCCTTGGGAACACCTCACCGGGGGAGGCGTCCAGGAGGCATTCTGACCAGATGCCCAAGCCATCTCATCTGACTCCTCTCAACACAGAGGAGCAGCATCTCTACTCCTAGCCCCTCCTGGATGACTGAGCTTTCACCCTATCTCTAAGAGGGAGCCCAGCCGCCCTGGAAGAAAACTCATTTGGTTGCTTGTACTGCTTGTGATCTTGTTTTTATAGTCATGACCCAAAACCTTGTGACCAGATTTAAGAATAGGCTGTTAGCATATATGCTAATCTCTTTCCAAGTAGTCACTTCCTTCTGTGGTCTCACTTGTAGCTCCTATCTCTTCATGCTCCACAGGAAGCTGATTGGGCTGCGCAGTAATGGGCTGGTCACAATTGTTGGAGTCTGGAGCTTGGCAAGATGGAGCTGCATGATTACAGACACTGGAAAAGGCTGGTCCATTTCCGGGCATGTAAGACCACATCTCTGTGGACCTTATCCCATGATATAAAACCCTAATCTGCAGGACTAAACCAACCACCAGAACAGTGCAGTTATGGTCTGGGAAGGCTTCTTCAGCTCTACAGGACTTCTTTGAGCACACAGACTAGGGAGTGTTTAAAGAGAGCTCAGACCTGGAGGCATACACATCATCTGTCCTTGGCTATGTGCAGTTCTGCACTGAGGCTATTTACCCACCAAGATCATCACAGTTTTTCCAAATCAAAAGCTGTGGAAGGACAGCACTGCGAGGTAGCTACTCAGAGCCCGGGATGCTGCCTTCAGGCCTGCTGACAGGCTGGGTTAAGGCAGGATCCGTAGTGAGCTGAAGAAGGGCATAGAGCAGGCCAAACTCAGGTACAAGAAACGCATCGATGAGCACTTTGAAAACATGCCTCTGAAGGGGCACAAGGATAATAACTGACTACAAGAGCAGCAACTAGCATGCCAGCCTGGGTCCCACCCTCCCTAACACCCTGAATTGTGAAGAAACCAGGCCTCTCTCCCAGCTGGAGGAGCAACATGAGTCTGCCTCAAGACCTCCATCATCGTACCGGTGCCTAAAAAGATAGCTGTCACCTGCCTGTCACCCGATTGCCCTGACTCCGGTAATTATGAAGTGCTTCAAGAGGAGGATGTCATCTCTGCTGATCTGGACAGCCACCAGTTTGTCCACAGGAGGAACCGACCAACAGAGGATGTGGTCTCAATAGCTCTTCACACAGCCCTGTCCCATCTTGAGCATCCTAACATGTATGCCAGGATGTTGTTCATCAACCTCAGCTCAGCTTTTAAAACAGTCATCCTGGACAAACTGACTCTGAAGCCTCATGGACTTGGACTGTCGGTTTCTATGTGCCTCTGGTTCAGGGACTTTCTCACCAACAGACCCCAGGTGGTGAGAATTGGGGACCGCACATCGCCCAAAATGGTCCTGAACATGGGAACACTGCAGGGCTGTGTGCCGGCCCGACTAACTTCATACTCTTCACACTTGACTGTTCTGCCACACATCCCACAAACATGATTGTGAAGTTTGCTGATTACATGACCGTGATAGGTTTCATATTGGACAATGATGAGACCCTTTACAGACAGGAGATCCAGCTCCTGACAGAACGGTGCTTGGACAACAATCTAGTCCTAAACACCAGCAAGACCAAGGAGGTCATTGTGAATTATACGAGGTCCAGTAAGACAGAGCATGCTCCTCTCCTCACACAATGGGAGGTGGTTGAGCTTGTTCATAAAATCAAATTCTTGGGCATCCATATCACATCTGAACTGACTTGGTCTGTAAACACTGCCCACCTGGTGTAAAAATCCCAACAGAGACTCTTTTTCTCAGGAAGCTGAAGAGGGCTGGACTCTCCTGTTGCCTGCTCACAGACTTATATAGGACCACAATAGAACCCATCCTCTGTCTCGGTGTGACAGCGTGGTACAGGAGCTACATGGCACAGGACAGGTTGGACTTGGCTAGGGTGGTAAGGACTGCACGAGGTATTGTTAGGAGCTCCTCTCTCAGACCTGGACTCACTTTATCAATCAATCAATCAATCAAACTTTATTTATACAGCACTATTCCTACAACATTTGTAACTCAAAGTGCTTCAGTATATGCTGACTGAGCCAAGAGGAGTGCTGGCTGGATTGTTGCAGATGGACCATATGTGAATTTCAAACTATTTAAAACTTAAACTCCTAAAACAGTTATTAGTATGGGGCAATACAATCACAGGTTGAGCAGCACGTTCCCTGTACCACATCCTTTGCGTGGCTTTTAAAAACTTAGTTTTTTCCACATTAGGTCAGTTAGTTAGCAAGCAGGAGAAGCATGTCTCAATAATGATCACCAAATGACTCTTTAACCAGCTCTGTGTGCTATTTAAACTAGAAACACGTCTGCAGAGTCCATGATCACTATGACTTTATCCTATGTGCTAATATCTTGTAATTATTAAAAAGTTTTATCATTTTATTCTCAAAAGTCAAATTCATTCATTTAAAAAAAAATAAAGCAAATTGAAAATAGCTTGATAGACTCATCGCCTGTGCAAGTGAAGATAAAGAGGACAGGACAACAAAAGGCACTGAAGATAAATACAGTCTATGTCAGAGGAGAGCAGGAGCTCTGGGAAAGTGACACCTAACCTAGTTCACATTTTTCACTCTCACTGGGTTTTTTCTGTCTCAGTGAAGGTCGCTTTAACAAAGGATGTTGGTCAAAACATAAATAGTTTCAAACAACATATTTTAAAAGAGCAACTTTGTAATTTACTGATTTCATTTTTAAGAAACACTTTTCAAGGCTCCTTTAATCCAGATCTTTGATTCTACAGAAAAAAGGACAAACAAGGTTCAAGTCTTTTGACAGAAGTGGAAACCATCAGTACATTCTTACAGTGTGTATGATACAGTGTATATACCGGGACAGGAATCCCTGGAGGGAGTTTATAGGGGGCAAGAAACATGTAACAAAGATACACTTCTGAGAAATTACCCACACACATGTGGACATAACCTAATAGTGCTGTGAATATTAAAACATTTTTATCTGCTTGAAACAAACTTACAAACAAAAAAAAATGTTGACATTCCTAGAGTAGGCAAAACTATCAAAGAATGAAAATGCATTTTTGCTTTATCCGTTCCTGATGAAAAAATTGGTAATATTTACTTAGAATGTGTTTATGCTTATTTTTTTGAGAATATTCAAGGTGAGTGTTATGAATGATGATTAAAAGTCTGCTGAAGTTTTTTTTTTTCAGTTTGAGATCAGTGAAAATGCACGAGGTGTGAATAAGAATTAAAAATTGTTAAAATTGGTCTGACTACTAATTTCCTGGTGAATTAATGACAATCCAGATTAAATCATTTTTATTTTTATTTTTTAAATGTTTGATTTGTTGAGGTCAGCATGCAAGCCTCACAGCAAGTTTTCAGGTTCAATCCGGGCACTCCGGCTTCCTCCCACTGACCAAACCCTTTTAAGATTCATCTGTAATTTCTAATTTCCCTTAGATGAGAATGATTGTTTATCTGTCCATCTATTAAATTATCACCTAGGCCTAGCTTGACAATGAACAACTTAAACTCTAAATAATCATTATTTGATCAATTTAAACTTAAGTTTGCTTTATTCAAGGCCTGCAATATTGAAGAAAAAATATGACGTGTAATAATATGAAAAAGAAATCTGAACTATAGTGACCTAAAGTCAGTGTTTAGAGACATAGTCACAGTCAATGACAAATTTGCATATCTGATTGTACAAAACATTGTTATTTCAAGAGCACTTATAGTGCAGTTTGACTGTAATCATGTCCTCAGGAAGTCTGAACTGAATACAATACCAACAAATGAGCAGCCTGAGGGAGTATCAGAGCAAATTGTGTAGAGTTAAAGTGTCATATCTCTTTCAACTCGCCATTCTAGAAAAGCATCAGAAATGCTGGTGTTCTTCTGATGGAGGGACCTTAACCCCCTTTCCATTCTTCTATCATCCCAAAGTTGAACTAATGTTTTCTGACCTGTTTGACTAGCTAAACAAACTATTGACCATTTGTTAGCTTTCTGGTTGGTTAACTTACCAACCAACCAGAATCAGAGAATCCCTAAATGAACAATAAAGGTTTACCGATGACGGGTTACACAGGCAAACACTTGTATAGGCAGTGTCTAAATTAATGCAGTTATATTTTCAATTACTTTAAAAGATGTTTAAAGAGTGAGAATTTTAGTTATACACTCTGCTGTAGTTCCATTCTTATTCTTTTACTTGCAAAATTCGAAAAACAATCAAATGAAAATAAATGTAATTAAAAGTTGGACAAAGTAATTGTTTTAAATGGGAGAGAGGTCAGCAACTGCAGATTTTATATAACCTAGTAACAGTTCTTGAGGAGGGCGGAGCTCAACACTGGATCGCTTCCTGGAAAAGGCAGAGCTTGACGAAGGGTCAATTGTAACATTTCTAAGAAATCTGAGCACTTGCTCACAGCTCAGCAATTCAAATTCAAGCATTTTTAAGAATTCAGAGCCCATGCATCAACCCTGCCTCCCTCTGTTATTTGACTTGGATCCTGAAACAGTTCAAAAAACACGGAACATTAAAATATAGTCTTGTTTAAAAGGTTAAAGACCTGAAAAGAAGTTTGAAATATGTATGTTGGATAAAAGTCTGAATCAATGCTCAGGAGCAAGCCGTGTAGCTGCTATACTGCACTAGAACCATTTTATCCGTGTTGTTTGTATCCGTATCAGGCACAAATCTAGTTTAAACTCAGGATCGAGGATGTTTTCTCTTATATCCAGCACACATCCATTTGAAGAGAGCTCTTGCTGGTTATAAATCATCCCTAATGAAAGTAAAAATCCTTTTACCACATCTCAGAGGAGGAGAGCATTGCTGTGTGGGAATAATGACTGCCTCTAACAACAGTTTTTACTATCCATCTTGCATGTTTGGCTATAGTATTAAAGAGATGTATTTGATCTGCTGGTGGCTATTATTTTTTAGGAGATGCAATAGTTATTCATCCAAAATATCTGCAAAAAGTTCTCACAGTAACAGCTCCTCACACGGGGTCTGATGATGTGGAGTAATTGCAGAGAACACTGTTTTGAATCTTGTGCAAATTCACACTGTCTGCTTTTTGTATAAGAGAAAATTCCAGAACTGAAAACAGATATTAATTTAGCAAACAGGTCTTATTAGGCTTAAGTATAGTGATTGTCCCAAGTATGAGTGCACCCTAAAGTTTTGTGGCTATTTCAGTTTGGATGCTGGAAACCCTGGTGTGTTCCAGGTCTTTCTTGTGGTCCCACAGCTTTAATACGAGGCCAATGAGTGTGTTCTGTGCTGCTTACATCTACCTGCTGAAACAGGCCTGTCTCTCTTCAAAAGTTCGAACCAAAAACTCATAACACTTTTTATATATCAGAGATTTGTCGAAGAAAAGCTATGTCCAGAATTCTTCTTTCTTCGTGTTCATTTGTCAGCACTTGTCCTTTTTTGCCAAACAGGTTAAGATGGTTCAGCTTAAGTCTGTTTACACTTGACAAATCCACAAGGTCCCAAGTCTGTGCAACCGGTGTGACATCAGACACACCTCTTTGCAGGGGTTCCAATGCTGCAGAATTGTTCCTGTCAGCTTTTTGAAGAAGTTAAAATATTTGGTAGCAGGTTTTTATGTTTACGCCACATAGACATTTTTCCATCATCTCTTGAAAAGTCTCTCAAAGCTGATAAAATTCCAAAATTTTAAACTATGCCTTTAAAAAGAAAATGTTTTCAAGTAATTTGTTAATTTATTTTCAAATTTTAACATTTTTAAATTTAACTAAAACATGGGACACAAAAATTGTGTCAATTCATTGCCCTTATGAAATAAATGATGACCAAATAAAAAGGAAAATAAAAGTCTGTTTTATATGCACCCTTATGCAACAATGTAGACTAGACAACAAGTTCAAAACCTGGAAAAGTTTTAATTGAAAGTGCCCAACAGGAAATTGTCTTCTCTTTGACTGATAATAAAACAAACCACATATTTATCATGAAGTGCTGTCTGAAAAATAGAGCCTAACAGTCAGCATTGTGAAGACGACTACACCTATATCAGACATTTTTTGATGCTAGATGAGGCCTCAAAGGTGGAGTCAGCGATGTGGGAGCGCCTCTCCCTTCATACCTCACCCTGGCCCCACCCCCGAAAGCTGATGGATGTGCATCGTCATGGAAACGGCCGTAGAAACTGCGTAGCTGACCAACGTAGCTAAGGTAACCCTGACTCGTCAGACAACTCAACTGACAATATTGATAACATCACGACAACAGTACATTCTGGCAGATTAGACAATTAGATGAATGCCTGATGGCTGTTACTGTTATGTGAAGCACCACAAAGCTAATGTTGCTTACCTATCCAGCAGAAAGACGGCGACATCCGTATTCGTTTTCAGGTCTTTCAATTGGCGGAGTTCCCTCCCCCGTCTGAAAGCAACATCGATGTTGACCCTGGTCTTTGCTCTTTCATGGTCTTAGCCCTTCTTTTTCACCCCTCTGAAGTTTTTCTTTTGGGCTGTTTTTCAGCCATTGCTACTGCACATATTGTATCTCTCTCTTACGCTAACTGCGCACGCTACGCAACCTACAACTCCCCCTCCTCCCTCTGTCTGATCCGTGCATGCGTATGATCGCCCCCTGGATGTGGGGGGGTGTACTCTGTTTTGGTAACTCGGCCCGAGCCATAGTATTTACCTGCTGAAATTCAGAGCCAAGGCTGTGTATTGAAACCGGACTTTTTTTTCAACATGCTGTCAGTGGGGACATCTTGTGGATGGAGAGGAGAAATACGGTGAATTTGACAAATAGTGCATTAGATTAGAAGATTAGAAGATCGCTGACTACACCTTTAAAACATGAGGTATCTGGACAGAGCTTTACAACAGGTAACCTGCTCAGTCAGATTATAACTATAACTATATGCTTTGGTGAGTAAGATCATTCCTAATTTCCCTGTCATTTGGGGTTTTTTAAGTCACATGTTTCTTCAGTTAGGCTGATGGACCTGCAGCAGAAAGTGACCTGTGATAGACTTCACCTGAGATGCTATCATCATAGAAAGGATCTTTATCTCCATAGAGTTATCTATGGTTTGTTTCAGCCTTCAGTTTTGTGCTCTTCTTGTAATGAGGGTACAATCTGCTGCTTTCACCATTTAGGCTGTGACAATAACTATAGCAAATACCTCTCTCCTTTTCTGTGTTTATGTGAGACCAATTTGAAGATCTATTATTGACCCTTTAACATGTTAAAAAAAAGTAGTGAGAGTGCTGTAGTTTTCCCTGTGGAGCAAATTACTTTAAAAAGATCAGTTTGTTATGATTTTGTACATTAGACAGGGTTTACTTAATTGATATTCCAAAATAAAAAGCACGTAAGTTCATTTAACTGTCTGTATTATGGCCCATATAAAAAAAAAGATCAGGTATTAAAAAAGTTTCTCTGCTTGATACACTGATTTAAAGTAAAAATAATTTGATCTTAGAAATCTTAAAACCCATCTTTTAAAAAAAAAAAAAAAAAAAAAAGCATTTTGCTGAGCTTATTTTATTGGTCCTCATTCTTTTAAAACCTTTTGTCTTGATTTTAATTCTTTAAATTGTTTTTTTTTAATGTTGTTAAAACATGTAGCACTGTGAGATTGTGAAAATGTAAAGTCCAAAACAAATTAAGTGTATTATTATTATTATTATTATTATTATTATTATTATTACAAAATCGTTCTGTTTTTATTGTAAAGATGTGAAACAATCTGATATGAGGGAGCAGGAAGGCATTTAACAAAAACTTAAACTGAAATCCTGCTCTGTGTAACAAGATTTAAAGAAAAGGGACACAAAATAATGCATGAGTGTCACAGGAACAGCACCTTCAAACCAAATTGAATTAAAAAATGTATATAATTCATAAAGGCCTCTGTGTCAATATTTCGAATAGCTTCCTGTAAGAATAGGTTCTTTTCTCTGCGTCAAAACTGCTGCTCTCTCACTCTCTCTCTCTCTCTCTCTCTTGCTCTCTGAGGTGTGTTTTTACATCATGGGGATGCACTAAAATGTGAGAAGTTGAATGTCTGTGGGTTGATGATAATAAGCACTGAGAAGAAACAGGCACAGTACTGGCACAAGTCAAGACAGAGGAAGTACCCCAACTACCCCCGCTGCCTCTGCTTATTTAACAAATCACTTCCTGAAGTTACAATTTCCTTTGAACATATAGTCTGACATATATAAAGTATGTGTGTTAAAGGCCCTGGAAACAAAACTAGAAAGTTTTATAATTTTGATACAATATCTAAGTTCAATGTGTTTCTTTAAAATTCAAAGGGGGGCGAACATACAGTGTGTATTAGAAAATCTTCTAACAGCTTATTTTACAGTTAAGATGATTTTCAGAACAGTGTGGTTGTGGTCATTATGATGTTTGATTGTTAAAAAGAGTCTGAATACACCCTGGCATTATCCAGATGACACTGACTGTACTCCCCTACATTTTGGAGCCATTGTGGGTGTCAGATGTGTCCAGAGTATTGAGCTTCTTTGTACAGTTTGATCCACTAGACGATTCTGTGGTGAAATTCCACATTATGATTGGCTGTAGTGAAGTTAACTGCTCATAATTTGAAAACCCTGCAAAGATCAGTCCTAAGATTTTCAGATTGTTAATAGTACTGTATGTATATATAAATTATCACAGATGTCAAATGTGGAGAGTTGTTGTTAATTTGTGTTCCCAGAGGACCTTAAATATGAATTTGTTGTTAATTAACCTTCCACTTACATTTAAAATTTCACCTCAATCATATGGCTTTTGCTTGCCTATAAATCGCATTGAAACACTCTAGGGGATTTTGGGTAATAATCCTTAGGGAAGTGCAGTCTGATCTGTGTGTGAGAGGTACATTAAGGCACAAAAGTGTTCCCTGGGACAGCAACACACGAGAAACTGGGCAACCAATGTTTTTTTGCCTCTTAGTGGGGTAGTGCGTTTTGAGTGTCCAACGGCACCGGTGTGAGCACTGGGACATGGCCATTGAGAAAAAAATAACAAATGACTTTTGTCTTCCTCCCTCCCAATTATTTATTGTGTTGCTGGTCAGCTTTGACTGATAGGTGGGTTTTTTTCACAACAGCATATCTCAAAATTGCTTTTCTGTCAAAAACATTGTGCTCAGTAGTACATGTCTTGGATTTGCACTCTTTTCACAACAGTACTTGTGACAGCACATTTTTTGTACTGAGGTCGGGCTCTCCTCATTAATTCAAACTCTTTTTCCTTGAATGTCTGACTCATGCTAAATGCCTGGGTGTTCTGGGTTAACAACATGCTGTGGGGAAATGAACATCCGCTGATCCCTACATGACTGATAACAGGACATGTAGATGAAAGGGTCTGGCCTTCCTCCCTCTACACTTCATTCTGCATTTAGGAAACTAGAATAAAAGTCTAAATCCATTTTCCAGGAGCTGACAGTCCAAAGGATAAGATTCTTTAATGGGTGGGAAAACTAAAAGGTTAAGGATAGAAAGCAGTTATTTGCCTTTGTAAGAACTTCAGAAATCAAGAAATAGAGGGCAAAAACAGCAAGACTTATGCCTGTGGAAGACCAGAAATCTCATGTAAAGTAAGGCAACACCACTGTGTAACATTAATAAAAAACACACACATCCTCAAAGCAGTTGTCACATCAGATCACCAAAGCAAATCTGAAATTAAAAACTGGGTGACTAAGTTCAAGCTCAGTTGAAAAGGCAGCTTTCTTAATAACCTCTCTTTGAAGACAGTGCCTCTTAGTATAAAAAAGTATAGCTTGAATGCTGCACTCTTTAATGATTTTTGGAGGGGGGCTGGGGAGTTGGAGGCTTGTGAAGTTGGCCAGTTTGTACAGCTGAATTCCTGCCTCTTGGCTATTTATTGCTTTTGCATGAGTTTTATACAGACTCCAAACTAACAAGAGACCAATTCAGTGAATTTGAAAGGCAAAGGCTCGCTGCTGGTGGAGCCAGACCAGAAACAGCTGAGAGAGTGTTTTAGGATGAAAACGTCGTAATCAATAAGCAGGCAAGAGTAAACTCCCAGGATGGCCTTATCTGATCTTATTCAGTGATTTTTTTTTTTTTTTTTTTGTCCATAATGTTTGTGTCAAAGGTTCTCAAGTGTGACCTCAGACCTAGGTTGGACATGTAGCGGTACGCTAAATAAATATAAATGTTCCCCCATGGTGGACTCTTACCTAAATATCCAATCATAAGTATCTACTGCTGTGCCATGAACTATTATAAATAGCTTTAAATGACAGTTTTAGTTATCTGTGAGTCATTATTTTGAAGCAAACTCTCAAAAAAGTACTTTGAAAGCTAACACCAATGCAAGCAGTTGCCAAGTAAACTTACCTCCAAAACATGACTGTGTCTTTATCCATAAACAGTGTCAGCTGAATACTTACTTTGGAGATAATCTTTCATTCATTCTTGCTGGTTTGTCTTTTGAGTCGAACAAAGGTTGATTTGGTTCTGCTTAAAGGAGACATAAGCTGATGCATGATTTAATACTTACATATAATATAATAAATTTGAAAACAAGACCTTACACCCCCTTAATTTTCAAAAAATTAGATAATGTATTTTTTCTGATATCCTAGAACGAGATTTGATGCCTTTGAAAATAGGTCATTGCGAGATGACCACGACATTTAAATCGTTGTGATGACACGAGGTACCTTTCTTTTTATTGGAGTAATCTGATAAAACACTTCCTCCTCTGTGATGTCCGTTAGCCACAAAACCATCACCAAGGAACACATCCACCAAGCAGCAGTGTATAGATCCCTAGCTCACACTCACTCATTACCAGCTCTGGCCTGTAGGGGGACTCAATACGCGGTCGCTGCTTTGAGCCTGCTGGAGAATACAGTAGAACAAGAAGGACAGGCTGGCTCAGCCCTCTCGGCAGCTCTGACAGAACTGACCAATCAAAGCACAAAGGGCTGTGACATTGCGAGGTAACTGGAGGTCAGCCTGGAAACCGAGCGTTTCAACGAGAGCTTGATAATGGCCTAAATGAGGATTTTGAGAACACCATTGTGGGGCAATGAAGGAACTAAATGACTTGTACTGAGGGCAGAAATGCTTTACAGGCATCCTAGTCTGGAATAGTGAAAAGGAGAAACAAGCATGATATGTCTCCTTTAAGTATAAATATTCATTACAGCAAGGAGGATCTTCATGATGAGTGCCACAGAGCAGATTCACACACATCAACCGCGTTGATCTGATCCTGAAACCTTCTGAAATATCCTGAAGTGTTTTTACAAAGTCATGCTTTTATTTCACTGAGTTTGACAACACAAACCCAAAATGTGTACATCCTCATCAACAGGTAACCTGAATGTCCTAATGTCCTCCAGTTCCCAATGGGGTTTCAGCCATTTTATCATTAGAACCCACTTTATCTCCAGCAGCAGACATCTTTGTCAGCGTACTCTGTGTTCATACAAGTCTCCTCATGCTTCCAAAACAAAATGTGTTCATGGTCCTTGGAAAAATCAACATATTATCCAGCTGGGCAGTGGTTGTTTTTCCTCTTCTGTGCCTCCATGGGATCCACACACTGTCTAACTGCTTTTAGTCCAGTCTGCACTTGTTTTTTTATTCGTGATTCTTCTTAATGCGACTGGACCTATCTGACAGCTTAGTTACATATTTGTTTCATACAGGCCATTGTTATGCTGTTACACACTGTAGACTACATATTCAGTAGCATTATGTAAGATTTGTTTTTTTATTCTCTAGTGGCCATAACAGCCTCTCATCGTAACTGTTTGTAAAGCACACATCACTTTAGTCTCTTCTTCATAGACTGTGAAGTTGTTGATGCACAGAGGGGGGCAAAGCCAGGTGTTCCAAATCTTGAAAATTAACAGTGGTACAATTGCCTGAAAGGTGTCAGCAGAATTGCAATAATATACGTTTTCTGGCAACTACGTTTTCCAAACGGTGGAAGAATGAGATTTTCAATGCTTTGGCCTTTTTTGTCTTGTGCAAAAACATGCTCTGTCACACAGAGGAGACAGGCAGAGGCAAGTTATCCTTTTTCAGATCAGTTTGTTTTATTGTTCTTTTACTATAATACAACCCTATTTGTTAAACATTATACTAAAAGAGATAAATCATATTCCATTAAGAGAAGATTTATGATGAACAATTGTAAAAATAGATTTCAAAAGTTTTTGTAGTGTTTTGCTCAAATCAAAGGCACAAACTAAAGGCAACACAAAGAAACAAAATATCAAAATATAGTATGTCTTGTTTGTTGCAGTGACACGTTGACATGGCCCTCTGCTAACCTTGCAGTGTAGATCCATCAGCCTGCTTAAATATCTGTCATTAGGTCCATCTTGCCAAGCTCCAGTCTACAATGATGTGAGCATTGCAAAGTGGGATGGCCCAATCAGCGCCCAAAAGGGCAAGAAGAGGTGGGAGCTAGGAAAGAGACAACAGCAGGAAGTGACTGCTTGTACAGAGATTAGCATAGATGCTAACAGCTCCAGTAGAAGTTCTGTCAAATATATTGCTTTACTAAATACAAACATTAAACAGCACCACAAATTTATCATAGAAAGGCTATTTGCTCCCTTTCTCGCATGTTATGTAAAGAGTTTATTTTATGAAATGACCTATGTTCTGTCCTTTAACATCACAGCAGTATCACCTGCCTACTACATTATATATGATTGGCCCGAAATGAATGTGATGGAATGATTGTTCAGACACTGGCCACATGCTATTAACTCTCACAAACTGTTCATATTCTGTACTTTAACAGAATGGTCAGGGACAAATTTGACCTGGACAAATAATTTATTTTTTAGCAAGTATTTCTACCAAATTTGGAACTTCAAACACTCAAGAAGAGAGCAGTCCTCGGAACAGCTAAGACACTGTGCAGGACCCTCAAGCTCCAAAGTTGAAGAGGTTGAACAGTCACCAGCCTTGTTAACAATGTTGTTTGTTTACTTCAAAGACCAGTGAACTCTGTCACATCTAGCACAAATAAAATATAAAAAAATACACTAACATGACATTGTCACATAAAACCACAATTTTCTTTATTTGGCCCACATTAGTAGATCTCAATTCCATCTGAATACATACTTTGAACAGTCTGTCTGGTGTGTCAGGTTAAACCTCTGCTGGCTGGATGTAAAAATACAAAAAATAAGTTTTTTTTTACTTGTGAACATTCGTTTTGAGGCAAGTCAAATAAAAGTATACTTACAAAAGATTTCCTAGCAGCAGCTTCTTTTTTCTTGACGTGTCTATAATACTATGTCATCAGCACATAGCACTGTCACATTTGAACAACCAGTTGATAAATTATTCACTCAGAGACGAACAATGATTGGTCTAAGCCTAGAGACAAGTGGAACAGTAGTTAAATAGTTAAGGGAAGATGAGTAAGAATCTCTTGTCTCTTCAACTTGTTTATTATGTGGCAAATGACTTCATCCAACAGAGGGATCTCTTTAAAAAAACCTAAGTTAGAACATTTGGGCTTGTTGTGTAACAGGTCCTTTTGGTTCTGAATAAAAGCTTCAACATAATATCTATCCAAACATTCAAAATATTTCAGTGACGGTTGGGCAAATGACTCATGACTGTGATGTAACCTCCATGAATCTCACACGACATTTAAGTGTGAAGGTTAAAGCTCCTTTCTGTCCATGAATCAATAGAACAGGTGAAGCATTTTCACATGGGTGACTGAAACAGCAGGTACAGCTGCCTTTGACTTTGTGCGTCAACATTTCCTGTAACTCAGATTACTGGGAATTACTGATGTGTTGACTGTGTCAGCTACCATGGCAACACACCACACTGCTTCCACGCAATGATTTAATACCGAAACCTATTGTGGTCGGTGCACTCTTAATAATCCTTATTTTGTAGTCATGGCTGTTGGGGTTTGAATAAAATAGAGAAAATATGACACACAAGGTTTGTGGGAGTGATGGAACAGTAAAGGATGCTCATGTCATTCAGTCATTATCTTCTCTTAATTTCAGTTCCACTGCAGAAAGAAAAATTACTTAAAAATCTGGATTCATGACTGCAATATAATTTGAGGAGGAAGTGACAATTATGGGTTTGTCACACAGCGAGTAAACATTCTGTTAACAGCCTGTACAATCGCAGGAACATAAGTCAGACTGCATTTTATGCAAGAAAAATCTTCCATTAATCTTCATGCAATATAGTAAAAGAACAGTATATTGAAACCAGAGACAGAGCAGGTGGAAAAGATAATAAGAACAACAAAGTGGCAGATTGAAGCTCTGTTTACATGACAACAAAATCAAAACCGTTTACACAAGAATAGTGCCTGAAGTGCCCTGAAAACTTTTGAAACCATTTGAAAACGTTTTGGTTTCCATCTCCATGCACACAACAATCCACGTTTTCAGGGAAATGATACGAGACCCAGAGGTGTCAGGGTGCAGAATGTTGTATTAAGGTGAGGGAATGGCTTCTATAGTGTGGGCATGCATTATCAAAGCGTTACCTCACTATAAGAAAATGAGGGAACGGGATAAATAAGGTGTTCCCTTGCTATATTATAGTGAGGGAACGGGATAAATAAAGGGTATTCCAAGGGTATTTCTTTGTATGTTAGCCCAAGATGAAAACAAAACAAAGTAGCATAAATCATTTCCATTGTTTCCTTTTCCATTCACCGTGTCATGGTTGCGTGAACAGCAGGCATCATCTCAGATCACGACCACTCATCAAGAACATAGAGGTGTGCTCAATTTATTGTAGCGTTCCCTCACTTTATTGTATCAATCAATCAATCAATCTTTATTTGTATAGCGCCAATTCATAACAAGTGTTATCTCAAGACACTTTACAATAGAGCATAAAGCTCTTCATTTTATGGATACACATATATGCATAGATACATATATACATATAAAATACACATATACATATATATACAAATATATACATCCAACACCCAGCATGAATCCATATAGCCAATCATGAATCCCTCCATCATGGCGGCAAGAAAAAACCTTCTGTTAAGCAGCAGGAAATCTTGAATGTGGATCCCAGTCTCATGATGAACAGCAAATCCACACGATGCTGTGATGGGTGTGAGGGCAAAGGAAGGGAAGTAAGAGGAGACAAGTGGACGAAGTAAGAACTAAAGTTAGGGACAGGTCCATGTATCATTGGCCTGTCGACTGATTCCTTAGAGGTTAGCCTCTTGAGATGCTACATCTCATTTCTGGAGGGTCCTCATGTCTGAATGGTTGTGGTGATCATTTTCTAGAAGTATAATCTTAGATATTCAAACTGAAAATAAGAACTTATGGTAGTGACGAACTCATGGGTGCCCAGACCACAAGTGCATCCCAACCATATTTGTCTCCGTTAAGTATAAATGTGTTAAAGGCCTCTTGAGATGTGACATCCCATTTTCAAGAGGGACTTCATGACTATGTGGTAATAAGAAATAGATACTGTAGGTGTAACGATCATGGATATGGAGATCATGCTAATAACTACATGAACAGCTATAATGATAATGAGAATGGAGTGTTCCTAATAGAATGGCCAACTATGTGTGTCATGTTTATAGCTGTAGTTTTGAGGTTTCATGACTCCACAGCAGCAGGCAGTCTCCACCAAGGATCCCAGGCCACCTACAAGACAAGAGCCAGAGACGAGTACAGGAGCAAACAAAAGGGCAAAAGCAGATGTGGAGAGAGAGAGAGAGTGATAGAGCCCATTGTGCCAGACCCTCCCCGGCAGTCTAGGCCTATTACATCTAAACTATGAGTCTAGTTTATGAACTAATTTATTTATTTATTTATTTATAACCTATAAGCTGGTCCCTAACTGAAAGCTTTATCAAAGAGGAATGTTTTAAGTCTAACCTTAAAGGTAGAGAGAGTGTCAGACTCCTAACTGTGGTTGGTAAATTGTTCCAGAGAAGAGGAGCCTGATAACTGAAGGCTCTACCTCCCATACTACTTTTTGAGATTGATGGCACCACAAGTAGGCCAGCATCTTGGGAGCGTAATGTTCTAGAGGGGTTAGACGGCACTACAAGCTCTTCAAGATAGACTGGTGCCTGTCCACTGAGAGCTTTATAGGTGAGGAGAAGAATCTTGAATTCTATTCTATATTTAATGGGGAGCCAATGCAGAGAAGCTAATACAGGAGTAATGTGGTCTCTTCTCCTAGTTCTAGTCAGTACACGTGCTGCAGCATTTTGGACCAGCTGAAGCGCCTTAAGCGACTTGCTGGGACAGCCTGAAAGCAGAGAATTACAATAGTCCAATCTGGAGGTAACAAAAGCATGGACTAGCTTTTCAGCATCGCTCTGGGACAGGATAGGCCTGATTTTAGCGATGTTGCGTGAGATGAAAAAAGGCTGTTTTTGAAATTTGCTTTATGTGAGAGTTAAAGGATAAATCCTGATCAAATAGCACTCCTAGATTTCTAACAGTTGTGCTTGGTGCCAGGGTAATGCCATCTATGGCAGTTAAATCACTAGAAAAGGATTCTCTAAGGTGTCGAGGGCCCAGCACAATAATCTCTGTCTTGTCTGAGTTAAGAAGAAGAAAATTTCTATCCAGGTTCTGATGTCCTTTAAACAGGCATCTAGTTTATCTAAGTGGTTTGTCTCACCTGGCTTTAAAGATACATAGAGCTGTGTGTCATCAGCGTAACAGTGAAAATTAACAGAGTATTTCCTCATGATATTACCAAGGGAAGCATATATATAGAGAAGAGAATTGGACCTAGCACTGAACCTTGAGGAACCCCGTAACTTACTTTATTGTACACAGAAGATTTGTTGTTCACGTGTACAAACTGATATCTATTAGATAAGTAGGACTTAAACCAGTTTAAGGCAGTCCCTGTAATCCCAAGTAACATCTCCAATCTCTGTATAAGAACATCATGATCAATGGTGTCAAAAGCTGCACTAAGATCTAACAAAACAAGAACAGAGAGCAGTCCTTCATCTGAAGCTGAAAGTAGATCATTGGTTACTTTAACTAGAGCAGTCTCTGTGCTGTGATGAGCTCTAAATCCTGACTGAAAGTCCTCAAGCAGGCTATTGTCTTGAAGGAAGTCACCTAGCTGATCAGCTACCACTTTCTCCAGGATCTTTGAGGCAAATGGAAGGTTAGAAATAGGCCTATAGTTAGCTAATGTTCCTGAATCAAGGTTAGGTTTTTTAAGGATGGGTTTGATTACTGCTGTTTTAAAAGACTGTGGTACGTAGCCTGTTGATAGAGATATATTTACTGTCTCCAGCAACAATGGACAAACTAGAGGAAAGACCTCCTTAAACAACTTAGTTGGGATTGGGTCTAAAAGGCAGGTTGATGATTTAGAGGAAGAGACGAGAATTTAGCTGCAGAAGGCTGATGATAGAGAGACTGTCTAACTCAGGTCTGACTTCTACTACATTTAAAGGTAGGGCAGGTTCGGCTGGAGATAAAGAGTTGCTAATTTTATCTCTAATTTTCAGAATTTTATCATTGAAAAAGTTCATAAAGTCCTCACAGCCCAGGGCTAGAGGAATCACAGGCTCAATAGAGCTCTGACTCTGTGTCAGCCTGGCTACAGTGCTGAAGAGATATCTAGGGTTGTTTCTATTTTCTTCAATTAGTGAAGAGTAGTAGGCAGCTCGAGCATGTTTTAAGGCTCTCATGTAGTTAATATGACTCTCTCGCCAAAGTATACGTGACTCTTCCCTTTTATCAGTACGCCACATTCTCTCTAATTTACGGGTTGTTTGTTTAAGTGTACGAGTTTCTGAGTTAAACCAAGGAGCTGTCCTCTGACGCCTAATACGTTTCTGTCTCAGTGGGGCAATTGAGTCCAAAGTGGATCTTAGTAGACTGGCTGAGTCATCAACAAGCTGATCCAGCTGAGTTGAGCTAAAGCTAATATCACAGTTATCAGTTGGCCAATTTATTGAGCTTAGGGCAGTAGGAATGGCCTCTGTGAATTTAGCCACTGCACCACTGGACAGATTTCTACTGCTCACAGTTTTGCTGCAAAACACAGAATCTTCCAGGAGGATGCTAAAAGTCACTAAGAAGTGGTCGGATAAAAATGGATTCTCTGGAAAAACTTTCACTTCATTGATATTGAGGCCATATGCTAAAACCAAATCAAGAGTGTGATTAAAATGATGGGTAGCTTCATTAACAGACTGAATAAAGCCAACTGAGTCTATTAATGACATAAAAGCTGAGCTAAGACTATCACTCTCTTTGTCCACATGGATATTAAAATCACCTACAATGACTATTTTATCAGAGCTTAGGACCAAGTTTGATATGTACTCAGAGAATTCTGATAAGAATTCAGAGTATGGGCCTGGAGGACGGTAAATTATCACAAATAGGACTGTCTGGCCAGTTTTTGAATCAGTATGAGATAAATTTAGAGTAAGGCTTTCAAAAGAAGTATATTTAGCCTTTGGTCTGTGATTGATTTGGAGACAGGAATGATAAATAGCTGTTACACCACCACCACGGCCTGTGTCACGTGGTATATGAATATTTGAATGACTGGGGGGAGTGGACTCATTTAAACTGACATATTCCTCTTCTCGTAGCCATGTCTCAGTTAGACAGAATAAATCAATCTGATTTTCTGTTATAAGGTCGTTCACCAGTAAAGATTTGGACCTGAGAGATCTAATATTTAAGAGACCACATCTAATTCTCTGATGTTTTAAAGCCACTACATTTGAAGGTTTTATTTTTATCAGATTTCTGTGGTTGACACCTTTTTTATTTGTTTTTGTGTTAATATCTAGGTGAGCTTTGGGTCGGGTACTGACACAGTCTCTATGGAATAATGTTTATCACTATTACAAAAGCCATAGCAGCTATCTAAGGGATGAACACAACTGTCATAACAGTAATGGCAGGGAAACTGTCTTAGAGCAAGCGCAGAGGAGCGTGGAGGACTGCAGCTCTGCAACATGGTCTCATCTCTGAGAGGTCATAAGTGTGACTCTGCCATGATTTTTGATAGGAGAGATGCACCAGCCAGAGTAGGATGGATGCCATCTCTGCCTATCAGGCCAGGTTTTCTCCAGAAGGTTGACCAATTGTCAATGAAGCCCACATCATTTGCTGGACACCACCTCGATAGCCAGCGGTTGAATGATGACATGCGGCTATACATATCATCACTGGTCAGATTGGGCAAGGCCAGAGAAAATTACGGAGTCCGACATTTTCTTTGCAAAAGAGCACACTGATTCAATGTTTAATTTAGTTACTTCCGACTGGCGACGCCGAGTCATTCGTCGACATGGAGGACTATTCTAGCAAACTTACGTTTACTCTTTGCCAGCAACTTCAAATTTGCCTCAATGTCGCCCGCTCTGGCCCCTGGGATACACCTAACTATGCCCGCTGACTTCGCTATCTTCACGTTTCTGACTATGGAGTCGCCAATTATCAGTGTTTGTTCCTGTGGGCGGGTTACCACCATCACTGAGGGGAGAAAACCTGTTCGAAACGTGAACCGGATGGTGGGGTACCGAGTGGGTCTTCGACTTACGGCTATGCTTGCCACGGATAGTGACCCAGCCATTACTAGCCGGGGGGGAGGCTAAGCTAACGCTAGCGCTTAGCGGCCTGCACCGCTAGCTACGTCCTGCCTGCTCGCTATGGCTACGTAAGTGGATTTTGGTTCGGCGCAGAACCGCTTCTCCAGATCAGACACCCTCGCCTCCAAATCTAAGAATAAACTACACTTCTGACAAATACCGCTATCAGTAAAGGAGGACGAGGAGTAGCTAAACATCTGGCACATAGGACAGGAGAGAGCAGGAGCGGAGGGAGAAGCCATGCTAAGAAGGTAAGCTAAGCTATGCTAAGCAGAAGAAAGTAGAACTAAATGACCGCTTGAGAGAAGCTAGAGTGGTTGCGGTAGACCTTAGTACGTTCGATCGAACGTAGATCGTAATCAGTAAAAAGAATTATGAGCTCAAATGGCAGATATTAGTCAGTTAAGATTAGCGTTAGCTGAACAGAGACAACACACTACAAACAACGCTGCACTGCGAAAACAGGAAGTGACGAATACGCTCACCAGGAAGTGACGATCAGCCGATCGATGATCGTAGCGAGGTAACGTTTTATTTATCCAGTTCCCCCACTTTGTTCGAGCAAGGGAACGCCTAATTTATCCTGTTCCCTTTGTTATAGTGAGGTAACGCTTTAATTACGCCTTCCCACACTATAGAAGGCGTTCCCTCGCCTTAATAAAATATTCTGCACCCTGACACCTCCGGGGCTCCATAAAATGATGACATGTGTTGCAGATACTCTTTCAGATGGAGGTTTAGTGTGCACCTAGGAAAAACAACAACACCTGCTTCGGCCATCTACCAAGCAACATGTGTGCTGCTTACTGTGCTCGGTTTGTGACCAGACAAGAATCTCCTGCATCTTTGTGTGTCAGCATGCTATTGTTGTTTGTGACAAGTTTGTCTCAACCGGAAAGTGTATTCATGTTGTAGCACACCTGTTTTACTACAAACTTACATCCCAATCTACTAGCATGTATGCTACAGCGTTTTCAGTCATTCTTGTGGATAAATCAACACGAAACATCGTCTCCATGTGAGCATTGGGCACTTTTGAAATGCAAAGGAAAAACCTCTCCTTTTTTGGTGTTATTGTGTAAACAGGGCTTTAGAGGTTGGAAGAGACAAGGAAACAAAACCACAACTGTGTAAGAACTGTTTTAGTATTTGGGATGGGTATGAAAAACTAATTCCACTTGGGGATCGATAAAAACTCCCTCAAGGAATCAGTAATTAAGGTTTTTTTTAAACAATTCATATATCAATTCTCTTCACATTGTTCTAAATGCCTTGATGACAAGTGTATGACTCTCCTTTCTGTGGTAGACAACAGAAATGATAACAAAGAAGTCAAAATGTGATCATAGTGGACAGAAAACAGGAGTAGAACAAAATAGTTGCTTAATCTGAGACAACAATTCACACTTAATGCACAATACTAAATAGAAGCACAAACAACTTGCACAACATTTTTTCTTACTCCACCTTAATGAATAGTTTGTGAAAGGAACAAGGAACCAGAGGCTGTTTTCAAACAGCCTCCTGGGTACTACACTTCAAAGCAGTATGCAGTACTGGCTTTATTGGTAATTACACAACATATAATTTAGTTAGCTGCTAGACACAGCGAACTAACTCCCTACCTCTCTGTTTACATCCAAGCCCTGTGGGATGCATTAGCACTGATCAAATGGTATCATCACACAGGGGGTCATCTCAAATTTACCAGGGAATGTCTGAAACCACTAGATTATCTGGTAGCAGTCAACTTACAAGGCTTGTGTCTGTTGGGGGTACAGCTTTGAAGGCACCTCAAGGGTATGGTACGGGCTTTAATAGAGCACTGAGGGAAGGCAATTTTTAGAATCTTGCTAGTTTTTTTATACTTCAGATTTTGATGCATATTAACATATTTTTATTTTCTTCACAGGTAATTTGGAACTCTCAAAGTTTAGTATTAAGTTAAGTGCCTCTTGATTGCTTATTCAAATCCTCTAAACGATGTTGCTAAAATACTAGGACAGATTGATCCCTCTGCATGTCCTTAAACATTAATGTACTATGTTTCTATACCTTATGAAAGCCTTTAGTCCATGCCCCAAAGAATTACATGTTCAACTCATGCAAGTTCTGGAACAGTATACACAAAGCTGTCCTGAGATTTGTATCACTGGCTGTGTACATGACGAGTTTACTTTAAGGCTTGGTATCTTTTTCTTTTTTTTTTAAGTTATTACTTAAGGCACAAGAGTGGTGGTTGTCATATTGGAAAAGCTAACCCAAACTACTTTTCAGTCAGTATAGTGATGGGGAAACAGGTGAAGCTGAGATGGGTCTGATTGCTTCTGGCCAATAGATTCACCCATTCACTGTGCACCATGCACTTTTGAACAACTTGTTTGACTCTGTCAGAAAAGTGCCCTTAAAGCTAGGGTTGGCAATTTTGGGGAACCAAATTTGAATGTAGCATCTCCTCAGAGCCCTGCCTAGCCCCTCCCACCCCTCCTCCAAAAGGACGCCCCTCGCCCCCCCAACCCGTTCACATGCACGAGTGCTGCTGATTCACAACCACTGATTCAACTCGATACCAGCCCTCAGCACATTTTTGTTTTGCACCACGCCAAGTCTTGTCTCAGTCAGCGATAAGAAAACACCAAAACATTATCACAGAACTTGTTTTAAAAACAAACAAGCAAACACTGCAGGTTAGTTTGCGCTCACAGCCTGACGTTAATCAGGGTATAGTTCCTCTGCAATTCTCTACATAGCTGTCAAGTCTGTGTTTTGGCCATAAAACTACCTTATTTTACGTATTTTACCCTTTTTCCGACGTCCTCCCGTATTAGTATTCTCCTGTAAATCTCCCATGTGATGATATAATAATAAAAACATTCCTCTGCCTCTCCAAACTGAACTCTGTCTCTAGCCTGAATGATGGATGCCAACTGCCGTAAAACCAAAGAAGAAAAGGCCTTGTGAGAACTGCCACAGAAGAACAGCTGTCCTGAATTTGACTCTTGTTTTCGACCTGGCTTTCTCCAAACTCTTTCTTGCTTTGGCTTTCTCTGCCTCCATCTTTCTTTTCTTGCTCTATTTAGCTGGAGGAGCTGTTACCAGTAATCGAGGTATGGGTAGTTTTTCTGCCATTCTTCTGTGTAGTTGCGTCCCTCTCAGCTCGGCCAGTGCACGGGCCAGTGCACGCCAGTGAAATGTACACACAGGAGGCGGGCAGAACGGTGACAGGATTTGATTGGTTTAAAAATGTGTGCCACAAACAATGTGATTGGCTGGTGTTTTCCCAGGTTTATTCCTGCTGTAGATAGCGGATATTTTTTGCTCTATTTTAAGAATGCATAGTGATTTGATTGCCATCGGGTCATAAAGATCATTTTAACCAGTATTACAAAAAGTGTATTTAAAGCAGATTACCAACCCTACCTTTAAGTAATTCATACCAAAACCACATTTTGGATCTCACTAAAACAATTCTTATTTCTATTTTTAAAAATACCATTTATTTTTCATGGGTGTAATTTAAAGATGCTATGAGGAGTTTCTACGTAATTACAAATAAGTCAAACTTCTAGTTATATGTTGATCGAAATAAATAAATAAATGAAAGATCAAAATTCAAGATGAGTTTTATAGCATCAAAATAGGTTATCTATAAATGCTATTCCTTAGCTTTGCGGTCGGGTCGGACAGGGCTGGACTGGCCTGGCCTACTCAACTTCGGGAACTAGACAATTAAAACTTGAGCAAATTTATATTATTCGGACAAGTCTTAGAGCACTGGGCTGTAAGTAGCGATATAAAGCCGGCTACAAAACTACGATAATAAGTGTTCCAAAAATTGCTTGTTGTCACGCATCAAAAACTACTGCTACGTACCTTGGGTCACTCTTTTGGTGCATTACAGTTGTGGTCAGAAGTAGGAATTACCGAGTTCCGAGTAGGAAACTGCAACTGGAATGTTCCCCAAAGTCAGAATGTCCTACTGGGAACTTGGTGAAACCTCGCCACCCCTCCCAAGTTGACCATCGAAGATGGATGGTCCCTCTGTGAACAGTTATTTAGCTCCTGTAATAATCAATTTATTTGCACTTCTGACTGTGTGTGTCGCTCCAGATCAGCTGTATACATAGTATTGTTAGACTTATATTTACAAAAATGCTGCCATAGTGATAATCACATTCTTCATACAACAACGCAGGGCGTGCTAACAACAGCCAACAATAGCCTGGTAGATCGGCATGTTTTTTTTTCCGTCTTCAACTGGAACGCCGACAAGTCAGAGATGATGCCACTCCTAGTTCTGAGTAACTGGAACGCAGCGTTACGACAGTTGCCGCACGTGCTCATGGGTAGCAGAGTCTTTATGTCGCTGGAGAGAGATTTTCCTCATAGCACCTTTAAGTCCTTTATCTTCTACATGGAGCCTTAAATGGACATTAGAGAAACTGCGGATTTATTTACACCTGAGCTTCACTTTACATCAACACAAACTGCCATTCAATCTAACCCAGACCTCAAACACAATGCTCAAGATATGTTCTTCATTAACAAAAAACATTTTCTCTTGTTACCTTCATCTTTGTTGATTGGCAGCAAACACTCAGGATCCTCTTTCCATGGAAGTCTAATGCTGTTGAAAAGCATATGACCATAATTTGACACACCTCAATGCAACATAACCTTACTGAAGCAAACAACCACAGGGAAAGGTCACTGACAATTTGCTGAAGCTTCAGTGGGGGTATCATGGTACGATTCATTCTGGTTTCCCATTTTTTATTAACATGACCGTGTCCTACTCATGATATGGTTATTTAATATGTCAGCTATACAATTTTCTTTAAGTGCAGAAAGACTAATTATATTGACCTTCTCATCTGCCACTGGAAATAAATGCAGTCAAGATGACTCCTGTAAAGGTTAAACTGTGTAGCAGCTCTATCTTAAGTGAATTCGTATTTCAAATGCTGTATTGAAAAAAAATACCAAACACTGAAGGTAAGCCAATGACAAATCTGATGGTTCTGTGAAAACATTGAAAAGGTCAAAGCATATATCTACCTGGTCAAATATTCATTTTGTGTTTTTCTTCATATTCTCTGTGTTCAGTGTGCAAACTGTTGTGTATGCTATGACTGAAAATGGATGTTTCAACAATGATTAAAGAATAAATTATGTGTTAGCAGGTATATGATTTTCTTTATCCTTGCGGCGACCTTTGAAGCTCTCTATTAGAAATTCCCTTTGTTCTGTTCAGTTGTTAGTATGCTTCTGTGTGAAGCATTATCTCCCACTGAAGCCTTTTTGAAGACCACTTACCTGAGATAGACAGTGGGCACATAAGCTGATGCCACAGTAAAACAGAATCATCACATTCCCAACATCCAGCATAGATGTACAGTAATTAATGACAGGGCAGCCTTATTATAAAAATGTTCGCAGTTAAAAATGTTTAATCTTAAATCACTGACACATTAGTTGAATTATGGATTCCAGATAATGACAAAATTGGAATTTTGACCAAAAATACAAAACCTAAAACCAGTGAAGTTAGCACATTGTGTAAATCATAAATAAAAACAGAATACAATGATTTACAAATCCATTTCAACCTATATTCAATTGAATACACAGCAAAGACAAGATACTTAAAGTTCGAAATGGTAAGCTGTGTTATTTTTTGCATATATTAGCTCGTTTGGAATTTGATGCCTGCAACATGTTTCAAAAAAGCTGGCACAGGTGGCAAAAAAGACTGAGAAAGTTGAGGAATGGTCATCAAACACTTATTTGGAACATCCCACAGGTGAACAGGCTAATTGGGAACAGGTGGGTGCCATGATTGGGTATAAAAGCAGCTTCCCTGAAATGCTCAATCATTCACAAACAAGGATGGAGCGAGGGTCACCACTTTGTGAACAAATGCGTGAGCAAATTGTCCAACAGTTTAAGAACAACATTTCTCAACAAGCTATTGCAAAGAATTTAGGGATTTCATCATCTACGGTCCGTAATATCATCAAAAGGTGTAGAATCTTCAGAGAATCTGGAGAAATTACTGCACGGAAGCGGCAAGGCCGAAAACCAACATTGAATGCCCGTGACCTTTCATCCCTCAGGTGGTACTGCATCAAAAAACGGCATCACTGTGTAAAGGATATCACCACATGGGCTCAGGAACACTTCAGAAAACCACTGTCAGTAACTACAGTTCGTCTACATCTGTAAGTGCAAGTTAAAACTCTACTATGCAAAGCCAAAGCCATTTATCAACAACACCCAGGAACGCCACCGGCTTCGCTGGGCCCGAGCTCATCTAAGATGGACTGATGCAAAGTGGAAAAGTGTTCTGTGGTCTGACGAGTCCACATTTCAAATTGTTTTTGGAAACTGTGGTCGTCATGTCCTCTGGACCAAAGACGAAAAGAACCAGCCGGACTGTTATAGGCGCAAAGTTCAAAAGCCTACAGGTTTTGGAGAAAATTTGTTGCCATCCAAGCAACGTCTTTTTCATGGACGCCCCTGCTTATTTCAGCAAGACAATGCCAAGCCACATTCTGCACGTGTTACAACAGCGTGGCTTCATAGTAAAAGAGTGCGGGTACTAGACTGGCCTGCCTGTAGTCCAGACCTGACCCCATTGAAAATGTGTGGCACATTATGAAGCGTAAAATACAACAATGGAGACCCCAGACTGTTGAACAACTTAAGCTGTTCATCAAGCAAGAATGGGAAAGAATTCCACCTGAAAAGCTTCAAAAATTGGTCTCCTCAGTTCCCAAACGTTTACTGAGTGTTGTTAAAAGGAAAGGCGATGTAACACAGTGGTAAAAATGCCCCTGTGCCAACTTTTTTGCAACGTGTCGCTGCTGTTAAATTCTAAGTTGATGATTATTTGCAAAAGAAAAAGTTTCTCAGTTTGAACATTAAATATCTTGTCTTTGCAGTATATTCAATTGAATAGAAGCTGAAAAGGATTTGCAAATCATTGTATTCTGTTTTTATTCACGATTTACACAATGTGCCAACTTCACTGGTTTTGTATATCTTTTTTCAGTCATTGATATAATAGTATCATGGATGCTCGTAGGTGCATAATCATTTTACTCCCCAGTTGCTAGAAGGAAGTTATCACAGTTGTCAGGGTCTGACCAGTGCTTTTTGCCTGTTTATAACGATCCTGTGTCCAGCACAGTCATTTTCCCTGGTTGTAGTCTTGTTGGAAGGTTCTTGGGGGGCAGATGAACATGACACCTTTTACTAAACTCTCAGTTCACGAGAAAGCCCTGTTTTTTCCTTCTTGAACTTGAAATGTCCAATCAAGTATTTTATGATCACTAATTGTAAATAATACAAGGAATTACATGTGTAGGGGGAATATTGATTGCTGTTGTTATTCATTGAAAGTATAATATAGTGTAGAGGGTATCTTTTTAAGCTTTAATAATGTCTAAATTATACTCAGAATTAAACAGGTTCTCTTTGACTTCTAAAAAGGTGTCCGGTTCAGGAATTAGCTGACACCCTGAAGCCAATCAGAATCAAGTTCTAAGCCAGGCAATAGAGTATTGTCTCTGTCTTTGAATGCAAGTGCATTATATGTTGTGTTGAGTTGGTGCCTCCTCATCCCTCATAAATCCATTAAGATTTGGTCTTTTTATGAGACATCTGCGTGAATCTCTGAAGACCCAGCACTTTGTCTTTCAATGCATGCCAGTGAGGAAATAGGACTTCAAAACTCTCACCAAGTGAAAAGTCTGCCAATTTTCCACAGATAAATTGAGAAACCCAGTGTGGCAGAGAAAGAGACAGAATCTTGGCTCTTCATCTGGAGTGTCTGGACGGAATTTAGTAGAGAAGGCTGCTTCAAAACCCTGTAAAGCTTTGCATGCCTTTTTGCAGCAAGACCTTGTATCGGCATAGTAAGGGTTGCATCAAGCATAGGCCACATGCCAATCATTCCAATCATTAAAAAAATTCTGGATCAGCATCTAGATTCAGATCACCACCAAATGTATTCACTTCTTTGGACAATGGCCAGCTTGCCCTTACAATATCATGGAAATCTGTTGAGAATGTATTGAGTTATTAGCAAAAAAGTAGAAAATTGCCATCTCATATGTTGAAACATCCTTAAAAAATACCTGGATTTGCATGTAGATTCAATCATTACCCTACTGAGTTACTTTGGGTCATGACCAATATTCACTAAAAAATGTCATACAAACTTGCTAGTTTGTATTTTAGAAGCTGTTATCACAAATTGACAAACAAAGATCTTCTTCAACCTCCTTGGTAATTTCTTTAGTTGCCATTAGTTGATCGATAGAATGCCTTGTTGGCCAAACATGCAGATAAATGAAGTGACTTAGTAGAATTACATGATTAAAGCAACTTATTACACTTGTTTTAAACACATGAAACTCTAAACATTGTACTGTGTGGTAAACATATTGTCCATTAAAGAAAAAATCACAAATGCAGATGTGGTCCATTCACCAATGACCTGTTTTCAGTCATCGACTGCATGAGTGGTTTTGAGGGGGAAAATAAAGTGTCCTCAAGACACATTCAGTCCACTACATGAAAAAACTACATATTTCAGGAAAGCAGTGACATTTGTTCCGACAAAGATCCACTATACACACCATAAAAGATCATTGAGTTAGTAAATGGCATTGCATCCATTCATAACCATGCATAGAGCTGTGACGCACTCAATCACACGAATGTCAGAGCTCAGGGAGGAAGCCGCTGGTGTTCTTACCAAAATGCATGCATTCTGAGGGCAGTCTTGAAATAACAACAGATCTTTGACATTTCCCTAAATGACTGAACTGAAACTATTCACGGGCTAATGGGTTTGAAGCCACAATGGCATTAGCATAGTACCTTCAGGTATATACATGAAAAATGACAGATACAAAAATAACACACCGTTTAAAGTCAAGTTATTAGTGTCTCTAAACCCTGAATATAAAATCACTTATTTACCCTTGTTTTTAAAGAAAACCTGAGTGTCTAAGTACAAAAGAATAGATCTTGCATCTTTTTCGAAGAGTTTCTTGGACATTTTGGCAGATAGTCTTTGAAGAATCATTTCTAAAAAGAGTTTTAATATGTTTGATTACAGATGTTAATCTTTTCTGTGCACTGCAGCCTACCCAAGTATCAAGGAATGGCTCTTATCTAATATCTAGCAGAGCATGAATATCCATGCATGATTCAGCTGTAGAAGTGGTCGCAAAGAAGTAAAAAGAAACACTTCTGTCTGTGAACTATGCTAACATAGTGCATAATGACTGACTGGCTTAATATCATAAAGAAAAGGGAGGTCATTAAATGTGAACAGCATTATTTTATAAAAATATAAATGTTGATAATTAAGTCAATAATGCATATTTTAGCATTCCACTCCTCATGTAAAATTAGACAGTTTTATATAAATCTTTTAATAAATTGTAGACATAAATAAATGTATCAAGCCCTGACACCAAGTATTTAGATGATTAAAAAACTCGCCATCCCTTCTCTATACAGTAGGGGTCCTGTGAACTTTGTTCTTGTTTTCTGAACATGCCGCAGTTTAGGGGTCTGATCTTCAGTTAGATTTCCCAGAGTGAATCTGATTCTTACTGTTTTGGAATTGTAAATATCAAAAAGAACCATATTTGTTTTTAAATATCTGTTCTCAATGGATTGCAATCTTGTGAAAACTTGAGTCTTTTTGTAAAACAGCTATTTTTAATACCCCTAAAAAAATAGAGAGAAACAAATTTATGCCTATAAGTAAGACATTACTAAGTGGAGGCAAGAATTGTCCAGCCATTGTGTACAAAGGACACACCTACCCACACCACTGCTCACATTCCCTTACTGCTGGCCAAGATTTCTATGCAAGTTTTCCATCAAGATCAGCTAACAGATCCATGTCCATTCACAACCCTTTACGCACCAACACACACCAGAGGAAGTAACTTGGAATACAGCCCATGGACACAAACCTTCAAGCGTACAGTGAACTTTCAGAGTAAACCAGTAATGTCCCATCTTGTACAGTACAAACAGAATATTTCTGCTTTTTATTTAGGAACACATTACGGTGTAATGTTATTGACACCATCTTTCATTCATGTGATAACATGCAGCAATTACATACAGAGTGAACAAATGTGTTCCTACAAGATAAATGCATGTGTAGCCAATTATCAAATTATCAATACTACAATGACCTTGCAGATTCTACCGTTTAATTCCTGTATAGATATATAGATAGATAGATGGATAGATAGATGGATAGATGGATAGATCGATCGATAGATAGATAAACTTTTGGAGAACAGAAGGTGGTGCAGCAGTAATGTCAAAGATTGCAAAAATGTATTAAGACAGGAGCCTTCTATAAGACAAATCTTAATAGCTTTGCCAAATGTATTGATCCATTCGACCAAAGTTTCTGTATGAACATGTATCTAGATGCCACAAACACTGTGCTTACTTCTTACTATTGAGTCCCCCTTCCGATTAAAGCAAGTTTATTTAGACAGGAAGTCAAACACCATTCACTAAAGCCAGTATGAATTAAACAGTCCCTCTTTAACTGTGACATCCCCTGCCTTAGTTTCTGGGGCACAGGCCTGGCTAACATCTCCTATCTCTCTTTATAGTTGTCTGAGTGAGCTGCTGTGATTTGGATTGCCTGGTGCCTGCTGGGTACAAAAGCCTCTCTCATTCCACCTGGACTCACCTCAGCCATCACATGCATCCTTTTTCTTGGTTTGTTCAACTTAACAGCATCCCACACTTGATTATGACACGCACCTTCATTCATATTAGGGATTTAACTGACTGAACACATTACATTTCAGCAGCTATAGCTTCTGGTTTTCAATTTGTTTGACAATAAATAAGATATTTAACCAAAAATATATGTGTTCTGCAACAAATTGTTAAATTTGTTAAATCTAACAAATCCCAATTCAGGAAAAAAAAAATGTTTACACACAGAGAAATTAATGGCATGTGAACTCCTGACCAGAGTAAATTCACATCAGCAGAGGACCATAGAACATCTCCAGGGCTTAAAGTGGAAAAAAATCCTGAGCCTGAAATTCTGAGATCCAATTTTTAGTGTCAATAAGCGCTTAAAAATGTGTTTTAGCTCATTAAAACACATTACGAGATTATATTAATAAGAGCAAATAAAAGATCAAATGGTGTAAATAATGCCCATAATGATCCCACTATTTTCTTGTTGCTCAAGAGTAAAAGGAAAAAAACTGATAATAAATTCACACTAGAACAGTCTGTGGTGTCATATATTGGACATTGAGAAAAAGCACAAAATTATGAAATCCTACTCAGAAATAAAGTCATGAAAATCATGCACATGCATTGTCAATAACTCTTTACAACTCTATAACTCTTCTGTACATTTTACAAGAACTCATTACACAGCAACTGTACACATAACAAAGCAGCTGTATAACTCTATGCTGCTTTCCTTCATAAGGCACATTTCATAAGGCATACTGTCCAATCTGTATTGGTAATAAACATCACAAGAGAACATTGAGTGCTTAAAGAATACTGTTTTAAAGATTCATTTTTTTCGTTTTTGCTTTGTTTGTACATTTTCTGAGCCCTTTCTTTTTAACATGTTGGGAAAAGGGTGTAAAGAGGAGGCTACTTTGGATGAGCAATGAAATAAAGAGAAAAATCTGCTTGGTCCAGTTGAGGCAGCCGGAGCAGAGGACTTTAGTCTGGGTGGACCAGTGGAGGCAGCTGGAGCAGCGGACTGTGGTCTGGGTGGACCAGAGGAGTCAGCTGGAGCAGAGGACTGTGGTCTGGGTGGACCAGTGGAGGCAGCTGGAGCAGAGGACTGTGGTCTGGGTGGACCAGAGGAGGCAGCTGGAGCAGAGGACTGTGGTCTGGGTGGACCAGTGGAGGCAGCTGGAGCAGAGGACTGTGGTCTGGGTGGACCAGAGGAGGCAGCTGGAGCAGAGGACTGTGGTCTGGGTGGACCAGAGGAGGCAGCTGGAGCAGCGGACTGTGGTCTGGGTGGACCAGTGGAGGCAGCTGGAGCAGAGGACTGTGGTCTGGGTGGACCAGTTGAGGCAGCTGGAGCAGAGGACTGTGGCCTGGGTGGACCAGTGGAGTTGTTGGGGGCTTTGTTTTTCTTTGCCCTTTGAACTGCTTGTTTATTTGACTTTTCAAATGAATTAATCAAAGCTGCCTCACCAACTCTTTTTTGCTTTAATGCTTTTTCAGTTTTCTTTCTCTGTAACTGCAACTGGTAGTTTGAGTATGAGGACAGACAGGACCGCCTAAGAGGCTGTTATATGGTCATTGTTGTGGCAGTCCAGTTCCTGGCTTTCAATGCTGACTTAATGATAGCAAGGCCCTCATAGGTTTCTACATTCATACTGCATCTATCAGCTTCAATGATGTCATCCATCAAGTTGAAGGATCCCCCAACCAGGGGGCCAGTGAAAATAGACAGTAGAGCCTTAACCAACTTAATCAAAGTGGGATACCTCATGCCTCTCTCTGGGTGTTTCAGAGAGGCAACATGACACCACCAGTCTACATCCACCCTGCTCTCCTCCTCAACATAGCTCTGGGCAAGGGGTACCAAGTCTACATCAATCTGGTAGGCTCTTACTTCCTCCTCCAGTTTACCAACCTCTTCAGGAGGAATTACGTTGGGCAGTGCTTCACCCAGTGACATAAAGGGCTCCTCTGACAGAGTCACTTTGAATAAGGCTTGGTGTGAGAGCAGAGAGTGAAGTAATGGTCGAGTTGTTTAGAGGGAGATTTTTAGCAAAAACTCAGCTGATTTTATGTACCCTTCCCTCAAACACTTGTAGAGGTTCCCAACCCAAAGTTTCTTATCCAGGCGAGCCTTCTTCAATGCAGAAAAACAGAACTTTCCAACAGAAAGTCCTTTGTTTGAAAGCTGCAAATCTGTACTCTTAACATCCACCTTAAGGATCTCCATGGCACTTAGTAAAATGGCCTCTGGTTTGAGGAACATGCTTAGCAGCTCTCGCACAAGGGCCACCATTTCTGCATGCAGCATGTGGACCATAGGCTTTTCATGCTGCAGCCTTTTCAGAAATCCTTGGAATGTTGGAAGGATACCTGTAACATAAAATTAAAGATGTCAAAATGTTGTCTGTTGAAATAAACTGCAAAACACAGACAAAATAAATAACTTTTGTGTAATATTCTCTGGAACACAGGAAGAGAATAAACTCATTTGTCACTTGCTATACCAACTTTGTATTGAGCAAGGTAAATAAAAGTACTAGTGTTAAGTCGTACATACAATTTTTCTTATTGCCTCACAAAATAAGATACCTCTGAACAAGTTGATCATGATGCTGACTCTCTCAAACTCTGTAATTAGCAAAGCAATCCGGGCCTTTCTGATCTGGTTTATCTGGGTCCTGGATGTAATGGACTGTTCATGCTGAAGAACTTCTACTCTGGCCTTTTCCTCAGGAGTCAGTCCATTTCTCTCGAGGATCTGATTAATAAGTCCTCTGTAGCAAACACACACAGATTCACCTTTCTTTGTTGTAACCGAGTGATGAAGCTAGAAACCATGGCAACCAAACAATTTCAGAGATGGGCAATTCATGAACAAAACTAAGCAGAAAAATTTAATAAATCCCTGTATGGTTTGATTTTTGGTTTTAAAATGAAATAACCAAATATATGGGTAACATAGATTAACATGTTTTAGATAATTCCCTTTTTATATAATTACAAAACAGTACCAAAACATTTCACAAAGCTCGATTTTGTTTATTTATTTATCAGGCTTAACAGCACTGATGACCCCGAAAGAAGAGAGCGCATAGTACAGGGTGTGCCTCTAGCGATCAATGTGTACTCGCAGTTGGAAAGCTGTAATTATATCAGAGCCCTGTCCGCGCGTGGCGTGGTGCGTAAAAGAGTGATGCGCAAAAGCGTGGTGTAATGCTATATATTATTTTGTTATACACAATCAAATCCTATTTACATTTCAAATGGTTTAATAAAAATGACTTTAATTTGTCTGTTTGGACAGAACTTTAAGACAAAGAAGGCAGAGGAGATGCCCGGGAGAGAGACCGAATTTGGATAACATGCCTATAATGCTACGGCCACACCGGACGTGAATTCGCCTGGACGCGCGTCGAGATTACATACAAAGTCTATGCAAACACGCGTCTTGGCCTTAAATTCAGGCGGCGCGTTGGACGCGTTTGGCGCGCGCGTTTGGAGTGTCGGCGTTTTGGCGCCCAAACGCCGCCTCGCTCGAGTTGAAAATATTGAACTTTCGACGCCAGTTCGCGGCGCGGCAGCCAATCAGCGATGACATTCCCCCCCGACGTCATTGATTTGATGACTTGTGACGCTCCGCGGCCCCCTGCTCCCGCTCAAGCCCCTCTCAAAGATGGAGGAGAGGTTTATCTGCGCTGTTTGCTATCATCCGGAGCTAAACTACTCGGCGTGTGTCCTCTACAGAGCCTGGAACAAAAGGAGCAGGCTTGGGTGAAAGTCGCTGAGGAGACAGGTTTTGAAGGTAAGTTCTGTAAATATTCGTTTCCAGCTGGATTTGCCTGCACGGGTCATCACTGAGTCCGACTGGCTCCGGCTCTCTAATGCGCATGCACCCGGACGCGCGTCGTCCCACAGCTTGTCAAAATGTCCAGCGTCCAGCTTCAGGCGTTAAGCGCAGCGCGTTACAGGCTTTACGCTTGTTAAAATTCGCCAATTCGCATCCGGTGTGGCCGTAGCATAAGGCCTGTTACGCAGCCAAGCCTGCATTAAGAAAAGAAAAAAACAAATAAATAAATCAAACAAACACTCTACCTTTGATACATTTGAAAGCCTATTTTTCGATCTTATTTTCTATTTTTGATCAAACCATACGCAGATCTAGATGTTTTCATGTTTGTTCTTTTAATAAACAATGAAAAAAAGGCACAGACACTTAAACATAAAAGTCTGTTAAGAGTTATAACTCTGAGTAAATTGTAATTTACAACTTTTTTTTTACACTTCAATTTTATAAACCAATTTTACAAAGTTTCAATTTTATAAACCAAAAAGATGCAGATGTCGACAAATAATAGCCTACAGTATTTTCAAATTAATTATATTCGTGCTCTTCACTTCGGTCCACAGCATGGTAGTAGAACACCACAAGAACATCCAGGAGCTCATTTAATCTGTTGGCCACTTCCAGCATTTGAAGAAAGCGATTTGAAATCGGTCGGACCAAGCTCTTAGGAGTGAGATGAAAAAGTGTCTGGAACTCTTAAAACATTTCCTTTTGTTTTGGTGACTTCTCAATGTCATAAAAAATGTCTGAGGCGAGATATTCCATTTCTGAGAAGAACGCGCTAATGAGCGCTTTAGCGGCGTTCGAGACCATATGCACCGTGTCGCCAGAAATGTCAAGGAGAAAGGGGTTTTTCATTCTCACTTGGGTTTCCAAGCCGGTCCTCTTCCCTCTCATCACCGCACAGTTGTCCAGTAACATACTGACAACTTGGCTCCATTTAAATCCATAAGAATGAAGCACGTCGTCAACTTCATCCATTAGCACATACGCATTGGCAATGTTTACTTTGCAACTTGCCAAATGCATAGTTGGGACTTTGCTATACTCGTCATCATAAAATCGAATTAGAATATTAAGTATTTTGTCCATGCACTGAGTGGAGGCTTCATCATAATTGAGGGAAAAGGTGCCCGTTTTAAGCTTCTCTGACAGGCACTTCTTGAAGTATGGGGCTATACCATTAGTATTAGTATAGCTTGCTTGCTGATTTGAAATCGACAGTCATGCCAAAGCCGCTTTGTCCTCTGCTACTTTTCTGCATAGGCGTACCTGTGGTTGGGCTAATGTAAATGATAAATCATGTTCAGCAATAAAGGAGCATACGCGGACTTTTAATTCGCATACGCGATCAGTGATTGAAGCAGGGGCCTCAGTGGTGGCGCTGGCTCCAGGTATTGTCGTTGTGTGATGAAGTGAATGGACAGCTACGATATGGCCAGGGCGAAGCTCGTGGCGAGGAAAAACTTTTTTACCGCTCGTTGTGTATATTAGCTTCGTGGAGCATACAACGCAGAAGCTAGCCCCTGCCTCTCGAAGCTTTCGGCACCAGCTTCCAAAGGGCTTTCCACCGCTGCCCACCTCATCCATCCACGCCCAGCGCCATTTAATTTTTACGCCAATGTCCACTAGTGAAATGTCCTCTCCTGGTTTCATAAAGTGTCGCTCCATGGTAACGTTAGCTGCTGAGTAAGAAAACTCGCTGTGACAGGAGTAGTTCCCACGCGCAGTCACAACAACTTGACACACAAAAGACCCGCCCCTGTCAACTTTTAATTGGCTGATATGGTGTTTGGTTGAACTGTATACGGGCAATCCTTCAATCGTATTGGTCAAAAACTCATGAGTCTTTAGCAAAGCTGTAGCGAGCTTTACGTATTTATGACATTCATATAATTATATATACATATATATATTTTTTTTTTTTTAAGGGGGAGACTTCCTCACACCGGAAGTCCGGCGCTGCGCCGGAAAACTTTAAGCCCTGCATCTCTGAATAATGCACTTTTGCACACTTGAAATGAACAACAGATCACAAAGTGTATTTGATGAAGTCAGACTTAAAGCTGCCTGTTATCACTATAAAAAGTGTTTTAAGAAATGCCAGCATACATGACAACACTGAAACTATGGTACAAATGTCAGGCCTGTACGTGGTGAAGAAGAGGAGCAGAAGATTTTACTTTGAAAGCCATAACAAGCCCAGTAGCAAATGGGACACTGTTTTTGTATGCCCACATACCGCTCAAGGGAGAGGTGGGGCTATGATGTCATTGTTTATGAAAATATCCATATTTGTTGTATTTGTCTTTCAGATGTATCCAATCTGGGACCCATTTTCAAAAATGTGCATTTTTCAAGCCTCCAAAAGATCAAATGCCTTTATATTAAGGACTTGTGCTGATTAGCCTGAATATATCTCTGTGTGGATGGCTCCTAAGTCAGTGCTTGCACTGAAGATCCAAATGAAAAAAGGAAGTCTTGAAACATCCCTTAAATTCATCTGATATATGTAACCAATAAACTTATAATTGCTGCACTAAGTCCACTTTGCCATAAAATGAAAAAGAGAAAAAAAGAATAATATAATTTTACATGCATGTGTAATTAAAATTAATTTTAAAGTTAGCTGAGATTAGCCAAATGTGTTATCTCTGACAGCTCTAAATTATATATGTTCATGTTGTGTACATTTTGCTGTTATATTCAGTTAAAGATCATTATATTCCTAATGCTAATCAACTAGTTGACATGCAGGTGTTTTTAACAAATCATTTGGTCAAAGTAGAAATTTATTTCAGTCGATTAAGTTACTTGGGTTGACTACAGCCTAAGAATCTTGCACTAAATATCGGCAAATGATGAACAATTACTTTTGTGATTGGGGTCAGAAGAAAAACTAGCACCTTTTATAGTCACACCCTGAGCAAAATGCTTCTAACAAACCCATATCTTGGTTGTCTTGTGTCTTTGGTTGTATTTTTTCATTATTCTGTGTCCTTTTTTTTCTTCTCTCTTATCTCCTTGCTGACCACTCACGCAGCTAACACATGTGCAGCTTTGATTACCATGGATGCTTCTGGGATGTTTCTAAGGGTAAAAAGAAATTGGGCCAGCGTATACCCTGATGTTTGCTTTTGTTATCTACCACAGCAGACACAGTCAAGTTGAATTTAGCAACCCAAAGTTGGAATGCCCTTTGTTTGTGTGAACTGTCAGGGTTCATGTGGGAGTCTAAGGGGATTTTGAATGGCCCGAGTCCTTTTTGTTGCACCTTTTTGTTGAAGCTGTTCGCACCTTATTCTCACATACTGCCTTCTACCTTTTAAAGGTTACTCAGTCCAACTTGATTTAATAGTATTCAAAGGCTACAGAGCTGACTCTTTTTTAACCAAACCAAGTCGTGATCAAATCTTCCCTTAACTGAGGACAGAGGAGCATATAGGAGGGTGACAGCTTGCATGAGGCGGACTGCAGAAATCTCCCTGTGAAGAGAGATAAAAGGAGAAAGTAAAGAGTTGGCTGCTCTTTGGGTTAATTGCATTCGACATCCACCCCTTCGCCTTGTGTGCTTCTCCTCTGAGGTGGTGCTCTGCAAGAAAGGACAAAGTGTGGGATTGGGTGCAGATGAACGGAGGGAATGTTGAGGCTGTGTGTCAGACAGAGGGTATGGTAAAGATGCATAAGCTTCACTCTGATCAGGATGGATGTTCAGCTGATGTGGCCTTCCATATCCTTTTCATTTGGTGTCTTCGGGGATATGTGAGGAGGGGGCGATAATTGATGCCTAGGACTAGAGATCATTAAGGGAAAGTAAAGCTATGATTGATTGATATCTTTGTTTTGATTATGTAAATTACAACTTAAGAACTGTTAAATTGAAAAATAAGTGACTGTCAAAAATGACAACAAAACAAGGCATTCATTTGGATCTGAAATTTCTCAGCACTCTCAGTTTCTGAGAGTCTTATCCGACCCCCTTAAATGCTACATTTTTAAACAGTTAATAGACTTGAGATATCCATCAGTATCAGCCAACACACTGGCTCTCTTTTAAACACATTTACACACCATTGATGCAGCAGTAGGAGAAGTTTGGGATTGAGTGTCTTGCCCAGCATGACACATCAACACGAGACAGTCAGAGAACCCCTAACCTTCTGATTAATGGTGCAAATAACCAAACTTACATTCATGACATGTTTAGTCCAAGACCAAAGGAACTGTGGTCTGCCTTTTGGCAAAGTTTGATTTAATGGGGGGGGCTGACTGCTCAAAATATCTGATGCAGACCACAGAACTGATATCTTAACACCAAATAACATGGGTCACAGTTCACTTCCAAGCAGATCAGGGGCCTGTACTACGAAGCTGGATTAGCTCTTAGAGAGATAACTTCCTGGATACGTTTTGGGTTTTCCGCACTACGAATGTGGATCTCTTTTTATCCAGACACGTTGCCTCGGTAACTGATGCTGAACGCCAAACCTGGTCCGGAGCAGGTTAAGTTCCAGGATAAGAGCTCACAGGGTGTGACAGACCGCCCACTGACCAATCGGTTCTCTGGGACGGGCATAAAAGACCGCACAGTCACCAATTTGCTGTCTTGGAAAATGGCTTGCCCATTTCTGCCAGAACCGGTTAATGTCGGTGTGCGAATTGTAAGAGGAGCGCTTCGTCGGGAGCGTTTTTTTCGTGACCGAAGTAATCTGCTTGATTGACATTATTTCTCAATGTCAGTGATAACGTTTGATCCGAGGATGTTTACTTCTGATAAAAGACAACACATGCTGATAATTGAACTGACCTTATTATGGATAAAGTCAAGTAACAATAATTTTGGTTTAAAGTTCAATTACAATGACAGAAGAAATCATCATATTAAATGTTGTCTAATGTAGTATGATCTCCAAATTTTGGTAGTGACACCATGACACTGAGGGACATAATTTTGTTGGAACAAATATTTTTAAATATCTAATTTATGTTTAGTTTCATTCATAGATTTATCCCAGTGTTATCAACACTGTCCATTTATTATTTTAATTAACAAAAAAGAGGAAATGTTTTACACTGTCCAATAGCGGTGAATCATGACAGTGGGACAAATGTTATTTTAGATGCAAAGTACAATAAAAGTGAAATTAAATACTACGTTTAGGCTAAGTAAATTACATTTAAAATGCATAAAAATAATTATTCATCACCATATAAAAGACTATTTAATTACATCATTGGGTTTAATGTGGATGAGTTCTTTATTACATTTTCAGCGATTTGTGTTTCTGGAAAATGTAGGGCCATGATTTTCACCGTGTTGCTCCTGGCCTGGATAATACTGTGGTACTCCTCAGACTTTTGCAGGATTATTTGCTGCTCCTCCGCCGTGAAGTAGGCTGCTCTCTTCTCCATTGTGGAAAATGCTCCGGGGCCGCTAACCACGCCCATTTTATGTGTGCACGCACAGATCCCAGCCGGATTCGAGTTGATAACGAGCCTCGTAGTACAGCAGATCTGGATGGCGGAGATCCGGTGAAGTTCAGCGAGTTGTCGCAGAGTTATCCTGGATGACTTAATCCAGCCTCGTAGTACAGGCCCCAGAGTTTAGAGCAGTGGGTGTGGAAGCCAATCAAACCAAACAAGGACCAAGTAAAGCAAGCACGCAAAAAAGTTGTGAATTGCGGCCGGTATTTGGCCAAATACAACAACAGCTAGCATGCTAACAGAGTATAGGGTTATAGCTAGCTCAGTTAAATACAACAATTCCACCTTTACAGCCTGAATACAGCTTTGTTTTTAATTTATTACTCACAATACTGCTGAGTTGCTTCAGACTATACGTTATTAGTTGAAACCAGTTGAGTATGTCAGGTGAATAGTGCAACTTTGGACCAGATGGCTAAAACAAAGGCTACAACTACAATCCAGAATAGTGGTAGGTGGCCTTGTGACACAAGATTTGAAAATCTTTGTACTACTTGATAAAGTGCAGTTTGAAAGAAAACCATTCTACGTGAAAAATTAAAGAACAAAAAAACCCAGAGATATACGAGTTACAAAGAGCAACCTATTGAGAAACTAAGATTGGTATTTAGCATCAAGCTTGTGCATGATTAATTATCTTTGTCAATCTATGCTGTTACTGCTAAATGTGACTTTAATTGTCAAGTTGTTGATTGTGACCCTTACAAAATGTAACCTGTCAAAATTGTCAAAGGCTTCAGTCAAGTATCATCAGTAATATTAAAGGAGAAGTTCGGTTTCTACAGCTTTCACATTGTTTATAGAATGAAGTAGAACAATATACTCACCCAGAAGGCTTTCCTGATCCAAACAGTGCTTCAGGAGATATTTAGATCCAAAATCGAGCCGCGGACATCCGTATAATGGTAGCACATGGGGCATGTATAGCACCGCTTCTAAAACTCTATTAATAGTCCAAAAACTCATTAGTTTTACCAATATTTCATCATGGTCCGCTCACGCTACTCCTCCATGAAGGTCAGGGGTCGCTCCACCCATGTTTTCTCCTTTCAATGAGCTCCTCATCTGTAAACTCTGGCTCGAAACTGTAAGGACACCCATCATATTCAAAGTTCTCGTCCACGACATCTTCATCCAATAGATATTCATCCCTTTTGCACAAAACTGGAAGAAGAAAGTTGTTGTGTAGCTGGCGGTCTTCCCCTGAAACAATGAGCCGTACTGCCCATGCGCGGAGGCAGACGTAAACAAAGTCTTCAGTTCAGAGGTTAGCACATTCACAAAACATGGGTGGAGCGACCCCGGACTGTCTTGGAGGAGTAGCCCGAGCGGACCATGATGAAATATTGGTGAAACTAATGAGTTTTTGGACGATTAATCCAGGTTTTTTTTTTTTTTTTTTTCCTTAATGTATTTTTTGAGCATTTTATGCCTTTATCGGTAGGAGAGAGACACTGGATAGGCTTGTGAAAGGGGGTGAGAGAGTAGGGGAAGACACTCTGCAAACTGGTCACAGGCGGGATTCGAACCTGGACCGGCAGAAGCATGTACAAGGGGTGCTAACCACTACGCCAAACCAGCACCCCGATTAATGCAGTTTTAGGAGTGGTGCTATACATGCCCCATCTGCTACCATTATACGGATGTCCGCCGCTCAATTTTGGATCTAAATTTCTCCCGAAGCACTGTTTGGATCAGGAAAGTCTTCTGGGTGAGTATATTGTTCTACTTCATTCTATAAACAATGTGAAATCTGTATGAACCGAACTTATCCTTTAAAAATTTCATATAAGGGGGACACTTTTGTTTTTGTAGACAGTGAGGCTCTGATGAAATGCTGCACAAAGTTTGAGGTTTTAAGCAGTTTTCTTTTTGTGTGTCAGACAAGAGATTTGTTGTTGCTAGTAGTTCTGCTTATTGTTGTTGGTCTGCCCATTTTACCGGAGTAGACAGTTCACTCTTCTTTTGTGGGTACAACATTCACAAAACTGTGTCCCTTGTCAGTTGTGGAGCTAGATCAGCCTGTCTGTGATAGCAGGATTCAGGTGAAGCTGGGGAACCCATTGTCACTTTGTTTTTGGTCTGTGCAGGAAATAAGGTTCCAGTGTGTATCCTTTGGGAGAGCTTTAGGGATTAATTAGTTTATTGTAGGGCTGTAATCAACCAAAGAAATTGTTGGTCGACTAAAACACAGCAATTGTCGACCAAAAATCGACCAATCGATTGAATATCCAGAAAAACATTGGAACCTGGATATTCATGGGACTCTTTTAGTGTTCCCACACAGAGTTTCATATTAACCACGTTGTTCACTACAACAGACACTTTTACTGCTGGAACTTTGAAGGCATCGCAACTTATAATTGCGCAGCGATGTTTCTCCCCTGTGTGTGCCTCTTCTATTTTTTTCTCTCTCAACACAAGACTCTGCTTTCCAGTCTTCATCAATGAAAGGGGCTGTCACTTTCATATAGGACTCCATTCGAAGAGACGTACACACCTGTTATCTTTATCTATTAACTCGGAAACTTTCTCTTTTTACACCCTCATATTCTGCCGTTAGTGCATGCGTAATTGTGTGGCGCGCTGGCACTGAATATCCAGGTTTCAATGTTTTCTTGGCCTTCCATGACACCAATGGGCCTCATACCCTCAGAAATAAAATAGTCAATTCCTTCTGTGATGTAGTTTTTGCATTTGGGTGTTCATATGAGGCATAAAATTCAGCGCGGACTGGGTGAGGGATGCCGCCGCTGCAGCGCGGGCAGCGGCAGGTGCGCATGCAGCTATAAAACGAATAAACGATTATTAGAGTAGAATATTGAAATGTTCTTAAATAAAAATATTGAAATGAACGATAAATACATTAAAATGGTGTTCTGAGACATGATGGGGGTGCTCAGAAAATACACCCATTTCACTTGATGCGTGTGTCCTGATGAAATGAACTGCAGGGGAAAAAAATTAATTGACACATTTGGTCGACCAATCAGAATTTTGGTCGACTGAGCACGCATCGACCAATTAGTCGACCAGTCGACTTGGACTTTACAGCCCTAGTTTATTGGTTAATTTACTTTACAAACTGTGATGCCATATAATTGTTTCATGTCTATTACTAGCAATGGGTTCCAAATTAAGTGGCCAGCCAATGTGTATGTGGGACCTTGTCTTTATACAAAGCACAGATAGGGATGGACTAAAACAATGAAATATACATTTTCACTCTGTTTTTATTCCACCAAATTAGCCAAGTTACTTTTTTATGTATTTTTTTTGGCATTTTGTGCCTTTATTGATAGGAGAGACACAGTGGATAGGCTTGTGAAAGGGGGTGAGAGAGTAGGGGAAGACATTCTGCAAACTGGTCACAGGCAGGATTCGAACCTGGACCGGCAGAAGCAAGTACATGGTGTGCCTGGTTTCTAACCACTCCGCCAAACCAGCACCCTAACCAAGTTACCTTACACAGCTGCATGGAAAGAGACATGGCATCACTAGGTCTACTCTCATGTTTTGACAAATTATTATTCTGGTTAATTAAAATGAAAACACTATTTTGACAACACCAGCAAGAAGATAATGCATAGTGTCAAGGCCAACTGGTTCCTCTGGTATATCCCTGAAGTTTCAGCTAACTAGCTCTAATGGAATATAATTTTCATAAGTGCATTTTCATGACATGCTCGCTACATAAGTCATGTACCCAATTAAATGCTTCCCATGCAATTCATAATGTCCTCTTTTTAATGTTCCAACTGGAGCTTTCTGAGCAGCAGCAGCTAATGCAAAATGAAAGTGCATTAAGAGCAAGAGAGAGATGGAGGCGAAGAGATATAGAGCACATCACAGAGAGAGAAATGTCCCTTAACATTCTCCACCATCCCTCCTCTTTAAATCAATACAAAAACCTTGCTTTTTTTCCCCACCCAACCTCCAAATACAATTTAATGGGTCTGTATAAATTTGCCCCTTAGCCAAGAATTGTAAAGGCCCATCTCTCGCGGTGACACTTTGCCATCTTTTAGTATTCTGTCACCTATACTCGCATAAGCTTTTTTTATTGTCCCAGTCGTTCATGGGGACCCATTTGCATTAAAATGATATTGGCAGCCATGCCTGGACAGCTGGATACTGCTGGTACCCACAAATCCCTGCTAGACCCTATTTGGGAGCAATATTACTTTCAGTTTTCTAAGAATAATTTTGAGCCAGAATCAGTCCCCCAAGCTCAAAAAATGGCAGGGCTGACTGTGAAGAAGACAAATAAAGCTTTGTTTTTCCTGGAGCCGTGACAAACAAATGCAAGGGTTTAATATTGTTGTTTTTATTGAGAGATAGTAATCCAAACATAAGTCATTCAGCATCGCCTTCAATTCAGTGGATGAGTCAGCCAGACAGGAGTTCAACTTAAATACATATATTAGCCCTGCCTACCACTTCCCTCGCCCATCCGTCTGCTCACTCATTTAATGTCTCCTTTGAACTGTTAGTCACTCACTCAATTCCACCCAGACTCCATCAATTGCTCCTTCTCACTCATTCAGAGCGGTAAATTCACTGATTCATAACCTGCTTAATGTTCTTATCCATTCATCTGTCAGATCATTCATTCGCTTTCTCCTGCACTGATACTGCTTTTCACTTTCTTGCTCATGCAGGGGGTAAAAATAGTAGCTAAAGGCTGGAGGTGGTCTCTCATCCGAATCAAATGACGTCTCTTTAATTGCCCGGAAACTACTGCCTTGGAATGTATGATGAAGTCTTCATATTGAAAATATCTGTCTTCAGTATGGCACAGAAAGATTCTCATAAGGGTAGACCTCACATCGGGGTTTGGATTGCTGTCAGTAGATGCAGTGGCTTATTAGCAAAGGGGGGCACAGTTGACAGAAAATAACCCTGCTAACTGTAAATCCATCAACATGGGTCTTCAGTGACACGTCTGTGACAGTTAATGCATTGACCCTGTTCAAAATGATATAGTTGGCCCTGGCTCTCCATCAGCGTGTTCACATGCACAGTCCAGGCAAGCAATGGCAATAACTAACATGACCCAATAAACATGCATCGGGGGGGAAATCATTGTTGAGGCATGTCAACCACTGTACCAATGATGACGATAAGGGCTGTAAATCTGTTGGTATACAATTAAACTCCAATTCTGATTCAGGAGATTTCTTTTGATTCAAAACTAATTGATTTATTGCATACGGCAGGGCTGTAAATCACCGTCAACAGTATGTTATCTGACCATCTGCACGTGACGTCACACTCTTTCTGTTTTTGATGAATGGAAAAAACGGTGCTGTCAAGTATGTAGCTTAATCAATGTTTATATATAAATAAATGCAGATGTCCTCGTGGTGAACTTGACGAACACATTCACTTACTGTTGGGTACATAACCATTCTAATAGGGCTTTAAATGTCCGTTTGATGTACCTGTGAGTTATTTTATGAATCTTATTCTATCATATGTAGCATAAGAGTTTAACATGACTGTTTCTTAATAAAATTAACTCATTGTAAGCTGAATATTTTGAAAATAAACTTCCTTTTAGCTTTTTGGAGTTAAAAAAATATATATATATTCTGGGGTAACCAGGCTCATCTGACAGCTTGGGCGATGGTTTGCCTCCATATAAATGATAACTACTGATACTTTGGGAGTAAAAAAGAAAACATATTAATGTAACTACTGTCTATAAAGCTTCATAGTCTACTGACAAAAGCATTACTTTCGCAGTCCACAAAACTGAGTGATGTTGGGTCTGCAAATGGTCAGTCATTGCAGTTTGGATACTGTAAATGCTTTTCAAATGTATTCAAGAATGGATGACCCTGAAATAGCATTTGTACTGTAGAATAGTGAGTACATGTGTTTAAATCTGTTGACTTCTAATCTAGTATATATATATATATATATATATATATATATTATATATATATTTATATATATATATAAATATATATATATATAGACAAAACATAGATATATATAGACCTATATATATATTGTATATGTTTATATATATATATATATATATATATATATACTTTTATATATGTTATATATATATATATATATATATATATAAACTATAAAAGTTATTTTTTAAAGTTTCTCAATGATATTATTTGATATGTAATGCATGTATTTTTGTGACATAGTGACATGTTTGATGAAGTGTATTTTTGTTTTATTCTTCGTTATCTTGCTTTTAATAAATCGCAGGATTGGGGCAGTGTTTGAATGAGGGACAGCAAATGAAAACCAATTCCAGTTGAGAATAAAAAACAATTATCTCAAGTAATGTATATTATGTTTTTGAGCTCATATTTTAGATATATAAACCATGTCACAGAAAAATACACTCAAAGCATCCAAACACCTAACAGCAGGATCTTCTCTTTATGTTCACCTACAAAGTGTGATGCTCCCCCTAAGCTGCCATATTTAAAAACTAAGGATCATATCACTATGCATATTTAATGTACTGCTTTCACAAGCATGGGAGAATATAGCTTTAACCAATTACTGCTTAAAAGAAATGAGTTTATCTCTCAGCTTCAGAAAGGTAAAGATATTTTGAAAACATTTCATTTGTAAATAAAGTATGCCTGGGGAGACTCAACGACTTTAACCTTTGGCTTACGACCTCTCTATTTTTTATGCATTTTTTGGGCATTTTGTGCCTTTATTGATAGGAGAGAGACAGTGGATAGGCTTGTGAAAGGGGGTGACAGAGTAGGGGAAGACACTCTGTGACCAGTTTGCAGAGTGTGGAACAAACAATTCAGCTCCAAAAAATTGGAATTTTCTGGCTATAATCAATGGTCTTGGGCCTTAAAGGGTAAAGATATTGTGTTTGCACAAGTTGCCTCATAATTGGTGAAGTCTATTTGGATCAATTCTTCGTGCAACTCCAAAGTTACATATGGAGTGAAGCGCCATGGTCTTGCTCTGCCAGAAGGCTGGCGACAAACCCCACTGGAAGTGCCACGCCACGGTGCGCCCTGTGCAGCTGGAAGGGTAGGACACAAGATTCCCTGAGAGCCACAAGCTCTCATGTGAATTTCAATATCTCATAATAACAAAACGCTTAATAAACTGAAAAAATAAATAAACAGCACCTCACTTCTCTCCTCCGAGGTGGCATTGCTGGTCCCAACCACACAGCTGCATGATTTATTTCACTTTTGTCTGCCTATATCCTTGTAGAAAGGATGCTTGGTGTCATACACAATGTTATATATACACTATACTGCCAAAGTATTCGCTCACCCATCCAAATAATCAGAATCAGGTGTTCCAATCACTTCCATGGCCACAGGTGTATAAAATCAAGCACCTAGGCATGCAGACTGCTTTTAAAAACATTTGTGAAAGAATGGTCGCTCTCAGGGGCTCAGTGAATTCCAGCATGGAACTTTGATAGGATGTCACTTGTGCAACAAATCCAGTTGCAGTCCAAACTTCATGTGACCTTCAGATAAGCTCAAGAATAGTGCACAGAGAGCTTCATGGATGGGTTTCCATGGCTGAGCAGCTGCATCCAAGCCATACATCACCAAGTGCACTCAAAGCATGTGATGCAGAGCTGTAAAGCACACTGCCGCTGAACTCTAGAGCAGTGGAGACACGTTCTCTGGAGTGACAAATCATGCTTCTCCATCTGACAATCTGATGGACGAGTCTGGCTTTGGTGGTTTCCAGCAGAATGGTACTTGATACTTGACTGCATTGTGCCAAGTGTAAAGTTTGGTGGAGGGGGTGTTATGGTTTGTTTTTCAGGAGCTGGGCTTGCCAACTTAGTTCAAGTGAAAGGAACTCTGAATGCTACAGCACACCAAGACATTTTGGACATTTCCATGCTCCCAACTTTGTGGGAACAGTTTGGAGATGGCCCCTTCCTCTTCCAACATGACTGTGCACCAGTGCACAAAGCAGGTCCATAAAGACATAGATGACAGAGTCTAGTGTACATGAATTTGACTGGCCTGCACAGAGTCCTGACCTCAACCTGATAGAACACCTTTGGGATGAATTAGAGTGGAGACTGACAGCCAGGCCTTCTCATCCAACATCAGTGTGTGACCTCACAAATGCGCTTCTAGAAGAATGGTCAAAAATTCCCATGAACACTCCTAAACCTTGTGGACAGGCTTCTCAGAAGAGTTGAAGCTGTTCTCGCTGCGTGGGCTGATGTCATACTGAGCCCTGTGGATTAGGAATGGAATGTCACTTAACTTCATATGTGAGTCAAGGCAGGTGAGTGAATACTTTCGGCAATATAGTGTATGTTCTGTACCACTATGATTCACTTTTCTTTTTCCATGGTGTCGTGTTGCTTCTGAGACCCTCTGACCAACTGTTGAGATGCTTACCCGGTTGTGACATAATGACAACCTATTTATGAAATTTACATTCAGGTGACTGTGCATTGTGTTTTAATTTGGAGGGACCAAATACTCCACATGTGACTTCCCTTTCCGGTGCTTTCTTGAAGACAGAATGTACGAAAAAGACCTGCTATCTCAAGAGCCACTGGAATTGCTCTGGTAGACTAGAGTTAGTGCGTAGTGCTCTTCAGTATGATTCAAGACCACAGCAAAGCATTCTTGAAGTGTTGCAATCAGGAACAGATTATTACAAACCTTATTTACCTTGATCTTTAAACTACAAAATGTGAACATGGGTCGGAGTGGACATTATAGCAAAGCTCAGAAAACAATCACAACATAATTTTTTGAGATATTGCATAAACAAGAATGTATTTACAAGATGATCTTGAGGAACCACAGCCTTGCCCTTTGTTCCTCTAAAATAACAATCTTTCCACCCTTGAGGCAATGTGAAATTTGATGACTTCACAATAATAAAGTGTTCTTCACAAGCCAAAGGGACTCCATGGCCTTGACCTTTGAAACATGATATCCAAAATTGTACGATTGTTTTCTTAAATAAGAGTGAACATTTGTTCAAATTTAATTTAAAACCACTTCAAGTTTCCTTGACATACTGCATTAAGAGATTAAGTTCCCAAGCAAAAGATAATTGAGAGGCTCAATGACCCTGACCTTTGTTCCATGACTTAAGAGAACACATATTCTACTGTCATGATTATATGCCTTATAATATGTTTTACATGCCTCCTTCACATTATACAGTACTTCTATGCCTAAGAATAACATGTCTGAGAAACCCGAACTTTTCCCTCTCCTCCTTTTTACAGTGTCAGTTGCTGCCTGAAATGGCTAGAGCCTGCCCCACTATTGTTTCATCAGCACTTTAAGATAATTGGCACATGCTGGCAAGGCTGGTAGAGAGCAAAGACTGTCAAATAAGTTTGGAGTTTGCTAACAAAATGGATAACACTGCATGCGGAACAGTGCTGAACTGATCAATTACAACAGAGTAAAGCAGATGAACAATCAGGACAGACTGGACCAACAGTGTTCAACAGAACACTCAGACAGACTGAGAATACAGATCAATCAGGAGTACCCGTACTAAAACTAAAAGTGGTTTTTGAACATTAGCTTGCGTTAAACAAAAATGGGATCTTAAAAATCCATCAATTATCTATTCCACTTTTCCCTTCCGGGGTTGTGGGGGACTGGAGCCTGTCCCATGTAACACTGGACGAGATGCAGGGTACACTCTGAACCAGTTGCCAGACGCTTGAGGGTCCACAGAGAGACAGACAACCATTCAAGCTCACACTCATATCTCAGGGCATTTTAGAGTCACCAATCATCCTGATGAGCATGTATTTGGTCTGTGGGGGGTAGCGTTAATGACCAGAGAGAATCTAGGCATGCACTGACGGAACATACAAACTCCACACAAAAGCCCAGCCCAATATGATGTTTATGGCAGCAACGTTCTTGTTGTAAAGAATGTGCATTACCTGCTATGACACCTTCTCAAAAATCTGGTTTATTTTAAGTTTGAACATTTTTTCAGACATTTGATGAAGACCATAGACTGTAAAAAACATGGACGTCATGTCGCTGGGCTTGAATTGAAGCCGCCACGAAAACTGCTCCCCCAGTGACTGGCTGCAGTATAGGTCAAATCTCTGTCTCCCCCATTCATCTGAACGGGCCGTAGCGAAACTTCAAAAACTTAATACACCTTGTAGAAATATTTCTCCCATCCGTATGCTGTGGTGATATGAAAGTATTATTGGGCTGCGTTTTTTCCAAGTCATCTTTTTTCTGAAAAGTTTCTTTTTCATCAGTTATTAGAGTTTAAAAATAACCGGGGTTTACGGCAGCTTCACAATGATTGTGTACGGCGTATGCTGGGGAGTTTTGCGACAGTTTACGACAACTACGTCCAGATATGGTCCAGATTCTCTCCTGGCTGCACAATGGCGGCGCCCTGACAGGGGAAATTATGGCTTCAAAACCGTTGAATGGTAGAAGGCGGAGCCACGCTATCCAGTTCTTATAATACATCCACGATGAAGACCCTGAGGTAGCACTCTCAGTAGCAAAACATAAACACAAGACTCCACGATCTTGACTCTTTGATAGGTATATGACCTCCAAAATCTAATAAAATAATCCTTCAATACAAGCAGACTCTTTTAGCTGAAAAAAATCCCTCATAGGTTTTCGAGATATTCGGGATAATACATTTAAAATAACCAACTAAATATGGACTTAAGGGCAAGCAGCCCAAAAAAGTATTGCATGTCTTCTGCATGGAGGTATGAAACTCACATGACAAACAAAATCGAAATATGTTTGCAGGGATATGAATAGTGACAGTTGCATGTACTTTTAAAGCCAATGTCCCACTGAACATCTTTAAAAGACCACAGATATGCAGAAGTGATAAAAACTGACAAGAAAGCATTCATGCCCGCAGTCTTTTTGACAAGACTGCCAAGGTTTGCAGAATTCCCCTTATAGACAAGTATTTTAACTGCTATTAATGTGAAATGGTGTGGAAAAAAATCATGTTCCAGCGCTCAATGATTCTAAATACCAGTATATTGCTTGGTAATATATAGTGCACATAAAAGGGAAATACACAAAAAAACACACTCATGGCAAACTTTTAAGCTTTTTTATATACATATTTACTGCAGATTTATGCATAAAGAAATTAGATGTGGTCATTTAATGATCTGAGGGCTGACTTGAAGGGATTTGGACCTTGCTAATGAAGTAGACTTCAGTCAAAGTAACACCATTTAATCCTGGCTCATGTGGTTTCGACATATTGATCCTTCTAATGAGGGCATGGTTAATATGCTCTCTAATTATTGTCATACTCTCAACTTTTGTGTCTTAACATTTTACTTGCATTAACTGGACTCTCGTCAAACATTTGTAGGTTCGTAATTAAGTGTTTATGTGAGCGTAAAATAATAACACACATGCCAGAAGTCATTTGGTTCTTAGTATTGTATGAAAGCCCACCAAAACATGTCAATTTAAGGAGGATAAACAGTCTTTTTAGAGAGTTTCAGTAATCTGACATTGATCAATGCCTTCATTAGCAGCACTAAATGGATGCAATATCTTCGGATTTTCGAAGTATTCAGACTGTGTTTATCCATTCACTGAGCTGTCATTTGGAGATGTTTGGCCATAAAGATGACGCTTTCGCCATAACTCCCTTCAGACATCAGAGCAAATACTAGCATCTGAATATTAATGTTTATTTAGGGAGGGGACAAAAAATCTCTTCTGGATTAGTGAGCAAATAAATCAGTGCACATGAGTAAAAAGAAAAACTGATCCACTGATATCTGTTAGGAATAATGTCTGCATGGTACACAGATGTGTCCAGGTAACAGACTTTCTGTATTTAATGCAGTTAAATAATAAATCTGTAATATAATGATGTACAATGCTCACAGAGTTTGAGTTGTACAACTTATTTTTATTCATATTATCAAAGTTATTTTCCCATATTGCAGCATTCAAGTGTCTCTTGTTATGAAGAATAAAACTGTAATCAATCCAAAGAACTTAATTTGACCCCAAGACTTCATTATAATTCCATGAACAATCCCTTTATTTTGTAGATGTGATAATATGCACAACTGTAAGGCACTTAATAAAGCAAATATAAAAAATGTGAATATCACAGAAACTTTAGTTATGGATACACAGGTAAAGGCAGCATTGTGTAATTATTTCAGTATGAGTAGGTTCTCCACATAAAATGTAAAGTACCAAGTATTTTGAGAACTGTTTTTTGGGCGTTAGAAGAAATTAGTAAACCTGTTTATTTCACTACAACAGAGCAAAGGGAATAATTAGTTTTACCAAGCAAGAGAACAGAGGAACATAATGCTCTTTTAGATATTAAATGAATAGCAGAGATATCCATAAAAATGTACTTTGTACACTATTTGAATCATAGTCTTGCATAAGCACACTGCTTTTGACCAAACTATCATTTAATATAAAATATGTTCCTCCCACAGAAATAAGAAAAGTAGTAAAACTGCACTAATTTGTGAAACTAATATTAGTAACTTTAAGCCTTGCAGATATCTTAGAAAACATACCTGTTGCCCTCTGTAGCGGTGGTGTTGGTGTTGTCTCTTGTCTCGAGAAGTTGATACTGATCCCCTCAGCTTATTCTTGCAGTAAACAGTCAGGTCAGTCTTCAGCATACTGCAATGAACTGTACAGAAAATATCATGTACCATCAGTTTAATCAGAGCTGCATTAGAATTACAGACAATTAAGACATGAGCTAACTTGGCTATCATTTGATTGTTGGTTGACAACCTCTGAACCATACCTCAGTCCACATCACTCCTATACTAATTGTAGTAAAATCTTTAGAAAATAAACCTCAATAGAATCTGACTCAACATTAGCATTGACTCCTTATTAGCGTTGATGCCTCATTGCTGTTGAGAGAGGCTGAACTGCTTTTTGATAAAATACAGGACAACAGCATAAGACATCAGCAACATCAAATGAATAAAAAAAGAGATTAAATGACAGCTGTACTCACCAGTCTGACAAGAGCATAACAGGTCAGCATCTGGCTTCAATCTTTTTTTTCCCTGAAGTTCTTCTAAACCCATATGCCACTCCAGTCTCTGCTCTGGTTTGGCTTCTTGCTAGGTTTTTCTCCTCATTCGTCACAGTCCTCTTTTGTGTCATAGACTCAGCTTTCATGAAACTGGTCACGGGCACAGGCTAAATGCCATTCATCTGAGCAATTTGTTTTCTCAATGCTGAACTCACATTTGTGCCGTAAAAGCAGTTCACACTTCTTGATAGATGACCGTGGCTTGCTGCAAAGAGTTCAATAGTGCAGATCCGTGGAGAGGGAGAGGGGTGGACACCATCCTTTCTTTTTAAAGAGGCCAAACTATTACAAAAGACAGACTTTAAAATAGTTATTTCAAGGTGTACAAGTTGCACATTGTTGCTTTATGTTTTAAGAAAACAACATCTACTTGCGCAATAATTAGACGTCTTATAGACGTCAATAGACCAACGTCTAAAATACCACACATTAAGACTGAGTACTCTTTAAACAGTTAATGATGACATTTTAAATTTGCATGGATCATCCTGTCCTGCAAAAACACTGACATACTCTATTATCAGTGCAGAAATGTGATGTTAAAGATAACTGTTTAGCCTTTGTGTGTGGAACTTTAAAACTGCTTTTCATATGAGAGGTTACTGGTGATTGCATTGTTTAACTAGGCCTATGTAAATGCTGTTTATTAGGTTGTGTTTTATTTCTATTAGAGAAGGAAGATTAAAAATGACAGATAAAAAAATTGTCATACTGGAAAAGCCTTGTCTGTCAAATTGACAGACCAAAATAAGTCTAACGCAACCTCTTGTCTCTGAAAATCGGCTGCTTATTTAAACCAACTCAGTCTGAGTGTTTTCTGGACACTGAGAACTAGACCTCT